>CALYLW010000149.1:1001036-1750434 GCA_944989445.1 Ampullaceana balthica | reverse complement strand
CAACTGAGTCTACATCTGAGTCTACAACTGAGTCTACAACTGAGTCTACATCTGAGTCTACAACTGAGTCTACAACTGAATCTTTAACAGAGTCTACAACTGAGTCTACTACTGAGTCTACAACTGAGTCTACAACTGAGTCTATACCTGACTCTACAACTAAGTCTACTACTGAGTCTACAACTGATTCTACTTTCTGAGTCTACAACTGAGTCTACAACTGAGACTGCTACTGAGTCGACAACTGATTCTACTACTGAGTCTACAACTGAGTCTACAACTGATTATACTACTGAGTCTACAACTAAGTCTACAACTGAGGCTTCAACTGAGTCTACAACTGAGTCTACAACTGAGTCTACAACTGAGTATACTACTGAGTCTACAACTGAGTCTACACCTGACTCTACAACTGAGTCTACAACTGAGTCTACTACTGAGTGTACAACTGAGTGTACAACTGAGTCTACAACTGAGTCTACAACTGAGTCTACAACTGAGTCTACAACTGAGTCTACAACTGAGTCTACAACTGAGTCTACTATGAGTCTACAACTGAGTCTACAACTGAGTCTACAACTGAGTCTTCAACTGAGTCTACAACTGAGTCTACAACTGAGTCTACAACTGAGTCTACAACTGAGTCTACAACTGAGTCTACAATGAGTCTACAACTGAGTCTACAACTGAGTCTACAACTGAGTCTACAACTGAGTCTCCTAAATCTACTGAGTTTACAAGTGAGTCTACAACTGAGTCTACAACTGAGTCTACAACTGAGTCTACAACTGAGTCTACAACTGAGTCTACAACTGAGTCTACAACTGAGTCTCCTACTGAGTCTACAACTGAGTCTACTACTGATTCTACAACTGATTCTACTACAGAGTCTACAACTGAGTCTACAACTGAGTCTACAACTGAGTCTACAACTGAGTCTATTTATGAGTCTACAACTGAGTCTACAACTGAGTCTACAACTGAGTCTCCTACTGAGTGTACAACTGAGTCTACAACTGAGTCTACAACTGAGTCTACAACTGAGTCTTTAACAGAGTCTACAACTGAGTCTACTACTGAGTCTACAACTGAGTCTACACCTGAATCTACAACTGACTCTACAACTGAGTCTACTACTGAGTCTATAACTGATTCTACTACTGAGTCTACTTATGAGTCTACAACTGATTCTACAACTGAGTCTACAACTGAGTCTACAACTGAGTCTTCAACTGAGTCTACAACTGAGTCTACACCTGACTCTACAACTAAGTCTACTACTGAGTCTACAACTGATTCTATTACTGAGTCTACAACTGAGTCTACAACTGAGTCTTCAACTGAGTCTACAACTGATTCTACAACTGAGTCTGCTACTGAGTCGACAATTGATTCTACTACTGAGTCTACAACTGAGTCTACAACTGATTATACTACTGAGTCTACAACTGAGTTTCAACTGAGTCTTCAACTGAGTCTACAACTGAGTCTACAACTGAGTCTACAACTGAGTCTTCAACTGAGTCTTCAACTGAGTCTACAACTGATTCTACAAATGAGTCTGCTACTGAGTCGACAACTGATTCTACTACTGAGTCTACAACTGAGTCTACAACTAATTATACTACTGAGTCTACAACTAAGGCTACAACTGAGGCTTCAACTGAGTCTACAACTGAGTCTACAACTGAGTCTACAACTGAGTCTTCAACTGAGTCTACAACTGAGTCTACAACTGATGCAACTACTGAGTCTACAACTGAGTATACAACTGATTCTACTACTGAGTCTACAACTGAGTGTACAACTGAGTCTACTACTGAGACTACACCTGACTCTACAAACTGAGTCTACTACTGAGTCTACAACTGACTCTACTACTGCGTCTACAACTGATTCTACTAATGAGTCTACAAATGAGTCTACAACTGATTCTACTACTGAGTCTTCAACTGAGTCTACAATTGAGTCTACAACTGAGTCTACAACTGACTCTACAACTCACTCTACAACTGATTCTACTACTATGTCTACAACTGATTCTACTAATGAGTCTACAACTGAGTCTACAACTGAGTCTACTACTGAGTCTACAACTGATTCTACTACTGAGTCTACAACTGAGTCTACAACTGAGTCTTCAACTGAGTCTACAAATGAGTCTACAACTGAGTCTACAACTGAGTCTACAACTGATTATACAACTGAGTATACAACTGATTATACATTTGAGTCTTCAACTGAGTCTACTATTGAGTCTACAACTGAGTCTACACCTGACTCTACAACTAACTTTACATCTGAGTCTACAAATGAGTCTACAACTGAGTCTACAACTGAGTCTACAAATGAGTCTACAACTGAGTCTAGTTATGAGTCTACAACTGAGTCTACAACTGAGTTTACAACTGAGTCTCCTACTGAGTCTACAAATGAATCTACAACTGAGTCTACAACTGAATCTACAACCGAGTCTACAACTGAGTGTACAACTGAGTCTTTAACTGAGTCTACAACTGAGTCTACAACTGAGTCTACAACTGAGTCTCCTACTGAGTGTACAAGTCAGTCTACAACTGAGTCTACAACTGAGTCTACAACTGAGTCTCCTACTGAGTGTACAAATGATTCTACAACTGAGTCTACAACTGAGTCTACAACTGAGTCTACAACTGAGTCTACAACTGAGTCTACAACTGAGTCTAAAACTGAGTCTACAACTGAGTCTCCTACTGAGTCTACAACTGAGTCTACTACTGAGTCTACAACTGATTCAACTACTGAGTCTACAACTGAGTCTACAACTGATTCTACTACTGAGTCTACAACTGAGTCTACTACTGAGTCTACAACTGATTCTACTACTGAGTCGCCAACTGAGTCTACAACTGAGTCTACAACTGAGTCTACTTATGAGTCTACAACTGAGTCTACAACTGATTATACAACTGGGTCTCCTACTGAGTCTACAACTGAATCTACACCTGACTCTACAACTGACTCTACAAACTGAGTCTACAACTGAGTCTACAACTGAGTCTACAACTGAGTCTACAACTGAGTCTACAACTGAGTCTACAACTGAGTCTCCTACTGAGTGTACAACTGAGTCTACAACTGAGTCTACAACTGAGTCTACAACTGAGTCTTTAACATAGTCTACAACTGAGTCTACTACTGAGTCTACAACTGAGTCTACAACTGAGTCTACAACTGAGTCTACAACTGAGTCTACAACTGAGTCTACACCTGACTCTACAACTAAGTCTACTACTGAGTCTACAACTGATTCTATTACTGAGTCTACAACTGAGTCTACAACTGAGTCTTCAACTGAGTCTACAACTGATTCTACAACTGAGTCTGCTACTGAGTCGACAATTGATTCTACTACTGAGTCTACAACTGAGTCTACAACTGATTATACTACTGAGTCTACAACTGAGTTTCAACTGAGTCTTCAACTGAGTCTACAACTGAGTCTACAACTGAGTCTACAACTGAGTCTTCAACTGAGTCTACAACTGATTCTACACCTGACTCTACAACTGACTCTACAACTGATTCTACTACTATGTCTACAACTGATTCTACTAATGAGTCTACAAATGAGTCTACAACTGATTCTACTACTGAGTCTACAACTGAGTCTACAACTGAGTCTACTACTGAGTCTACAACTGATTCTACTACTGAGTCTACAACTGAGTCTACAACTGAGTCTTCAACTGAGTCTACAAATGAGTCTACAACTGAGTCTACAACTGATTATACAACTGAGTATACAACTGATTATACATTTGAGTCTTCAACTGAGTCTACTATTGAGTCTACAACTGAGTCTACACCTGACTCTACAACTAACTTTACATCTGAGTCTACAAATGAGTCTACAACTGAGTCTACAACTGAGTCTACAAATGAGTCTACAACTGAGTCTAGTTATGAGTCTACAACTGAGTCTACAACTGAGTTTACAACTGAGTCTCCTACTGAGTCTACAAATGAATCTACAACTGAGTCTACAACTGAATCTACAACCGAGTCTACAACTGAGTGTACAACTGAGTCTTTAACTGAGTCTACAACTGAGTCTACAACTGAGTCTACAACTGAGTCTCCTACTGAGTGTACAAGTCAGTCTACAACTGAGTCTACAACTGAGTCTACAACTGAGTCTCCTACTGAGTGTACAAATGATTCTACAACTGAGTCTACAACTGAGTCTACAACTGAGTCTACAACTGAGTCTACAACTGAGTCTACAACTGAGTCTAAAACTGAGTCTACAACTGAGTCTCCTACTGAGTCTACAACTGAGTCTACTACTGAGTCTACAACTGATTCAACTACTGAGTCTACAACTGAGTCTACAACTGATTCTACTACTGAGTCTACAACTGAGTCTACTACTGAGTCTACAACTGATTCTACTACTGAGTCGCCAACTGAGTCTACAACTGAGTCTACAACTGAGTCTACTTATGAGTCTACAACTGAGTCTACAACTGATTATACAACTGGGTCTCCTACTGAGTCTACAACTGAATCTACACCTGATTCTACAACTGACTCTACAACTGAGTCTACAACTGAGTCTACAACTGAGTCTACAACTGAGTCTACAACTGAGTCTACAACTGAGTCTCCTACTGAGTGTACAACTGAGTCTACAACTGAGTCTACAACTGAGTCTACAACTGAGTCTTTAACATAGTCTACAACTGAGTCTACTACTGAGTCTACAACTGAGTCTACACCTGAATCTACAACTGACTCTACAACTGAGTCTACTACTGAGTCTATAACTGATTCTACTACTGAGTCTACTTATGAGTCTACAACTGATTCTACAACTGAGTCTAGAACTGAGTCTACAACTGAGTCTTCAACTGAGTCTACAACTGAGTCTACACCTGACTCTACAACTAAGTCTACTACTGAGTCTACAACTGATTCTATTACTGAGTCTACAACTGAGTCTACAACTGAGTCTTCAACTGAGTCTACAACTGATTCTACAACTGAGTCTGCTACTGAGTCGACAATTGATTCTACTACTGAGTCTACAACTGAGTCTACAACTGATTATACTACTGAGTCTACAACTGAGTTTCAACTGAGTCTTCAACTGAGTCTACAACTGAGTCTACAACTGAGTCTACAACTGAGTCTTCAACTGAGTCTACAACTGATTCTACACCTGACTCTACAACTGACTCTACAACTGATTCTACTACTATGTCTACAACTGATTCTACTAATGAGTCTACAAATGAGTCTACAACTGATTCTACTACTGAGTCTACAACTGAGTCTACAACTGAGTCTACAACTGAGTCTACAACTGATTCTACTACTGAGTCTACAACTGAGTCTACAACTGAGTCTTCAACTGAGTCTACAAATGAGTCTACAACTGAGTCTACAACTGATTATACAACTGAGTATACAACTGATTATACATTTGAGTCTTCAACTGAGTCTACTATTGAGTCTACAACTGAGTCTACACCTGACTCTACAACTAACTTTACATCTGAGTCTACAAATGAGTCTACAACTGAGTCTACAACTGAGTCTACAAATGAGTCTACAACTGAGTCTAGTTATGAGTCTACAACTGAGTCTACAACTGAGTTTACAACTGAGTCTCCTACTGAGTCTACAAATGAATCTACAACTGAGTCTACAACTGAATCTACAACCGAGTCTACAACTGAGTGTACAACTGAGTCTTTAACTGAGTCTACAACTGAGTCTACAACTGAGTCTACAACTGAGTCTCCTACTGAGTGTACAAGTCAGTCTACAACTGAGTCTACAACTGAGTCTACAACTGAGTCTCCTACTGAGTGTACAAATGATTCTACAACTGAGTCTACAACTGAGTCTACAACTGAGTCTACAACTGAGTCTACAACTGAGTCTACAACTGAGTCTAAAACTGAGTCTACAACTGAGTCTCCTACTGAGTCTACAACTGAGTCTACTACTGAGTCTACAACTGATTCAACTACTGAGTCTACAACTGAGTCTACAACTGATTCTACTACTGAGTCTACAACTGAGTCTACTACTGAGTCTACAACTGATTCTACTACTGAGTCGCCAACTGAGTCTACAACTGAGTCTACAACTGAGTCTACTTATGAGTCTACAACTGAGTCTACAACTGATTATACAACTGGGTCTCCTACTGAGTCTACAACTGAATCTACACCTGATTCTACAACTGACTCTACAACTGAGTCTACAACTGAGTCTACAACTGAGTCTACAACTGAGTCTACAACTGAGTCTACAACTGAGTCTCCTACTGAGTGTACAACTGAGTCTACAACTGAGTCTACAACTGAGTCTACAACTGAGTCTTTAACATAGTCTACAACTGAGTCTACTACTGAGTCTACAACTGAGTCTACACCTGAATCTACAACTGACTCTACAACTGAGTCTACTACTGAGTCTATAACTGATTCTACTACTGAGTCTACTTATGAGTCTACAACTGATTCTACAACTGAGTCTAGAACTGAGTCTACAACTGAGTCTTCAACTGAGTCTACAACTGAGTCTACACCTGACTCTACAACTAAGTCTACTACTGAGTCTACAACTGATTCTATTACTGAGTCTACAACTGAGTCTACAACTGAGTCTTCAACTGAGTCTACAACTGATTCTACAACTGAGTCTGCTACTGAGTCGACAATTGATTCTACTACTGAGTCTACAACTGAGTCTACAACTGATTATACTACTGAGTCTACAACTGAGTTTCAACTGAGTCTTCAACTGAGTCTACAACTGAGTCTACAACTGAGTCTACAACTGAGTCTTCAACTGAGTCTACAACTGATTCTACAAATGAGTCTGCTACTGAGTCGACAACTGATTCTACTACTGAGTCTACAACTGAGTCTACAACTAATTATACTACTGAGTCTACAACTAAGGCTACAACTGATGCTTCAACTGAGTCTACAACTGAGTCTACAACTGGGTCTACAACTGAGTCTACAACTGAGTCTTCAACTGAGTCTACAACTGAGTCTACACCTGACTCTACAACTAAGTCTACTACTGAGTCTACAACTGATTCTATTACTGAGTCTACAACTGAGTCTACAACTGAGTCTTCAACTGAGTCTACAACTGATTCTACAACTGAGTCTGCTACTGAGTCGACAATTGATTCTACTACTGAGTCTACAACTGAGTCTACAACTGATTATACTACTGAGTCTACAACTGAGTTTCAACTGAGTCTTCAACTGAGTCTACAACTGAGTCTACAACTGAGTCTACAACTGAGTCTTCAACTGAGTCTTCAACTGAGTCTACAACTGATTCTACAAATGAGTCTGCTACTGAGTCGACAACTGATTCTACTACTGAGTCTACAACTGAGTCTACAACTAATTATACTACTGAGTCTACAACTAAGGCTACAACTGAGGCTTCAACTGAGTCTACAACTGAGTCTACAACTGAGTCTACAACTGAGTCTTCAACTGAGTCTACAACTGAGTCTACAACTGATGCAACTACTGAGTCTACAACTGAGTATACAACTGATTCTACTACTGAGTCTACAACTGAGTGTACAAGTGAGTCTACTACTGAGACTACACCTGACTCTACAAATAAGTCTACTACTGAGTCTACAACTGACTCTACTACTGCGTCTACAACTGATTCTACTAATGAGTCTACAAATGAGTCTACAACTGATTCTACTACTGAGTCTTCAACTGAGTCTACTATTGAGTCTACAACTGAGTCTACAACTGACTCTACAACTCACTCTACAACTGATTCTACTACTATGTCTACAACTGATTCTACTAATGAGTCTACAAATGAGTCTACAACTGATTCTACTACTGAGTCTACAACTGAGTCTACAACTGAGTCTACTACTGAGTCTACAACTGATTCTACTACTGAGTCTACAACTGAGTCTACAACTGAGTCTTCAACTGAGTCTACAAATGAGTCTACAACTGAGTCTACAACTGAGTCTACAACTGATTATACAACTGAGTATACAACTGATTATACATTTGAGTCTTCAACTGAGTCTACTATTGAGTCTACAACTGAGTCTACACCTGACTATACAACTAACTTTACATCTGAGTCTACAAATGAGTCTACAACTGAGTCTACAACTGAGTCTACAAATGAGTCTACAACTGAGTCTAGTTATGAGTCTACAACTGAGTCTACAACTGAGTTTACAACTGAGTCTCCTACTGAGTCTACAAATGAATCTACAACTGAGTCTACAACTGAATCTACAACCGAGTCTACAACTGAGTGTACAACTGAGTCTTTAACTGAGTCTACAACTGAGTCTACAACTGAGTCTACAACTGAGTCTCCTACTGAGTGTACAAGTCAGTCTACAACTGAGTCTACAACTGAGTCTACAACTGAGTCTCCTACTGAGTGTACAAATGATTCTACAACTGAGTCTACAACTGAGTCTACAACTGAGTCTACAACTGAGTCTACAACTGAGTCTACAACTGAGTCTAAAACTGAGTCTACAACTGAGTCTCCTACTGAGTCTACAACTGAGTCTACTACTGAGTCTACAACTGATTCAACTACTGAGTCTACAACTGAGTCTACAACTGATTCTACTACTGAGTCTACAACTGAGTCTACTACTGAGTCTACAACTGATTCTACTACTGAGTCGCCAACTGAGTCTACAACTGAGTCTACAACTGAGTCTACTTATGAGTCTACAACTGAGTCTACAACTGATTATACAACTGGGTCTCCTACTGAGTCTACAACTGAATCTACATCTGACTCTACAACTGACTCTAAAACTGAGTCTACAACTGAGTCTACAACTGAGTCTACAACTGAGTCTACAACTGAGTCTACAACTGAGTCTCCTACTGAGTGTACAACTGAGTCTACAACTGAGTCTACAACTGAGTCTACAACTGAGTCTTTAACATAGTCTACAACTGAGTCTACTACTGAGTCTACAACTGAGTCTACACCTGAATCTACAACTGACTCTACAACTGAGTCTACTACTGAGTCTATAACTGATTCTACTACTGAGTCTACTTATGAGTCTACAACTGATTCTACAACTGAGTCTAGAACTGAGTCTACAACTGAGTCTTCAACTGAGTCTACAACTGAGTCTACACCTGACTCTACAACTAAGTCTACTACTGAGTCTACAACTGATTCTATTACTGAGTCTACAACTGAGTCTACAACTGAGTCTTCAACTGAGTCTACAACTGATTCTACAACTGAGTCTGCTACTGAGTCGACAATTGATTCTACTACTGAGTCTACAACTGAGTCTACAACTGATTATACTACTGAGTCTACAACTGAGTTTCAACTGAGTCTTCAACTGAGTCTACAACTGAGTCTACAACTGAGTCTACAACTGAGTCTTCAACTGAGTCTACAACTGAGTCTACAACTGATTCTACTACTGAGTCTACAACTGATTCTACTAATGAGTCTACAAATGAGTCTACAACTGAGTCTACTACTGAGTCTACAACTGATTCTACTACTGAGTCTACAAATGAGTCTACAACTGAGTCTACAACTGAGTCTACTACTGAGTCTACAACTGATTCTACTACTGTGTCGCCAACTGAGTCTACAACTGAGTCTACAACTGAGTCTACTTATGAGTCTACAACTGAGTCTACAACTGATTATACAACTGGGTCTCCTACTGAGTCTACAACTGAATCTACACCTGACTCTACAACTGACTCTACAACTGAGTCTACAACTGAGTCTACAACTGAGTCTACAACTGAGTCTACAACTGAGTCTACAACTGAGTCTCCTACTGAGTGTACAACTGAGTCTACAACTGAGTCTACAACTGAGTCTACAACTGAGTCTTTAACATAGTCTACAACTGAGTCTACTACTGAGTCTACAACTGAGTCTACACCTGAATCTACAACTGACTCTACAACTGAGTCTACTACTGAGTCTATAACTGATTCTACTACTGAGTCTACTTATGAGTCTACAACTGATTCTACAACTGAGTCTAGAACTGAGTCTACAACTGAGTCTTCAACTGAGTCTACAACTGAGTCTACACCTGACTCTACAACTAAGTCTACTACTGAGTCTACAACTGATTCTATTACTGAGTCTACAACTGAGTCTACAACTGAGTCTTCAACTGAGTCTACAACTGATTCTACAACTGAGTCTGCTACTGAGTCGACAATTGATTCTACTACTGAGTCTACAACTGAGTCTACAACTGATTATACTACTGAGTCTACAACTGAGTTTCAACTGAGTCTTCAACTGAGTCTACAACTGAGTCTACAACTGAGTCTACAACTGAGTCTTCAACTGAGTCTACAACTGATTCTACAAATGAGTCTGCTACTGAGTCGACAACTGATTCTACTACTGAGTCTACAACTGAGTCTACAACTAATTATACTACTGAGTCTACAACTAAGGCTACAACTGAGGCTTCAACTGAGTCTACAACTGAGTCTACAACTGGGTCTACAACTGAGTCTTCAACTGAGTCTACAACTGAATCTACAACTGATGCAACTACTGAGTCCACAACTGAGTCTAGAACTGATTCTACTACTGAGTCTACAATTGAGTGTACAACTGAGTCTACTACTGAGTCTACACCTGACTCTACAAATAAGTCTACAACTGATTCTACTACTGCGTCTACAACTGATTCTACTAATGAGTCTACAAATGAGTCTACAACTGATTCTACTACTGAGTCTTCAACTGAGTCTACTATTGAGTCTACAACTGAGTCTACACCTGACTCTACAACTGACTCTACAACTGATTCTACTACTGAGTCTACAACTGATTCTACTATTGAGTCTACAAATGAGTCTACAACTGATTCTACTACTGAGTCTACAACTGAGTCTACAACTGAGTCTACTACTGAGTCTACAACTGATTCTACTACTGAGTCTATAACTGATTCTACTACTGAGTCTACAACTGAGTCTACAACTGAGTCTTCAACTGAGTCTACAAATGAGTCTACAACTGAGTCTACAACTGAGTCTACAACTGATTATACAACTGAGTATACAACTGATTATACAACTGAGTCTTCAACTGAGTCTACTATTGAGTCTACAACTGAGTCTACACCTGACTCTACAACTGACTTTACATCTGAGTCTACAAATGAGTCTACAACTGAGTCTACAACTGAGTCTACAAATGAGTCTACATTTGAGTCTACTTATGAGTCTACAACTGAGTCTACAACTGAGTTTACAACTGAGTCTCCTACTGAGTCTACAACTGAATCTACAACTGAGTCTACAACTGAATCTACAACCGAGTCTACAACTGAGTGTACAACTGAGTCTTTAACTGAGTCTACAACTGAGTCTACAACTGAGTCTCCTACTGAGTGTACAAGTCAGTCTAAAACTGAGTCTACAACTGAGTCTACAACTGAGTCTCCTACTGAGTGTACAAATGAGTCTACAACTGAGTCTACAACTGAGTCTACAACTGAGTCTACAACTGAGTCTACAACTGAGTCTACAACTGAGTCTACTACTGAGTCTACAACTGATTCAACTACTGAGTCTACAACTGAGTCTACAACTGATTCTACTACTGAGTCTACAACTGAGTCTACTACTGAGTCTACAACTGATTCTACTACTGAGTCGCCAACTGAGTCTACAACTGAGTCTACAACTGAGTCTACTTATGAGTCTACAACTGAGTCTACAACTGAGTCTACAACTGATTATACAACTGGGTCTCCTACTGAGTCTACAACTGAATCTACACCTGACTCTACAACTGACTCTACAACTGAGTCTACTACTGAGTCTACAACTGATTCTACTAATGAGTCTACAAATGAGTCTACAACTGATTCTACTACTGAGTCTACAACTGAGTCTACAACTGAGCCTATTTATGAGTCTACAACTGAGTCTACAAATGAGTCTACAACTGAGTCTACAACTGAGTTTACAACTGAGTCTCCTACTGAGTCTACAACTGAATCTATAACTAAGTCTACAAATGAGTCTTCAACTGAGTCTACAACTGAGTCTACAACTGAGTCTACTACTGAGTCTACAACTGAGTCTACACCTGACTCTACAAGTGACTCTACAACTGAGTCTACAACTGAGTCTACTACTGAGTCTACAACTGATTCTACTACTGGGTCTACAACTGAGTCTACAACTGATTCTACTACTGGGTCTACAACTGAGTCTACAACTGAGTCTACAACTGAGTCTATTTATGAGTCTACAACTGAGTCTACAACTGAGTCTACAACTGAGTCTACAACTGAGTCTACAACTGAGTCTACAACTGAGTCTACAACTGAGTCTACAACTGAGTCTACAACTGAGTCTACAACTGAGTCTACAACTGAGTCTACAACTGAGTCTACAACTGAGTCTACAATGAGTCTACAACTGAGTCTACAACTGAGTCTACAACTGAGTCTACAACTGAGTCTACAACTGAGTCTACAACTGAGTCTACAACTGAGTCTACAACTGAGTCTACAACTGAGTCTACAACTGAGTCTACAACTGAGTCTACAACTGAGTCTACAACTGATTCTACTACTGAGTCTACAACTGAGTCTACAACTGAGTCTACAACTGAGTCTACTATGAGTCTACAACTGAGTCTACAACTGAGTCTACAACTGAGTCTACAACTGAGTCTACAACTGAGTCTACAACTGAGTCTACAACTGAGTCTACAACTGAGTCTACTACTGAGTCTACAACTGAGTCTACAACTGAGTCTACAACTGAGTCTACAACTGAGTCTACAACTGAGTCTACAACTGAGTCTACAACTGAGTCTACAACTGAGTCTACAACTGAGTCTACAACTGAGTCTACAACTGAGTCTACAACTGAGTCTACAACTGAGTCTACAACTGAGTCTACAACTGAGTCTACAACTGAGTCTACAACTGAGTCTACAACTGAGTCTACAACTGAGTCTACAACTGAGTCTACAACTGAGTCTACAACTGAGTCTACAACTGAGTCTACAACTGAGTCTACAACTGAGTCTACAACTGAGTCTACAACTGAGTCTACAACTGAGTCTACATGAGTCTACAACTGAGTCTACAACTGAGTCTACAACTGAGTCTACAACTGAGTCTACAACTGAGTCTACAACTGAGTCTACAACTGAGTCTACAAACTGAGTCTACAACTGAGTCTACTACTGAGTCTACAACTGAGTCTACAACTGAGTCTACAACTGAGTCTACAACTGAGTCTACAACTGAGTCTACAACTGAGTCTACACTGAGTCTACAACTGAGTCTACAACTGAGTCTACAACTGAGTCTACAACTGAGTCTACAACTGAGTCTACAACTGAGTCTACAACTGAGTCTACAACTGAGTCTACAACTGAGTCTACAACTGAGTCTACAACTGAGTCTACAACTGAGTCTACAACTGAGTCTACAACTGAGTTCAACTGAGTCTACAACTGAGTCTACAACTGAGTCTACAACTGAGTCTACAACTGAGTCTACAACTGAGTAGACACACCTCGACCACCCTAGACACATCTCGACCACCCTAGACACACCTCGACCAACTTAGACACATCTCGACCAACCAAGACACATCTCGACCATCCTAGACACATCTAGACCACACTAGACACACCTCGACCACCCTAGACACATCTCGACCACTCTAGACACATCTCGACCACCCTAGACACACCTCGACCATCTAGACACACCGCGACCACCCTAGACACATCTCGACCACCCTAGACACACCTCGACCACCCTAGACACACCTCGATCACCCTAGACACACCTCGACCACCGTAGACACATCTCGACCACCCTAGACACATCTCAAACACCCTAGACACACCTCGACCACACTAGAAACAGCTTGACACACCGCGTCATCCTAGACACATCTCGACCATAATAAACACATCTTAATCATACTAGACACACTTCGACCACTTAAGACACACCTGGACCACCCTAGACACACCTAGACCACCCTAGACACACCGCGACCACTCAAGACACATCTCGACCATCCTAGACACATCTCGACCACCCTAGACAAAGCTCGACCAACTTAGACACATCTCGACAAGCCTAGACACATCCTGACCACCCTAGACACACCTCGACAACCCTAGACACACCTAGACGACCCTAGGAACATCTCGACCTTACTAGATACATCTCGACCACCCTAGACACACCTCGACCATCAAAGACACATCTCGACCACCCTAAATATATCTCGACCACCCTAGACACACCTCGACCACCATTGACACATCTAGACCACCCTAGACACACCTCGACCACGCTAGACACACCTCGACCACCATAAACACACCGCGACAAACCTAGACACACCGTGACCTCCCTAGACACACCTAAACGACCCTAGACACACCTCGACCACCCTAGACACATTTCGACCACCCTAGACACACCTCGAATAACTTAGACACATCTCGACCACCCTAGACACATCTCGACCACCCTAGACACATCTTTGACCATCCTAGACACATCTAGACCATCCTAGACACACTCGACCACGCTAGACACACCTCGACCACCCTAGACACACCTCGATCACCCTAGACACACCTCGACCACCCTAGACAAACCTCGATAAACCTAGACACACCTTGACCCCCTAGACACATCTCGACCACCCTAGACACATCTCGACGTACTAGAAACATTTCGACCATCCTAGACACACCTCGACCATCCTAGAAACACGACCACACTAGACACACCTCGACAACCCTAGACACACATTGACCACCCTTAGACACATCTCGACCACCCTAACACATCTAGACCACCCTAGACACACCTCGACCACCCTAGACACATCTCGACCACTCTAGACACATCTCGACCTCCTAGACACACCTCGACCTTCCTAGACACACCGCGACCACCCTAGACACATCTCGACCACCCTAAACACACCTCGACCACCCTAGACACACCTCGACCACCCTAGACACACCTCGACCACCGTAGACACATCTCGACCACCCTAGACAAATCTCAACCACCCTAGACACACCTCGACCACCTAGAAACACTCGACCACATAGACACACCGCGACATCCTAGACACATCTCGACCATCCTAGACACATCGCGACCACCCTAGACACACCTCGACCACCCTAGACACATCTCGACCACCCTAGACACACCTCGACCACCTTAGACACATCTCCACCTAGACACATCTCGACCACCCTAGACACACCTCGACACCCTAGACACATCTCGACCATCCTAGACACATCTCGACCACCCTAGACACACCTCGACCACCCTAGACACATCTCGACCACCCTAACACATCTCGACCACCCTAGACACACCTCGACCACCCTAGACACACCTAGACCACCTAGACACACCTCGACCACCCTAGACACATCTCGACCACCCTAGACACACCTCGACCTCATAGACACACTCGACCACCCTAGACACATCTCGACCACCCTAGACACATCTCGACCACCCTAGACACACCTCGACCACCTAGACACATCTCGACCACCCTAGACACATCTCGACCACCCTAGACACATCTCGACCATCCTAGACACATCTCGACCACCCTAGACACATCTCGACCACCCTAGACACACCTCGACCACCCTAGACACACCTCGACCACCCTAGACACATCTCGACCACCCTAGACACACCTCGACCACCCTAGACACACCTCGACCACCCTAGACACACCTCGACCACCTAGACACACTCGACCACCCTAGACACATCTCGACCACCTAGACACATCTCGACCACCCTAGACACATCTCGACCACCCTAGACACACTCGACCACCCTAGACACACCTCGACCACCCTAGACACACCTGACCACCCTAGACACACCTCGACCACTGATACACACCTAGACCACCCTAGACACATCTCGACCACCCTAGACACATCTCGACCACACAAGACACATCTCGACCACCCTAGAAACAGCTCGACCACCCTAGACACACCTCGACCAGACTATCGACACATCTCGACCACCTAGACACACCTCGACCACCCTAGACACACCTCGACCACCCTAGACACACTCGACCACCCTAGACACATCTCGACCACCCTAGACACACCTCGACCACCCTAGACACACCTCGACCACCCTAGACACACTCGACCACCCTAGACACATCTCGACCATCCTAGACACATCTCGACCACCCTAGACACACCTCGACCACCCTAGACACACCTCGACCACCCTAGACACATCTCGACACCCTAGACACATCTCGACCACCCTAGACACACCTCGACCACCCTAGACACACTCGACCACCCTAGACACATCTCGACCACCTAGACACATCTCGACCACCCTAGACACACCTCGACCACCCTAGACACATCTCGACAACCCTAAACACATCTGACCACCCTAGACACACCTCGACCACCCTAGACACACCTAGACCACCCTAGACACACCTCGACCACCCTAGACACACCTCGACCACCCTAGACACATCTCGACCATCCTAGACACATCTCGACCACCTAGACACATCTCGACTACCCTAGACACACTGACCTCCTAGACACACTCGACCACCCTAGACACACCTCGACACCCTAGACACACCTCGACCACCCTAGACACATCTCAGACCACCCTAGACACACCTCGACCACCCTAGACACACCTCGACCACCCTAGACACATCTCGACCATCCTAGACACATCTCGACCACCCTAGACACACCTCGACCACCCTAGACACTCTCGACCACCCTAGACACATCTCGACACCCTAGACACATCTCGACCACCCTAGACACACCTCGACCACCTAGACACATCTCGACCACCCTAGACACATCTCGACCACCCTAGACACACCTCGACCACCTTAGACACATCTCGACCACCCTAGACACACCTCGACCACCCTAGACACATCTCGACCACCCTAGACACATCTCGACCACCTAGACACATCTCGACCACCCTAGACACATCTCGACCACCCTAGACACATCTCGACCACCCTAGACACTCGACCACCCTAGACACACTGACCACCTAGACACACCTCGACACCCTAGACACACCTCGACCACCCTAGACACACCTCGACCACCCTAGACACATCTCGACCACCCTAGACACATCTCGACCACTAGACACATCTCGACCACCCTAGACACATCTCGACCACCCTAGACACATCCTAGACCATCCTAGACACACCTCGACCACCCTAGACACATCTCGACCATCCTAGACACATCTCGACCACCCTAGACACATCTCGACCACCCTAGACACATCTCGACCATCCTAGACACATCTCGACCACCCTAGACACATCTCGACCACCTAGACACATCTCGACCACCCTAGACACACCTCGACCACCCTAGACACACCTCGACCACCCTAGACACACCTCGACCACCCATAGACACATCTCGACCATCCTAAACACATCTCGACCTACCTAGACACATCTCGACCACCTAGACACACCTCGACCACCCTAGACACCCTCGACCACCCTAGACACATCGTGAATACCCTAGACACACCTTGACCTGACCCCTAGACACACCTCAACCACCCTAGACACACATGGACCAACTTAGACACATCTCGACCACCCTAGACACATCTCGACCACCCTAGACACACATCGACCACACTATACACACCTAGACCACCCTAGACACGCCGCGACTACCCTAGACACACCTTGACATCCCTAGACACATCTTGACCCACACTAGACACATCTCGACAACCCTAGACACACCTCGTCCACCCAATACACACCGGATCCATCTAGAAACATCTCGACCATCCTAGACACATCTTGACCACCCAAGACACACCTCAACCCCCTAGACACACCTCGACCAGCCTACACACACCTAGACCACCCTAGACACGTCTTGACCACCCTAGACACACTTGAAACCACGATAGACACACCCGAACCAACCTAGACACACCTAGACCACCCTAGACTCACCTCGACAACTGTATACACACCTAGACTCAGTTGTAGACTCAGTAGTAGACTCAGTTGTAGACTCAGTTGTTGACTCAGTTTTAGACACAGTAGTAGAATCAGTTGTAGACTCATTAGTAGACTCAGATGTAGACTCAGTTGTAGACTCAGTTCAAGACTCAGTTGTAGACTCAGTTGTAGACTCAGTAGTAAAACTAGACACACCTCGACCATATTAGACACATCTCGACCATCCTAGACACATCGCGACCACCCCATACACACCTCGACCATATTAGACACATCTCGACCATCCTAGACACATCTCGACCAGCCCTAGACACATCTCGACCACCCTACACACATCTCAATCACCCTAGATTACTCTCAACCACCCTAAAAACACCGCGACCATCCTAGACACATCTAGACCATCCTAGACACATCTCGACAACCCTAGTAACACCTCGACCACCCTAGATACATCTCGACCCCTAAACACACCTCGACTACCTTGGACACATCTCGACCATCCTAGACACATCTCAACCACCCTAGCCTAATCTCGACTACCGTAGAAAAACCTCAGCCACCCTAGACACACCTCGACCACTATAGACACGCCTAGAACACCCTAGACACACATCGACTACCCTAGACACACCGTGACCACCCTATACAAATCTCGACTATCCTAGACACATATATACCACCGTATACACACATCGACAACCCTAGACACTCCTAGACCACCCTAGACACACCTCGACTATCCTAGACACACCGCGACAACCCTAGACACATCTCTCACCATCCTAGACACATCACGACCACCCCAGACACACCTCAACGAAATTAGACACATCTCAACAATCCTTGACACATCTCGACAACCCTAGACACATTAGACCATCCTAGACACATCTCGACAACCCGATATACATCTCGACTTTCCTAGACACACCTCGACCATCCCTAGACATATTTCGAATACCTCGACCACTCTAGACATATCTCGACCAACTTAAACACATCTCGACCACCCTAGACACACCTCGACCACCTTAGACACACCTAGACCACCCTAGACACACCTCGATCACCATAAACACATCTCGACCATCCTAAACACATCTCGACCTCACTAGACACATCTCGACCACGCTAGACACGCCTCGACCACCCTATACACATCGTGACTACCCTAGACACACCTTGACCTGCCTAGACACACCTCAACCACCCTAGACACACATGGACCAACTTAGACACATCTCGACCACCCTAGACACATCTCGACCACCCTAGACAGATCTCGACCATCCTAGAAATATCTAGACCACACTAGACACACCTCGACCACCCTAGACACACTCCGACCACCCTAGACACACCTCGACCATCCTAGACACATCTCATCCATCCTAGACACATCTCGACCACCCTAGACACATCTCAACCACCGTAGATTAATTCCGACCACCCTAAAACACCTCGACTACCCTAGACACACCTCGACCACCCAAGACACACCTCGACCACCCTAGACACACATCGACCACCTTCGACACAATCTGACCACCTTCGACACACCTCGACCAACCTACACACACCTCGACCACCCTAGACACATCTTGACAACCCTAGACACACTTGGACAACCCTAGACACACCCGAACCACCCTAGAAAAACCTAGACCACCCAAGACACACCTCGACCACTGTATACACACCTAGACCACCCTAGACACATCTCGACCACCCTAAACACATCTCGACCACACAAGACACATCTCGACCACCCTAGACACACCTCGACTACCCTAGACACACCGAGACCAACTTCGACACATCTCGACAAGCCTAGACACACCTCGACCACCCTAGACACACCTCGACCACCCTAGACACATCTCGACCACCCTAGACACATCTCAACCACCATAGATTAATCTCGACCACCCTAAAAATAGATCGACCACCCTAGACACACGGCGACCAACCTAGACACATCTAGACCATCCAAGACAAATCTCGACCACCCTTAAAACACCTCGACCACCCTAGACACACTTCGACCACCCTATACACACCTCGACCACCTTAGACATATCTCAACCACCCTAGACACACCTCGACCATCCTAGACACATCTCAACCACCCCAGACACACCTCGACCATGCTAGAAACATCTCGACCACCCGATATACACCTCGACGTTCCTAGAAACACCTCGACAACCCTAGACACATCATGAACACTAAAAACATCTCGACCATCCTAGACACATCTAGACCACCCTAGACACATCTCGACCACCCTAGACACATCTCGACCATCCTAGACACATCGAGACCACCCTAGACACACCTCGACCACCCTAGAGACATCTCGACCACCCTAGACACATCTCAATCACCCTAGATTACTCTCAACCACCCTAAAAACACCGCGACCATCCTAGACACATCTAGACCATCCTAGACACATCTCGACAACCCTAGTTACACCTCGACCACCCTAGACAGTTCTCGACCACCCTAGACATACCTCGACCACCTTAGAAAAACCTCAACCACCCTAGACACACCTCGACCACTCTAGACACACCTAGAACACCCTTGACACAAATCGACCACCCTAGACACACCTAGACCACCTTAGACACACCTCGACTACCCTAGACACACCGTGACCACCCTATACACATCTCGACTATCCTAGACACTTATAGACCACCGTAGACACACCTAGACCACCCTAGACACACCTAGACCACCCTAGAATCACCTCGACTATCCTAGACACACCGCGACAACCCTAGACACATCTCTCACCATCCTAGACACATCACGACCACCCCAGACACACCTCGACGAAATTAGACACATCTCGACAATCCTTGACACATCTCGACCCCCCTAGACACATCTAGACCATCCTAGACACATCTCGACCACCCGATATACATCTCGACTTTCCTAGACACACCTCGACCATCCTAGACACATTTCGAATACCTCGACCACTCTAGACATATCTCGACCACCTTAAACACATCTCGACCACCCTAGACACACCTCGACCACCTTAGACACACCTAGACCACCCTAGACACACCTCGACCACCATAGACACATCTCGACCATCCTAAACACAACTCGACCTTACTAGACAATCTCGACCACTAGAAACATCTCGACCACCCTAGACACACCTCGACCACCCTAGACACACCTCGACCTGCTAGACACACCTCGACCACCCAACACATTGACCTCCTAGACACACCTCAACCACCCTAGACACATCATGACCACACTAGACACATCTCGACCACCCTAGACACATCTCGACCACCCTAGACACACTCGACCACACTAGACACACCTCGACCACCCTAGACACACCTCGACCACCCTAGACACACCTCGACCACCCTAGACACATCTTGACCCACACTAGACACATCTCGACAACCCTAGACACACCTCGTCCACCCAACACACACCGGATCCACCCCTAGACACATCTCGACCATCCTAGACACATCTTGACCACCTAGACACACCCTCAACCCCCTAGACACACCTCGACCAGCCTACACACACCTCGACCACCCTAGACACATCTTGACCACCCTAGACACACTTGGACAACGATAGACACACCCGAACCAACCTAGACACACCTAGACCACCCTAGACTCACCTCGACAACTGTATACACACCTAGACTCAGTTTGTAGACTCAGTAGTAGACTCAGTGACTCAGTTGTAGACTCAGTTGTAGACCTGAGACTCAGTTCGACTCTAGACACAGTAGTAGAATCAGTTGTAGACTCAGTAATAGACCCAGTTCAGACTCAGTTGTAGACTCAGTTCAAGACTCAGTTGTAGACTCAGTTGTAGACTCAGTAGTAAAACTAGACACACATCGACACCCTAGACACATCTCGACCATCCTAGACACATCGCGACCACCCCATACACACCTCGACCATATTAGACACATCTCGACCATCCTAGACACACCTCGACCACCCTAGACACATCTCGACCATCCTAGACACATCGTCAACACCCTAGACACACCTCGACCACCCTAGACACACCTCGACCACCCTAGACACATCTCACCATCCTAGACACATCTCGACCACCCCAGACACACCTCGACCATGCTAGACACATCTCGACCACCCGATATACACCTCGACGTTCCTAGATACACCTCGACCACCCTAGACACATCATGAACACACTAAAAACATCTCGACCAACCTATACACACCTCGACCACTCTATACACATCTCGACCACCAAAGATAAGAGTCTACAACTGATTCTACAACTGAGTCTACAACTGAGTCTACTGAGTCTACATGAGTCTACAAATGAGTCTACAACTGATTCTACTACTGAGTCTACAACTGAGTCTACTATTGAGTCTACAACTGAGTCTACACTGACTCTACAACTGAGTCTACAACTGATTCTACTACTGAGTCTACAACTGATTCTACTTATGAGTCTACAAATGAGTCTACATCTGATTCTACTACTGAGTCTACAACTGAGTCTACAACTGAGTCTACAACTGACTCTACAAACTGAGTCTACTACTGAGTCTACAACTGATTCTACTACTGAGTCTACAACTGAGTCTACAACTGAGTCTTCAACTGAGTCTACAACTGAGTCTACAACTGAGTCTACAACTGAGTCTACTACTGAGTCTACAACTGAGTCTACAACTGATTATACAACTGAGTATACTACTGAGTCTACAACTGAGTCTTCAACTGAGTCTACTATTGAGTCTACAACTGAGTCTACACCTGACTCTACAACAGACTCTACAACTGAGTCTACTACTGAGTCTACAACTGATTCTACTAATGAGTCTACAAATGAGTCTACAACTGATTCTACTACTGAGTCTACAACTGAGTCTACAACTGAGTCTACTTATGAGTCTACAACTGAGTCTACAACTGAGTTTACAACTGAGTCTCCTACTGAGTCTACAACTGAATCTACAACTGAGTCTACAACGGAGTCTTCAACTGAGTCTACAACTGAGTCTACAACTGATTCTACTACTGAGTCTACAACTGAGTCTACAACTGAGTCTACAACTGAGTCTAATACTGTGTCTTCTACTGAGTCTACAACTGAGTCTACAACTGAGTCTACAACTGAGTCTACAACTGAGTCTACAACTGAGTCTACAACTGAGTCTACAACTGAGTCTACAACTGAGTCTACAACTGAGTCTCCTAATGAGTGTACAAGTGAGTCTACAACTGAGTCTACAACTGAGTCTACAACTGAGTCTACAACTGAGTCTAAAACTGAGTCTACAACTGAGTTTCCTACTGAGTCTACAACTGAGTCTACTACTGAGTATACAACTGATTCAAATACTGAGTCTACAACTGAGTCTACAACTGATTCTACTAGTGAGTCTACAACTGAGTCTACTACTGAGTCTACAACTGATTCTACTAATGAGTCTACAACTGAGTCTACAACTGAGACTAGAACTGAGTCTACTTATGAGTCTACAACTGAGTCTACAACTGAGTCTACAACTGATTATACAACTGGGTCTCCTACTGAGTCTACAACTGAATCTACACCTGACTCTACAACTGACTCTACAACTGAGTCTACTACTGAGTTTACAACTGATTCTACTAATGAGTCTACAAATGAGTCTACAACTGATTCTTCTACTGAGTCTACAACTGAGTCTACAACTGAGTCTACTTATGAGTCTACAACTGAGTCTACAACTGAGTCTACAACTGAGTTTACCATTGAGTCTCCTACTGAGTCTACAACTGAATCTACAACTGAGTCTACAAATGAGTCTACAACTGAGTCTACAACTGAGTCTACAACTGAGTCTACTACTGAGTTAACAACTGATTCTACAACTGAGTCTCCTACTGAGTGTACAAGTGAGTCTACAACTGAGTCTACAACTGAGTCTACAACTGAGTCTACAACTGAGTCTACAACTGAGTCTACAACTGAGTCTACAACTGAGTCTACAACTGATTCTACTACTGAGTCTACAACTGAGTCTACAACTGAGTCTACAACTGAGTCTACAACTGAGTCTACAACTGAGTCTACAACTGAGTCTACAACTGAATCTACAACCGAGTCTACAACTGAGTGTACAACTGAGTCTTTAACTGAGTCTACAACTGAGTCTACAACTGAGTCTCCTACTGAGTGTACAATTCAGTCTACAACTGAGTCTACAACTGAGTCTACAACTGAGTCTACATCTGAGTCTACAACTGAGTCTACAACTGAGTCTACAACTGAGTCTACAACTGAGTCTACAACTGAGTCTACAACTGATTCTACAACTGTGTCTAAAATTGAGTCTGCAACTGAGTCTTCAACTGAGTCTACAACTGAGTCTACAACTGAGTCTACAACTGAGTCTACTACTGAGTCTACAACTGAGTCTAAAACTGAGTCTACAAATGAGTCTAGGTGTGTATACAGTTGTCGAGGTGAGTCTAGGGTGGTCTAGGTGTGTCTAGGTTGGTTCGGGTGTGTCTATCGTGGTCCAAGTGTGTCTAGGGTGGTCAAGATGTGTCTAGGTTGGTCGCGGTGTGTGTAGGCTGGTCGAGGATTGTCTAGGGGGTTGAGGTGTGTCTAGGGTTGTCAAGATGTGTCTAGGATGGTCAAGATGTGTCTGGGGTGGATCCGGTGTGTGTTGGGTGGACGAGGTGTGTCTAGGGTTGTCGAGATGTGTCTAGTGTGGGTCAAGATGTGTCTAGGGTGGTCGAGGTGTGTCTAGGTTGGTCGAGGTGTGTCTAGGGCTGTCTAGATGTGTCTAGGATGGTCGAGATGTGTCTAGGGTGGTCGAGATGTGTCTAGGGTTGTCTAGATGTGTCTAGGATGGTCGAGATGTTTTAGTGTGTTCATGATGTGTCTAGGCTGGTCGAGGTGTATCTAGGAACGTCGAGGTGTATATCGGGGGGTCGAGATGTGTCTAGCATGGTCGAGGTGTGTCTGTGGTGGTTGAGATGTGTCTAGGATAGTCGAGGTGTCTAGGGTGGTCGAGATATGTCTAGGATGGTCGAGGTTTGTCTAGGGTGGTCGAGATATGTCTAAGGTGGTCGAGGTGTGTTAAGGGCGGTCGAGGTGTGTCTAGGGTGGTCGAGGTGTGTCTAGGGTGGTCGAGGTGTTTTTAGGGTGGTAGAGATTTGTCTAGGATGGTCTAGATGTTTCTAGGTTGGTCGCCGTGTGTCTAGGGTGGTCGAGCTTTTTTTAGGGTGGTCGAGATTAATCTAGGGTGGTTGAGATGTGTCTTGGGTGGTCGAGATGTGTCTAGGGGGGTCGAGGTGTGTCTAGGGTGGTCGAGGTGTGTGTAGGGTGTTCGAGGTGTGTCTAGGGTGGTTGTCGAGATGTGTCTAGGGTGGTCGAGGTGTGTCTAGGGTGGTCGAGGTGTGTCTAGGGTGGTCGAGGTGTGTCTAGGGTGGTCGAGATGTGTTTTGTGTGGTCGAGATGTGTTTAGGGTGGTCGAGATGTGTCTAGCGTGGTCTAGGTGTGTATACAGTGTTCGAGGTGTGTCTTGGTTGGTCTAATTTTGTCTAGGGTGGTTCAGGTGTGTCTAGGGTTGTCCAAGTGTGTCTAGGGTGGTCAAGATGTGTCTAGGGTGGTCGAGGTGTGTCTAGTGTGGTCGAGATGTGTCTAGGGTGGTCGAGTTGTGTCTAGGATGGTCTAGGTGTGTCTAGGGTGGTCGAGGTGTTTTTAGGGTGGTCGGAATTAATCTAGGGTGGTTGAGATGTGTCTAGGGTGGTCGAGGTGTGTCTAGGGTGGTCGAGGTGTGTCTAGGGTGGTCGAGGTGTGTCTAGGGTGGTCTAGATATTTCTAGGATGGTTGAGATCTGTCTAGGGTGGTCGAGATGTGTCTAGGGTGGTTACGGTGTGTCTAGGATGGTCGAGGTGTGTCTAGTGTGGTCCAGGTATGATTAGGGTGGTCTAGGTGTGTCTAGGGTGGTCCAGGTGTGTCTTGGGTGGTCGAGGTGTGTCTAGGATGGTTGAAGTGTCTCTAGTAAGGTTGAGTTGTGTTTGTTATGGTCGAGATGTTTCTAGGGTGGACGAGGTGTGTCTAGGGTGGGCGAGGTGTGTCTAGGGTGGTTGACAAGGTGTGTCTAGGGTGGTCGAAATGTGTCTAAGTTGGTCGAGTTGTGTCTAGGGTGGTTGAGGTGTGTCTAGGGAGGTAAAGGTGTGTCTAGGGTAGTCGTAGTGTGTCTAGGGTTGGCGAGGTATGTCTAGGGTGGTTGAGGATTGTCTAGGGTGAACGAGATGTGTCTAGGTTGGTCGAGATGTGTCTAAGTTGGTCGAGGTTTGTCTAGGGTGATCGAGATGTGTCTAGGATAGACGAGATGTGTCTAGAGTGGTCGCGGTGTGTCTAGGGTGGTCCAGGTATGTCTAGGGTGGTCTAGGTGTGTCTAGGGTGGTCCAGGTGTGTCTTGGGTGGTCGAGGTGTGTCTAGGATGGTTGAAGTGTCGCTAGTAAGGTTGAGTTGTGTTTGTTATGGTCGAGATGTTTCTAGGGTGGACGAGGTGTGTCTAGGGTGGGCGAGGTGTGTCTAGGGTGGTTGACAAGGTGTGGCTAGGGTGGTCGAAATGTGTCTAAGTTGGTCGAGTTGTGTCTAGGGTGGTTGAGGTGTGTCTAGGGAGGTAAAGGTGTGTCTAGGGTAGTCGTAGTGTGTCTAGGGTTGGCGAGGTATGTCTAGGGTGGTTAAGGATTGTCTAGGGTGAACGAGATGTGTCTAGGTTGGTCGAGATGTGTCTAAGTTGGTCGAGGTTTGTCTAGGGTGATCGAGATGTGTCTAGGATAGACGAGATGTGTCTAGAGTGGTCGCGGTGTGTCTAGGGTGGTCCAGGTATGTCTAGGGTGGTCTAGGTGTGTCTAGGGTGGTCCAGGTGTGTCGTGTGTTGTCGAGGTGTGTCTAGGGTGGTCGAAGTGTGTCTAGTATGGTTGAGTTGTGTTTATTATGGTTTAGATGTGACTAGAATTGTCGAGGTGTGTCTAGTTCTACTACTGAGTCTACAACTGAGTCTACAACTGAGTCTACGACTGAGTCTTGAACTGAGTCTACAACTGAGTCTTGAACTGAGTCTACAACTGAGTCTACAACTGAGTCTACAACTGAGTCTACTACTGAGTCTACAACTGATTCTACTACTGTGTCTAAAACTGAGTCTGCAACTGAGTCTTCAACTGAGTCTACAACTGAGTCTACAACTGAGTCTAAAACTGAGTCTACAAATGAGTCTAGGTGTGTATACAGTTGTCGAGGTGAGTCTAGGGTGGTCTAGGTGTGTCTAGGTTGGTTCGGGTGTGTCTATCGTGGTCCAAGTGTGTCTAGGGTTGCCAAGATGTGTCTAGGGTGGTCGCGGTGTCTGTAGGCTGGTCGAGGATTGTCTAGGGGGTTGAGGTGTGTCTAGGGTTGTCAAGATGTGTCTAGGGTTGTCTAGATGTGTCTAGTGTGGGTCAAGATGTGTCTAGGGTGGTCAAGGTGTGTCTAGGGTGGTCGAGGTGTGTCTAGGGTGGTCTAGATGTGTCTAGGATGGTCGAGATGTTTCTAGGGTGGTCGAGATGTGTCTAGGGTGGTCTAGATGTGTCTAGGATGGTCGAGATGTTTTAGTGTGTTCATGATGTGTCTAGGGTGGTCGAGGTGTATCTAGGAACGTCGATGTGTATATCGGGGGGTCGAGATGTGTCTAGCATGGTCGAGGTGTGTCTGGGGTGGTTGAGATGTGTCTAGGATAGTCGAGGTGTGTCTAGGGTGGTCGAGATATGTCTAGGATGGTCGAGGTTTGTCTAGGGTGGTCGGGATATGTCTAAGGTGGTCGAGGTGTGTATAGGGCGGTCGAGGTGTGTCTAGGGTGGTCGAGGTGTGTCTAGGGTGGTCGAGGTAATTTTAGGGTGGTAGAGATTTGTCTAGGATGGTCTAGATGTTTCTAGGTTGGTCGCCGTGTGTCTAGGGTGATCGAGCTTTTTTTAGGGTGGTCGAGATTAATCTAGGGTGGTTGAGATGTGTCTAGGGTGGTCGAGATGTGTCTAGGGGGTCGAAGTGTGTCTAGGGTGATCGAGGTGTGTCTAGGGTGTTCGAGGTGTGTCTAGGGTGGTCGAGATGTGTCTTGTGTGGTCGAGATGTGTTTAGGGTGGTCGAGATGTGTCTAGGTAGGTCTAGGTGTGTATACAGTGGTCGAGGTGTGTCTTGGGTGGTCTAGGTTTGTCTAGGGTGGTTCGGGTGTGTCTAGGGTTGTCCAAGTGTGTCTAGGGTGGTCAAGATGTGTCTAGGGTGGTCGAGGTGTGTGTAGGTTGGTCGAGGTTTGTCTAGTGTGGTCGAGATGTGTCTAAGGTGGTCGAGGTGTGTCTAGGGTTGTCGAGGTGTGTCTAGGGTGGTCGAGATGTGTCTAGTGTGGTCGAGTTTTGTCTAGGATGGTCGAAGTGTCTCTAGTAAGGTTGAGTTGTGTTTGTTATGGTCGAGATGTTTCTAGTGTGGTCGAGGTGCGTCTAGGGTGGTTGAGGTGTTTTTAGGGTGGTCGGAATTAATCTACGGTGGTTGAGATGTGTCTAGGGTGGTAGAGATGTGTCTAGGATGGTCGAGATGTGTCTAGGGTGGTCGAGGTGTGTCTAGGGTGGTCGAGGTGTGTCTAGGGTGGTCTAGATATTTCTAGGATGGTCGAGATCTGTCTAGGGTTGTCGAGATGTGTCTAGGGTGGTCGAGATGTGTCTAAGTTGGTCAAGGTGTGTCTTGTAAGGTCGAGCTGTGTTTAGGATGGTCGAGATGTGTCTATGGTGGTCGAGGTGTGTCTAGGGTGGTCTAGGTGTGTCTAAGGTGGTCGAGGTGTGTCTAGGGTGGTCGAGATGTGTTTAAGGTGGTCGAGATATGTCTAGAGTGGTCGAGGTATTCGAAATGTGTCTAGGATGGTCGAGGTGTGTCTAGGAAAGTCGAGATGTATATCGGGTGGTCGAGATGTGTCTATGATGGTCTAGATGTGTCTAGGGGGGTCGAGATGTGTCAAGGATTGTCGAGATGTGTCTAATTTCGTCGAGGTGTGTCTGGGGTGGTCGTGATGTGTCTAGGATGGTGAGAGATGTGTCTAGGGTTGTCGCGGTGTCTAGGATAGTCGAGGTGTGTCTAGGGTGGTCTAGGTGTGTCTAGGGTTGTCGATGTGTGTCTACGGTGGTCTAGGTTTGTCTAGGGTGGTCGATTTGTGTCTAGGGTGTTCTAGGTGTGTCTAGAGTGGTCGAGGTGTGTCTAGGGTGGTTGAGGTTTTTCTAAGGTGGTCGAGGTGTGTCTAGGGTGGTCGAGATGTGTCTAGGGTGGTCGAGGTGTAACTAGGGTTGTCGAGATGTGTCTAGGATGGTCGAGGTGTGTCTGGGGTGGTTGAGATGTGTCTATGATGGTCGAGGTGTGTCTAGGGTGGTCGAGATATGTCTAGGATGGTCGAGGTGTGTCTAGGGTGGTCGAGATATGTCTAAGGTGGTCGAGGTGTGTATAGGGTGGTCGAAGTGTGTCTAGGGTGGTCGAGGTGGGTCTAGGGTGGTCGAGGTGTAGGGTGGTTGAGAGTAATCTAGGGTGATTGAGATGTATCTAGGGTGGTCGAGATGTGTCTAGGGTGGTCGAGATGTGTCTAGGATGGTCGAGATGTGTCTAATATGGTCGAGGTGTGTATGGGGTGGTCGCGATGTGTTTAGGATGGTCGAGATGTGTCTAGGGTGTTCGATGTGTGTCTAGTTCTACTACTGAGTCTACAGCTGAGTCTTGAACTGAGTCTACATCTGAGTCTACTAATGAGTCTACAACTGATTCTACTACTGTGTCTAAAACTAAGTCAACAACTGAGTCTTCAACTGAGTTTACAACTGAGTCTACAACTGAGTCTACAACTGAGTATACTACTGAGTCTACAACTGAGTCTAGGTGTGTATACAGTTGTCGAGGTGAGTCTAGGGTGGTCTAGGTGTGTCTAGGTTAGTTCGGGTGTGTCTTTCGTGATCCAAGTCTGTCTAGGGTGGTCAAGGCGTGTCTAGGGTGGTCGAGGTGTGTGTAGGCTGGTCGAGGTGTGTCTAGGGGGTTGTGGTGTGTCTAGGGTGGTCAAGATGTGTCTAGGATGGTCGAGATGTTTCTAGATGGATCCGGTGTGTATTGGGTGGACGAGGTGTGTCTAGGGTTGTCGAGATGTGTCTAGTGTGGGTCAAGATGTGTCTAGGGATGTCAAGGTGTGTCTAGGGTAGTCGCGGCGTGTCTAGGGTGGTCTAGGTGTGTATAGTGTGGTAGATGTGTGTTTAGGGTGGTCGAGATGTGTTTAGGGTGGTCGAGGTGTGTCTAGGTTGATCGAGGTGTGTATAGGGTGGTCTAGATGTGTCTAGGATGGTCGAGATGTGTCAAGGGTGGTCGAGATGTGTCTAGGGTGGTCGAGATGTGTCTAAATTGGTCGAGGTGTGTCTAGGGTGGTTGAGATGTGTCTAGGATGATCGAAGTGTGTCTATGGTGTTTTAGGCTTGTCTAGGGTAGTCGCGGTGTGTCTAGGGTGGTCGAGGCGTGTCTATGGTGGTCGAGATTTGTCTAGTAAGGTCGAGATGTGTTTAGGATGGTCGAGATGTGTCTATGGTGGTCGAGGTGTGTCTAGGGTGGTCGAGTTGTTTCTAGGGTGGTCGAGGTGTTTCTATGGTGGTCGAGATGGGTCTAGGGTGGTCGAGGTGTGTCTAGGGTGGTCGAGATGTATCTAGGATGGTCGAGATGGTCAAGATGTTTCTAGGGTGGTCGAGGTGTGTCTAGGGTGGTCGATGTGTGTCTAGGGTGGTCGAGATGTGTCTAGGGTGGTCGAGGTGTGTCTAGATGGTTGAGGTGTCTAGGGAGGTCCAGGTGTACCTAGGGTGGTCGAGGCCTGTCTAGGGTGGTCGAGATGTGTCTAGTAAGGTTGAGATGTGTCTAGTAAGGTCGAGATGTGTTTAGTAATGGTCGAGATGTGTCTGTTGTGGTCGAGGTGTGTCTTGGGTTGTCGAGGTGTGTCTAGGGTGGTCTAGATGTGTCTAGGATGGTCCAGAAGTATCTAGGGTGGTCGAGATGTGTCTAGGGTGGTCGAGATGTGTCTAGGGTGGTCGAGATGTGTCAAGGATTGTTGAGATGTGTCTAATTTCGTTGAGGTGTGTCTGGGGTGGTCGTGATGTGTCTAGGATGGTGAGAGATGTGTCTAGGGTTGTCGCGGTGTGTCTAGGATAGTCGAGGCGTGTCTAGGGTGGTCTAGGATTGTCTAGGGTTGTCGATGTGTGTCTACGGTGGTATATATGTGTCTAGGATAGTCGAGATTTGTATAGGGTGGTCACGGTGTGTCTAGGGTAGTCGAGGTGTGTCTAGGGTTGTATAGGTGTGTCTAGGGTGGTCGATGTGTGTCTAGGGTGTTCTAGGTGTGTCTATAGTGGTCGAGGTGTGTCTAGGGTGGTTGAGGTTTTTCTACGGTTGTCGAGATTAGGCTAGGGTGGTTGAGATGTGTCTAGGATGTTCGAGATGTGTCTAAGGTAGTCGAGGTGTGTCTAGGGTCGAGATGTGTCTAGGGTGGTCGAGGTGTTACTAGGGTTGTCGAGATGTGTCTAGGATGGTCTAGATGTGTCTAGGATGGTCGCGGTGTTTTAGGGTGGTTGAGAGTAATCTAGGGTGATTGAGATGTATCTAGGGTGGTCGAGATGTGTCTAGGGTGGTCGAGATGTGTCTAGGATGGTCGAGATGTGTCTAATATGGTCGAGGTGTGTATGGGGTGGTCGCGATGTGTTTAGGATGGTCGAGATGTGTCTAGGGTGTTCGATGTGTGTCTAGTTCTACTACTGAGTCTACAACTGAGTCTACATCTGAGTCTACTAATGAGTCTACAACTGATTCTACTACTGTGTCTAAAACTGAGTCAACAACTGAGTCTTCAACTGAGTTTACAACTGAGTCTACAACTGAGTCTACAACTGAGTATACTACTGAGTCTACAACTGAGTCTAGGTGTGTATACAGTTGTCGAGGTGAGTCTAGGGTGGTCTAGGTGTGTCTAGGTTAGTTCGGGTGTGTCTTTCGTGGTCCAAGTGTGTCTAGGGTGGTCAAGGCGTGTCTAGGGTGGTCGAGGTGTGTGTAGGCTGGTCGAGTTGTGTCTAGGGGGTTGTGGTGTGTCTAGGGTGGTCAAGATGTGTCTAGGGTGGTCGAGATGTGTCTAGGGTGAACGAGATTTGTCTAGGTAGGTCGAGATGTGTCAAAGATGGTCGAGGTTTGTCTAGGGTGGTCGAGATGTGTCTAGGAAGGACGAGATGTGTCTAGAGTGGTCGCCGTGTGTCTAGGGTGGTCGAGATGTGTCTAGGGTGAACGAGATGTGTCTAGAGTGGTCGCCGTATGTCTAGGGTGGTCAAGGTGTGTATAGGGTGGTCGAGATGTGTCTATGGTGGTCGAGATGTGTATAAATTGGTCAAGGTGTGTCTAAGGTGGTCGAGGTGTGACTAGGGTGGTCATGGTGTGTCTAACGTAGTCGCGGTGTGTCTAGGGTGGTTGAGGTGTGTCTAGGGAGGTCATGGTGTGTCTAAGGTAGTCGAGATGTGTTGATTAAGGTCCAGATGTGTTTAGGATGGTCGAGATGTGTCTGTGGTGGTCGAGGTGTGTCTAGGGTGGTCGAGGTGTGTCTAGGGTGGTCTAGGTGTGTCTAGGGTGGTCGAGGTGTGTCTAGGGTGGTCATGATGTGTTTAGGGATGTCAAGATGTGTCTAGGGTGGTCGAGGTGTGTCTAGGGTGGTCGAGATGTATCTAGGATGGTCGAAATGGGCCTAGAATCGTCTAGGTGTGTCTAGGGTGGTCGAGGTGTTTCTAGGGTGGTCGAAATGTGTCTAGGGTGGTCGAGATGTGTCTAGAATGGACGAGATGTGTCTAGAGTGGTCGCGGTTTGTCTAGGGTGGTCGAGGTGTGTCTAGGGTGGTCCAGGTATGTCTAGGGTGGTCGACGTGTGTCTAGGGTGGTCGAGGTGTGTCTAAGGTGGTCGAGGTTTGTCTATGGTGGTCGCGATGTGTCTAGATGGTCGATATATGTCTAGGATGATCGCGGTGTGTCTAAGGTAGTCGAGCTGTTTCTAGGGTGGTCGAGATGTGCCTTGTTTTGTCGATATTGGTTTAGGGGGGGTCGAGATGTGTCTAGGGTGGTCTAGGTGTGTATGCAGTGGTCGAGATGTGTCGAGGGTGGTCAAGGTGTGTCTAGGGTGGTCGAGATGTGTTTAGGGTGGTCGCGGTGTGTCTAGGGTGGTCGAGATGTGTCTTGTGTGGTCGAGATGTGTTAAAGGTGGTCAAGATGTGTCTCGGGTGGTCTATGTGTGTATGAAGTGGTCGAGGTGTGTCTAGGGTGGTCGAGGTGTGTCTGGGGTGGTTCAGGTGTGTCTAGGGTGGTCAAGATATGTCTAGGGTGGTCGAGGTGAGTCTAGGCTGGTCGAGGAGTGTCTAGGGTGGTCGAGATGTGTCTAGGGTGGTCTAGATGTTTCTAGGATGGTCGAGATGTATCTAGGGTGGTCGAGATGTGTCTAGGGTGGTCGAGATGTGTCTAAGTTTGTCGAGGTGTGTCTAGGGTGGTCGAGATGTGTCTAGGGTGGTCGAGATGTGTCTAGGGTGGTCGCGGTGTGTCTAGGAAGGTCGAGGTGTGTCTAGGGTGGTCGAGATGTGTCTAGGGTGGTCGGGGTGTGTCTATAGTGGTCTAGGTGTGTCTATGGTGGTAGAGGTGTGTCTAGGGTGGTCGAGATGTGTTTAGGGTGGTCGAGATTTGTCTAGGGTGGTCGAGGTGTGTCTAGGATGGTCGAGATGTATTTAGGATGGTCGAGATGTGCCTAGGGTCGTCTAGGTGTGTCTAGGGTAGTCGCGGCGTATCTAGGGTGGTCTAGGTGTGTATAGTGTGGTCGATGTGTGTCTAGGGTGGTCGAGATGTGTTTAGGGTGGTTGAGGTGTGTCTAGGTTGATCGAGGTGTGTATAGGGTGGTCTAGATGTGTCTAGGATGGTCGAGATGTGTCACGGGTGGTCGAGATGTGTCTAGGGTGGTCGAGATGTGTCTAAATTGGTCGAGGTGTGTCTAGGGTGGTTGAGATGTGTCTAGGATGATCGAAGTGTGTCTATGGTGTTTTAGGCTTGTCTAGGGTAGTCGCGGTGTGTCTAGGGTGGTCGAGGCGTGTCTATGGTGGTCGTGATTTGTCTAGTAAGGTCAAGATGTGTTTAGGATGGTCGAGATGTGTCTATGGTGGTCGAGGTGTGTCTAGGGTGGTCGAGTTGTTTCTAGGGTGGTCGAGGTGTTTCTATGGTGGTCGAGATGGGTCTAGGGTGGTCGAGGTGTGTCTAGGGTGGTCGAGATGTATCTAGGTTGGTCGAGATGGTCAAGATGTTTCTAGGGTGGTCGAGGTGTGTCTAGGGTGGTCGATGTGTGTCTAGGGTGGTCAAGATGTGTCTAGGGTGGTCGAGGTGTGTCTAGATGGTTGAGGTGTCTAGGGAGGTCCAGGTGTACCTAGGGTGGTCGAGGCCTGTCTAGGGTGGTCGAGATGTGTCTAGTAAGGTCGAGATGTGTCTAGTAAGGTCGAGATGTGTTTAGTAATGGTCGAGATGTGTCTGTTGTGGTCGAGGTGTGTCTTGGGTTGTCGAGGTGTGTCTAGGGTGGTCTAGATGTGTCTAGGATGGTCCAGAAGTATCTAGGGTGGTCGAGATGTGTCTAGGGTGGTCGAGATGTGTCTAGGGTGGTCGAGATGTGTCTAGTGTGGACGAGATTTGTCTAGGTAGGTCGAGATGTGTCAAAGATGGTCGAGGTTTGTCTAGGGTGGTCGAGATGTGTCTAGGAAGGACGAGATGTGTCTAGAGTGGTCGCCGTGTGTCTAGGGTGGTCGAGATGTGTCTAGGGTGAACGAGATGTGTCTAGAGTGGTCGCCGTATGTCTAGGGTGGTCAAGGTGTGTATAGGGTGGTCGAGATGTGTCTATGGTGGTCGAGATGTGTATAAATTGGTCGAGGTGTGTCTAAGGTGGTCGAGGTGTGTCTAGGGTGGTTGAGGTGTGTCTAGGGAGGTCATAGTGTGTCTAACGTAGTCGCGGTGTGTCTAGGGTGGTTGAGGTGTGTCTAGGGAGGTCATGGTGTGTCTAAGGTAGTCGAGATATGATGATTAAGGTCCAGATGTGTTTAGGATGGTCGAGATGTGTCTGTGGTGGTCGAGGTGTGTCTAGGGTGGTCGAGGTGTGTCTAGGGTGGTCTAGGTGTGTCTAGGGTGGTCGAGGTGTTTCTAGGGTGGTCATGATGTGTTTAGGGATGTCAAGATGTGTCTAGGGTGGTCGAGGTGTGTCTAGGGTGGTCGAGATGTATCTAGGATGGTCGAAATGGGCCTAGAATCGTGTAGGTGTGTCTAGGGTGGTCGAGGTGTTTCTAGGGTGGTCGAAATGTGTCTAGGGTGAATGAGATGTGTCTAGGATGGTCGAGGTGTGTCTAAGTTGGTCGAGGTTTGTCTAGGGTGGTCGAGATGTGTCTAGAATGGACGAGATGTGTCTAGAGTGGTCGCGGTGTGTCTAGGGTGGTCGAGGTGTGTCTAGGGTGGTCCAGGTATGTCTAGGGTGGTCGACGTGTGTCTAGGGTGGTCGAGGTGTGTCTAAGGTGGTCGAGGTTTGTCTATGGTGGTCGCGATGTGTCTAGATGGTCGATATATGTCTAGGATGATCGCGGTGTGTCTAAGGTGGTCGAGCTGTTTCTAGGGTGGTCGAGATGTGCCTTGTTTTGTCGATATTTGTTTAGGGGGGTCGAGATGTGTCTAGGGTGGTCTAGGTGTGTATGCAGTGGTCGAGATGTGTCGAGGGTGGTCAAGGTGTGTCTAGGGTGGTCGAGATGTGTTTAGGGTGGTCGCGGTGTGTCTAGGGTGGTCGAGATGTGTCTTTAGTGGTCGAGATGTGTTAAAGGTGGTCAAGATGTGTCTCGGGTGGTCTATGTGTGTATGAAGTGGTCGAGGTGTGTCTAGGGTGGTCGAGGTGTGTCTGGGGTGGTTCAGGTGTGTCTAGGGTGGTCAAGATATGTCTAGGGTGGTCGAGGTGAGTCTAGGCTGGTCGAGGAGTGTCTAGGGTGGTCGAGATGTGTCTAGGGTGGTCTAGATGTTTCTAGGATGGTCGAGATGTATCTAGGGTGGTCGAGATGTGTCTAGGGTGGTCGAGATGTGTCTAAGTTTGTCGAGGTGTGTCTAGGGTGGTCGAGATGTGTCTAGGGTGGTCGAGATGTGTCTAGGGTGGTCGCGGTGTGTCTAGGAAGGTCGAGGTGTGTCTAGGGTGGTCGAGATGTGTCTAGGGTGGTCGGGGTGTGTCTATAGTGGTCTAGGTGTGTCTAGGGTGGTCGAGGTTTGTCTAGGGTGGTCGAGATGTGTTTAGGGTGGTCGAGATGTGTCTAGGGTGGTCGAGGTGTGTCTAGGGTGGTCGAGATGTATTTAGGATTGTCGAGATGTGCCTAGGGTCGTCTGGGTGTGTCTAGTATGGTTAAGATGTGTTTATTATGGTGGAGATGTGTCTAGGGTGGTCGAGGTGTGCCTATGTTGGTCGAGGTGTGTCTAGGATGGTCGAGGTTTTTCTATGGTGGTCGCGATGTGTATAGGATGGTCGATATATTTCTAGGATGATCGCGGTGTGTCTAATGTGATCGCGCTTTTTCTAGTGTGGTCGAGGTGTGTCTAGGGTGGTTGAGATTTGTCTAGGGTGGTCGAGATGTGTCTACGGTGGTCGTGGTGAGTCTAGGGTGATCGAGGTGTGTCTAGGGTGGTCGAGATGTGTCTAGGGTGGTCGCGGTGTGTCTAGGAAGGTCGAGGTGTGTCTAGGGTGGTCGAAATGTGTCTAGAGGGGTCGAGATGTGTCTAGGGTGGTCGAGGTGTGTCTAGGGTGATCTAGATGTGTTAAGAGTGGTCGAGATATGTCTAAGGTGGTCAATGTTTGTCTAGGGTTATCGAGGTGTGTCTAGTGTGGTCGAGGTGTTTCTAGGATGGTCGAGGTGTGTCTAGGATGGTCGAAATGTGTCTAGTAACGTCGAGATGTGTCTAGGGTGGTCGAGATATGTCTAGGGGGTCAAGGTGTGTCTAGGTTTATCGAGGTGTGTCTAGGGTGGTCGAGGTGTCTAGGGTGATCGAGGTGTGTCTAGGGTGGTCGAGGTGTGTCTAGGGTGGTCGAGGTGTGTCTAGGAAGGTCTAGATGTGTCTAGGATGGTAAAGATGTGTCTAGGGTGGTCGAGATGTGTCTAGGGTGGTCGAGATGTGTCTAAGTTATTCGAGGTGTGTCTAGGGTGGTCGAGATGTGTCTAGGGTGGTCGAGGTGTGTCTAGGGTGGTTTAGGTGTGTCTAGAGAGGTCACGGTGTGTCTAGGTTTGTCGCGGTGTGTTTATGGTGGTCGAGGTGTGTCTAGCGTGGTCGAGGTGTGTCTAGGGTGGTCTAGGTGTGTCAAGGGTGGTCCAGATGTATCTAGTAAGGTCGAGATGTGCCTAGGGTCGTCTAGGTGTGTCTAAGGTTGTCGAGGTGTGTCTAGGGTGGTCAGGATGTGTCTAGGATTGTCGAGATGTGTCTAAGTTGGTCGAGGTTTGTCTAGGGTGGTCGAGATGTGTCTATGATGGACGAGATGTGTCTTGAGTGGTCGCGGTGTGTCTAGGGTGGTTTAGGTGTGTCTAGGGTGGTCCAGGTGTGTCTTAAGTGGTCGAAGTGTGTCTAGTATGATTAAGATGTGTTTATTATGGTTGAGATGTGTCTAGGATGACCGCGGTGTGTCTAATGTGGTCGAGCTGTTTCTAGTGTGGTCGAGGTGTGTCTAGGGTGATCGAGGTGTGGCTAGGGGTGTCGAGGTGTGTCTAGGGTGGTCGAGATGTGTCTAGGGTGGTCGCGGTGTGTCTTAGAAGGTCGAGGTGTGTCTAGGGTGGTCGAGATGTGTCTAGAGTGGTCGAGATGTGTCTAGGGTGGTCGAGGTGTCTAGTGTGGTCTAGATGTGTCTAGGATGGTCGAGATGTGTCTAGGTTGGTCGAGATGTGTCTAAGTTGGTCGAGGAGTGTCTAGGGTGGTCGAGATGTGTCTAGGGTGGTCGAGGTGTGCCTAGGGACGTCTAGGTGTGTCTAGGGTGGTCGAGGTTTGTCTAGGGTTGTAGAGATGTATCTAGGGTAAACGAGATGTGTCTAGGATGGTCGAGATGTATCTAAGTTGGTCGAGGTTTGTCTAGGGTGATCGAGATGTGTCTACGTAGGACGAGATGTGTCTAGAGTGGTTGCGGTGTGTCTAGGGTGGTCGAGGTGTGTCTAGGGTGGTCCAGGTATGTCTAGGGTGGTCTAGGTGTGTCTAGGATGGTCCAGGTGTGTCTTGGGTGGTCGAGGTGTGTCTAGGGTGGTCGAAGTGTGTCTAGTATTGTTGAGATGTGTTTATTGTGGTCAAGATGTGTCTATGGTGGTCGAGGGGTGTCTATGGTAGTCGAGGTGTGTCTAGGGTGGTCGAGGTTTTTGTCTATGGTGGTCGAGGTGTGTCTAGGGTGATCGAGGTTTGCCTATGGTGGTCGCGATGTGTCTAGGATGGTCAATATATGTCTAGGATGATCTCGGTGTGTCTAAGGTGGTCGAAATGTTTCTAGGGTTGTCGAGATTAGTCTAGGGAGGTTGATATGTGTCTAGGGTGGTCGAGGTTTGTCTAGGATGTCGAGATGTGTCTAGGGTGTTCGAAATGTATCTAGGGTGGTCGCGGTGTGTCCAGTTTGGTCGAGGTGTGTCTAGGTTGGTCGAAAAGTGTCTTGTGTGGTCGAGATATGTTTAGGGTGGTCGAGATGTGTCTAGGGTGGTCGAAGTGTGTCTAGGGTGGTCGAGATGTGTCTAGGGTGGTCAAGATATGTCTAGGGTGGTCGCGGTGTGTATAGGGTGATCGAGGTGTTTTAGGGTGGTCGAGGTGTCTAGGGTGAACAAGATGTCTCTTGGATGTTCGAGATGTGTCTAGGGTGGTCGAGATGTGTCTAGGGTGGTCGAGATGTGTCTAAGTTGGTCGAAGTGTGTCTAGGGTGGTCGAGATGTGTCTAGGGTGGTCGAGGTGTGTCTAGGGTGGTTTGGTGTGTCTAGGGAGGTCACGGTGTGTCTAGGGTTGTCGCGGTGTGTTTATGGTGGTCGAGGTGTGTCTAGGGGGTCGAGGTGTGTCTAGGTTTATCGAGGTGTGTCTAGGGTGGTCGAGGTGTGTCTAGGGTGGTCAAGGTGTTTCTAGGAAGATCTAGATGTGTCTAGGAGGGTAAAGATGTGTCTAGGGTGGTCGAGATGTGTCTAGGGTGATCGAGATGTGTCTAAGTTGGTCGAGGTGTGTCTAGGGTGGTCGAGATGTGTCTAGGGTGGTCGAGGTGTGTCTAGGGTGGTTTAGGTGTGTCTAGGGAGGTCACGGTGTGTCTATGGTTGTCGCGGTGTGTTTATGGTGGTCGAGGTGTGTCTAGGGTGGTCGAGGTGTGTCTAGGGTGGTCTAGGTGTGTCAAGGGTGGTCGAGGTTTGTCTAGGGTGGTCGAGATGTGTTTAGGGTGGTCGAGATGTGTATAGGATGGTCGAGGTGTGTATAGGGTGGTCGACATGTATCTAGTAAGGTCGAGATGTGCCTAGGGTGGTCAAGATGTTTCTAGGATGGTCGAGATGTGTCTAGGATGGTCGAGGTGTGTCTAGGGTGGTTTAGGTGTGTCTAGGGAGGTCACGGTGTGTCTAGGTTTATCGCGTTGTGTTTATGGTGGTGGAGGTGTGTCTAGCTCGGTCGAGGTGTGTCTGGGGTGGTCTAGGTGTGTCAAGGGTGGTCTAGGTGTGTCTAGGGTGGTCGAGATTCGTTTAGGGTGGTCGAGGTGTGTCTTAGGTTGTCGAGGTGTGTCTAGGGTGGTCAGGATGTGTCTAGGATTGTCGAGATGTGTCTAAGTTGGTCGAGGTTTGTCTAGGGTGGTCGAGATGTGTCAATGATGGACGAGATGTGTCTTGAGTGGTCGCGGTGTGTCTAGGGTGGTTTAGGTGTGTCTAGGGTGGTCCAGCTGTGTCTTAAGTGGCCGAAGTGTGTCTAGTATGATTAAGATGTGTTTATTGTGGTTGAGATGTGTCTAGGATGACCGCGGTGTGTCTAATGTGGTCGAGCTGTTTCTAGTGTGGTCGAGGTGTGTCTAGGGTGATCGAGGTGTGGCTAGGGGTGTCGAGGTGTGTCTAGGGTGGTCGAGATGTGTCTAGGGTGGTCGCGGTGTGTCTTAGAAGGTCGAGGTGTGTCTAGGGTGGTCGAGATGTGTCTAGAGTGGTCGAGATGTGTCTAGGGTGGTCGAGGTGTCTAGTGTGGTCTAGATGTGTCTAGGATGGTCGAGATGTGTCTAGGTTGGTCGAGATGTGTCTAAGTTGGTCGAGGTGTGTCTATGGTGGTCGAGATGTGTCTAGGGTGGTCGAGGTGTGCCTAGGGACGTCTAGGTGTGTCTAGGGTGGTCGAGGTGTGTCTAGGGAGGTAGAGATGTATCTATGATGGTCGAGGTGTGTCTAGGGTGGTTGAGATGTGTCTAGGGTGTTTGAGATGTGTCTACGGTGGTCGAGGTGTGTCTAGGGTGATCGAGGTGTGGCTAGGGTGGTCGAGGTGTGTCTAGGGTGGTCGAGATGTGTCTTGGGCGGTCGCGGTGTGTCTTAGAAGGTCGAGATGTGTCTAGGGTGGTCGAGATGTGTCTAGAGTGGTCGAGATGTGTCTAGGGTGGTCGAGGTGTGTCTAGGGTGGTCTAGATGTGTCTAGGATGGTCGAGATGTGTCTAGGGTGGTCGAGGTGTGTCTAGGGTTGTTAAGGTGTGTCTAGGGGTGTCAAGGTATGTCTAGGGTAGTCGCGGCGTGTCTAGGGTTGTCTAGGTGTGTATAGTGTGGTCGAGGTGTGTCTAGGGTGGTCGAGATGTGTCTAGGATGGTCGAGGTGTGTCTTGGATGGTCGAGATGTATCTAGGATGGTCGAGATGTGCCTAGGAACCTCTAGGTGTGTCTAGGGTGGTCGAGGTGTGTCTAGGGTGGTAGAGATGTATCTAGGGTAAACGAGATGTGTCTAGAGTGGTTGCGGTGTGTCTAGGGTGGTCGAGGTGTGTCTAGGGTGGCCAGGTATGTCTAGGGTTGTCTAGGTGTGTCTAGGGTGGTCCAGGTGTGTCTTGGGTGGTCGAGGTGTGTCTAGGGTGGTCGAATTGTGTCTAGTATGGTTTAGATGTGTTTATTGTGGTCGAGATGTGTCTAGGGTGGTCGAGGTGTGTCTATGGTAGTCGAGGTGTGTCTAGGGTGGTCGAGGTTTGTCTATGGTGGTCGAGGTGTGTCTAGGGTGGTCGAGGTTTGCCTATGGTGGTCGCGATGTTTCTAGGATGGTCAATATATGTCTAGGATGATCTCGGTGTGTCTAAGGTGGTCGAACTGTTTCTAGGGGATTCGAGATTAGTCTAGGGTGGTTGATATGTGTCTAGGGTGGTCGAGGTGTGTCTAGGGTGGTCGAAATGTGTCTAGGGTGGTCGAAATGTATCTAGGGTGGTCGCGGTGTGTCCAGTTTGGTCGAGGTGTGTCTGGGTTGGTCGAAAAGTGTCTTGTGTGGTCGAGATGTGTTTAGGGTGGTCGAGATGTGTCTAGGGTGGTCGAAGTGTGTCTAGGGTGGTCGAGATGTGTCTAGGGTGGTCAAGATATGTCTAGGGTTGTCGCGGTGTGTTTATGGTGGTCAAGGTGTGTCTAGAGGGTCGAGGTGTGTCTAGGTTTATCGAGGTGTGTATAGGGTGTTCGAGGTGTGTCTAGGGTGGTCAAGGTGTGTCTAGGAAGGTCTAGATGTGTCTAGGAGGGTAACGATGTGTCTAGGGTGGTCGAGATGTGTCTAGGGTGGTCGAGATGTGTCTAGGGTGGTCGAGATGTGTCTAAGTTGGTCGAGGTGTGTCTAGGGTTGTCGAGATGTGTCTAGGGTGGTCGAGGTGTGTCTAGGGTGGTTTAGGTGTGTCTAGGGAGGTCACGGTGTGTCTAGGGTTGTCGCGGTGTGTTTTTGGTGGTCGAGGTGTGTCTAGGGTGGTCGAGGTGTGTCTAGGTTGGTCTAGGTGTGTCTAGGGTGGTCGAGATGTGTTTAGGGTGGTCGAGATGTGTCTAGGATGGTCGAGGTGTGTATAGGGTGGTCGAGATGTATCTAGTAAGGTCGAGATGTGCCTAGGGTGGTCAAGATGTGTCTAGGATGGTCGAGATGTGTCTAGGATGGTCGAGATGTGTCTAAGTTGGTGGAGATTTGACTAGGGTGGTCGAGATGTGTCTAGTATGGACGAGATGTGTCTAGAGTGGTCGCGGTGTGTCTAGGGTGGTCTAGGTGTGTCTAGTGTGGTTCAGGTGTGTCTTGTGTGGTCGAAGTGTGTCTAGTAAGGTTAAGATGTGTTTATTATGGTCGAGATGTGTCTAGGATGATCGCGGTGTGTCTAATGTGGTCGAGCTGTTTCTAGTGTGGTCGAGGTGTGTCTAGGGTGGTTAAGATGTGTCTAGGGTGGTCGAGATGTGTCTACGGTGGTCGATGTGTGTCTAGAGTGGTCGAGATGTGTCTAGGGTGGTCGAGGTGTGTCTAGGGTGATCTAGATGTGTCTAGGATGTTCGAGATGTGTCTAGGTTGGTCGAGATGTGTCTAGAGTGGTCGAGATGTGTCTAGGGTGGTCGAGGTGTGTCTTAGAAGGTCGAGGTGTGTCTTGGGTGGTCGAGATGTGTCTAGAGTGGTCGAGATGTGTCTAGGGTGGTCGAGGTGTGTCTAGGGTGATCTAGATGTGTCTAGGATGTTCAGATGTGTCTAGGTTGGTCGAGATGTGTCTAAGTTGGTCGAGGTGTGTCTAGGGTGGTCGAGATATGTCTATGGTGGTCGAGGTGTGTCTATGGTGGTCGAGGTGTGTCTAGGGTTGTTAAGGTGTGTCTATGGATGTCAAGGTGTGTCTAGGGTAGTCGCGGCGTGTCTAGGGTGGTCTAGGTGTGTATAGTGTGGTCGATGTGTGTCTAGGGTGGTCGAGATGTGTTTTGGGTGGTCGAGATGTGTCTAGGATGGTCGAGGTATGTCTAGGGTGGTCGAGATGTGTCTATGGTGGTCGAGGTGTGTCTATGGTGGTCGAGGTGTGTCTAGGGTAGTCGCGGAGTGTCAAGGGTGATCTAGGTGTGTATAGTGTGGTCGAGATGTATCTAGGATGGTCGAGATGTGCCTAGGGTCGTCTAGGTGTGTCTTGGGTGGTCGAGGTGTGTCTAGAAAGGTAGAGATGTATCTAGGGTGAACGAAATGTGTCTAGGATGGTCGAGATGTGTCTAAGTTGGTCGAGGTTTATATAGGGTGGTCGAGATGTGTCTACGTAGGACGAGAAGTGTCTACAGTGGTCGCGGTGTGTCTAGGGTGGTCGAGGTGTGTCTCGGGTGGTCCAGGTATGTCTAGGGTGGTCTAGGTATGTCTAGGGTGGTCCAGGTGTGTCTTGGGTGGTCGAGGTGTGTCTAGGGTGGTCGAAGTGTGTCTAGTATGGTTGAGATGTGTTTATTGTGGTCGAGATGTGTCTGAAATGGTCGAGGTGTGTCTATGGTAGTCGAGGTGTGTCTAGGGTGGTCGAGGTTTGTCTATGGTGATCGAGGTGTGTCTATGGTGGTCGAGGTTTGTCTATGGTGGTCGCGATGTGTCTGGGATGGTCAATATATGTCTAGGATGATCTCGGTGTTTCTAAGGGGGTCGAGCTGTTTCTAGTGTTGTCGAGATTAGTCTAGGGTGGTTGAGATGATTCTAGGGTGGTCGAGGTGTGTCTAGGGTGGTCGAGGTGTGTCTAGGGTGGTCGAAATGTATCTAGGGTGATCGCCGTGTGTCCAGTTTGGTCGAGGAGTGTCTAGGTTTGTCGAAATTTGTCTTGTGTGGTCCATATGTGTTTAGGGTGGTCGAGATGTGTCCAGGGTGGTCAAGGTGTGTCTAGGGTGGTCGAGGTGTGTCTAGGGTGGTTGAAATGTGTCTAGTATGGTCGAAATGTGTCTAGGGTAGTTATGATGTGTCTATTGGGGTCGAGGTGTGTCTAGGGTGGTCGAGATGTGTCTAGGGTGGTCGAGGTGTGTCTAGTATGGTCGAGATGTGTCTAGGGTGGTCGAGGTGTTTCTAGGGTGGTGGAGATGTGTCTAGGGTGGTCGAAGTGTGTCTAGGGTGGTCGAGATGTGTCTAGGGTTGTCAAGATATGTCTAGGGTTGTCGCGGTGTGTTTATGGTGGTCAAGGTGTGTCTAGAGGGTCGAGGTGTGTCTAGCTTTATCGAGGTGTGTATAGGGTGTTCGAGGTGTGTCTAGGGTGGTCAAGGTGTGTCTAGGAAGGTCTAGATGTGTCTAGGAGGGTAACGATGTGTCTAGGGTGGTCGAGATGTGTCTAGGGTGGTCGAGATGTGTCTAGGGTGGTCGAGATGTGTCTAAGTTGGTCGAGGTGTGTCTAGGGTTGTCGAGATGTGTCTAGGGTGGTCGAGGTGTGTCTAGGGTGGTTTAGGTGTGTCTAGGGAGGTCACGGTGTGTCTAGGGTTGTCGCGGTGTGTTTATGGTGGTCGAGGTGTGTCTAGGGTGGTCGAGGTGTGTCTAGGTTGGTCTAGGTGTGTCTAGGGTGGTCGAGATGTGTTTAGGGTGGTCGAGATGTGTCTAGGATGGTCGAGGTGTGTATAGGGTGGTCGAGATGTATCTAGTAAGGTCGAGATGTGCCTAGGGTGGTCAAGATGTGTCTAGGATGGTCGAGATGTGTCTAGGATGGTCGAGATGTGTCTAAGTTGGTGGAGATTTGACTAGGGTGGTCGAGATGTGTCTAGTATGGACGAGATGTGTCTAGAGTGGTCGCGGTGTGTCTAGGGTGGTCTAGGTGTGTCTAGTGTGGTTCAGGTGTGTCTTGTGTGGTCGAAGTGTGTCTAGTAAGGTTAAGATGTGTTTATTATGGTCGAGATGTGTCTAGGATGATCGCGGTGTGTCTAATGTGGTCGAGCTGTTTCTAGTGTGGTCGAGGTGTGTCTAGGGTGGTTAAGATGTGTCTAGGGTGGTCGAGATGTGTCTACGGTGGTCGATGTGTGTCTAGAGTGGTCGAGATGTGTCTAGGGTGGTCGAGGTGTGTCTAGGGTGATCTAGATGTGTCTAGGATGTTCGAGATGTGTCTAGGTTGGTCGAGATGTGTCTAGAGTGGTCGAGATGTGTCTAGGGTGGTCGAGGTGTGTCTTAGAAGGTCGAGGTGTGTCTTGGGTGGTCGAGATGTGTCTAGAGTGGTCGAGATGTGTCTAGGGTGGTCGAGGTGTGTCTAGGGTGATCTAGATGTGTCTAGGATGTTCAGATGTGTCTAGGTTGGTCGAGATGTGTCTAAGTTGGTCGAGGTGTGTCTAGGGTGGTCGAGATATGTCTATGGTGGTCGAGGTGTGTCTATGGTGGTCGAGGTGTGTCTAGGGTTGTTAAGGTGTGTCTATGGATGTCAAGGTGTGTCTAGGGTAGTCGCGGCGTGTCTAGGGTGGTCTAGGTGTGTATAGTGTGGTCGATGTGTGTCTAGGGTGGTCGAGATGTGTTTTGGGTGGTCGAGATGTGTCTAGGATGGTCGAGGTATGTCTAGGGTGGTCGAGATGTGTCTATGGTGGTCGAGGTGTGTCTATGGTGGTCGAGGTGTGTCTAGGGTACTCGCGGCGTGTCAAGGGTGATCTAGGTGTGTATAGTGTGGTCGAGATGTATCTAGGATGGTCGAGATGTGCCTAGGGTCGTCTAGGTGTGTCTTGGGTGGTCGAGGTGTGTCTAGAAAGGTAGAGATGTATCTAGGGTGAACGAAATGTGTCTAGGATGGTCGAGATGTGTCTAAGTTGGTCGAGGTTTATATAGGGTGGTCGAGATGTGTCTACGTAGGACGAGAAGTGTCTACAGTGGTCGCGGTGTGTCTAGGGTGGTCGAGGTGTGTCTCGGGTGGTCCAGGTATGTCTAGGGTGGTCTAGGTATGTCTAGGGTGGTCCAGGTGTGTCTTGGGTGGTCGAGGTGTGTCTAGGGTGGTCGAAGTGTGTCTAGTATGGTTGAGATGTGTTTATTGTGGTCGAGATGTGTCTGAAATGGTCGAGGTGTGTCTATGTAAGTCGAGGTGTGTCTAGGGTGGTCGAGGTTTGTCTATGGTGATCGAGGTGTGTCTATGGTGGTCGAGGTTTGTCTATGGTGGTCGCGATGTGTCTGGGATGGTCAATATATGTCTAGGATGATCTCGGTGTTTCTAAGGGGGTCGAGCTGTTTCTAGTGTTGTCGAGATTAGTCTAGGGTGGTTGAGATGATTCTAGGGTGGTCGAGGTGTGTCTAGGGTGGTCGAGGTGTGTCTAGGGTGGTCGAAATGTATCTAGGGTGATCGCCGTGTGTCCAGTTTGGTCGAGGAGTGTCTAGGTTTGTCGAAATTTGTCTTGTGTGGTCCATATGTGTTTAGGGTGGTCGAGATGTGTCCAGGGTGGTCAAGGTGTGTCTAGGGTGGTCGAGGTGTGTCTAGGGTGGTTGAAATGTGTCTAGTATGGTCGAAATGTGTCTAGGGTAGTTATGATGTGTCTATTGGGGTCGAGGTGTGTCTAGGGTGGTCGAGATGTGTCTAGGGTGGTCGAGGTGTGTCTAGTATGGTCGAGATGTGTCTAGGGTGGTCGAGGTGTTTCTAGGGTGGTGGAGATGTGTCTAGGGTGGTCGAGGTGTGGCTAGGGTTGTCGAGGTATGTCTAGGGTGGTCAATGTGTGTCTAGGGCGGTCACGGTGTGTCTAGGGTGGTCGAGGTGTTTCTAGGGTTGTCGACATGTGTCTAGTGAGGGTCGAGATGTGTTTAGGGTGTTCGAGATTAGTCTAGGGTGGTCGTAGTGTGACTAGGGTTGTCGAGGTTTGTCTAGGGTGGTCGAGATGTGTCTATGGTGGTCACGGTGTGTCTAGGGTGGTCGAGGTGTGTCTAGGGTGGTCAAGGTGTGTCTAGGGTGGTCTAGGTGTGTCTAGGGTGGCCCAGGTGTGTCTTGGGTGGTCGAGGTGTGTCTACCGTGGTCGAAGTGTGTCTAGTATGGTTGAGATGTGTTTAATATGGTCGAGATGTGTCTAGGTTTGTCGAGGTGTGTCAAGGGTGGTCGAGGTGTGTCTTGGGTGGTCGAGGTGTGTCTAGGGTTGTCGAGGTGTGTCTGGGGTGGTCGAGGTGTGTCTAGGGTTGTCGAGGTGTGTCTAGAGTGGTCGAGGTGTGTCTAGGGTTGTCGAGGTGTGTCTAGGGTGGTAAAGATGTGTCTAGGATGGTCGAGATGTGTCTAGGGTGGTTTTGTTGTGTCTTGGGTGGTCGAGGTGTGTCTAGAGTTGTCGAGGTGTGTCTAGGGTGGTAAAGATGTGTCTAGGATGGTCGAGATGTGTCTAGGGTGGTTTTGGTGTGTCTAGGTTTATCGAGGTGTGTCTAGGGTGGTCGAGGTGTGTCTAGGGTGATCGAGGTGTGTCTAGGGTGGTAAAGATGTGTCTAGGGTGGTCGAGATGTGTCTAGGATGGTCTAGGTGTGTGTGGTCGATGTGTGTCTAGGGTGGTCAATATATGTCTAGGTTTGTCGAGGTGTGTCTAGGCTGCATCAGGTGTGTTTAGGGTGGTCGAGGTGTGTCTAGGGTGGTCAAGATATGTCTAGGATGGTCGAGATGTGTCTAGGGTGGTCAGGGTGTGTTTAGGGTGATCGAGGTGTGTCTAGGGTTGTCGAGGTGTGTCTAGTGAGGACGAGGTGTTTCTAGGGTGGTCGAGGTGTGTCTAGGGTGGTCGAAATGTGTCTAGTATGGTCGAGATGTGTCTAGGGTGGTCGAGATGTGTCTAGGGTGGTCGAGGTGTGTCTAGGTTGGTCAAGATGTGTCTAGGATGGTCGAGATGTGTCTAGGGTTGTTGTGGTGTGTCTTGGGTGGACGAGGTGTGTCTAGGGTTGTCGAGATGTGTCTAGTGTGGGTCAAGATGTGTTTAGGGTGGTCGAGATATGTCTAGGGGGGTCGAGGTGTGTCTAGGGTGGTCGAGGTGTGTCTAGGGTGGTCGAGGTGTGTCTAGGAAGGTCTAGTAGATGTGTCTTGTGTGGTCAAGATGTGTTCAGGGTGGTATAGGTGAGTATACAGTGGTCGAGGTGTGTCTAGGGTTGTCGAGATGTGTCTATGTTGGTCAAGCTATATCTAGGGGTTCGAGGTGTGTCTAGGCTGTTCGAGGTGTGTCTAGGGTGGTCGAGATGTGTCTAGGAGGGTCACGATGTGTCTAGGAGGTTCAATATGTGTCTAAGATGGTCGAGATGTGTCTAGGGTGGTCGCGGTGTGCTTAAGGTGATCGAGGTGTGTCTAGGGTTGTCGAAATATGTCTAGGGTATTTGAGGTGTGTCTAGGGTTGTTGAGGTGTGTCTAGTGTGGTCGATGTGTGTCTAGGGTGGTCGAGGTTTGTCTAGGGTGGTCGAAATGTGTCTGGGATGGACGAGATATGTCTAGAGTGGTCACGGTGTGTCTAGGATGGTCTAGGTGTGTCTAGGGTGGCACGGGTGTGTCTTGGGTGGTCGAGGTGTGTCTAGGATGGTCGAGTTGTGTCAAGAGTAGTCGAGGTTTGTCTAGGGTGGTCGCGATATGTCTAGGATGGTCGATATGTGTCTAGGATGATCGCAGTGTGTCTAAGGTTGTCGATGTGTTTCTAGCGTTGTCGAGATTAGTCTAGGGTGGTTTAGATGTGTCTAGGGTGGTCGAGATGTGTCTAGGGTGGTCGAGATGTGTCTAGGGTGGTCGAGATGTGTCTAGGGTTTTCGCGGTGTGTCTAGGGTTGTCGACGTGTGTCTAGGGTGGTCGAGGTGTGTCTAGGGTGGTCGAGATGTGTCTTGTGTGGTCGAGATGTGTTTAGGGTGGTCGAGCTGTGTCTAGGGTGGTATAGGTGTGTATACAGTGGTCGAGGTGTGTCTAGGGTTGTCGAGATGTGTCTAGGAGGTCAAGATGTGTCTAGGAGGGTCAAGATGTGTCTAAGATGGTCGAGATGTGTCTAGGGTAGTCGCGGTGTGCTTAAGGTGATCGAGGTGTGTCTAGGGTTGTCGAGATATGTCTAGGGTGGTTTAGGTGTGTCTAGGGTTGCTGAGGTGTGTCTAATGTGGTCGATGTGTGTCTAGGGTGGTCGAAGTTTGTCTAGGGTGGTCGAAATGTGTCTAGTATGGTCGAGATGTGTCTAGGGTGGTCGAGTTGTGCCTTGGGGGGGTCGAGGTGTGGTTGAGGGGGTTGAGGTCACCACGTCATAGTCACCTCATGGTCACTTCATGGTCACTTCATTGTCACATCATGGTCACCTCATGGTAACCTCATGGTCATCTCATGGTCACATCATGGTCACCTCATGGTCACCTCATGGTCACCTCATGGTCACCTCATGGTCACCTCATGGTCACCTCAGGTTCACATCATGGTCACCTCATGGTCACCTCATGGTCACATCTAGGTCACCTCATGGTCACATCATGGTCACCTCATGGTCACCTCAAGGTCATCTCATGGTCACCTCATCTGTCAGCTCATCGTCACCTCATCTGACAGCTCATCGTCACCTAATGGTCACCTCATGGTCACTTCATGGTCACACCATGGTTACTTCATTGTCACGTCATGGTCACGTCATGGTCACCTCATGTTCACCTCATGGTCACGTCATGGTCACCTCATGGTTGCCTCATTGTCACCCCATAGTCACCTCATAGTCACCTCATGGTCACTTCATGGTCACATCGTGGTCACCTATTGGTAACCTAATGGTCACCTCATGGTCACTTAAGGGTCATCTCATGGTCACCTCATGGCCACCTCGTGGTCACCTTGTAGTCACCTAATGGTCACATCATGGTCACCTCATAGTCACCTCATGGTTACCTTATGGTTACCTCAAGGTCACTTCATGGTCATGTCATGTAACCTAATGGTCAATTCGTGGTCACCTAAGTGTAACCTCATCGTCACCACATCGTCAACTCGTGTTCACCTCATGTTCACATCAAGGTCACACCTAATTGTCAATTCATAGTCACCTCATGTTCACGTCATGGTCACCTCATTGTCAATTTATAATCACCTCAAGGTCACCTCATAGTCACGTCATGGTCACCGCATGGTCATCTCATGGTCACCTCATTGTCAATTTATAAATTATTACCTCAAGGTCACCTCATAGTCACGTCATGGTCACCTCATGATCACCTCATGTTCACCTCATAGTCACTTCATTGTCACATCATGGTCACCTGATGGTCACCTCAAGGTCACCTCATGGTCACCTAATGGTCACCCCATGGTCAACTCATCTGTCAGCTCATCGTCACCTCATGGTCACTTCATGGTCACATCATGGTCACCTGATTGTCACCTCATAGTCACCTCATGGTCACGTCATGGTCACCTCATGTTTACCTCATGGTCATCTAATGGTCACCTAATGGTCACCTTATGTGTACCACATGGTCACATCATGGTCACCTCATAGTACCCTCATGGGTACCTCATGGCCACCTCATGGTCACATTGTGGTCACCTAATGGTCACATAAAAGTCAATTCGTGGTCACCTCATGGTCACCTATTGCTAACATCATAGGCGACACATTGTCACCTCAAGGTCACCTCTTGGTAACCTTATGGTCACCACAAGGTTAACCTCATAGTCAAATCATAATCTCCTCATAGTCACCTCAAGGTCACTTCATGGTTACCTCATTGTCACCTCATGGTCACGTCATGGTCACGTCATGGTCACGTCATGGTCACCTCATGGTCACCTCATGTTTACGTCATGGTCACCTCATGGTAACCTCATGGTCAACAAATGGTCACCTCATGGTAAACTAATGGTCATCAAATGGTCACCTTATGGTCACCTCATGGTCACCTCAAGGTCCCCTCATATTCAAATCATAGTCACATCATAGACACCTCAAATTCACATCATGGTCACATCATGGTCACATCATGGTCACCTCACGGTCACCTCATAGTCAAATCATATTCACCTCATAGTAACCTCAAGATCACTTCATGGTCACATTATGGTCACCTACTGGTCACCTCATGGTCACCTCATTGTCACCTCAAGGTCACCTCAGTTGCAACTCATGTTAACCGCATTCACAGACATTCACAGACGTCCACAGACACAAACAGACATCCACAGACATTCACAGACTTTAACAGACATACATCCAAGAACAAAAATAGACTTTATTCGACATCAACAGACATCCAAAGACATACACTGACATCAACAGACATTAACAGACATAAAAAACAAACATTAAAAGAAATTAACGGACATCAAGCGACATCCAGAGATATCCACATACATACGCAGACATAAAAAGACATCCACAGAAATCCAACAGAAATCGTCAAATAAGTGTCACCTCATTGTCATCACATCTTCAACTCATGTTCACCTCATGTTCACCTCAAGGTCACTTCATCGTTACCTTATTGTAAATTCTGTGTCACCTCATGGTCACCTCATTGTCAATTCATAATCACCTCATGGTCACCTCATAGTTACGTCATGGTCACCTCATGGTCAGCTCATGATCAACTCATGGTCACCTCATGTTCACCTCATGTTCACGTCAAGGTCACCTCATCGTTACCTAATTGTCAATTCATAGTCAACTCATGGTCACATCATGGACACCTCATTGTCACCTCATTATCACTTTATGGTCACCTCATAGTCACCTCATGGTCACTTCATGGTCAACTGATGTTCATCTCATGGTTAATTCTAGTTACCTCATTGTCAACTAATAGTCACCTCATGGTCACCTCATGGTCACCTCATGGTCACCTCAGGTTCACATCATGGTCACCTCATGGTCACCTCATGGTCACATCTAGGTCACCTCATGGTCACATCATGGTCACCTCATGGTCACCTCATGGTCACCTCATGGTCACCTCAAGGTCTTCTCATGGTCACCTCATCTGTCAGCTCATCGTCACCTCATCTGTCAGCTCATCTTCACCTAATGGTCACCTCATGGTCACCTCATGGTCACCTCATGGTCACCTCAGGTTCACATCATGGTCACCTCATGGTCACCTCATGGTCACATCTAGGTCACCTCATGGTCACATCATGGTCACCTCATGGTCACCTCATGGTCACCTCAAGGTCATCTCATGATCACCTCATCTGTCAGCTCATCGTCACCTCATCGGTCAGCTCATCGTCACCTAATGGTCACCTCATGGTAACTTCATGGTCACACCATGGTTACTTCATTGTCACGTCATGGTCACGTCATGGTCACCTCATGGTCACGTCATGGTCACCTCATGGTTGCCTCATTGTCACCCCATAGTCACCTCATAGTCACCTTATGGTCACTTCATGGTCACATCGTGGTCACCTATTGGTAACCTAATGGTCACCTCATGGTCACTTAAGGGTCACCTCATTGTCACCTCATCTGTCAGCTCATTGTCATCTCATGGTCACCTCATGGCCACCTCGTGGTCACCTTGTAGTCACCTAATGGTCACATCATGGTCACCTCATAGTCACCTCATGGTTACCTTATGGTTCCTTCAAGGTCACTTCATGGTCACGTCATGTAACCAAATGGTCAATTCGTGGTCACCTAAGTGTAACCTCATCGTCACCACATCGTCAACTCATGTTCACCTCATGTTCACCTCAAGGTCACACCTAATTGTCAATTCATAGTCACCTCATGTTCACGTCATGGTAACCTCATTGTCAATTTATAATCGTCTCAAGGTCACCTCATAGTCACGTCATGGTCACCGCATGGTCACCTCATTGTCAATTTATAAATTATTACCTCAAGGTCACCTCATAGTCACGTCATGGTCACCTCATGATCACCTCATGTTCACCTCATAGTCACTTCATTGTCACATCATGGTCACCTGATGGTCACCTCAAGGTCACCTCATGGTCACCTAATGGTCACCCCATGGTCAACTCATCTGTCAGCTCATCGTCACCTCATGGTCACTTCATAGTCACATCATGGTCACCTGATTGTCACCTCATAGTCACCTCATGGTCACGTCATGGTCACCTCATCTGTCAGCTCATCGTCACCTAATGGTCACCTCATGGTCACTTCATGGTCACACCATGGTTACTTCATTGTCACGTCATGGTCACGTCATGGTCACCTCATGTTCACCTCATGGTCACGTCATGGTCACCTCATGGTTGCCTCATTGTCACCCCATAGTCACCTCATAGTCACCTCATAGTCACCTCATAGTCACTTAATTGTGACATTATGGTCACCTCATGGTCACGCCATGGTCACCTCCTGGTCACCTCATGGTCACCTCATAGCCACCTCGTGGTCACCTCGTGGTCACATATTGTCACCTCATTGTCACTTCATGGTCACCTCATGGTCACCTCACCTAGTGGTAACCTTATGATCACCTCATGTTTACTTAATTTTTATCTTATGTTTACCACATGGTCACCTGATGGTCACCTCATGGTAACCTCATGGTCATCACATGGTCACATAATGGTCACCTCATGGTCACTTCATTGTCACATCCGGGCCACCTTATGGTTACCTCATTGTCACCTCATGGTCACCTCAAGGTCACTTCATGGTCACGTCATGGTCACCTCATTAGTAACCTGATTGTCAACAAATGATCACCTCATGGTCACCTTATGGTCACCATATGGTCACCTCAAGGTCACCTCATAGTTAAATCATAGTCACATCCTAGTCACCTCATTGTCACCTCATGTTCACCTCATGTTAACCACATCCATAGACATTCACAGACGTCCAAAGACACAAAAAGACATCCACAGACATTCAAAGACTTACATCCAAGAAAAACATAGTCTTTATTCGACATCAACAGACATCCAAAGACATACACTGACTCAACAGACATTAACAGACATCAACATTAAAAGAAATTAACTGACATCAAGAGACATCCACAGATATCCACATACATTCGACGACATTAAAAGACATCCAAAGAAATCAACAGAAATCGTCAACTAAGGGTCCCTTCATCGTCACCACATCGTCACCTCCTCGTCAACTCATGTTAATCTCATGGTCACCTCATCGTCACCTCATCGTCAACTAATTGTCAATTCATAGTAAAATCATGGTCACCTCATAGTCACGTTATGGTCACCTCATGGTCACCTCTTGGTCACATGATAGTCAACTCATGGTAACCTCATGGTTGCCTCATTGTCACCCCATAGTCACCTCATAGTCACCTCATGGTCACTTCATGGTCACATCGTGGTCACCTATTGGTAACCTAATGGTCACCTCATGGTCACTTAAGGGTCACCTCATGGTCACCTCATCTGTCAGCTCATTGTCATCTCATGGTCACCTCATGGCCATCTCGTGGTCACCTTGTAGTCATCTAATGGTCACATCATGGTCACCTCATAGTCACCTCATGGTTACCTTATGGTTACCTCAAGATCACTTCATGGTCACGTCATGTAACCTAATGGTCAATTCGTGGTCACCTAAGTGTAACCTCATCGTCACCACATCGTCAACTCATGTTCACCTCATGTTCACCTCAAGGTCACACCTGTCAATTCATAGTCACCTCATGTTCACGTCATGGTCACCTCATTGTCAATTTATAATCACCTCAAGGTCACCTCATAGTCACGTCATGGTCACTGCATGGTCACCTCATGGTCACCTCATTGTCAATTTATAAATTATTACCTCATGGTCACCTCATAGTCACGTCATGGTCACCTCATGATCACCTCATGTTCACCTCATAGTCACTTCATTGTCACATCATGGTCACCTGATGGTCACTTCAAGGTCACCTCATGGTCACCTAATGGTCACCCCATGGTCAACTCATCTGTCAGCTCATCGTCACCTCATGGTCACTTCATGGTCACATCATGGTCACCTGATTGTCACCTCATAGTCACCTCATGGTCACGTCATGGTCACCTCATGTTTACCTCATGGTCATCTAATGGTCACCTAATGGTCACCTTATGTGTACCACATGGTCACATCATGGTCACCTCATAGTACCCTCATGGGTACCTCATGGCCACCTCATGGTCACATTGTGGTCACCTAATGGTCACATAAAAGTCAATTCGTGGTCACCTCATGGTCACCTATTGCTAACATCATAGGCGACACATTGTCACCTCAAGGTCACCTCATGGTAACCTTATGGTCACCACAAGGTTAACCTCATAGTCAAATCATAATCTCCTCATAGTCACCTCAAGGTCACATCATGGTCACATCATGGTGTCCTCACGGTCACCTCATAGTCAAATCATATTCACCTCATAGTCACCTCAAGGTCACTTCATGGTCACATTATGGTCACCTACTGGTCACCTCATGGTCACCTCATTGTCACCTCAAGGTCACCTTAGTTGCAACTCATGTTAACCGCATTCACAGACATTCACAGACGTCCACAGACACAAACAGACATCCACAGACATTCACAGACTTTAACAGACATACATCCAAGAACAAAAATAGACTTTATTCGACATCAACAGACATCCAAAGACATACACTGACATCAACAGACATTAACAGACATCAACAACAAACATTTTAACAAAAGAAATTAACGGACATCAAGAGACATCCACGGATATCCACATACATACGCAGACATAAAAAGACATCCACAGAAATCCAACAGAAATCGTCAACTAATTTTCAACTCATTGTCATCACATCGTCAACTCATGTTCATCTCATGTTTACCTCAAGGTCACCTCATAGTTACCTTATTGTAAATTCTTTGTCACCTCATTGTCACCTCATAGTCACGTCATGGTCACCTCATGGTCACCTCATGGACACCTCATGGTTACTTCATTGTCAAATTATGGTCACCTCATGGTCAACCCAAAATCACCTCATGGTCACTTCATGGTCACATCATGGTCACCTCATGGTCACCTCATGGTCACTTAATGTGACATTATGGTCACCTCATGGTCACCCCATGGTCACCTCATGGTCACCCCATGGTCACCTCCTGGTCACCTAATGATCACCTCATGGCCACCTCGTGGTCACCTCGTGTTTACGTAATTGTCACCTCATTGTCACTTCATGGTCAAATCATGGTTACCTGATTGTCACCTCATGGTCACCTCGTGGTCACCTCGTGTTTACGTAATTGTCACCTCATTGTCACTTCATGGTCACTTCAAGGTCACATCATGGTTACCTGATTGTCACCTCATGGTCACCTCATGGTCACGTCATGGTCACCTCATGTTTAACCCATGGTCACCTCATGCTCACCTAATGGTCACCTTATGTGTACCACATGGTCACATCATGATCACCTCATAGTCACATCATGGGTACCTTATGGCCACCTCGTGGTCACATTGTGGTCACCTAATGGTCACATCATAGTCAATTCGTGGTCAACTCATGTCACCTATTGCTCACATCATGGTCCACTCATTGTCACCTCAAGGTCACCTCATGGTCACCTTATGGTCACCTCAAGGTTAACCTCGTAGTCAAATCATAATCACCTCATTGTCACTTCAAGGTCACTTCATGGTCACCTCATGGTCACCTCATGGCCACCTCGTATTCACATCATGGTCACCTCATCGTCACCTCATCGTCACCTCATAGTCACCTCATTGTCTACTCATTGTCACCTCATTGTCACTTCATGGTCACATCATGGTCAACTCATCGTCACCTCATCGTCACCTCATAGTCACCTCATTGTCTACTCATTGTCACCTCATTGTCACTTCATGGTCACATCATGGTCAACTCATGGTCACATCATGGTCACCTCATAGTCCCTCATCTGTCAGCACATTGTCACCTCATGGTCACCCTATGGTCACTTCATGTTCACCTCATAGTCACCTCAAGGTCACTTCATTGTCACATCATGATCATCTCATGGACACCTCATGGTCTATTCGTTGTCACCTTAAGGTCACATCATGGTCACCTAATGGTCACCTCATTGTTACCACATGGTAATCTAATGGTCACGTCATGGTAACCTCATGGTCACTTCATGATCAACTCATGGCCACCTCATTGTCCCCTCATGGTAACGTCATAATCACATCATGGCAACCTCGTGGTCTCATTGTGGTCACCTAATGGTCACATCATGGTTACATCATGGCCACCTCATTGTCACCTCATGGTCAATTCTTTGTCACCTCATGGTCACCTCAAGGTCACTTCATTGTCACCTCATGGTCACCTCATAATCACCTCATGGTCACCTCGTATTCACATCATGGTCACCTCATGGTTACCTCATCGTCACCTCATAGTCACCTCATTGTCACCTCATTGTCACTTCATGGTCACATCATGGCCAACACATGGTCACCTCATGGTCACCTCATAGTCACTTCATGTTCACCTTATAGTCACCTAATGGTCACCAAATGTTCACATCATGGTCACATTATAGTCACGTTATGGTCAGCTCATTTTTAACTCAAGGTCACCTCATGAGAGTCTAGGGTGGTCGAGGTGTGTCTAGGGTACTCGAGGTGTGTCTCGGGTGGTCGAAGTGTGTCTAGGGTGGTAAAGGTGTGTCTAGGGTGGTCGATATATGTCTAAGTTGGTCGAGGTGTTTCTAGGGTGGTTGAAGTGTGTCTAGTGTGGTAAAGGTGTGTCTAGGGTAGTCGAGATGTGTCTAGGCTTTTATGAGGTTTACCTAGGGTGGTCGAGATGTGTCTAGGGTGGTCGAGGTGTGTCTAGGGTGTTCGAGATGTGTCTAGGATGGTCAAGATGTGTCTAGGGTGGTCTAGGTGTGTCTAGGGTGATCGAGATGTGTCTAAGTTGGTCGAGGTGTGTCTAGGGTGGTAAAGATGTGTCTAGGGTAGTCCAGATGTTTCTAGGATGGTCGAGGTGTGTCTAGGGTGGCAGAGATATGTCTTGGGTGGTCGAGATGTGTGTGGGATTGTCGAGATGTGTTTAGGGTGTTCGAGATTAGTCTAGGGTGGTCAAGGTGTGTCTAGGGTTGTCGAGTTTTGTCTAGGGTGGTCGAGATGTGTCTAGGGTGGTCGAGGTGTGTCTAGGGTGGTCGAAGTGTGTCTAGGGTGGTAAAAGTGTGCCTGGGGTAGTCGAGATGTGTCTAGGATGGTTGAGGTGTTTCTAGAGTGGTCGAGGTGTGTCTAGGGTGATCGAGATGTGTCTGGGATTGTCGAAATGTGTCTAGGGTTGTCGAGGTGTGTCCAAGGATGGTCGCGGTGTCTCCAGGGAGGTCGAGGTGTGTCTAGGGGGGTCGAGATGTGTCTAGGATTGTCGAGATGTGTCTAGGGTGGTCGCGGTGTGTCTAGGGTGGTCGAGGTGTGTCTAGTGTGGTCGAGATGTGTTTAGGTTGGTCAAGATGTGTCTAGGGTGGTCAAGGTTTATCTAGGTTGGTCGAGGTGTGTCTAGGGTGGTTACGATGTGTCTAGGATGGTCAAGATGTGTCTAGGGTGGTCTAGGTGTGTCTAGGGTGGTAGAAATGTGTCTAAGTTGGTCGAGGTGTGTCTAGGGTGGTCAAAGTGTGTCTAGGGTGGTAAAGGTGTGTCTGTGGTAGTCGAGATGTGTCTAGGATGGTCGAGGTGTTTCTAAGGTTGTCGACATGTATCTAGTGTGCGTCGAGATGTGTTTAGGGTGTTCGAGATAAGTCTAGGGTGGTCTAGGTGTGTCTAGGGCTGTCGAGGTTTGGCTAGGGTGGTCGAGATGTGTCTAGGGTGGTCGAGGTGTGTCTAGGGTGTTCGAGATGTGTCTAGGATGGTCGAGATGTGTCTATGGTGGTCTAGGTGTGCCTAGGGTGATCGCGGTGTGTCTATGTTGGTCGAGGTGTGTCTATGGTCGTCTCGGTGTGTCTAGGGTGGTCAAGGTGTGTCTAGGGTGGTCGAGATGTGTCTAGGGTGAACGAGATGTGTCTAGGATAGTCGAGATGTGTCTACGTTGGTTGAGGTTTGTCTAGGATGGACGAGATGTGTCTAGAGTGGTCGCGGTGTGTCTATGGTGGTCGAGGTGTGTCTAGGGTGGTCCAGGTGTGTCTAGGGTGGTCTCCGGGTGTCTAGGGTGGTCCAGGTGTGTCTTGGGTGGTCGAGGTGTGTCTAGTGTGGTCGAAGTGGGTCTAGTATGGTTAAGATGTGTTTAATATGGTCGAGATGTGTCTAGGGTGGTCGAGGTGTGTCTAGGGTGGTCGACGTGTGTCAAGGGTGGTCGAGGTGTGTTTAGGGTGGTCGCGATATGTCTACTATGGTCGAGATGTGTCTACGTTGTCTAAGTGTGTCTAGGGTGGTAGAGGTGTGTCTAAAGTGGTCGAGGTGTTTCTATGGTTGTCGAGATTAGTCTAGGGTGGTTGAGATGTGTCTAGGGTGGTCGAGGTGTGTCTAGGGTGGTCGAGGTGTGTCTAGGGTGGTCGAGATGTGTCTAGGGTTGTCGCGGTTTGTCTAGGGTTGTCGAGGTGTGTCTAGGGTGGTCAAGGTGTGTCTGGGATGGTTCAGGTATGTCTAGGGTGGTCCAAGTGTGTCTATGGTTGTCGAGATGTGTCTAGGGTGGTCGAGGTTTCTCTAGGCTGTGCCTAGGGTGGTCGTGGTATGCCTATGTTGTTCGAGGTGTGTCTAGGGTTTTCTAGGTGTGTCTAGGGTGGTCGAGATGTGTCTAGGGTTAACGAGATGTTTCTTGGTTGTTCGAGATGTGTCTAAGTTGGTCGAGGTTTGTCTAGGATGGACGAGATGTGTCTAGTATGGTTGAGATGTGTTTAATATGGTCGAGATGTGTCTAGGTGGTCGTGGTGTGTAGGGTGGTCGAGGTATGTCAAGGGTGGTCGAGGTGTGTCTAGGGTGGTCGCGATGAGTATAGGATGGTCGATATGTGTATAGGATGATCGCGGTGTTTCTAAGGTGGTCGAGGTGTTTCTAGGGTTGTCGAGATTAGTCTAGGGTGGTTGAGATGTGTCTAGGGTGGTCGAGATTTGTTTAGGGTGGTCGAGGTGTGTCTAGGGTGGTCGACATTTGTCTAGGGTTCTCGCGGTGTGTCTAGGGTTGTCGAGATGTGTTTAGGGTGGTCGAGATGTGTCTAGTGTGGTCTAGGTGTGTATACAGTGGTCGAGGTATGTCTATGGTGGTCGAGGTGTGTCTGGGGTGGTTCAGGTGTGTCTAGGGTTGTCGAGATGTGTCTAGGGTGGTCAAGATATGTCTAGGGTGGTCGAGGTGTGTCTAGGGTGGTTGAGGTGTGTCTAGGGTGATCGAGATGTGTCTAGTGTGGTCGAGATGTGTTTAGGGTGGTCGAGATGTGTCTAGGGTGCTTGAAATGTGTCTAATATGGTCGCGATGTGTCTAGGGTGTTCCAGATGTGTCTAGGCGGGTCAAGGTGTGTCTAGGGTGGTCGAGGTGTGTCTGGGGTGGTCGAGGTGTGTCTAATGTGGTAAAGGTGTGTCTAGAGTAGTCGAGACGTGTCTAGGATGGTCGAGATGTGTCTAGGATTGTCGAGATGTGTCTAAGGTGGTCGAGGTTCTTTCTAGGGTTGTCGACATGTGTCTAATGTGGGTAGAGATGTGTTTAGGGTGTTCGAGATTAGTCTAGGGTGGTCGAGGTGTGTCTAGGGTTGTCGAGGTTTGTCTAGGGTCGTCGAGATGTGTCTAGGGTGGTCGAGGTGTGTATAGGATGGTCGAGATGTGTCTAGGATGGTCTAGGTGTGTCTAGGGTGGTCGAGATGTGTCTAAGTTGGTCGAGGTGCGTCTAGGGTGGTCGAGATGTGTCTAGGGTGGTCGACGTGGGTCTAAGGTGGTCGATCTGTGTCTAGGTGGTCACGGTGTGTCTAGGGTGGTCGAGGTGTTTCTAGGGTGGTCGAGGTGTTTCTAAGGTTGTCGACATGTATCTAGTGTGCGTCGAGATGTGTTTAGGGTGTTCGAGATAAGTCTAGGGTGGTCGAGATGTGTCTGGGTGGTCGAGGTGTGTCTAGGGTGTTCGAGATGTGTCTAGGATGGTCAAGATGTGTCTATGGTGGTCTAGGTGTGCCTAGGGTGGTCGAGGTGTGTCTATGTTGGTCGAGGTGTGTCTATGGTTGTCTAGGTGTGTCTAGGGTGGTCAAGGTGTGTCTAGGGTGAACGAGATGTGTCTAGGATGGTCGAGATGTGTCTACGTTGGTTGAGGTTTGTCTAGGATGGACGAGATGTGTCTAGAGTGGTCGCGGTGTGTCTATGGTAGTCGAGGTGTGTCTAGGGTGGTCCAGGTGTGTCTAGGGTGGTCTCCGTGTGTCTAGGGTGGTCCAGGTGTGTCTTGGGTGGTCGAGGTGTGTCTAGTGTGGTCGAAGTGGGTCTAGTATGGTTAAGATGTGTTTAATATGGTCGAGATGTGTCTAGGGTGGTCGAGGTGTGTCTAGGGTGGTCGACGTGTGTCAAGGGTGGTCGAGGTGTGTTTAGGGTGGTCGCGATGTGTCTACTATGGTCGAGATGTGTCTAAGTTGGTCGAGGTCTGTCTATGGGGGGTCGAGATGTGTCTAGGGTGGTAGAGGTGTGTCTAAGGTGGTCGAGGTGTTTCTATGGTTGTCGAGATTAGTCTAGGGTGGTTGAGATGTGTCTAGGGTGGTCGAGGTGTGTCTAGGGTGGTCGAGGTGTGTCTAGGGTGGTCAAGGTGTGTCTGGGATGGTTCAGGTATGTCTAGGGTGGTCCAAGTGTGTCTATGGTTGTCGAGATGTGTCTAGGGTGGTCGAGGTTTCTCTAGGCTGTGCCTAGGGTGGTCGTGGTATGCCTATGTTGGTCGAGGTGTGTCTAGGGTTTTCTAGGTGTGTCTAGGGTGGTCGAGGTTTGTCTAGGATGGACGAGATGTGTCTAGTATGGTTGAGATGTGTTTAATATGGTCGAGATGTGTCTAGGTGGTCGAGGTGTGTCTAGGGTGGTCGAGGTATGTCAAGGGTGGTCGAGGTGTGTCTAGGGTGGTCGCGATGAGTATAGGATGGTCGATATGTGTCTAGGATGATCGCGGTGTTTCTAAGGTGGTCGAGGTGTTTCTAGGGTTGTCGAGATTAGTCTAGGGTGGTTGAGATGTGTCTAAGGTGGTCGAGATGTGTTTAGGGTGGTCGAGGTGTGTCTAGGGTGGTCGACATTTGTCTAGGGTTCTCGCGGTGTGTCTAGGGTTGTCGAGATGTGTTTAGGGTGGTCGAGATGTGTCTAGTGTGGTCTAGGTGTGTATACAGTGGTCGAGGTATGTCTATGGTGGTCGAGGTGTGTCTGGGTGGTTCAGATGTGTCTAGGGTTGTCGAGATGTGTCTAGGGTGGTCAAGATATGTCTAGGGTGGTCGAGGTGTGTCTAGGCTGGTCGAGGTGTGTCTAGGGTGGTCGAGGTGTGTCTAGGGTGGTCAAGTTGGAAGTTTATCTAGGATTGATGAGGTGTGTCTTGGGTGGTGTAGGTGTGTCTATAGGGTGGTCAAAGTGCGTCTAGTATGTTTGAGATGTGTTTAATATGGTCGAGATGTGTCTAGGGTGGTCGATGTGTGTCTAGGGTGGTCGAGGTGTGTCAAGTGTGCTCGAGGTGTGTCAAAGGTGGTCGCGATGTGTCTAGGATGGTCGATATGTGTATAGGATGATCGCGGTGTTTCTAAGGTGGTCGAGGTGTTTCTAGGGTTGTCGAGATTAGTCTAGGGTGGTTGAGATGTGTCTAGGGTGGTCGAGATTTGTTTAGGGTGGTCGAGGTGTGTCTAGGGTGGTCGACATTTGTCTAGGGTTCTCGCGGTGTGTCTAGGGTTGTCGAGATGTGTTTAGGGTGGTCGAGATGTGTCTAGTGTGGTCTAGGTGTGTATACAGTGGTCGAGGTATGTCTATGGTGGTCGAGGTGTGTCTGGGGTGGTTCAGGTGTGTCTAGGGTTGTCGAGATGTGTCTAGGGTGGTCAAGATATGTCTAGGGTGGTCGAGGTGTGTCTAGGCTGGTCGAGGTGTGTCTAGGGTGGTCGAGGTGTGTCTAGGGTGGTCAAGTTGGTCAAAATTTATCTAGGATTGACGAGATGTGTCTAGAGTGGATGCGGTGTGTCTAGGGTGGTCGAGGTTTTTCTAGGGTGGTCCAGGTGTGACTAGGGTGGTCTAGGTGTGTCTAGGGTGGTCCAGGTGTGTCTTGGGTGGTCGAGGTGTGTCTATAGGGTGGTCAAAGTGCGTCTAGTATGTTTGAGATGTGTTTAATATGGTCGAGATGTGTCTAGGGTGGTCGATGTGTGTCTAGGGTGGTCGAGGAGTGTCAAGTGTGCATGAGGTGTGTCAAAGGTGGTCGCGATGTGTCTAGGATGGTCGATATGTGTCTAGGATGATCGCGGTGTTTCTAAGGTGGTCGAGGTGTTTCTAGGGTTGTCGAGATTAGTCTAGGGTGGTTGAGATGTGTCTAGGATGATCGAGATGTGTTTAGGGTGGTCGAAGTGTGTCTAGGGTGGTCGAGATGTGTCTTGTGTGGTCGAGATGTGTTTAGGGTGGTCGAGATGTGTCTAGGGTGGTCGAGATGTGTCTAGGGTGGTCTAGGTGTGCATACAGTGGTCGAGATGTGTCTAGGGTGGTCGAGGTGTGTCTTTGGTGGTTCAGGTGTGTCCAGGGTGGTCCAAGTGTGTCTAGGTTTGTCAAGATTTGTCTAGGGTGGTCGAGGTGTGTCTAGGCTGGTCGAGGTGTGTCTAGAGTTGTCGAGGTGTGTCTAGGATGGTCGAGATGTGTCTAGGGTGGTCTCGGTTTGTTTAGGGTGGTCGAGGTGTGTCTAGGTTTGTCGAGATGCGTTTAGGGTGGTCGAGATGTGTTTAGGTGGTCGAGATATGTCTAGGGTTGTCGAGGTGTGTCTAGGGTGGTCGAGATGTGTCTAAGTTGGTCGAGGTGTGTCTAGGGTGGTCGAGATACGTCTAGGGTGGTCGACGTGTGTCTAGGGTGGTCGATCTGTGTCTAGGTGGTCACGGTGTGTCTAGGGTGGTCGACATGTGTCTGGGATTGTCGACATTTGTCTAGGGTGGTCGATGTGTGTCTAGGGTGGTCGAGATGTGTCTAGGATGGTCGAGATGTGTCTAGGGTGGTCGAGATGTGTCTAGGAAGGTTGAGGTGTGTCTAGGGTGGTCGATGTGTGTCTAGGGTGGTCGAGATTTGTCTAGGATGGTCAAGATGTTTCTAGTATGGTCGAGATGTTTCTAGGGTGGTCGAGGTGTTTCTAGGGTAGTCGTGGTGTGTCTGGGGTGGTCGAGGTGTGTCTAGGATAGTCGAGATGTGTTTAGGATTGTCAAGATGTGTCTAGTATGGTCGAGATGTGTCTAGGGTGGTTGAGGTGTGTCTATGGTGGTCGTGGTCTGTCTAGGGTGGTCGCGGTGTGTCTAGGGTGGTCGAGGTGTGTCTAGGGTGGTCAAGGTGTTTCTAGGGTGGTCGATGTGTGTCTAGGGTGGTCGAGATGTGTCTAGGATGGTCAAAATGTGTCTAGTATGGTCGAGATGTGTCTAGGGTGGTCGATGTGTTTCCAGGGTGGTCGTGGTGTGTCTAGGTCGAGGTGTGTCTAGGATGGTCGAGATGTGGCTAGGATGGTCGAGATGTATCTAGGTCGGTCGAGATGTGTCTAGGATGGTCGAGGTGTGTCTGGGATGGTCACGATGTGTCCTAGGATGGTCGCGATGCGGTGTCTCTAGGGAGGTCGAGGTGTGTCTAGGGAGGTCGACATGTGTCTAGGATGGTCGAGATGTGTCTAGGGTGGTCGCGGTGTGTCTGGGGTGGTCCAGGTGTGTCTAGGGTGATCGAGATGTGTCTAGTGTGGTCGAGATGTGTTTAGGGTGGTCGAGATTTGTCTAGGGTGGTCGAGGTGTGTCTAGGGTGGTCGAGGTGTGTCTGGGATTGTCGAGATCTGTCTAGGGTGGTCGAGATGTGTCTGGGATTATCGACATGTGTCTAGTGTGGGTCGAGATGTGTTTAGGGTGTTCGAGATTAGTCTAGGGTGGTCGAGATGTGTCTAGGGTGGTCGAGGTGTGTCTAGGGTGTTCGAGATGTGTCTAGGATAGTCGAGATGTGTCTAGGGTGGTCTAGGTGTGTCTAGGGTCATCTTTACATCATGTTTACATCATCTTCACCTGATCTTAACCTCATCTTTACCTCATCGTTACCTAATCTTCACCTCATTTTCACCTCATCGTTACCGCATTGGACCTAATCTTAACCCTATCTTCACCTTATTGTCACCTTATCTTCAAATGATCTTCACTTCATCTTCACCTCATCTTCACCTCATCGTCACCTCATATTCACCTCACTTTCACCTCAGGTACACCTCGTCATCAACAGACGTCAATAGACATTATCAGACACTAACAGACATCAAAAGACATCAACAGACATCAACAGAATCCTATGATATCAAAACACATCCGAATACTTCAACAAACATCCATAAACATCCACAACAATCAGCATTTATTCACAGACATAAACAGACATAAATATACATTTACAGAGACACAGACATCAATAAACATCAATAGATATAAATAGCCATTGTAAGACATCCACATAAATCGACAGTCAAACACCGACATCCAAAGATATCCTCAGACATCTGCAGATATCACTAGACATCAACAGACATTTACAGACATCAAAAAACATACACCTCATTTAACTTATCTTAACCTCATCTTTAACTAATCGTCACCTCATCGTCTCCACATCTTCACAGCATCATCCCCTCGTCGTCGCCTCATCTTAACCTAATCTTCACCTCATCATCAATTTTGTCACCTCATCTTCACCTCGTCTTCACTTCATCTTCACCTAATCTTAACCTTATCTTCACCTCATCTTTACCTCATCGTGACCGCATCTTCACCTCATCTTAACCTCATCTTCACTTCATCTTCACCTCATCGTCACCTTATAGTCACCTCATCTTCACTTCATCTTCACCTCATCTTAACCTTATTTCACCTTGTCTTCGCCTCATCTTCACCTCATCTTCGCCTCATCTTCACCTAATCTTCACCTCATCTTCACCTCAACTTCAGCTCATCTTCCCCTCATCTTCACATCAATGTCACCTAACGTTCACCTCATTGTCGCCTTATCTTCACCTAATATTCACCTCATCTTCACCTCATCTTTACTTCATCTTCACCTCATCTTCACCTCATCTTCACCTCATCTGCTCCTCATCTTCACCTCATCTTCAAATCATCTTCAACTCTTCACCTCATCTTCATCACATATTCACCTCATATTCACCTCATCTCCACCTAATCTTAACTTCATCTTTATTTTATCCTCCTCCTCATCTTCACCTTATCCTCACTTCATCTTCCCCTCATCTTCACCTCATCTTTACATTATATTTACCTCACCTTCACCCCATTTTCACCTCATCTTACCCCCATAGTCGCCTTAACTTCACCTCATCTTCACCTCATCGTCAACTCATCGTCACCTAATTGTCACCTCATCGTTACCTCATAGTAACATCATCTTCACCTCATCGTAGCCTCATCTTCACCTCATATTCAACTCATATTCACCTCATATTCACCTCTTCGTCTCCTCATCTTCTCCTCGTCTTTACTTCATCTTCACCTCACCTTAAACTCATCCCCACCTTATCTTCACTTCATGTTCACCTCATCGTGACCTCATGTTCACATCTTAACCTAATCGTCACCACATCTTCACCTCATATTTACTTCATCTTCACCTTGTCTTAACTTCATATTCACCTCGTCTTAACATTATCTTCACCTCATCTTCACATCATGTTCACCTCATCTTCATCTCATCTTCACATCATTTTCACCTCATCTTTAGCTAATCTTCACTTCATGTTCACCTTACATTCATTCACCTCATCTTCACTTTATCTTCATCCCAATCGTCACCTCGTCTTTACCTCATATTCATCTCATCTTCAGCTACTCGTCACCTCATCTTCACTTCATCTTTATATTATCTTCACCCCATCTTCACCGAATCTTCACCGAATCTTCACCGAATCTTCACCTCATCTTCATTACATCTTAACCTCATCTTCACCTCATCTTCACCTCACCTTCACCTCATCTTCAGATTAATCTTCATCTCACTTTTACCTCATCTTCACCTCATCTACACTTAATCTTCACCTCATCTTCACCTCATTGTCGCCTTATCTTCACCTCATATTCACCCCAACTTCACCTCATCTTCAGCTCAATCTTAACCTCATCTTTACCTCATCTTCACCTCATCTTTACCTCATCTTCAGATCATCGTCGCCTCATCTTCACATCATGTTTACATCATCTTCATCTGATATTCAACTTATCTTCGCCTCATCCTCACCTCATATGTACCTCATATTCACCTCGTCGTCACCTCATCTTCACCTCGTCTTCACTTCATCTTCACCTCATCTTAATCTCATCATCACCTCAACTTCACTTCATGTTCACCTCAACGTCACTTCATATTAAACTCGTCGTCACCTCATCTTGACCTCATTGTAACCTCATCTTGACCTCATCGTAACCTCATCTTGACCTCATCGTGACCTTATGTTCACATCTTAACCTCATCTTAACCTAATCTTCACCTTATCTTCACCTCATATTCACCTCATATTCACCTCATATTCACTTCATCTTCACCTCGTTTTCACTTCATCTTCACCTCATCTTAACCTTATCTTCACCTCATCTTCACCTCATCTTCACCTCATTTTCACAACATCTTTACCTTTACTTCACAAAGTAATGGGGGTGAGACTGCAAACAGGCTTTTAAATAGGTAAATTTATTATATAAAAAACAGGGTATTAGTAGGCCTGACAAGACGTAACACAACAGCGAACGTTTCGGCAAAGAGCCTTCCTCAACGGACAAATAGTACACACATGAAAAGAAAAACACGGAATAATAATAGAAGAACACTTAGCGGCGGAGAAATCCAAGCAGTCCAGTAGGGACTTTACTTCACAGCATCTTCACCTCATTGTCACCTCATAATCACCTCATAGTGACCTCATCTTCACCTCATCTTAACTTAATCATCACCTCATGTTCACTGTATATTCATTCACCTCATGTTCACTTTATCTTCACCTCAATCATCACATCATCTGCACCTCATCTTCACCTGATCTTCAGCATAATCGTCACCTCATCTTCACCTTATCTTTACATCATCTTAATCTCATCTTCACCTCATCTTCACCTCATCTTCACCTCATCATCACCTAATCTTCACCTCATCTTCACCTCATTGTCGCCTTATCTTCACCTCATATTCACCCCAACTTCACCTCATCTTCAGCTCAATCTTTACGTCATCTTCACCTCATCTTCAGCATAATCGTCACCTCATCTTCACCTCATCTTTACATCATCTTAATCTCATCTTCACCTCATCTTCACCTCATCATCACCTAATCTTCACCTCATCTTCACCTCATTGTCGCCTTATCTTCACCTCATATTCACCCCAACTTCACCTCATCTTCAGCTCAATCTTTACGTCATCTTTACCTCATCTTCACCTCATCTTCACCTCATCCTCAGCTCATCGTCACCTCATCTTCACATCATGTTTACATCATCTTCACCTGATCTTCACCTGATCTTCGCCTCATCTTCACCTCATATGTACCTCATATTCACCTCGTCGTCACCTCATCTGCACCTAGTCTTCACTTCATCTTCACCTCATCTTAATCTCATCTTCACCTCATCTTCACTTCATGTTCACCTCATCGTCACCTCATATTCAACTCGTCTTCACCTCATATTCACCTAATGGTAACCTCATCTTGACCTCATCGTAACCTCATCTTCACCTCATCGTGACCTCATGTTCACATCTTAACCTCATCTTAACCTCATCTTCACGTCATCTTCACCTCGTTTTCACTTCATCTTCACCTCATCTTAACCTTATCTTCACCTCATCTTCACCTCATCTTCACCTCATCTTCACATCATCTTTACCTTTACTTCACAGCATCTTCACCTCATCGTCACCTCATAATCACCTCAGTTTCCTCATCTTAACTTTATCATCACCTCATGTTCACTGTATATTAATTCACCTCATCTTCACCTCATCTTCAGCTAATCGTCACCTCATCTTCACCTCATCTTTACATCATCTTCAACTCATCTTCACCTCATCTTCACCTCATCTTCACCTCATCTTCCCCTCATCTTCACCTTATCTTCACCTCATCTTCACCTCATCTTCACCTCATTGTCACCTTATCTTCACCTCATATTCACCACAACTTCACCTCATCTTCAGCTCAATCTTAACCTCATCTTTACCTCATCTTCAGCTCATCGTCACCTCATCTTCGCCTCATCTTAACCTCATATGTACCTCATATTCACCTCGTCGTCACCTCATCTTCACCTCGTCTTCACTTCATCTTCACCTCATCTTAATCTCATCTTGACCTCATCGTAACCTCATCTTCACCTCATCCTGACCTCATGTTCACATCTTAACCTCATCATCACCTCATCTTCACCTCATATTCACGTCATCTTCACCTCGTTTTCACTTCATCTTCACCTCATCTTAACCTTATCTTCACATCATCTTTACCTTTACTTCACAGCATCTTCACCTTATCGTCACCTCATAATCACCTCATTGTGACCTCATCTTCACCTCATCTTAACTTTATCATCACCTCATGTTCACTGTATATTCATTCACCTCATGTTCACTTTATCTTCACCTCAATCTTCACATCATCTTCACCTCATCTTCACCTCATCTTCAGCTAATCGTCACCTCATCTTCACCTCATCTTAACCTCATCTTCACATCATCTTCACCTCATCTATACCTCATCTTCACCTCATAATCACCTCATCTTCAACACATCTTCACCTCATCTTCACATCATCTTCACCTCATCGTCACCTCATTGTTAACTCATCTTCAACTCATCTTTACCTCATCATCACCTAACCTTCGCCTCAACCACCTCATCATCAACAAACAATAGACATCAAAAACACTAACAGACTTCAAAAGACATCATACATCAACAGAATCCTATGATATCAAAACACATCCGAATACTTCAAGAAACATAAATAGACATCCACAAAAATCAGCATTTATCCACAGACCTTAGCAGACATAAATATACATTTACAGAGATCCAAAGATCATCAATAAACATCAACAGATGTAAATAGCCATCGCAAGACATCCACCGAAATCCACAGATAACCATCGAGATCCACAGATATCCTCAGACATCTGCAAATATCACGAGATATCATCAGACATTTATTTACAGACATCAATAAACATACACCTCATTTACATCATCTTCACCTCATCTTCAACTAATCGTCACCTCATCATCAACTCATCTTCAACGAATCATCACCTCGTCGTCACCTCATCTTCACTTAATCTTCACCTCATCTTCAATATTGTCACCTCATCTTCACCTCATCTGCACCTCAGCTTCACTTATTCATCATCTCATCTTCACCTCATCTTCACCTCATCTTCACCTAATCTTAACCTCATCTTCACATCATCTTCACCTCATCTTTACATTATCTTCAACTCACCTTCACCTCATCTTCAACTCATCGTCACCTCATCTTCACATCTATTTCTCCTCGTCCTCACCTCATCTTTACCTCATCCTCACCTCATCGTCACCTAATCTTCGCCTCGTCTTCTTCTGATCTTCACAACATTGTCGCCTTATCTTCACCTCATGTTCACCTCATCTTCACTTCATCTTCACCTCATCGTCAGCGCATTGTCACCTCATAGTAACATCATCGAGACCTCATCTTAATCTCATTTTCACCTCATATTCAACTCATGTTCACCTCGAAGTCACCTGATCTTCACCTCGTCTTAACTTCATCTTCCCCTTATCTTAACCTCTTCTTCACCTCATCTTCATATCATCTTCACCTCATCTTCATCTCAGCCAGCAGACATATCGCAGACAGGCTGCAGACATTACGCAGACAGGCTGCAGTCGTATCGCAGACAGGCTTCAGAAATAACGCAGACAGTCTGCAAACATAATGAAGATAGGCGGCAGATGTGCGCAGACCGCCAGCAGACACTACGCAGACAGGCAGCAGACATACGCAGACAGACTGAAGACATTACGCAAACAGGATTCAGACTATCGCAGTTAGGCTGCAGACATTACGCAGACAGGCTGCAGACATATCGCAGACTGGCTGCAGAACTTACGCAAACAGGCTACAGACGTATCGATGACAGGCTGCAGACATTACGCAGGCAGGCTGTAGACATATCGCAGACAGGCTCCAGACATTACGCAGACAGCCTGCAGACGTATCCCCAGACAGGCTGCAGACATTACGCAGAGAGGCGGCAGACATAACGCAGACTGGCTGCAGACATATCGCAGACTGGCTGCAGAAATTACTCAGACAGGCTACAGACGTATCGATGACAGGCTGTAGACATTACGCAGGCAGGCTGCAGAAATTAAGAAGACTGGCTTCAGACATATCGCAGATAGGCTGCAGACATATCGCAGACAGGCTCCAGACATTATGCAGACAGTCTGCAGATGTATCCCCAGACAGGTTACAGCCATATCGTAGAAAAGCAGCTGACATTACGCACAAATGCTACAGACGTAACGCAGACAGCCAGCAGACTTTACAAAGAAAGACTGCAGACATATCAAAGACAGGCTGCACAAATTACGCAGACAGGCTTCAGACATAATGCAGATAGGCTGCAGATGTGCGCTGACAGCCAGCATACATTACACAGACATACTGCAGACATATATCAAAGACAGGCTGCAGACATTAAGCAGACAATTTTCAGACGTATCGCAGACAGGCTACAGACATTAAGCAGACAGGATACAGGCGCATCGCAGTCAGAATGCAGACATTACGCAGACAGTCTTCAGACATTACGCAGACAGGCTGCAGACATTTCGCAGACAGACTTTAGACATTACGCAGACAGGATGCAGACCATACGAAGACAGGCAGCACACATATGCAGACAGGTTGCAGACACATCGCTGACATGCAGGATTCATTACGCACACATGCTGCAGACGTTTCGGAGACAGGCTTCAGAAATTACGCAGACAGGCTGCAAAAATAATGAAGATAGGCTGCAGACATACGCAGACAGGCTGCAGACATGTCGCAGACAGGATGTAGACATTACGCAGACAGTATGTAGACCATACGAAGACAGGCTGCAGACATATCGCAGACAGGCTGCAGACGTTACGCAGACAGGCTGAAGACATTACGCAGACAGGCTGCTGACATATCGCAGACTTGCTGCAGAAATTACTCAGAAAGGCTATAGATGTATCGATGACAGGCTGCAGAAATTACGCAGACAGGCTGAAGACATTGCGCATACTGGCTGCAGACATATCGCAGGCAGGCTGGAGAAATTACGCAGACAGGCTGCAGACATTACGCAGACAGTATGTAGACCATACGAAGACAGGCTGCAGACATATCGCAGACAGGCTGCAGACGTTACGCAGACAGGCTGAAGACATTACGCAGACAGGCTGCTATCATATCGCAGACTTGCTTGCAGAAATTACTCAGAAAGGCTATAGATGTATCGATGACAGGCTGCAGAAATTACGCAGACAGGCTGAAGACATTACGCATACTGGCTGCAGACATATCGCAGGCAGGCTGGAGAAATTACGCAGACAGGCTGAAGACATTACGCAGACAGGCTGCTGACATATCGCAGACTTGCTGCAGAAATTACTCAGAAAGGCTATAGATGTATCGATGACAGGCTGCAGAAATTACGCAGACAGGCTGAAGACATTACGCATACTGGCTGCAGACATATCGCAGGCAGGCTGCAGAAATTACGCAGACAGGCTTTAGACATTGCGCAGACAGGATTCAGACCATACGAAGATAGGCTGCAGACATACGCAGACAGGCTGAAAAAAGTACGCAAACAGGGTCAGACAATCGCATACAGGCTGCAGACATTACGCAGACAGGCTGCAGACACATCGCAGACAGGCAGCATTCATTAAGCACACAGGCTGCAGACGTTTCGGAGACAGGCTTCAGAAATTACGCAGACAGGCTGCAAACATAATGAAGATAGGCTGCAGACATACGCAGACAGGCTGAAGACTTTACGCAAACAGGATTCAGACTATCGCAGTCATGCTGATGACATTACGCAGACAGGCTGCAGAAATTACGCTAACAGGCTGCAGACGTATCGCATACAGGCTGAAGACGTTAATCAGACAGGCTGCAGACATTACGCAGACAGGCTGCAGACATATCGCAGACAGTATGTAGACCATACGAAGACAGGCTGCAGACATATATCAGACAGGCTGCAGACGTTACGCAGACATGCTGAAGACATTATGCAGACAGGCTGCTGACATATCGCAGACTTGCTGCAGAAATTACTCAGAAAGGCTATAGATGTATCGATGACAGGCTGCAGAAATTACGTAGACAGGCTGAAGACATTACGCAGACTGGCTGCAGACATATCGCAGGCAGGCTGGAGAAATAACGCAGACAGACTGCCGACATTACGCAGACAGGCTGCAGACATATCGCAGAAAGGCTGCAGACACTACGCAGACAGTCTAAAGACATATCGCAGATAGGCTGCAGAAATTACGCAGACAGGCTTTAGACATTGCGCAGACAGGATTCAGACCATACGACGATAGGCTGCAGACATACGCAGACAGGCTGAAGAAAGTTCGCAAACAGGCTGCAGACATTACGCAGACAGGCTGCAGACACATCGCAGACAGGCAGCATTCATTAAGCACACAGGCTGCAGACGTATCGGAGACAGGCTTCAGAAATTACGCAGACAGGCTGGAAACATAATGCAGATAGGCTGCAGATGTGCGCAGACAGCCAGCAGACGTGTCGAAGACAGGATACAGACATTAAGCATACAGGATGCAGGCGTATCGCAGTCAGAATGCAGACATTACGCAAACAGGCTTCAGACATTACTCAGAGAGACTGCAGACATTACAAAGACAGGCTGCAGACATTACGCAGAGAGGCTGCAGACATATCGCAGACAGGCTTTGGACATTACGCAGACGGGATGCAGTTTATACGAAGACAGGCTGCAGACATATCGCAGACATGCTGCAGAGGTTACGCAGACAGGCTGTAGACATTACGCAGACAGGCAGCAGACATATCGCAGACATGATTTAGATATTACGCAGGCAGGATGCAGACATTACGAAGACAGGCTGCAGACATACGCAGACAGGCTGAAGACAGGACGCAAACAGGCTGCAGACTTATTGCAGACAGGCTGCAGACATTACGCAGACATGCTTCAGACATTAACCAGAAAGAAAGGCTGCAGACATTACGAAGACAGGCTGCAGACATACACACACAGGCTGAAGACAGTAAGCAAACAGGCTTCAGACTATCGCATACAGGCTGCAGACATTACGCAGATAGGCTAAAGACAATACGAAGACAGGCTGCAGACGTATCGATGACAGGCTAAAGACATTACGCAGACAGGCTACATACCTTACGCAGACAGGCTGGAGACATATCGCAGACAGGCTGCAAACATAATGCAGATGGGCTGCAGATGTGCGCAGACAGCCAGCAGACATTACGCAGAAAGGATGCAGACATACGCAGACAGGCTGAAGACATTACGCAAACAGGCTTCAGACTATCGCAGTCAGGTTGATGACATTACGCATACAGGCTTCAGAAATTACGCAGACAGGCTTCAGACAGCCTGGAAACATAATGCAGATAGGCTGCAGATGTGCGCAGACAGCCAGCAGACGTGTCGAAGACAGGATACAGACATTAAGCATACAGGCTGCAGACATTACGCAGACAGGCGGGAGACATTACGAAGACTGGCTGAAGACATATCGCAAAACTGGCTGCAGAAATTACGCTTACAGGCTACAGGCTTATCGATAACATACTGCAGACATTACGCAGACTGGCTGCAGACATATCCAGACAGGCTGAAGACATATCGCAGAAAGGCTCCTGAAATTACGCAAACAAGCTGCATACGTATCCCCAGACAGGCTGCAGACATAACGCAGACAGGCTGCAGACATATCGCAGACAGGCTGACCTGACGACATATTGCAGACAGGCTATAGACGTTTCGATGACAGGCTGCAGACATTTCGCAGACTGGCTGCAGACATATCGAAGTCGGGCTGCAGACATATCGCAAACAGGCTCCAGACATTACCCAGAGAGGTTAAAGGCGTATCGCAGACAGGCTGCAGAAATTACACAGACAGGCTGCAGACACATCGCAGACAGGCTTTGGACATTATGCAGACAGGATTCAGACCATACGAAGACAGGCTTCAGACATACGCAGACAGGCTGAAGACAGTACGCAAACCGGCTGAGGATTATCGCAGACAGGATGCAGACATTACGAAGACAGGCTTCAGACATTATCCAGAAAGACTGCAGACATTAAGAAAGACAGGTTGCAGACATACGCAGACAGGCTGAAGACAGTACGCAAACAGGCTTCAGACTATCGCATACAGGCTGCAGACATTACGCAGACAGGCTGCAGACACATCGCAGACAGGCAGCATTCATTAAGCACACAGGCTGTAGACATATTGGAGACAGGCTGCAAAAATTACGCACACAGCCAGCAGACATTACCCAGACAGGCTGAAGACATATCGCAGAAAGGCTCCAGAAATTACGCAAACAAGCTGCATACGTATCCCCAGACAGGCTGCAGACATAACGCAGACAGGCTGCAGACATATCGCAGACAGGCTGACGACATATTGCAGACAGGCTATAGATGTTTCGATGACAGGCTGCAGACATTACGCAGACTGGCTGCAGACATATCGAAGTCGGGCTGCAGACATATCGCAAACAGGCTCCAGACATTACCCAGAGAGGTTAAAGGCGTATCGCAGACAGGCTGCAGAAATTACACAGACAGGCTGCAGACACATCGCAGACAGGCTTTGGACATTACGCAGACAGGATTCAGACCATACGAAGACAGGCTGCAGACATACGCAGACAGGCTGAAGACAGTACGCAAACCGGCTGCAGACTTATCGCAGACAGGATGCAGACATTACGAAGACAGGCTTCAGACATTATCCAGAAAGACTGCAGACATTAAGAAAGACAGGTTGCAGACATACGCAGACAGGCTGAAGACAGTACGTAAACAGGCTTCAGACTATCGCATACAGGCTGCAGACATTACGCAGACAGGCTGCAGACACATCGCAGACATGCAGCATTCATTAAGCACACAGGCTGTAGACATATCGTAGACAAGCTGCAGACATTACGCACATGTGCTGAAGACGTAACGCAGACAGCCAGCAGACATTACACAGACAGAATGCAGACATATCAAAGACAGGCTGCACACATTAAGAAGACAGGCTTCAGACTTATCGCAGACAGGCTGTAGACATTACGCAAACAGGCTTCTAACTATCGGAGTCAGGCTGAAAGATTACTCAGACAGGTTTCAGACATATCGCAGACTGGCTGAAGAAATTAGGTAGACAGGCTACAGACATATCGATGACAGGCTGCAGACATTACGCAGACAGGCTGCAGACATTAAGCAGAAATTCTGCAGACATATCGCAGACAGGCTGCACACATTACGCAGACAGGCTGCAGACGTATAGATGACAGGCTGCAGACATAATGCAGATAGGATGCAGATGTGCGCAGACAGCAACAGACATTCCACAGACAGAATGCAGACATATCACAGACAGGCTGTAGACATTACTCAGACAGGCTGCAAACATTACGCAGAAAGGCTGCAGACACATTGTAGACAGGCAGCATTCATTACTCACACAGGCTGCAGATGTATCGCAGACAGCCTTCAGAATTTACGCAGACAGGCTGCAAACTTAATGCAGATAGGCTGCAGATGTGTGCAGACAGCAAGCAGACATTACGAAGACAGGCTTCAGACATACGCGGACAGGGTGAAGACATTACGCAAACAGGCTTCAGACTGTGGTAGTCAGGCTGCAGACATTACACAGACAGGCTGCACAAATATCGCAGACAGGCTGCAGAAATTAAGCAGACAGGCGGCAGACGTTACGCAGACAGGCTGCAGACATTACGCAGACAGGCTGCAGAAATATCGCAGACATGCTGCAAACATTACGCAGAAAGGCTGCAGACACATTGTAGACAGGCAGCATTCATTACTCACACAGGCTGCAGATGTATCGCAGACAGCCTTCAGAATTTACGCAGACAGGCTGCAAACTTAATGAAGATAGGCTGCAGATGTGCGCAGACAGCAAGCAGACATTACGAAGACAGGCTTCAGACATACGCGGACAGGGTGAAGACATTACGCAAACAGGCTTCAGACTGTGATAGGTGGGCTGCAGACATTACACAGACAGGCTGCACAAATATCGCAGACAGGCTGCAGAAATTAAGCAGACAGGCGGCAGACGTTACGCAGACAGGCTGCAGACATTACGCAGACAGGCTGCAGACATTACACAGACATAATGCAGACATATCAAAGACAGGCTGCTAAACATTAAGCAGACATGTTTCAGACGTATCGCAGACACGCTATAGACATTACGTAGACAGCCAGCAGACGTATTGCAGACATTAAGCAGACAGGATGCAGGAATATCGCAGTTAGAATGCAGACATTACGCAGACAAGCTGCAGACATTAAGCAGACAGGCTACAGACATATCGCAGACAGGCTGCAGACATTACGCACACATGCTGCAGACGTAATGCAGACAGCCAGGAGACATTACACAGTCAGACTGCAGACATATCAAAGACAGGCTGCAGACATTAAACAGACAGGCTTCAGACGTATCGCAGACAGGCTATAGACATTACACTGACAGGCTGCAGATGTGCGCAGACAGCGATCAGACGTATTGCAGATAGGCTGCAGACATTAAGCAGACAGGATGCAGGGGTATCGCAGTCAGAATGCAGCCATTACGCAGACAGGCTTCAGACATTACACAGACAGACTGCAGACATATCGCTGACATGCTGCAGACATATTGCAGACTGGCTTTAGAAATTACGCAGACAAGCTACAGACGTGTAGATGACATGCTGCATACATTACGCAGACAGGTTGCAGACATTACGCAGACTGGCTGCAAATGTATCCCCAGACAGGCTGCAGACATTACGCAGACTTTCTGCAGACATATTGCAGACTGGCTGCAGAAATTACGTAGACAGGCAACATACGTATCGATGAAAGACTTCAGACATTAAGCAGAAATGCTGCAGACATATCGCAAACAGGATGCAGACATTACGCAGACAGGCTGTAGACGTATCGCAGACAGGCTGCAGACATTACGCAGACAGGCTGCAGACAAAACTCAGACATGCTGTAAACAATACGCAGACAGGCTGCAGACATTAAGCAGACAGGCTTTTGATATTACAAAGACAGGCTGCAGACATATCCCACCTCCTCAGACATAACCTCCTCACACACCACCTCCTCACACATCACCTCCTCACACACCACTTCCTCACATCACCTCATCACACACCACCTCATCACACACCACCTCATCACACACCACCTCATCACACACCACCTCCTCACACATCCCCTCCTCACACACCACCTCCTCACATCACCTCATCACACACCACCTCATCACACACCACCTCCTCACACATCACCTCCTCACACACCACATCATCATACCACCTCATCACCCACCACCTCCTCACACATCACCTCCTCACACACCACCTCCTCACACCACCTCATCACACAACCACCTCATCACACACCACCTCCTCACACACCACCTCCTCACACACCACCTCCCCACCCACCACCTTCCCTATATCATCGTCTCCACACACGAACTCTCACACACCGACTCCTGACACACACCACCCGTTTCATGAAACCATCATCTCCCCCACACCACCTAACCACACATCAATTTTCTGTACGCCAACCCCTACACAAAAACAATTTTCTAAACAAAATCTCATCAATCATACTCGCCCCACTCAGCCTCGTTACACGTCATCTCTCAACACCCCACACGTCCCACACACCACATCCTCACACATCAATTCCTCACACACCATCTCCTCGCATACCATCTACAAAATTAGAAATTCAAAACAAAAACCAAAAACTGTTGTGATTGTCTCAACTCTCTTTTATTATTTCAGAAATTGTCATATATCAACATACATTCATCTTTCTGGACATCTCATTTGTAAATCATTTAGTAAAATAGAAAATTATGATACAAAATAGTTAAGTACAGCGACACAAATTAAATAAGATATTGTACAGACCTTCTTCCATGTCAAGCAGTGTTGTTTTCAAAATGAAACGCCCACTAGACTTAATTTTGTTTCCAATATCAATAATTTTGCTTCTCTTGTTTCATATTGCCAGCGAAGAAATTAAGCCTAAATTTTTTTTGCTCCCTAACTTATCACTGTTTTACCTTTTTTTCCTCAAGGGCAATAACCTTTATTTCTATTGCTCTAAATTTAACAAACTTGTTCTGCTTTACACATCCCATTTCCACCTAACTTTTATTTGTTGGAACTGGTTACGTTCATGTTACTTTATTTATTTTATAAACCATCTGACAGTTTGGCTGCAAGACGACAAAAGTTTGTTATTTACACAACAATGAATTTCAAAGACGCATAATTGGCAGTATTCTCTCCCTTGGTGCTTCAATGGCTGCCGGTGCCGGTGCTTCGATGCTGAGAACGCCGTCAGCTGCTAGAGTTGAGTTTAAAGTCAGGGGGTCGATCTTCTGGGGTAAGATTATCTGGCGGCTAAATTCGCGGTACACCTGTCGTCGTGAAATAAGGAAAATACGACAGCAATGTAATCAAACAAGTGAACAACACCTGTCAAGAAAAAATGCTTGCAAAATACACTGGGTGTATGAAGATAAACACAGACCACGTTACCAGACTTCAGTTATAACACAAAACAACGTGAAGCGAGAACACAAACCACGTGACCAGACTTCAGTCATAACACAAACCACGTGACAAGACCTCAAACAACACAAACCTCGTGACCAGACTTCAAACTAAACAAACCTCGTGGCAAGACTTCAGGCAACACAAACAACATGACCAAACTTCAGACAACCCAAACCTCGTGACCAGACTCCAGACAACACAAACAACATGATCAGACAAAGACTTCAGACAACACAAACCACGCGATCAGACTTCAGACAAGACTTGATTGAACTCACCTTCCTACCAGGAGATTCCTCCGTGTGTTTTGCTTGGATCATCAATCTGTTGTCCACTGTCTTGACGGTGATTTCTTCTGGCTTGAACTCCTTGCAATCAAACCTGGATGATAGCACACATTAATCTATAAACCTAGATGATAGCACACAGATATCTATAAACACAGGCAACAACGCAGCTATCAATAAACTTAAGTGTGACATGAAATAGTCGATCAACCCAAGTGTAACATCTCATAGTCGACCAAAAAAATCTATCTTTGTGTTTGTTAAACACAAGTTTTGGTATTTAGTGATGGATAGGGTACAGTTTGTGTGCGTTTGATAGTTAGAAGAAGAAGTGTTAAATGAGTCTCCAATAGTTGTTTTCTTTACTTCGCCCAAAACATGTACATAGTTCATGCTCACTGGACAGTGCTTCCCAAACCAGTGATTCGCAAAGATCCAAGTAAACAATTCTAACGAATTCTGGGACTCTCCCGAATATAAAACTCCTACTTCTCAGATTATTATACCTGTGAGACAAATGGGACGCCCAAGAAGCGTCGCCATAGAAACGGATTCATAAATAAAGGGGATCCAATTCAATTTGTTGGGTTCACTTGCCTCTAACGCGTGATATCAACCAACCTGAGAGAGAGACGTTTGTTTCCAAGTTCGTCCGACACTATGGGGCGTTCTGGTTTGATGATGTTTGAGCCGAAGTCGTTGAAGTCCAGGGCTTTCAATGTGAACATCTCTTTTCTCATCTTCTCCAGCTCCAGGTCAAACTGTTTCCACTCGGAGTCCATGTCAGTGTCCAGGCCCTTGACCATGTCGCTGAACACCTGTCTCTGTCTCTCGAAAAAACTCCAGTTTTCACGTCTGAGGGGAACAAGGTGCTCCATCGTTAGTCAATCTGTTGATGTTATCAAAGTCAACACAAATTATATTGTCTTATATATGACAGACTTTATGTTATCAAAGTCAAAACAAATTATATTGTCTCATATATGACAGGCTTTCCTTCCAAAAAGACAATAATTTTGTCCCATACGCTTAACAATTGTTTTATGGCTTGTATTGTATTTTTATCAGAGTTTTGAATGTTGATATATTGTAGGAGACTTTTTATGGTTTTTTTCTGGCATTTGGAAGAAGAAATGTGTTTTCATCCCTGTGACCCAATTTCTTTCTGAGTGTTGTATTAGATTGCTGTTTTAAATTTTTACATTTACTTTTTATGGAGCCCATATCGTTTCATGAATTAAAAAAACCAGTTAATACATTGCACGCATGATTAATTTTATGATATTATTTTCCTCTTATACTAATTATTCTTAACAATTGATGGCAGTGATTCTGACCGCCATCTATCATTTATTTAACAACCCCCTCCCCCTCCGCCCCTTCCCCTCCTCGATGAAAATATCATCACTGAATCACGAAGTTATCAGATGCTTACATAACTCAGCTGTGGTAGCGTGCCATCAATTGTTAATTAGCAGGCTTCAAACAAGCAAAACTTCCATTAGTAAAAAATAACTCGTACACAAAACTCACCAAAATTCCATTAGTAAAAAATAACTCGTACACAAAACTCACAAAAATTCCATTAGTAAAAATAACCCGTACACAAAACTCACCCAAACTACCCGTACACAAAACTCACCCAAACTACCCGTACGCAAAACTCACCCAAACTACCCGTACACAAAACTCATCCAAACTACCCGTACACAAAACTCACCAAAACTACCCGTACACAAAACTCACCCAAACTACCCGTACACAAAACTCACCCAAACTTCCATTAGTAAAAATAACCCGTACACAAAACTCACCCAAACTACCCGTACACAAAACTCACCAAAACTACCCGTACACAAAACTCACCCAAACTTCCATTAGTAAAAATAACCCGTACACAAAACTCACCCAAACTACCCGTACACAAAACTCACCAAAACTACCCGTACACAAAACTCACCCAAACTTCCATTAGTAAAAATAACCCGTACACAAAACTCACCCAAACTACCCGTACACAAAACTCACCAAAACTACCCGTACACAAAACTCACCCAAACTAACCGTACACAAAACTCACCAAACTACCCGTACACAAAACTCACCCAAACTACCCGTACACAAAACTCGCCAAAACTTCCATTAGTAAAAATAACCCGTAAATAAAACTCACCCAAAATACCCGTACATAAAACTCACCCAAACTACCCGTACACAAAACTCACCTTAACTGGCCGTACACAAAACTCACCCAAACTACCCATACACAAAACTCACCAAAACTACCCGTACACAAAACTCACCCAAACTTCCATTAGTAAAAATAACCCGTACACAAAACTCACCCAAACTACCCGTACACAAAACTCACCAAAACTACCCGTACACAAAACTCACCCAAACTTCCATTAGTAAAAATAACCCGTACACAAAACTCACCCAAACTACCCGTACACAAAACTCACCAAAACTACCCGTACACAAAACTCACCCAAACTACCCGTACACAAAACTCACCAAACTACCCGTACACAAAACTCACCCAAACTACCCGTACACAAAACTCGCCAAAACTTCCATTAGTAAAAATAACCCGTAAATAAAACTCACCCAAAATACCCGTACATAAAACTCACCCAAACTACCCGTACACAAAACTCACCTTAACTGGCCGTACACAAAACTCACCCAAACTACCCATACACAAAACTCACCAAAACTTCCCCCTGTTTCTTATGAAAAGATTAGTGTACGAAGCTACAAACACCAGCATTAACCTTGAAGAATTTTTTTCAAGGGTTCTCTTGTTACCAGCCCCCCCTCCCCATGTCTCTATCTCCCAATATCCCGCATCCCAGGTGTTCTTTTTATCGCTGGTTAAGTTGGATTTTTTCCACCTATATTTGGATATAATATCAATACGCAGACTTTATGACATTTCACAGTATTGACATTAAACAGGATGTTTGTTACACCGAGTGTATTCAGATGTGACCATTTAATGAGTGGTGCTACTTGTAGTAAAAGTATCCAGTTATCCACATTCATTGTCTGCATGGATATTCTTGTGGTATAAGCATACAATTATCCACATTCAAAGCATGGCTATTCTTTTTGTGTAAGCATCCAGTTATCTACATTTATTGTTTCGATATTATTGTAGTATAAGCATCCAGTTATCCACATTCATTGCTAAGTATTCTTGAGGTGTCGTAACGTGAGCTCATAGATCAACTCTAGCTATATATCATATCGAATAGCCAATACCTATCGCCGTTCATCGGGTATCCACATTCGACCTAGAAGTTTGCTGCCTTGCAATATTCGAAGGTTAAGGTGAGCGCTGACAAAGCGTGAAATAAATCTTGAATTTGACGTCTGAAACTGTAAATACCACCGTGCCACCCCACATCCACAGGAGGGGAAATCGACAGCAACTAACTGCTGTTAAACAAATCCTAGTGAGTTTTTGTGTTCAGCTGAAGAAAGATTATTCTAACTAGAGATAGAGTACTCGCAGCATAGCTCGCAGTATGGTGTTATTCGGATAGTGTCAAGGCGAGGCAACGAGTGATAGGGTCAATGACTGGTGTGATGCCTCTGATAATATGTAACAGTGTAAACAGTGGTTCATAACCTGGGCTGCCAGTGACCCCCTTGGGGAGCAGTGTAAACAGTGGTTCATAACCTGGGCTGCCAGCGACCCACTCCTCTCTTGGGGAGCAGTGTAAACAGTGGCTCATAACCTGGGATGCCAGCGACCCCCTTGGGGAGCAGTGTAAACAGTGGTTAATAACCTGGGCTGCCAGCGACCCCCTCCTCTCTTGGGGAGCAGTGTAAACAGTGGTTCATAACCTGGGCTGCCAGCGACCCCCTCCTCTCTTGGGGAGCAGTGTAAACAGTGGTTCGTAACCTGGGTTGCCAGCGACCCCCTCCTCTCTTGGGGAGCAGTGTAAACGGTGGTTCATAACCTGGGCTGCCAGCTACCCCCTTGGGGAGCAGTGTAAACAGTGGTTCATAACCTGGGCTGCCAGCAACCCCCTTGGGGAGCAGTGTAAACAGTGGTTCATAACCTCAGCTGCCAGTGACCCCCTTGGGGAGTAGTGCCAGTGGTGCAGATGAACCCAGATTGATCAACAATTGAGCACATAATATAAATAAATAAAACAGCTGAAGTACATGACAAAACAAATTAATATGTCAATAAATAATCATATCAGATACAATGAACGTTTATCATATTTTACGTTCGCCAAAAGTTATGTCAAGCATATTAAATTGTTAATATATTCTTTTACAGAAAAAAGCATGATAAATATACGGATTGGTGTTTTACGTAATCATTACACACACACATACACACACAAACACACAAACGTACACAAACACACACACACACACATATACAAATTCATATTACACACAAACAACATTCTAGCCGACAGATAACCCCATACTTAATGGAAAAACTCAAGTATTAACCAGGAAACTTTCTACGTCGTGAAAAAAAGGGGGGAGGGGGGGAAGCACAAAAAGAGTGTAAAGACAAAAAATGACAAAATGATTTTCCTAGTGTGGAGATGAATGCACTCTATGAAACATAAATGTGTAAACAAAATTCCAAATCAGATTTACTTGTCTTAAAACAAAACGTTCATATGCAACATATGAACGTTTTGTTCATATGTTGCATATGAACCAACAAGAATATTTTCTGATTTTTTTAAAGTACTATTTTTGTCAAAAAGCATACCCCTAACACAAAATAAGATTTATCTTTTCTGAAAGGACTATCTGTTTTTAAAGATCAACGGCAGCTCAGAAAGAAAAAGAAAGAACCTTTATCACTGAAGCACTTCTCTAACCAGCATGAGAGGAATTAAAGCGAATAACATTTGGTCCCGATGATAAACAAGAAGAAGAAACGATTAATCCCAGTAAACAGCAGACATGTTTTAACAGACTAATCAAAGATAGCTCAAACGTCAAGCTATGTTATGAAAACAATTTTCTTTTCAATCAGAACGAGTCATTTGATTTCAAATCACTGAGACATTTTTTTAATGGAATACAGCATTTGTGTGTTAAAAATTGGGAGCACAATGAATGTAGCTATAAAAAACGGGGCACAACTGATTGCATGGTAAAACGTACATTTATAATTCTTTGCAAAGGGTGCTATGAAATATACCTAGGATAAAAGTGTTATCGCCTTGGTGATCGGTTTAGAGAATATTATATTACTTAATAATTATATCATTTTTTTAAAAAAACATTTTCCCCATCTATAAACACTTTAACAGTGCTAACCATGATAAGATTTTGGACATTGCAGCTACTGGCATATGGGAGGTTTTTTTTCTGACTACTTCTTACCATTCTTCAAAGTGCTTTGCTTATTTTAGGAACTTGAATTTGATACGTTTTTCCATGGTAGGGTAGATAATATATTATTAAATATTATGTAATTTTAATTATATAAATGTGTTTATTTGCATAGGTAAAGGCGATAGTCCAAACGTTTACAAAGGTACATCGTCTAGAAATAAAGCTTAACATTTATGTTTTTAATTCACGCAAATTGTTTGTGTCTCCATGGCGCCCGCGGAGCGCTTCGTATGTGCCCGCCACTATTCCACAGAGACATAATTTTTTCATAACCATTCTCTCGTGCATTTCCCACATATGAAGAAAATGCTAGGTAACAATGAATTAAACGGGTAATTATTTATTAAGCATCTTCTAGTGTTAAAAAACAGTTTGAAGAGAGATTTTTGCAGTTTACACATATCGAGCCAATTGTTTCCTTCTGTCCTTTTACTTGCCAAATAAATGTAATGGAAATGGCCGCATGTATTGCATATTTTGTTCAAGGTAAGACAGAAGAACTAGAGTTATAAATTTGGACAGTAAGAATGATATTTTTGCTAAAATCCTTAATGACTTTGGAATACATTGGACAGATAAAAGTTCCCTTTTTTTTTGTTGAAAAAAGCAGTATATAAAATTGAATCATTTTTCGGTTCGAGATATTTATGGGAATCATTGTTTTCAAACATGAAATTAATAAAATTAATATATAGATCTCGACTCACCCATGAGCATCTTTATGATTGTTTTCTAACAGGATTATCGTCATACTCTCCTAATTATGAGGCACTGGCCAATGATATGCAATGCCAAAGATCACATTGACATATTGTTATATCTTTTTATAGGCTATCTTCTTTATATTTGTGTTTTTTGTTTACTTTGTTTACGTTTTGTAAATACATTTCTCTTGTGTATGCAATTTGAATAAGAATTTTATTATTTTGAAAAATTTGTGTTTATTATTTATTAATAAATTATGAATATAAGAAAATAAATGATTGGAAAATGAGAAGTTATGGAAGAGTTTGTCGATTAAAAAGAAACTCTCTATCGTGTACAAGGCTGCGAAACATAAAAACAAATTTGTATGAATATTAATAAACAGTAAAAGTTTCACAACTTTGATCACATAAATGCTACTATCACATTAATTAGAAATATTTAACTTTATGTAAGAGAATAGTTGCAATGAGAAATGATTTGTGATGGGCGCCCCACGCTTTTATGTGCAGTAGATAGGTTCACCAATTTCACCTGTTTTCATAGAAAAATTTTATTTTCTTCTTTATAGTGCACTTTCTATATGTAAATAAAAGCGTGTCCTTTTTAAAAAAAGATTTTTTTACATTATTTTATTTATTATTACTACACGCTTTTATTTAACTCACACTGTTTGTTTGTTGTATCCTTCAAATCTTGTAACGTAAAATTAAACCACTTCTGATGATTCCAGAGATCTAAAATTTTTACCACAGATAGATCTTGGATGACAATGCATTGTATCAAAATTTCTGATCGATCGAATCTACCGTAATTAAGTTAATGCATTTTTAAAATGTAGTTTAACTCTATATAGCATGTGTAACATTTCAAATCTTGTAACGTAACATTAAACCACTTCTGGTGGTCCTAGAGATCTAAAAAAAATTACCGCAGATAGCTCTTGGATGACAATGCATTGTATCAAAATTTCTGATCGATCGAATCTACCGTAATTAAATTAATGCATTTTAAAATGTAGTTTATCTCTATATAGCATGTATAAAATTTCAAATATTGTAACGTAACATTAAACAACTTTTGATGATCCTAGAGATCTCAAACTTTTACCACAGATAGATCTTGGATGACAATGGATTGTATCGAAATTTCAAATCGATCGAATGTACCGTAATTAGATTAATGCATTTTAAATGTAGTTTATCTCTATATAGCATGTGTAAAATTTGAAATTTTCCAACGTAAAATTAAACCACTTTAATAAAGTCTAACTAATTAAATATAATTGATAAGGTCGCGAAATCGATTAAAAATATTGTTAGACCAAAAAGTAGAAAATAAAATGCTTTTTAAAAATTATTTTTTTTAAGGACACGCTTTTATTTACATATAATCTAGAATGTGCACTAAAAAAAAGAAAAAAAATTACGCTTTTATGTGCAGTGGATAGGTTCACGGATTCACGGATTCTGTAATCATAGAAACATTTTATTTTCTTCTTTTTATTGCACTTTCTATATGTAAAGAAAAGCGTGTCATTTTAGATTTTTAAAAAGTATTTTATTCTTCTTAAACTTTAAACTTGGCATGGTTCATCTTTTATTATTAAATTCAATGTTAAAAAAGGGGGCAAAAAAAAACAACCTCGCTGCCTGCATGTCTGAATTCATTAGTGTATAACCATATGTCCGTATTCTGGAAGCACGGGACTATTAATGATGACAGTTGGTAAAGTTGACGCCAGTTCACGGGTGGGAAAATAGTGATGGTGATGGTGTCATCTTTCCTTAGTTATTGTGTATTGTGGGTTAACGTTACTGTAGCCATGCTCTTTTTCGAAACAACAACGCCACTGAACGGGTGTGTGGATAACTTGGCGTAGAGATCGACTTATTGACGTTGCTGTTTTTTTTGTGTGTCCCATAACCTCGTGGTCGTTGGGGGTTCCAATATTTCAATTAGAACTTTCTCGAGGCTTGGTAGACTTGGCGGCCCCCATCTCCTCTCAAAGTCAGCGGAGGACTTTTTAGCAATAGTCATTAATCAACATTTGTATTGTGGCTTTAACGAGGGCTAGATCCCACGCAACTCAGCTGTTGGGCCGAGCGCACTATTGACTTCGCTGATTGATTGATGTTTACACTCCTCATTGTTATGAACTTTTGGCTTTTTATTGATGGCACATAGGTTTTATTGATTGCACATAGGTTTTTATTGATGGCACATAGGTTTTATTGATTGCACATAGGTTTTTATTGATGGCACATAGGTTTTTATTGATGGCACATAGGTTTTTATTGATGGCACATAGCTTTTTATTGATGGCACAAAGGTTTTTATTGATGGCACATAGGTTTATTGATGCCACATAGGTTTATTTAATGTGTTTTAAAAATCATTTAGGTAAATTTTATGTCGCACTAATTGTTTGGGTAATTTTATATTGATTTCTATAGTACACCGACGTTGCTCTAACAATACATTTAAACCACTATTAAGATGAAAACCACAGAACCCCAGTTCTAGAAGCCATTACCGTTGTAACGTTATTAAATTATGTATACACCTGCGCATGTGCACGTTTTTCTTTTTCAACTACCGGGGTTTGGCATATGATGAAAATCTTCTTTGAACAAAACTGAAATAAATCTAATCCACCTTTTGAGGAAGGTGAAAAAACGGGTAGAAAACAGCAGGTGAGTTACCTGACTCCAGATCACGCAGAGTAGGTCGGGTATACACAAACAGGGTCATGGACCTGAGCCAACGGTCTGGGCTCCCGAGGGTTCCTTCACCTTGCCAGGCTCACCAGGGATGGCTGAGACAAAGAATCTGTTTATTTGTGTTCAATATGCTAGTGGTTCTTCAACTGTGCTGCCACGGCACATATATGTTTCATGGGTTTTATAAATGTGTCGCAATAAGAAATGTGCACCCAACAAATGTATTGTGCTGATCACGGCACCCATGTGCTCCAATAGAGGGCTGCACAGTAGTTGGCATTACACGAACGGGGCATGGTTTACATAATAGGAAACATCGCTATCTTCTGATTACGTCATCCTTCTAAGTCCATTACCGGGTTAATGTCACAGGCTCTACATTTTTTGTTTACCGAAAGATTTGTCAGGAGATGAATATTGCCTTACATTTGCCCAGTGATGAAGATAGAGCTTGTGCCACCCAGTGTTAGCTTGACTATTTGCCACGCCACCACCCCCCCACACACACACAAAACGTACAAAAACATCACTTTCAGATGGTTGAAAATACCATCTCTTCATATGAGGAAAAGAGTGCTTCCTGCATCGTACCTTCCTACAACATTGCATTGGGCGCCTGCGCATCATTCATGGGTCGCCATTCTGCCAGACATCAGGCGTCAGTGTACCAGACATCAGGCGTCAGTGTACCAAACGTCCGGCATCATTTGAGGTCACTGTAATCTATTTCGGCGGCCATTTCATTCATTGTCATTATAATACGACAATCCACCCAGCTTTTAAATGATTTAGACTTATCCCCCCTTCCCCTTTCTCGAACCAACCCAAAAAAACTTATTGCCCCGGTATTTGAATCATTCTAAAAGTATCAGACGCTAAAGTGGAGTGTTGTGCGGGTGTGTTAAGAGTTTCGGTGGCCGGCCTAAAGAAGCGCGTGTCGCTAATAAGCCGACGTCCACATTTTAAACATTGAAATTTTAATAAATTAATTGTCATGTGTTCGGTAGGGAATACGTTTTATTTAATATTTAGTAGTGGTGTGGAGAGAAAAAGGGGGGGGGTATGTTTTTTTCCAGGACTTCAGTGATCCTACTTTTAGGGAATCCCCCTACCCACCCCCCACCCATACAAAAATCCATACTGATGAAAAACTTCAGAGGTCAAGCAGAGGGCAGACAGCGGAGTGTGCAAGGGACGTGAATTTTTACATCAATTCTATTTCTTCTTATTTCTATTGTTTACCCTCCATACCTGTCTTCATAACCTCACTTCTATACCTAGCCACCCCCACCCCCTCCTTTCCCAGATCAGCACCATTTTTACCTTTGATTCCGTGTTGTGGAACTCCGACTGACGTAGTCTTATACACAAAGACAGGTAGACAAGACTAAGACAATACCTGGCGTACCTTCTAGTTGGTGTGGCACGCACCTTACAGTTCACTCAAACTGTTAGCCAGAAAGACGTTACCTGAGGCAGGTGTTTTTACTACATACAGAAATAGAATTATTGACAACCGATAAGCCAAGCAATGTAAACAAAAATATCATATTCCCACTGCTAGATAATTTTTAGAAGAGTTCTTTTTTTAAAAAAATAACGAATGACAATTTTTGTGCAGATATCAATGGCATAATCGTGAAGTTGTTTACAAACATATATCTATTGTTCAATGGATCCCCTGACCTTGAAGGAAAATACTTTTTTTTAAAAAAACAAAAAAAGAAGAAGAAAAAGAAATGAATTCGAGCTTTTAAAAATAAATATTTAAAAAATACGTTATTATTTTTTTTTAAAGAATCATCTTCAACCACTTAAGCAATAATGATACCTTGAAATATTAATGATAACATGAAATACACCCTACTTGGCTGGTGAAATATTACACAGAAAAGCAGCAATGATCTCAAATAGCCTTCCAGGGAGTTTCGGGGTTTTGAAAAAGCCATTAACATTAGTAACAAACCTTTTGAGGAGGCTGATTCAATAAAATATATACCGCAAGAGTTGCACGAATTGCTGTGTCTGTCTGAGACATTAACAGCTGTACCGCTGAGTAATATGAGTTTGCAAGAAAAATAAACGAAAATTACGTAAAAACAATTGATATTGTTTAAAGGCTTTCCCAAACCACTTATTACAACATCTCAGTGGAGATCCCGCAGATGTTTTGACTGGTCAAGATATATTCTGTAGAGTAGGGGTGGGGTGGGGCCCGCGGTCCACATGTGATCCACTACAGGGATCTTGCTGGTCCTCCATGGAGCTTCCATAGCTTGCAGCAAATAAATTCGAAAATTAAAAAATTAATGATTTTATGTTTTACTCGGATATTAGTGCTGAATGAATATCTTTAGTTGCGGCCCTTTGTTTGTTTTTTTAGCCGTTGATGCAAACCTCTCCTGGAAATGACCGTCCAACACTGCCGTAGACGGTAGTCTTTAACAAAGACACGTAATAAGGCAAGGTTTCTTAGTTTAGGAAATACATTTACTGGGGCGAGAAAAGTCGATTTTAATTAGGAATATTAAAGCGCAGCCCCGTACTCAAATATACCCACCAATAAATGTTTTACCGCACTGACCAATAGCTTTATAAGTCAACAGCTTTACAAACTACATATGTACATCACACAAAACGGTTCTAAAAATCGACATTTCATGTGTCATAAATATGCTTTCAATATGATTTTTTTTTAATCGACACATAAACTTGCTTTATTTTACGTTTAAAATCCACCTTGGCAGCACCTATAAATATAATAATAGTAAATAAATAACTAACAGCCAAAAGAATCTACTCTGCACAATATAATTTAAAGCGAACTAACTACATTTTAATGTGCATGGCTAATTTATGCACAAAGGGCTGTAGGCAGGCTATCACTTTGCTCCATTTCACGGCCAAGAGTGCATCACTCTTGCTGCACCACATCTAAAGACCTGTCCCTTTAGCCTTCTCCCCTCCATTTCAAAGTCTTTATTCCACAGGCTCAGGCAATGGCGGATTAACGGGGTGCTGATTGGGCTAAAGTCAGGGGCCCCCAATGATTTAAGGGCCCAAAACTTATTATATTGTATGATAAGGGTGGCTGGACTGGGCCCCAGGTGGGATAGCAGCCCGTGCAATCTTAATCCGCCCCTTGGCTCAGGCTCTATCGATGCTATCTATCGTCTGCCAGGAGCCACCCACAGACCAGCCACTTGGAGCCACCCACAGACCAGCCACTTGGAGCCAACCACAGACCAGCCACTTGGAGCCACCCACAGACCAGCCACTTGGAGCCACCCACAGACCAGCCACTTGGAGCCACCCACAGACCAGCCACTTGAAATTACAAACCCATCTGCTAGATGTGCATTATGGACGTATTCCAAATATCGCCAGGTCAACATAACTTAGGCACCATGTAAACACCTTGCTTAAATGGTTTGTCTAAACAGGATACCATGACGTCACAAATACAAGGCTATTGCTAAACGCACAGGGGAAGAAGAAAAAAGTGCGGTGTAATATAAAAAATGGATGGGGTAAAGTAATGGAAGGTATGATGGCCAAAAAAAGCAACAAAAAGCAACTTGGCGTCAGTTTTTATGTACTCCAAGTATGTGGCATTGTCTTCAATCCCTTGTGTCGGAAAGAGAAGTTCCCTTACACTTTAATTCCATCTAAGCTTTAATTTGTTGATGTTCTATATTCTATAATGACGCCAAGTACCTCAACGTTGACGTTATTTCAATCAAAACACGTTAATCCTAATTAATCCATGTTAGAGCTATTGGCCCTAATTCCGTGTTTATTAGAAAGAAATTCGATCGTCCAAATTTGTTTGAACGGCGATTGATTTATCATTATATCAAGTCGGAATTTATTTAAGGACAGCGCGAGTGAGAAATGGCAAGGAAAAAAATGTCGACTATTTTAATGCATTTTAAAAATATGTTTTTTCTTTGCTTCATTTTGAACAAACTTCTGTTGAAACAACTTTTCTTCGAACAAATAATTTCCGCAAAGCATATTCGTGTTGTTGTTTTTTTTAATTCGATATCACAAGTAACGTATTAAAGTTCAAATTCAAAAGATCTTATTAAGAGCCATTTTGAAAATTGAGACACGTGTAGCAATAAAATAATAATGCTTGATAAATAATTGTTTAAGACCAACGAATAATCTCCATATATATCAACACATTTATTAGATCGTGGTTTTTTTGTTGTTGTTTTTTTTTAAACAAAAAGATGTTTGATGGTATTTTTATTTAAATTCTTTAAAAAGTGTTACTTATGCCTTAAAATAGATAATCAATATCTATGATGAGACCAAAGCCCAAAATCGGAGAATGTGGGAATTGAACCGTGTAGCTGTAAGTTGATTCGACCAACTGAAATTTTTTTCTTTATTTTGGAGGCCACTTTTCAAAACAGCATTAGAAGCCCAGCCAGGTCATCATTTGACCAGCCAGGTATGTAGTGGGTTTATTCAATGCTCATGGATTCAAATATCAGCCGTTTCTTGTGTGGAATAGACTTTTTTTCTGGTATCGTTTACTCTTCTTGCCTTGTAGCGATTGCCATAGGCGTTAACAATTACGGCCATGAAGTCTTTCGTCATCAACACCTAGTTGAGATTATACAGTGCATTGGACATTTGCCAAACCTGCCACTGAACTCGCACTTTTGCCAGCCGGTTCGAGAAAGTTCAGCCAATTGTGAAATGGCCGATGTTCGGGCTTTTGTTTCTAATCAAGGACGAACTAAACACTTTTTTTTAATCATAAGCATTACGCAAAGAAAGATTGCGAAAAAATATTTAATGTTGTCAAAAGATTTGGTTGAATACAGAAAAAAAAAGTTAAAATATTCCATATTTATTAAATTTTGAAAATAACTGATTTTAAATTATTTTTTCTATTTAGTTGTATTTTTAAAATCAAATTTTTACGATTTAATTTGTAATCTTTCAATTATACCACCAAAAATAAAACTTTTCCCATTTCAAACATCGAAGTCGTATTAAATCTTGGTGTGTACACAATTCATTAATAGATCTGAGCTCCGCGCCTTTCATTTTACGAATTTGAGTATTGTGCAGGCAGCACATATAAACGAACCTTAACGAAAGTCACATGGAACAAATGTAAACATTCAACTTCTACCCAGCCACAAGATGGAAAAATGAGTAATGAGAGGCTCTAAACGCGTTGCTCTTCTTTGGCATTTAAAACTATGAGTGGTTGACTCTGTCCAAATATTTGAACTCTACGATTCACATGATCACAAAAAACAAATCTCTATAAAATATTCCCCACTTACCTACTCAACTCTGGGATGTTATCTGTCTAAAGATGTGAAGTAATGAAGTTGCTCTTTGAGTTTCTCAGAGAAATCCCGTCGCTAAAAGTATCGTCTGGAGTAGCCTTACTCACCTGTGGGCTTATATAGAACGTGGAGCGCGTGTGTCAGTATCTTAAAACTAGACCTAAGTTTAAATCCAGTGGCTCTCAAGCTAATGGGTAGTTGAGTGGTCTTGTGCCCGGAATTCGGGCGTAGAATGGGTCGCATGAAGAAACCAGGAAACCCAAACACTTTATCAACATTCAAAACTATAATGAGAATGCAGGACTAGAAACAAACAATGAATAAGTGTAGGACGCAATAATCTTCTGTAAAGGAGGAGCGTCTATAACAGATAAGATAAGAAGTTAGATTACCTCTATAGTTTGTAATAGAAAGCGTAAACTATGATTTCTTGATTGTTACAAAAAATAAAATGCCTTGTTAATTTATACATTTACGCGTCTTAAAAACAAAATGTTGATAAATTTATATTTAAATGTAATCCGCGGTGTGAACTTTGCATTTAATCTTCACCTTCTGCCAAATCCCCGTGTCCGGCACTCGAAACGTCAACCAGACCTGCCACATGTCTTTGAGAACCAGTGGTTCGGGCAAAGTGCGGGGACTGGGGTGCCTCCTGGTGAGCTCACGTGGATAACTCAGACATCAGGTATGTGTGAACTTAAAACGAGGAATTCACTTGGTCCAGGACTAGAGAAAAAAAAACACTTGTAAGCTCGCACCGAGTTCATGGAGGTGGGGGTGTGTAGTTATAAATATAAACACCCCAGGGTGTGTGTGTGTGTGTGTATGGGTGTGAGTGTGGGTTTGTGTGTGTGGGTTTGTGTGTATGTGTATGGGGGTGTATTCGAATAACACCATCCGATGGAGGATGCATGCCGATATTTCTCTTCGAATTATTTATTATCTGAGGTGGGGAATGTTGGATTCATCAATACCACGCTAACAAAAGACTTGGCCTATCCCAACTTGTTCACTTTAATGACACACACCAACACTAGTAACTATACTATACACAATACTCTTACAGTCGCAATTGTTGGATGTAATAAATAAATGATCAAATATCTGCTGTAGAAGTAAGGACCACTATAACAGGATATTAGGGGTCCATAACCCCGGTTGGCGCCGATAGCGGGGTCAAGTTACAGAGGGGTATCACTAAGGAGAGGGGCACCCTCCTCGGCGGGTTTTGATTTTATCCTTGTGAAAAATGTAATTAAATAAAGGAATTCGTTTGTTCACGTAGATACTTGTAAATCATTCAGCAAATTATATCATCAAAATTCAAAGAATTAGATTTTTTTTATTTTCAAAAATAATGAAATGATAACTAAATGGTTACTTTTAATAATACAAATACAAGATTTTTTAAAAGTGAAATAAATGTTTAGATCAATAATGGAAGGAAAATTTTGGCTTCCATCATTCCAAATCGGGGAATAGGCATCCCATCAGGGGTCACTCCATTTCATCCGACCCGCTAACGGTACTTGAATGATGAATGTGCTTGATAGATCATATATCATATGGCACATGAGACGCTTTTTTATACAATTGAAAAATTAAATGTATAATCAATATGCATAATTTGCAATCTCTGTCACGTCTGTCTGTCATGTCTGTCCGTGACGCTACTAATTTTAGAAAGCAGCGCACCAAATTACTGCACAAAAAAAACTCTTTTCGAACGTTCCACTTGTATTTCCGTGATATGAAAATAAATGAATAAAATAAAAAATAAATCAAAGTTCAGTATTACATTAGTTTTTATTCTGGTGTTGTTTTTTGTTTTTTCAAAATTAATAGATTTCAGCTGAGATGTATTTATTTTAACGGTCATTTTTTTACGGGTAATACACTAGTAATAAATAATCAATACACGTTCGGAGAAACCCCAGTGGCTTTGTGGCTAAAATTTACTTGTTTTCAATATTTTTTTGTGTGCGCACAAGGCCTGATGTAACGATCTCTCTTATTAAGTCGCTTTCTTTGATGACTTTTTAGCAAATAACTGTGTTAGTTGTCTTTGTTTTTGAAGTTTCTTTTTGATATTTTGTTGTTTTAGTGCCCTCCACTTACTCACGATTAACACACAAGACTAAAATTGATTTAGTTTTTAGTCTAGGAAAGAAAAAAGAATGGTTTTGCGGCCGCGCTTGTCATTTTGTCAGCTATTATTATCCGGTGACCCCTGATATAGATCATGTGCAAATGAATAAAGGAATATTTCTGAAGCCATGCCTCGAATTAAAGTGTTACCATTTATTATATTTAAATCTATATATATATAATTCTCTTCGTGTGACCATGCGAGACACCACGCAAGTATGTGCAAACGAGCATGACGAATGACCCTCGCTGGGGTCGACCAATGTTTCGAGACCAAAAATGGTCCTTGCGTTTTACTTGAATTGTTCCTGCACAGCATAACGTGAGATTCGTAGTGTACTGGTTATCACGTCCGCCATATACGGTGAAGGTCCTGGGTTCAAGCCCAAGCGAAAACATTATTGTTTTTTAATTTTTTTTAATGTCTGTATTTGGGCCCGTTCTTTTACCCCTTTATTGCCAACAACTCGCGTTGTTTTGATTTCTTCGTTCTGTAGTTTGTGTCCGTTCTTTCTCCACTTTCTTTGCACTCTCCATGAGCAAGTCTGCGGCGTATGCTACGCCACGGGGCGTCTAGTACTCTATATTGATATCAATCAACAACAGTGTTAAGACAATACAAATAAATAAATACATTCACAAAGATTATTTTAAATTTTAAGTGTATTACTTCTATATCATTTAATCACACCTTCCTGGGCGCAATAGACCAATGAGTGGGGAATGTTTGTGTACACTGAGTAACGATGATACGTTCATGTTTTATGTGATGACACAGCAATCTGTTTGCTCCCGTTGGAGATTTCTTGGTTTATATTATATGTGCCTACATGTTTATGTAAACAAATGTTAATTCGGTAAGGAAACATAAATCCAAAAGATGGGCTTTTTAAATCAAAAAACATCTGTGTTAAATTCAAGCCCGAATTTATCTTATATTTAAATTCAGAATGTGTTGGTTACAGTTAATGTCAAAAGTGTGGGTTACAGTTAATGTCAAAAGTGTGGGTTACAGTTAATGTCAGAATGTGTGGGTTACAGTTAATGTCAGAATGTGTGGGTTACAGTTAATGTCAGAATGTGTGAGTTACAGTCAATGTCAGAATGTGTGGGGTACAGTTAATGTCAGAATGTGTGGGTTACAGTCAATGTGTCTGGTGAGTGGAGGGTAAACTTTTGAACAATAAAGTTGTCTCAGTATTTAGCCCCAAATAACCAGTGAATGAAAAAATGGCAGAATACAGAAATAAAATGGCAGAATGAACATTCAGCCTATACAGCTCAATGAACATGAGTACAGCAGAATGAACATTCAGCCTATACAGCTCAATGAACATGAGTACAGCAGAATGAACATTCAGCCTATACAGCTCAATGAACATGAGTACAGCAGAATGAACATTCAGCCTATACAGCTCAATGAACATGAGTACAGCAGAATGAACATTCAACCTATACAGCTCAATGAACATGAGTACAGCAGAATGAACATTCAACCTATACAGCTCAATGAACATGAGTACAGCAGAATGAACATTCAACCTATACAGCTCAATGAACATGAGTACAGGAGAATCCACATTCAATTCCCACTCTGTAATTCAGTAAGACTACAAGTCACAACTCGCCTAGATAATCCTTAGTTACTAAAGTCCCAAGGATCCCAAGGGATATCTTCACATACATGGTCAGCTAGAATACAGAATTCAATACTATTGCTAATTTCTCATATATTCCTATTCTTCTGGAGTGTCTCTGGGGAAATTCCTTTACTGTGTGAACAACAACAAACAAAATTATTCTGAAAACTTATCTGGTTTGAGTCATTGCTAAAATCCTGCTTAACAACATTTTACAACTACACGAATCCCTATAGAAATATAATTAAAAACAAACCATTTTGAAAGCTTGTTCATGTTCGCTGTAACACAACATTTGTTGATAGTTGTATTCATGGCACCGGGAGAGGTTGTATTTTTATATGTGGAATTGTGTGTGTGTGTGAGGTGGCAGTGGGACTTATCCATGCCACTACTTAGAGATTGGAGTTAGACTCTTTTAGGACATTTTTTTTTAATATATAATACTTGTTGATCCTTTTATTCTAGATGGAGTCTTTGGTTTATTTTATGTACTCCTGTCATCATAAGGCACATTCATAAATAATATCTTACAGGTGAGGTCAGGGAGTCTTAGATTGTTCTTAGTCAATCCTGATATTCTGTGTCATTTGAGGATCTCTGTATGATGCGATGACCGCCACATAATTTGAGGACCCTTTTTGATGCCAGGACCACCATGTAATTTAAGGACCCTGTTTGATGCCAGGGCCACGACATAATTTGAGGACCCTGTTTGATGCCAGGACCACCACATAATTTGAGGACCCTGTTTGATGCAAGGACCACCACATAATTTGAGGACCCTGTTTGATGCCAGGACCACCACATAATTTGAGGACCCTGTTTGATGCCAGGACCACCACATAATTTGAGGACCCTGTTTGATGCCAGGACCACCACATAATTTGAGGACCCTGTTTGATGCCAGGACCACCACATAATTTGAGGACCCTGTTTGATGCCAGGACCACCACATAATTTGAGGACCCTGTTTGATGCCAGGACCACCACATAATTTGAGGACCCTGTTTGATGCCAGGACCACCACATAATTTGAGGACCCTGTTTGATGCAAGGACCACCACGTAATTTGAGGACCCTGTTTGATGCCAGGACCACCACATAATTTGAGGACCCTGTTTGATGCCAGGACCACGACATAATTTGAGGACCCTGTTTGATGCCAGGACCACCACATAATTTGAGGACCCTGTTTGATGCCAGGACCACCACATAATTTGAGGACCCTGTTTGATGCCAGGACCACCACATAATTTGAGGACCCTGTTTGATGCAAGGACCACCACATAATTTGAGGACCCTGTTTGATGCCAGGACCACCACGTAATTTGAGGACCCTGTTTGATGCCAGGACCACCACATAATTTGAGGACCCTGTTTGATGCCAGGACCACCACATAATTTGAGGACCCTGTTTGATGCAAGGACCACCACATAATTTGAGGACCCTGTTTGATGCCAGGACCACCACATAATTTGAGGACCCTGTTTGATGCCAGGACCACCACATAATTTGAGGACCCTGTTTGATGCCAGGACCACCACATAATTTGAGGACCCTGTTTGATGCCAGGACCACCACGTAATTTGAGGACCCTGTTTGATGCCAGGACCACCACGTAATTTGAGGACCCTGTTTGATGCCAGGACCACCACATAATTTGAGGACCCTGTTTGATGCCAGGACCACCACATAATTTGATGACCCTGTTTGATGCCAGGACCACCACATAATTTGAGGACCCTGTTTGATGCCAGGACCACCACATAATTTGAGGACCCTGTTTGATGCCAGGACCACCACATAATTTGAGGACCCTGTTTGATGCCAGGACCACCACATAATTTGAGGACCCTGTTTGATGCCAGGACCACCACATAATTTGAGGACCCTGTTTGATGCAAGGACCACCACATAATTTGAGGACCCTGTTTGATGCCAGGACCACCACGTAATTTGAGGACCCTGTTTGATGCCAGGACCACCACATAATTTGAGGACCCTGTTTGATGCCAGGACCACCACATAATTTGAGGACCCTGTTTGATGCCAGGACCACCACATAATTTGAGGACCCTGTTTGATGCAAGGACCACCACATAATTTGAGGACCCTGTTTGATGCCAGGACCACCACATAATTTGAGGACCCTGTTTGATGCCAGGACCACCACATAATTTGAGGACCCTGTTTGATGCCAGGACCACCACGTAATTTGAGGACTTTTAATAGATATAACCAAACTTAGGCCAATTTGGTCAATATTCTTTAAGTACCAATCACTTGGGCAACTGTGTTAACACTCCCAAAGCGAATATCCCTCATTGACTCTAGTCTACATGGCATCTACTACATCAGGGGTCTCCAAAATTACGGCCCGCGGGCCATTTGCGGACCACGAGGCCCTCTCATCCGGCCCCTGGAGACCTTTTAATCTCAAAAAAAGATACTATCTTTACCTGTAGTTTACCACAAAACTTAGTAGTTGGGGGTTAGTAGTCGGCCCCCAAAAGTCTGTGTGACAGTTAATGCGGCCCTTCGGCAGAAAAGTTTGAAGATCCCTGTACTACATTATCAAAATTTCTACTTGCAAAGTCTCAATTGTCGAGAGGTGTAGCACTTAAATAATATTGTTACATTCTCTTCTTGTTCTATTAAATATATATTTCACAAACATTACAGGGATATCACCACATATATTATAGGGATATCACCACATTAATTACAGGGATATCACCATATACATTACAGGGATATCACCACATTCATTACAGGATATCACCACATACATTACAGGATATCACCCCACTTATTACAGGATATCACCACATAAATTACAGGGATATCACCACACTTATTACAGGATATCACCACACTCATTACAGGATATGACCACATTCATTATAAATTATAGGGATATCACCACATTCATTACAGGATATCACCAAACTCATTACAGGATATCACCACATACATTACAGGGATATCACCACACTTATTACAGGATATCACCACACTCATTACAGGATATGACCACATTCACTATAAATTATAGGGATATCACCACCATGGGGTTGTCATTTGTAATGTTTTTAAACCATGGGGAATGTCCAAATTTGTGTTTGTTAAGAGTTGGAATGTCATATCATGGGGTTGTCACAGTATGGGTGTTGTCATGTCATGAGGGTTGTCAGAGTATGGGTGTTGTCATGGCATGAGGGTTGTCACAGTATGGTTGTTGTCATGTCATGAGGTTGTCACAGTATGGGTGTTGTTGTGGCATGAGGGATGTCACAGTATGGGTGTTGTCATGGCATAAGGGTTGTCACAGTATGGGTGTTGTCATGGCATAAGGGTTTTCACAGTATGGGTGTCGTCATGACATGAGGGTTGTCACAGTATGGGTGTTGTCATGACATGAGGGTTGTCACAGTATGGGTGTTGTCATGACATGAGGGTTGTTGCAGTATGGGTGTTGTCATGACATGAGGGTTGTCACAGTATGTGTGTTGTCATGGCATGAGGGTTGTCACAGTATGGGTGTTGTCATGGCATGAGGGTTGTCACAGTATGGGTGTTGTCATGACATGAGGGTTGTCGCAGTATGGGTGTTGTCATGGAATGAGGGTTGTCACAGTATGGGTGTTGTCATGGCATGAGAGTTGTCACAGTATGGGTGTTGTCATGGCATGAGGGTTGTCACAGTATGGGTGTTGTCACAGTATGGGTGTTGTCATGGCATGAGGGTTGTCACAGTATGGGTGTTGTCACAGTATGGGTGTTGTCATGGCATGAGAGTTGTCACAGTATGGGTGTTGTCATGGCATGAGGGTTGTCACAGTATGGGTGTTGTCACAGTATGGGTGTTGTCATGGCATGAGGGTTGTCAAAGTATGGGTGTTGTCATGGCATGAGGTTGTCACAGTATGGGTGTTGTCATGGCATGAGGGTTGTCACAGTATGGGTGTTGTCACAGTATGGGTGTTGTCATGGCATGAGAGTTGTCACAGTATGGGTGTTGTCATGGCATGAGGGTTGTCACAGTATGGGTGTTGTCATGGCATGAGGGTTGTCAAAGTATGGGTGTTGTCATGACATGAGGGTTGTCGCAGTATGGGTGTTGTCATGGAATGAGGGTTGTCACAGTATGGGTGTTGTCATGGCATGAGGGTTGTCACAGTATGGGTGTTGTCATGGCATGAGGGTTGTCACAGTATGGGTGTTGTCACAGTATGGGTGTTGTCATGGCATGAGGGTTGTCACAGTATGGGTGTTGTCACAGTATGGGTGTTGTCATGGCATGAGGGTTGTCAAAGTATGGGTGTTGTCATGGTATGAGGTTGTCACAGTATGGGTGTTGTCATGGCATGAGGGTTGTAACAGTATGGGTGTTGTCATGGCATGAGGTTTGTCACAGTATGGGTGTTGTCATGACACAAGGGTTGTCACAGTATGAATGCCATGCCCTGTGATTATTGCTTGCACACCAAGTCACACCATGTTGGCAAACCCACTATTAACTCCTTAAACTAATACAGAGAAAATCCATCTGATTAGTCCAGGTTCAGTTGCCTTACAGCAGTCACAACTAGTATTTCAAAGAATATAAGTAGTCATTGTACTTGCCTAGGAATATAACAAACACATGCTAACTGTTTTTATGTTTTTAAATTAATTCTCTTCAAATGTTTCACCATAAACAAAGAACCTGCTGTGGAATGGCTGAGACTGGCAGTGCATGCTGGCAGGATCATGGAAGTACCGCAGTGTGTAGTTGGCCATGGATGTGTACAGACCAGACAAACTGGGGACTCTCATCTCAACGGGTTCCTCCGACTGTCCACTCTCTTCCTTCTGGCTAGAAAAAATGTTGAGAATCTTGTTGGTCAATGAAAGTAGGTTGTTCCGTTTCATCTCTAGAGGTGAAGGTGTTTTGCCACCTGGCGGGCTTAAGGCAATGGGGGTTGAATCTTCTTGACCCGCTCGCTTCTGGCCATCCTGCTGGATCTGAAGGTCAATGTGAGATTTGAACCTTTCAGTCGCCTCATTAAGTTCTTTGGTGTTTTCAGATGTTTCACTCTGATCTACCGGCTCCAAAGTTAGTTCACTTGAACTTTTGGATTCTTCACTTTCTTTGTTCTTCGGCACATGAACTATGAGCAGATTCTCACCCGTTTGTTTTGATGCTTATCTGGTGGGTTACTTTGACAGAGTGAGTAGCGGAGCTGTCTTTATTTTCATCCTTATGGGCAACAATATTGTCTTGTTTTGGTGAGCCACTGTTGGTCTCTGGCTCAGAAACTGTAGCTGGCTGGGCAGCCATTGTTGTGTGATGATCTTGACTTAGTTTATTATCATCTAAACTAACAACTTTTACTTCAGCCTGTTTGATATCATTAGTAACACCATCAGTGGATTGTTCTGATGAAGTTCCCACATTAGTGGATTGTTCTGATGAAGTTCCCCCATTAGTGGATTGTTCTGATGAAGTTCCCACATTAGTGGATTGTTCTGATGAAGCTCCCACATTAGTGGATGGTTCTGATGAAGTTCCCCCATCAGTGGAAGGTTCTGATGAAGTTCCTCCACTAGTAGATTTCTCAGAAGAGGTGTCATTTTGGTCTTCTCCAGCTTCTAATATTTTCCTTGCAACATCATTGGCCAAAAGTTCATAGGCTGTCGCCTTATATTGGTGTCTCAACTTCTGAGCTATCTGGCCAGACAAATGCTTCAAAATAGACTGCATCTGTATTTCTTTCATAAATTCATGTGTAAAGTTCCTCTCCCTCTCTGTGAAGGTGGTCATGTCAATGACTTCAAGGTGCTTTTTTCTGTCAGTAACATCATCTACACTAATTCTATCATCATTATCATCATCTTTATCTGACCAAATTTTAAAATCTTCATCCTCTTGACCCCAAAGACTTTCACTTTCTAAATCCTGACCGACTTCAAGGTCACCTGCCCGGCTCACAGCTGGACTGCGTTCTGCATGTTCATTCCCTTTACTTGCACCGTGTGACCTCTTCTGTGATTTCCTTCTCCTGGCGGCGTCTTTTTTCACTGACCAAATTTTGTCATCGCCGTCAAACAGATTGAGTAACGTGACAATGTCAAGGTTGTTGTGGAAATCCTGCAGTAGCCGGTCCTCCTCTTTCTTGAACGCACTGCAGCAGTGGACAGCGGCCAGGTCTATAGGATGGGCCTCCGTGTTGAAGATGTAGCCCCCAGCCTCGATGACACAGCTGCCCCCAGGGGTGTGGATCAGCTCCCCGCTGCTGCCGTTGTTGTGGATGAAGTTGTCAGGGTCAAACAAGAGATACAAGTACTTGGTGGTCTCGGCTAGGAAGAAAGACTCCATCCTGTCCTCCAGGCGATGATCTCGCACGTCCTTGACCTTCATGGGAGATAGGAAATTAATTGTATTAGACTTTGTGCATGTTTTCAGTCTTATCATTTGGTGAACAGGTTATTGTGATGTGAGTATATTTGATTATATTGTGATGTGAGTATATTTGATTATATTGTGATGTGAGTATATTTGATTATATTGTGATGTGAGTATATTTGATTATATTGTGATGTGAGTATATTTGATTATATTGTGATGTGAGTATATTTGATTATATTGTGATGTGAGTATATTTGATTATATTGTGATGTGAGTATATTTGATATATGTGATTGATATATGATAATGTGATGTGAGTATATTTGATTATATTGTGATGTGAGTATATTTGATTATATTGTGATGTGAGTATATTTGATTATATTGTGATGTGAGTATATTTGATTATATTGTGATGTGAGTATATTTTGATTATATTGTGATGTGAGTATATTTGATTATATTGTGATGTGATTATATTTGATTATATTGTGATGTGAGTATATTTGATTATACTGTCAGCTGTGCAGGTGTGGGAATTTAGGCGATTTGCAACTAGGGTGGAAATAGAGTACAGTAATAAATGCTGAAATTGAGTGCTTTAATAAATTGGAAAATAGAGTGCTTTAATAAATTGTGAAATAGAGTGCTGTAATAAATGTTGAAATAAAGGACTGTAATAAATGGGGAAATATTGGGATATAATAAATGGGGAAATATAAGACTAATAAATAGGTAAATAGAGATCTATAAATTATAATAAATGAGAAACTTTTGGGATGTAATAAATGGGGGAAAAGTGGACTGTAATATTATAGAGAAACAGAAGGTGAAATGAATGGCGTTTTACAGTGGACTGTAATATTATAGAGAAACAGAAGGTGAAATGAATGGTGTTTTACAGTGGACTGTAATATTATAGAGAAACAGAAGGTTAAATGAATGATGTTTTACAGTGGACTGTAATATTATAGAGTAACAGAAGGTTAAATGAATGGTGTTTTACCATGGGGTTTTACAACTGGATGACAAGAACAGAAATTTTTTATCTAAAAAAAAATCTCCCTGTATTTTATGAATAATATTTTCATCATTTATTTACTTTTTAAATTTTATTTGAAAAGTATTCATCTCTCTTTCTCTAATCTATACAGACGCTCCTTCTATGCAGAAGATAATTGCGTCCACAGACCATGACAGATGATCTGTTGGCAAGTGATGCAGCGTTCACAGGCCACGGCTTTGTGGGTTCCACGTATTACCCAGCCGCCTAACTAGTGTTAGGTACCCATTCGGAGCTGGGTGACTCAGGAACGCCCTCGGCCCCGGGAACAAATCCTTGCCTTCACATGGTTTGGAACCCGTGACCATCGGTACGCCAGTCTAGCACGCTGCCACTCGACCACGGCGTTTAGCCATTTTGCCATATTCATTTTGCCACTTTAGAATGTTCACCACCCAGGAGTGTAACTACACAACAACTACCAGCTCATGGAAAATGTAGGATGTAAGTTAGACAAGCAATAGTTACTCAAAGAGCTGTCACAAATTTGCTAAGCCATAAATACAGAATTAGAAATAATGTAGGTTTTAGAAGAAAAAAAATCGGACAACTTATTTTATTAGACCTTAAAATAAAATTGGTCAAGAAATTTTGATTTCTCACACAAAAACTATTTTTAATTAGATATGCCATTATACTAACTTATAGTCTGTTTTTACAACAGACTTTGTGTGTATGTGAAAAGTCCTGTACTTTTAGAAGATTAACTGAATGGGTAGAGATTTGTTCTTACTGTAGCATATCCACAACTGGTCCGTGCACTGTGCTCAATGGTCTCTACAATATCCACACCAATCTCCAGCAGATATGGGTCCTTGGTGGCTCTATACAAATACATGGCACTCTCAATGACCTCTGCAGATAGGACAATTAGCATTGCTTTCTTTTCAATCTTAGTGGACACAATTATACACAAACAATTCAGCATAGTCAAATAATCATAATCTTTGTAACACAACCAATTTGATACACATCATCTATCACAATCATTGAATGAAACTAATTTGATACATCTCATAGTAACAATCAATTAAACACAATCCAAGTATCATTAGTCCATGTACTGTAATCCATATAATAACCATACTACACAAATCAATTCATACACCTCATATAACACAATAACTTAAACACAAGCTATATAAGACAATTCATATAACACAACTAAATAAACAAATCATATACCAGACCTAAGTATTCCTAATGCACTTACAAGGCCTAAGTATTCCTAATGTACTTACAAGGACTTAGAATTTCTAACGTACTTACCAGGCCTTAGAGGATATCCTTCTCTCCCCTGATGAACTTCAGCTTTTGGAATGTTATAGTATTCTGGTGTAAAGCCAAACTGGCGCCACACCTGGTGGAAATTATGCATCGTTTTCATCGCTAGGTTTAAATCTCCCAACATTGCCTAGAAATTAAAGATTTTAAAAAATGCAATTGTTATAAAATTCATGAGACAGGTATTGATCAATCAGTTGATGCAGAAATAGGAGAAGATCAGACATGGCATAGACTCAAGAAATATGTGACAAAATACATAAAGGTGGTGAATGTAGAGAATGTAGAAAGATAAAAATCTAGATGACTGCACTTATTGATAGCTTACAAATACTGCCAGTATGTTTGGTGGGAGTATTTACTTTTGTTTTATCAGAGCTTAAAATATTATTTAATAAATCTATAGAATAAATATGAAAAGGGAAGGAACATTACAATCTATTAGGGCTGTTAACGATTAATTTAATTTTTATCGTTAACTTTTGAAAAATTAACTATTAATTAATCGTTAATTTCGATTAAAGCCAAAAATTGAAATTTATGGTGTTATAAGTAACATTTATCAAAAGTACTTGTCGAAAATCGAAATACCCTGGAATGTCTTCTTTATATGACATATTTTAACCAACAACACAACGCAAACAGACAAGTGTATTGACATTATTTGGTTCAAGTGATGAGCGGGTCTTATTGACAATATAACCACCCGAGCTGAACAATCGTTCACGTAGCTTTAGATTGTCTCAGCTGAAGTTTCTGTTACTGTAGGGGATGTAATGTTTGCAGGTGATATGTAAGCAAAGTGTTAGAACCACGGTAGCAATGATCCCTTTAAGCAGCGAGGCTGCGCAGATATTTGAACAACGCCACGCAGGAGTTTAGAATCGCCGCGCAGCAAATTTTGTAAAATATTGCACAAAAAATGGACATTTTGCAACTTTGCACACGTTTTTCTTTTAAGCTTAGACTTAGAGGGAACATTGAATGGTAGGCAAACGATTTCTCTCAATGGACACATAACCTTTATCAACATTTTGAACAGTCAAGTCAGTCAATAGTTTAAAACCAAAATGTTGGTGTATTCGTCCGGAAATTAGTTTACATTTATCGGCCGAAATATTTTACTTTTTGACGTCCAGTGCATTTATAAGTGTTGGATCGATTAATCGTTTTAACAATTTAATTGTTAAAAAATTTTAACGATTAATCTAGAAATGAATCGTTAATTTCCGCACCCCTACAATCTATATATATAATTCTCTTCGTGGGACCATGCGAGGCAAGCTGCAAGTATGAGCGACCGAGCATGATGAATGACCCTCGCTGGGGTCAACTAAACACATTATCCGGTTGGCAAGCGAATGTAGTGGAGGGGTGGGGCATGTCTTGAGACAGCAATGTTTTTTACATTCACTTTCAATGTTCCTGCACAATGTGTATGTATTTCATAGTGTATTGGTTATTACATCTGTCTGACATGGTGTGGATCAGCTCCCCGCTGCTGCAAGGTCTTAGGTTCAAGCCCAAGAGGCAAAATATGTTTTTTTTAAATGCTAATGCCTGTTCTAGTCCCCCCTTTCTTAGCAAACATAAACACCGCTTGGCATGTCAAGGAAAAAAGCTTCGTTCAATGTTATATCAATTCCTTCACCAGGTACCTGTCTGTTGTTTCTATTGGTCGCATATTTCGTTCATGGAAGAAGTTGTTGCTCTCCAACTTGGCTTCATGGCTGTAATATTTGTTTATATATTGTGGCGATGTCCGAAATACTTACCAAAAATGCTTCAGTGGTCCACCCAACATTCACTCGCGTTGTTCCCATTTGTTGGTGCTACTGTTTGTGTCCGTTCTCCCCCTCCCCTTTTTTTTCTTGCACTATCTATGAGCAAGTCTGCGGCATATGCTACGCCGCGGGGCGTCTAGTATAATATAATATGCTTCACTGTCATAGCTGAACTGTATCAAGAGTACTGCAATTGCTGTTGCTATTGTTTGGCTAGACATGCTAGTTATAACTATAATTGTGTTCTTTAAACATGTTTGTGTTCCTGACTAAAATATGATAAGTATGAGTATAACCCACATATACTCTATTACACCACATATTACTTTAAACCCTCTTAATTCCAATAAAAATCTCTATAAACATCTATAAATCTGATGTTATTGGAAACTACCTGAATGCCTGGCCAGAATCCATCAAGGGAGGTAAACAAAGGCAGTGTTATTCCTCCTTTGTTCATCTGGGCCCACATATACCAGTCATCTTTCTTCAGATATTTTTTTATAGCCACCTCATATTCTGAAAGAGTAAGAAAAAACACATTTAAATTTATTATCATGGCTAGCACTTAAATTAATTATCACGGCTTGCACAAAATATTCTTTTAAGCTAGATACTTTAAGGAAAAAATTTATTTGTATAGATATTATGTACATATACTGTTATGCACTGTTGTTTATATCTCATTTAATTATTGTGAATGGTTGTAATGAGACTGACATATTTCCTGCATATGTTGTTGCTTATAAATTGTAAATAGACCTGCATTTCAAACATTTACATTTTAAAGTTTAAGAATTAATATTAAATTACTTTTTTTTTAACTTTAGTCCAGTTTATTCAAGTGAACCTTATTCCTATCTTGTAACAGGTTTAAGGTATAGGAATCTTAAACTGGGTTTGCCAAACTTTTCAGCTGTGTGACAAAGATCTTTGTCTTGACTTTTACTTAACCTGTGCAAGATCTGAAACCTTACATTTGGTGTCTCAAGATAACTAAAATAGTTCCTATATTATAGATCTGAAATGTTACATTTGGTGTCTCAAGATAACTAAAATAGTTCCTATATTATAGATCTGAAACGTTACATTTGGTGTCTCAAGATAACTAAAATAGTTCCTATATTATAGATCTGAAATGTTACATTTGGTGTCTCAAGATAACTAAAATAGTTCCTATGTTATAGATCTGAAACCTTACATTTAATGTCTCTAGATAACTAAAATAGTTCCTATATTATAAATCTGAAAAAACCTTCAAACAAATATTTTGTTTTGGGATAGACACTTTATTGAAGGGGAAAGTCTCTAGCCTTTAGTTTTTAGAATATTTGACACAGTATCAGTAGACTCAGTAGACACTAAAGTTCAACATGCTTCATTCCAAATCTTATTTACCTGACAATCAACAAGCTGCAAAGGATATAAACCACATTAATCAAAGGCAGACAACTCCATCATTTCATGACATAAAGCTTCTCACTAGAGTTGCCAGTGCTTAATGTCTAAGACTGACATCAAAAGGCATAAAAAAAACACTATGAATCCCAAAAGGCAGTCAAATGTTAAGATGGCAAACGAAAAAGCCCTAGCACTTTGAAATCAGCAGTTATCTATAAGCTTGACGTGATAAAATAAAATTAAAAGAAGATGGATGCAGAGAAAGAAGAGGTAGCAGTGAATGCATTTTGTTGTGTAATATGTGACAGCACAGTTGAACATTTTGTTGTGTAATATGTGACAGCACAGTTGCACATTTTGTTGTGTAATATGTGACAGCACAGTTGCACATTTTGTTGTGTAATATGTGACAGCACAGTTGCACATTTTGTTGTGTTATATGTGACAGCACAGTTGCACATTTTGTTGTGTAATATGTGACAGCACAGTTGCACATTTTGTTGTGTAATATGTGACAGCACAGTTGCACATTTTGTTGTGTAATATGTAACAGCACAGTTGCACATTTTGTTGTGTTATATGTGACAGCACAGTTGCACATGGATAGTGCAAAGAAAGGGGGGAAAGAACGGATACAAACTACAGCACGAAGAAATCAAAACAATGCGAGTGAACATCCGTGGGGGGAGGAACCACTGACGCATTGTTGGTCTCGAGACATTCACACTAAGGTTATCTACCTGCTCACCACCCTTCACCACCCTAGCTGGCCAACCATTAACTGTGATTGGCCTACCCTCGGGAGGGTCAGCCATGTTTGCAAAAAAGGTTGAAAAGAACAGGCACAAACACACATTTTTAAAAATTAAAAAATTATGTTTTCGCTGGGGCTTGAACCCAGGACCTTCCGCGCATATGGCAGACGTGATAACCACTACACTACAAATCACATGTTATTCTGTGAAGGAACAACGCAAGTGAACGCAAGAACCATTGTTTCCCCTCTCTCCACCACCTCTGCTTGCCAAACCATAAACTGATTGGGTCAACCCCAGCAAGGGTCATTCGTCATGCTTATTTGCACATACTCGCTTTGGTGAATTATATATATATATATATATATATAGAGAGAGAGAGAGATTAATGTCACATAGCCGAGTGGGCGTGACCTAATTAACTCTATCTCACAATGAATCTATGAGGCACTGTTTGAATATAACTTTTAATCACAACTTCTATTTACATTAATTTACATCAGGAATATCTCACGTCCGTAAAATGGAATCATACACTCAGTCGCCATCTTTTTATTCTCCCTCGTCATGTGACCACTAACAATTATCGTTACCTCTCTCACGTGACAATTAACTTAAACTAATAAAGCTTGTCCTCCTCACAATCTCATGATACATGTGTGTTCACTACAGTGGACACGCTCTGATACAAGAGATTCAAACAATTTTGATTACAAATGCTTACAGTAAAACATGAAAAATATATTAAATCCCAGCATGCAGTAGTGAGTCTCCAATGGTTCTTGTAGGGCAACTCATGTGATAGGTCAGAGAAGAAGAATGAAGAGAAAAGTTGACCTATATAGGAATAAGGAAGTATTGAGTAGTAACAGGAAATAAACATTGAAATAAAGTCTTGTCTGTCTTAGTTGTAAACATAATTTGAGGACAAATTTTCACTGCAAAAAAAATTGAAATTCTCACTGACATATACCAGTGGCAGCCATGATGTCACCTCTGAACATATGAAGCAGCTAAGATCTCATATCTGGACATAAGGCAGCTAAGATCTCATATCTGGACATAAGGCAGCTAAGATCTCATATCTGGACATATGAAGCAGCTAAGATCTCATATCTGGACATAAGGCAGCTAAGATCTCATATCTGGACATAAGGCAGCTAAGATCTCATATCTGGACATATGAAGCAGCTAAGATCTCATATCTGGACATAAGGCAGCTAAGATCTCATATCTGGACATATGAAGCAGCTAAGATCTCATATCTGGACATAAGGCAGCTAAGATCTCATATCTGGACATAAGGCAGCTAAGATCTCATATCTGGACATAAGGCAGCTAAGATCTCATATCTGGACATAAGGCAGCTAAGATCTCATATCTGGACATATGAAGCAGCTAAGATCTCATATCTGGACATAAGGCAGCTAAGATCTCATATCTGGACATAAGGCAGCTAAGATCTCATATCTGGACATATGAAGCAGCTAAGATCTCATATCTGGACATAAGGCAGCTAAGATCTCATATCTGGACATAAGGCAGCTAAGATCTCATATCTGGACATAAGGCAGCTAAGATCTCATATCTGGACATAAGGCAGCTAAGATCTCATATCTGGACATAAGGCAGCTAAGATCTCATATCTGGACATAAGGCAGCTAAGATCTCATATCTGGACATATGAAGCAGCTAAGATCTCATATCTGGACATAAGGCAGCTAAGATCTCATATCTGGACATAAGGCAGCTAAGATCTCATATCTGGACATAAGGCAGCTAAGATCTCATATCTGGACATAAGGCAGCTAAGATCTCATATCTGGACATAAGGCAGCTAAGATCTCATATCTGGACATAAGGCAGCTAAGATCTCATATCTGGACATAAGGCAGCTAAGATCTCATATCTGGACATAAGGCAGCTAAGATCTCATATCTGGACATATGAAGCAGCTAAGATCTTATATCTGGACATATGAAGCAGCTAAGATCTCTTATCTGGACATATAAAGCAGCTAAAATCTCACCTCTGAACATATGAAGCAGCTCTGGTATGTTGAACATGATGGCCCCTTTCACTAAATATTCAAAATAAGAGTCAATCCCTCCTCCTATTCCTGAATCCATGGCAGTCCATTTACCATTGCTAACGTCAATATGATTGCCTAGCTGTGAAATATTTACATTAAACTTTGTTAAAAACATCAATAAGATTTGACTAACTGTTAAATATGTACTTGTTACCATAACAGCATCAACATGTTTGTAAAGCTAATAGACACATTAACAACTTAAACTTAACTGCACTCAGGTCAGTTGATGTATATAGTTCTTCATATTTGAAAACGTTTGAAATTCACACGTTGGTCTTAAATGTTAAATAATAATGTTAAATAGTATACAAATATAATACCTTACTTTCATAAACAACTTCAAGTTGCTTTCATCACAAACACAGGAGCAGCCATAATGCTAATCATAAATATATTCATTGTAAGTGATTTAACTGATTTGAAATAAAAACAAATTAATTTTTATTTTTTTTATTTATCTTCAATGACATTGTTGCATCAAGTGTTGCATCAAGTGTTGCATCAAGTGTTGCATCAAGTGTTGCATCAAGTGTTGCATCAAGTGTTGCATCAAGTGTTGCATCAAGTGTTGCATCAAGTGTTGCATCAAGTGTTGCATCAAGTGTTGCATCAAGTGTTGCATCAAGTGTTGCATCAAGTGTTGCATCAAGTGTTGCATCAAGTGTTGCATCAAGTGTTGCATCAAGTGTTGCATCAAGTGTTGCATCAAGTGTTGCATCAAGTGTTGCATCAAGTGTTGCATCAAGTGTTGCATCAAGTGTTGCATCAAGTGTTGCATCAAGTGTTGCATCAAGTGTTGCATCAAGTGTTGCATCAAGTGTTGCATCAAGTGTTGCACTAAGACAGTTATGGCCCATGTTATGGAGGTTTAGTTAGTTTTGCCTTATTCACTGTCAACACTGAAGTTTTTCTGTGAGTCTCTCCCAAAAATAGCAGGTGTGGAAATTTTTTTCGTCTGAATACCAGACTGTGATAACTTCTTTTGTTGTTTTTTGTATGAGGTCAGTTTTTCTACAACACCTCCACTAAACATTGTGGCATGAAAATTTATGAGGAGAAAAGTTTAAGTTTTTAATCCCCTATTTCTACCACTGGGAACAAGCATCAGTTGTTATATAAAAAGACCTTGGTAGGATAGAATTAAATCAAGGCTGCATATCTTTCCATACTAAGCAATCCACATTCTCTACAACAGTGCTTCTCAAACTTTTTAGTATGGCAGACCGGCAGGGATTTTTTCCATTGGACCACGGACCGATGCACTATTTTCCTTACACTGACATTTTTTTCAATCTTTATTTCATAACTTCTGCGGACCGGCGGCGGATGGCCCACGGACCGGCACAGGTCCGCGAACCACCACTTTGATAAGCACTGCTCTACAACATAGTGAAAAACTTATTTAAAATCACTAAATTTTTGTTATCCCTGATGATATATCAGGCTCATCTTACCAGCCCCAGGGGAGATCTAAATTTCCAAAGAGCTCTGATTGCCCGAATCGCAGTTTTTTCAAAAATAGGATCTCCGGTCAGGCGACTCAAGGTACCGAATTCTATAAGGAAGGTACCGATCCCTGCTGTGCAAGTCACTGTGGTCTCTCCCTTTGGCACACCATGACGGAGATTGACTGTCCCATAAGGCATTCCAGTTGGTGTATCAAAAGCTTTGATTTAAAAAAGCAGATAAAGTCATTAGTAACAATAAGGAGCTACATAACTCTTATGAAATGAGAACATAAATGAGGACATCAAAAATTAAATGTATTCATTAAAATAATACAAATGATAAAATAAGAATAACTCAAGATTTTTAAAAAAATAAATTCAAATTTACTTTCTTTGTCTGATTATGAATTCTTTATCATTTCATTCCTGATTTTCTAATCTCCCCTATTCCAAAAAACTATGCCATGCGTTAATTTTAAATTGTGTTAATCTTAACTTTAAAATATTATTCAGATAACAAAATTTTAAGCCGTGATATCTGCAGATGATTGGCCTCAATTAAAGCATCCGTTACATACCTGATACTATTTTTTGTTAACTTGTTTATATTTAAAACCTTTTGAACTAAATTCTTATTCACCCATAATTATATAATTATTCTTACATATTTTTTGCCTATTTAAAAAAAAAGTGATACAGAAAAAAAAACTGTGTTTAACCTGGTAATATTTTCCTAGCTATGTTATCTGCCATTCTCAGCAAGGGGCCAGAACATGGCCAGGCTGGTTCCAACACCATCCCTGCCCTCTTCATTAGCAAATGACCAGAAATCAGGCCACCAACGACTATCACACAAAGAGAAATTTTCATATAACAAAAGAGAATTTTTTTAACAAAATTTAAATGGGGTGAGGTCTGGGGATTGAATTAAGAAAGTAAAATGGCATGTACTTATATAAGTACTTATATATTTCTACACTGTAGTAAAATGACATGTACTTATATATGTACTTATATATGTACTTTTATATTTCTACACTGTAGTAAAATGACATGTACTTATATATGTACTTATAATATATTTCTACACTGTAGTAAAATGACATGTACATGTACTTCTATATTTCTACACTGTAGTAAAATGACATGTACTTATATATGTACTTATATATGTACTTATATATTTCTACACTGTAGTAAAATGACATATAATTAAATATTTCTACACTGTAGTAAAATGACATGTACTTATATATTTCTACACTGTAGTAAAATGACATGTACTTATATATTTCTACACTGTAGTAAATGACATGTACTTATATATTTCTACACTGTAGTAAATGACATGTACTTATATATTTCTACACTGTAGAAGAATAGTGTTATTTTAAGTTATGACAATGATATTTGTCAAGTCAGTATGAAAGAGTTGTATGATAATCGCATTACTCATCTTTCCAAAGATTTAATTTCTTTGAACATTAGACATTTAATGTAGAAATGTGGTTATAGGATTAACACATGAAAACGACTTACTTCTAATATTTGTCTCAAATACAGATGCATTGATATCAATGTCAAAAAATCCCTCGCCCTTATCAATAAGAATCTGAGCTATCCTCCTAAACTCAGAGTAATTTCCCATCACTGCCAGAGTGTCCATAGCATCAATCAAAGTGAGGGAATAACTAAACAAACAAAATAGAAAATATTTTTAACATATACCAAACTTAGGATGGCTCAGTTATGATAAATATGAACTTTCAGTAAACATGTGCTCAATGTTGTCAGATCTAAGCTTCTATTGTGTGTCGATGAAGTCTTATGTAAAGACTATACAATTATAAAATGTCATTGTTTTAAACCCTTTATGGCCATCAGCGCCTGCTGTCTGCTTTCTCATACTATCAGCTGCCTACTAAGCGCTTGACACATAAGGCAGATTGACAGATGGTGACACATAAGGCAGATTGACTTGTAGGACGCCAAAATTCTCATGTACAATGCTCCTGTACCATACATTATTCCCATTATATTTTCGTCTTTCATGAAAACATCAAACAGATCACTATAGAATGTTTCCTCGAAATTAGGAAGTTCCAAACATAGAATCATCTTCTTTCAGATCAGCTAATTATTATATAGAGATATAAATTCTGTGCAAAGTCTTTTGAAACTGAAGGATATCATTTGTTATCTGTGGTAAGTTGATCCCTACTAGACTACCAAAAATGAAAAGGTTGTTATCTATTTGCACCACAATTATCTCCTAAAATAATTAAATATGACCATATTATTTTTAAAATCTTTTTGTTAATACTAAAGAGGATCGGGACAATATCTATTCTAATAAAACAGTTATGTGTCTTGTTTTATTCTTTTTTAACTGTCACAAACCTGCCCCAAGTGTCATGCCCACCACAGGTTATAGGTTGTAGTTCATCATATGGATACGCATGATTCAAATATCCTTCATAGGCATGATAAAACATATTCTTGACTTTCTCTCTGAGGATTAAAAAAAATACAGTATATGTAATGGATAATATATATGAATAAAAAAATTAGGTAACTGCTTTATTATACTAAATTTAAATCTATGCTTGTGTTCTCATCCACTGACTTAATAATTTTGCGTTCACCTTTATCACAACGTTAGATGTTCTTTTTGGTTATTAATTGATTTAATTGAACTTCACCAGTCTGTTTGTCAAACCTGCCAGTGAGAATTTTTGGAATTTAATTTTCACCTTTTCTTAAATTTATTTAGAAATTACTTTTTTTTAAGTTGACTTGAACCACTTTCCATTTGGATTGAAGTCAATTTTGGAGTTAACTCTAACATAAAAAAATATTTTAAAAACTCATCTGACCTCTTGAAGGGTCAGTCCTTCAAGATTGTGAAATCTCCCCCATTGAATTTTTTTAAAATATTAACCTACCAGGATTCTTTTGACCAAAATTAAATATTTTATTTTCTAAGAAATATATCTGATCATCGGTCGAATGAGTATAGAGCTTGATTTCTAATCTGAAGGAACTAAGTTCAAGTCCAAAAAAAAAGACCCATATAGTTTGTATTGACCTCAGCAATGGTGGTTTTCATAATGTGTTTTTTATTAATCTAATTCATCCTTAACAATGTCACACATTAGGGGATTGTGTGTGAGAGAGAAGTTGTACAGTCGAACCCACTTACCTCGAGCTCGGTTAGCTCGACCACCCCACTAGCTCGACGTTTTTTATTGGAACCGCCAAATTCTCTCTTTGTCTTAGCATTTTTTCATCGGCTAATTCGATTTTTCTAAGTCGCCGAAACCTAATACCTCGAGCACAAAAGAGGGCCAAATTTGCAACTTAACGTTGGTTAGCTCGATCCTCGTCGGTTCGCCTAGCAATGCATTTTTAGTTCAAAACAGTGTTGACATCTCGCTTTCTTCGAGACTTCCGGCTATTGTGTGATTCTACGAGATTTCAATAAAAATTACCGGATGTTTTGCGTGTGTGAATTATTAGTTCGACGTGTATCCATGGAGTATGTATTCACCCGAGGTACTGGACAATCGCGCTAGAGGTCGTTAATCGTCGTTATTTCGCAGTGCATGTTATATTATTATTAAACTTAATTCATTTTCTGATGTATTAATCATTTTATTTTTTAAGATAAACGAATATCTTTAGAAATGAAAATAAAGGTTTGTATCGAGAATCGACGGTTGTTTTTATTTAATCAAATAAAAACATTATTATTCTTTTAAAAGTTTGTTGTTGCTTTGTTACCAGTAAGATACGTGACTGTGACTAACATGCGTGTGACGATGAAATCAAATCATTTCTGATAAGGAATGAGTTTTTTAAAAATTCGCTTAGACTTAGATGCCGGCCGAGGTCTAACACACAGCCCACAGCGTGCTGTGATCAACGGTCAAGGCCACAATAGTTTTATTTATATTACAAGTTTGATTGACTGAGGAAATTCGAGAGCGTTCTGATAGTAACAGATATCCTGCGCGTCAAAAGCATTAAACTTAAAATTACCATATTGATTTGTTTATTTGTATTTTAAATTCCCTGATACGACGGCAAACGCGAGCGGCTATGCCATGCCACACGCAGCATGTGACGAGGCGAGGCGAAAAATTTGACCTTTTAACGCATGCGCAGACAATTATAAACAGGTAACTTTTTTTTTATTAAATGGAATCGAAACATACCACAGAGACGTAATCAAAGTCCTTTACTTCGGCATAAATATATATATATATAAATAATAATATATATATATAAATACTCCCGATTAGTCATAACTTTTCCCGACTTTTAAGGCCGAGAATTTTTTTTTAAGAATTCTCGACTTTTTCCCGTTTTCCTGAGTGGGAACCATGGTTATATTTAAATTTTAAATGGTCCTTAAAAACTAACGGTCATTACAACCTTAGTAAAGAGTGAAGAAATATTAGGGTTCCGATACGATTCCGATTAATCGTCCCATCACTAATTAACGCTAACTAATTAATCACGTACATAAAGAAATTTCAAGCACATGTTAATATTTTGCCGCCACATTGGTTTTCGTTTTAACTTGATCATCGGTTATGTCGACGCCATTTTTCATACCCCAACGCCGTTGACTTAACCGGTTTCGACTGTATTTACATGTATCCAATATTTTGTCGAAGATTAGCCGAACTCGACGAACAGTAATGATGTGTGTATTATTTATATACCAGAATATTAAGAAGGTGATTTGATGTCACTGTCGCTTGTGTGTTAGGCTAACTCTTGTATGTTGCCCTGCATTTTAACCATAAGACAACAAATAATGAACTCCAGGTAATAAGCTAACACGGCTTAATTGAAATTACGGTTAACCAGACATAATTAAATAGGATCAGTCCTGATCTGAGAACCGGTTAATCGTAAATAACCTTACTCATAACTAACAGTAAAACCGTGATCAGATACCTAACTATTAATCAGCAACCTACATGAACATCTAAAAGGTTCAAATTAAATATTTTGATAATTCAAAATGTAATGATATTATAATTACAGTTGGACCCTCTTAAGTCGACGGCCTCGGGGTATGAAAAATGGCGTCAAGATAACCGATCGTCGAGTTAAACGAAAACCAATATGACGGCGAAATATTAAAATGGGCTTAAAATTTCTTTATATACATGATGATGGGCATTAATTAGTGATGGGACGATTAATCGTAATCGTATCGGAATATTGGGACCCATTTCTTCACTCTTTCCTAAGGTTGTTAAGACCATTTAAGTTTAAATATAACCCTTTGTTGCATTAGCGCAGTTTTTTCCCCTAGTACATAACTACATGTATAACGAATTCATATACTCCTGCCAGCCACACCTAGTGCGCGCGCAGGGTCCGCTGGTGACTTCCGTGACTTTCCTTACAAGCTACACAAATAATTAACCCACCCCGTCCGTCCCCTCAGCTTACAATGGACTCGGAATTCCTTCGGTAACTTGAGTGCTATAGTCGATGTTGTGGGAGATTGAGTGGGGTGGGTAAACTGTCTGTAGTCTGTTATATTATATATTTTAAAATCTGGGGAGCCTTGTTTACAGTAAGCACCCCATGATTTTTCATCCCATCACTAGCGTTAATAAATGAGAATGTACATGCACATGATTTTGGAGGTTTTTTTTACACAAAGGCATTGCCATTATTTGTTAATCATGACCTATATATGACTCATAACAAAGCGAACTCTTCTCTATAAAAATGTACAAAAATAAATTAGGAACTCCTTTTGAACTTTTGAACCTTCAACTTTGATACATTTTAATTAATTCTAACCAATAGTTAAATGGCTTTTGCACACGGCCACTTCTTATCCATGAAACAATGAGAACACAGCAGTAGTAATAGACTCAAAATGAGGTTGAAGGATGAATGGTTGCCAATGACAACAAATCTGCACACGGTACATTTTGTTATTCCATACGAAACTAAATGTTTTAGACATGCGATTCTGCATGCATCTTTGCTATTGGAGCAATTACGTAATACTCGGCATCACTTACGCGGCCGATTGCTGAGTATCTCCGAGTATACGAAAATCGGCCGAGTAGCCGAACCAATCGGTTCAGCCCTATCGATAAGAACATTTTCAAAAGCTGGCGATTTAAGTTAGTAACACAGCTCTGTGAGCAAGCGGGCTGTGGCGTCACCAGCGAGGCAGAAATTTTATGCCTTCACTTGGTTATAAAAAATCACATCTAACATTTTCAAAAGCTGACGATTGGTCATGGGGATCGAGATAACCAACACTAAGTGGCAAATTTGACCCTCTTATGTGCTCGAGGTATTAGGGTTCGGCGACTTAAAATAATCGAATTAACCGATGAGAAAATGCAAAGACAAAGAGAATTTGGCGGTTCAAAAAAAAACATCGACTTAATAGAGCTGACGAGTTAACCAGGGCTCAAGTTAAGTGGGCCCCACTGTATTATTATTAGCCTACTTTATAATATTATAAAATTAGAATTAAATTTCTCCAAAATAAATATTAGACAGCATTTATAGTTTTAAATTGTAGTGCATGACTTGAACGGCAGGCCTTAAGAAAAAATGCAAAACTTAACTTATAAGATTATTATCATTATAATTATAAGTTATTATAATATTTAGGCCTATAAATTAAATTCCAAAATAATCTAACTGAACTAACTCATCAAAAGCAAATTGAAATAGCAAAGAAACTGTGTTTTATTCTGGTTTAATTTTTATTTTGTTCTAGTTCTATACTGTAGGCCTACATTTATCTTAAACAATACAAATAAATAGGCTATAACAATGAACAATCATACCATGAATAATTAAATAATTTATAATGAAGAATAAGAACAGTATAGTCATAGTATGTAAAAAGTAAAAATAGTAAAATAAAGATAAAGTAAAATTAAAACTCAGAAACTAACAACACTGTCAAGATCTAACCTATATAAAGCAACGTCAATTTCACCATATCGAGTTTTACTGCACGCTCCATAATATTGTTGAGAATATAATATAATAACTATAACCAGTGATATTGTTGTAGTCATAGTAGACACTTATTCAACTTAAAACTGTATGGTGCTAATAATAAATGTTTTTTCCTAGTTGTTTTGCCTTAGGGCCCAGATCTAATTCACTGCTATGCAGTCTCAAGCACTAAAAAAATATTGACGAAGCGGATTTTCAGAAGTGGCTCGGTACCTCATTTTCGGATCTTGCGCCGCCTGCACATTTAACGTAACCTGTCGTTTGTCTTGTAATTGAACAGATTTTTAATAAGCTAGCGTCCGGCATAAAAAAAAACAAACTGTAACAATTTTAATCAGTTGGATCATAATCATAGCCATGCAATCAATTTTGTTCTCATATTTGAAGAGTTAAATGGACTTGTAATTTTCCATATTCCATGATTAAAAAGCATCACTATTCTAATCCATCTTTGCATTGAGAACTAGATTGAGCAAATAATTATATGTAAAATGTGGGGAGTAGAAAATTGAAAGTTTGTAATTTGTATTACATTAGCACAGAAATGTGGTTATAGGAAACCTAGTTCTGGTTCTTGTAAAAGTGCTAGGAGTTTTAAAATTCACGAGTCAGTCTGTTCATAACCCATTATCCAAATTTCCTATTCAGGGAAAAATAATAAAATACCTTTAATTGACAGTTGATATTATAAAGCCAAGGATAATTGAAGGTCAAAACTAGGAGCCATGGTATAGAACATTCTATGTCCTTCTAGAATCCTAGAATTTCATATGTAAGAAGTTTCTTTTTTTTTAATGTTTTTTTTAGTAATGTCCCCTCACAGCTGCTTCGGAAATTGTTTTGAGCAGACCTACCTTAACTATATTATATGTTATTAAAACAGGGAATATATAGGCCTGACAGGACGTCATAAAACAATTAACGTTTAGGCAAAAAGCCTTCCTTAATGAACAAATAGATAAAAACTAATAACGTGAACTAAAAAAATAAATGAAATAAAATGAAAACTTAGCTGCAGTGTTATCCAACAAGGGGCCGTCCATAAAGTACGTCACGCTATTTTTGACCATTTTTAACTACCCCCCTCCCCCAAGTCACAAATCTCGGGACCCCCAAAAAAAAGTATGTCACACTTTCAAACAAAAATGTTTGTTTTTTATTAACAAAATAATTCAAATTTAATATAAAACACTGTGACGTCACACATGGCCGAACACCCCCTCCCCCCTGTCACAATTTCTTACACCCCCTACCCCCCCCTCTGAAGCGTGACATACTTTATGGACGGCCCCCAACTAGAAAGAGGAGGAAGAGAGTAGTACCGAGGTTATATAGCCTGTGGGAAGAGTGGGCACGGTGAAGTTTTAAATTGTCAGTGAGAACAACACATTCATTCCATATGGTGCAAGGGTCCCATATTCTTGAATAAATCTATTTTCAAGACTGACTCTGCTGGGCATGTTCGTTCAGGAGAGAATAGTGGTAACAGACAGGTGGTTCAGCCCAATATGGTGGTGTCCATTGAAATGCCTGGAGACAGGACACTGTCTTGCGTATTCAACCGTAAATGCTTTTAGACACGACATGAGAGGATACTCCCCGTGCTCTAATGAATGTGGCAGAACAACATGAGCAATTAATTGTGTAGACCACGTTGTGGCTAGCACAAAGAAAGCCGTCTAATATCATGAATGTCCATGAAACTACCTTGACTATGTAGCATAGAGTGGTAGTGAATATAAGTCTCAAAGAATGTGAAGTTATTAACATCAGGTTTCAAAACTTAATCGTTAAGGTTTGAAGGAATTCCACTTCTAAGGACATCATTATCAGCCATTTAGAGATCTAACCTTCAAGGCATAGAGAACTATCCAACAATTAATTCTTATCTCTATATTATAATTCCATTAATTTTAAACTAAAAATTGATTTAGACTAATACTAATAAAATAATTTGTTGGGAATGCAGAGTAGCCTAAGGATTTGAACTTACAATAAACAAAACTAATAGGTTTTAAAAAATTTAATTTGTAATGCATCTTAAGTTTAAGTAATTTGAAATTATTTTCTGTAATCTAGTGTGTCTTTGGCCTTTGATAGAAAGTCTTTTTTTTTAAATTTTATTTTTTAATGTTTAGGTTACAAATTGTGATACTTTAAATTATTGACAAGTTTAATTATTTCCTTTTAGATTTCCAAACATCAATGCTTACAAGCTCCTTGTTAAAGCAACTCTGCCTGAGCAAAACAATGCAAAGTAAATATGAGCTCCCCTACCAACATTTCTCAAGCTGTCAGCCATAATTATTTGTTCAAAGTTAACACTACAGAAAAATGCCAACAAAAAGTTAAGGTTTCTAGAACTAGAAGTCACAAGATAGTAAAGCAAGAAGACAAATGTCTTTAAAAAGATAAATCTTTAATGGTTTTTTTGAAAAAAAAATTATTTTGGATCTCAATGTAAATTAATCATTAAATGACATGCATTCATAAACACAAAAATCATTCAGAAATATTCATTAAAAGATCTAATCAAATGGATTCACATTTAACAAGAAATACTATTCATCTACTAAATTAACGATGCATCTTAGTTTCTTAAATGCCATGGAAACCATCATCATTTAATTTTACATGTTCATGCTCTCTTTTTCTATAAAATCCTTATTGAACCTATTTCATACCAAATATTCAAATTGTATTTTATATATAAAGCAATTAATACAAGAATACCACTTAAAACATGGTGACTTAATTTTCACAAGAAATAGATTTCATAATGGCAAACTTACAAAAAATTCTAATGAATGAATACTTATGCAATTTGAAAAATTGAATTGTATAAGCAATAATGGTTTTATGTTGGAGAAGCTTGCACTAAAATGAAAACATAAAAAAGTTTTTTAAAACCCCTTTGATACAGATTTTTTTTAAATATTAAAATAAAATATTTGCAATTTTTTTCAATATTATCCTACATGTATTAATAACTTTATAAATGTTGTTTTCAAACATTTTACATTGAATGTATGACTAGCTATAAGTAATTTTTGGAGCATTGAATACAGTATTGTTTAATGCCAAGATTCATAACAAATAAAAACACAAAGTAGGTGCAAAATAGGGACACAATCTTTTATGATGTGTATGAACCAAAAAATGTCCAATATTTAAAATTTATTTGTCCATGAATCACCTGGATGCACTGCTTTTATCAAATGGTATTTAGGCTTGACTTTCACGTGAGGAATTTTGAATAATATAACATTAGGTATATTTCAAAGCATTTCTCATTCTACACACTTAGACAGTTTGGTATCAAAAATGAAAATTATAGTTGCAGTATTATCATACTAAACTGACCAACTCAACTTAGCTTTTATAGTCTATATAAGCAAATCTTTTTCTTACAAATACAACTTTTGTATTTAATTTACCTTGCTCACCACTAAAATGTATCCACACTTTAAAACAAATGTTAAAATTCACCAAAGATATTAAGGTTGGGCTGATTTGTAAAGCTGAAACAACTCAAACAATTAATTTCAACTGCCAGTTTAGACTGAGGATTTTGGTGTGTATTCACATAGGTGAAGGAGAGCTAACATATAAATTTAAAAACTTTTTCTAAGCACTAAATAGCAATGATTGACACTGGAATCAAAGGGGTTAAATCTCCTTTATAGTTTCATATAATTGAAAAACCAACTAAACAGGAACAATACAATATTTATCATTAAGACTTCCAAAAATAAGGGTTCTGCTGCAAACGCCTCTGAAAGTTTTCAAACCAGTTTTTTAATGTACTCAATGGCACAAATGTTTCACTTGGATTGGGTACCATCTGATTCTGGGTCACGGCAAAAGAGGAGGAGAAGTTAAAGAAGTTCTCCAGCATTTTTGTGGCAAACTCTACAAATGTGGGTACAGATCCTGAGGCAGTGACTTGAGATGCAGGCACCTGTTGGGCCAGTTGGTCCAGGGGCTCCACTGATATTCCAATCTGAGCTAAATGAGACTGCTGGTGGGACATGTCTCCAAAGTGAATTTGATTGTCATCATTGTCAGCTGTAGGTCAATAATAAAATAAGAGATAAACAACAAGATTAATAGATCAGTTAAAAATTCAAAAAATTATTTATATATAGGAATATTTATATCCATTTCTAACAAATTATTGTAGGAGTTAGGAGAAAATATACTCTATTAATTAAGTTGATTTTTTTTTCTTTTTAAATATTTAAAAATCCCACCATAGTTTCAAAATATTAATTCTTTCACCACAAAAACCAACATTTGTCATGGCTCTCAAAGCTTTTTACCAAATCATGTTTATCAGAAGAATTTGGCTTTTTTTGAGACATGTGTTCATTTTCCCCTTACAGCTAAATAGAAATGATTATGAAGTTGAATAATGAATAATAATTCAGAGATTTACAAAAAATAAATTGTTCAGTTGTTCACAGACTAAGATTATTCGTATTCACCATCACCAAGGCTTGTAATTTTGATTAGGCCATTCACCTTAAATTCCAACTTACGTGTTTTCAAGGCAGATATTTTGTAGATGGCACTTGGCTTCTGATTAGAAATATGTCCAAGAAGAGTCCACACCGGCCCCTCTGGGCGTGGCCAGGAGAAATATACTGAAGATGGCCAAGATATAGATTTTCTTCAAAATTTAGTTCTTGAATTTATTTTTTTTACTAAGAGTAATATTTATTGTATGTTCATTTTTTTTTCATTTTTTATTTCATACTGCTATATATAAGGACATAGCAAAAAATCTCACAAATTCAGGGTGAATTTTCAAGAAATATGACTGATACAGATCCATAACATGGTGATGTCATCCTCAGTGATAAATTTCAGTCCTATTTTAAAATATTTCCACTATTGATGAGCTCTGAATAAAGTGAACCGATTTCATTATTTTTAGTTTTTTTTAATAAAACAATAAGAATTAAGAAAAAATAAAAATTTACATTTTTTAAAATTAATTTTAGATCCTAATTTTGAAAATATTATTTTTCATCATAAGTATTTGTATATTATAATATAAGTAGTAAAAATAGAGGCAATAACTAATCATATGGCAGCAAAGTGACTGCATTTACTGGCCTTTTTAATGAAATTTGTTAAATTTCAAAATAGAATAATGACAATGCCGGCACTACATACACTACGATGGTGTACCAAGCAAAGGCCGGTATAAACCACAACTGCGTCATAAGCAAAACATGTATTTTAGCTTGTGTACACTACAGTGGTGTATCTCACAAAACAATTTGGCTTTTGCCCGGGTACATCGCGGCTCAATAAAATATTGACAGAAAAAAAGATTAATCATGAAACACATCGTTTTTAGCAGAATGAAAAATTAGCACCCAAAAAGAGGTGGTAATTTGAAAGTCAGTCTACTTCTAGCATCATCATCATCATCGCCCTTCGTCCCATCTGGGGCATAGGCCGTGAACAAAGTCTCTCCAGGCATCCCGGTCCTGCGCCAGTCTCTCAATCTGCCCCCAGCTGTGCCCGCTCATTTTTGTGTCTGCCTCCAGTTCTCTTCTCCAGGTCATTTTGGGACGACCTCTTTTCCTTTTGCCTTGGGGGTTCCATGTGAGGGCTTGTCTCACAATACTGGATGTAGGATTTCTGAGAGTGTGGCCAATCCATCTCCATCTGCGCTGGCGTATTAGCTCTTCCACTGGCTCTTGTTGTGTGCGTTGCCAGAGGTCCTCATTGGTGATGACATTTGGCCAGCGGATTCGGAGAATTGCTCGGAGACATGTATTTATAAAGGCTTGAAGCTTTTTAGAAATGGCTGCTGTTATTAGCCATGTTTCTGCTCCATACAGTAGGACAGGCTTTACTGTGGTGTTGAATATCCTGACCTTGGTATGAAGAGTCAAGTTGTTGCAGTTCCAAACTTTTTTTAGCTGTTTAAATGATGATCTTGCTTTGCCAATTCTCACTCTTACATCGGCGTCTGTCCCTCCTTGTGTGTCGATGATGCTTCCAAGGTATGTGAAGCTATCCACCTCTTCCAGATTTGTTCCTTCCAGTGTTATTGGAGTGTTGCTTGATGTGTTTATTTTAAGGACTTTGCTTTTTCCCTTATGGATGTTCAGGCCAAGGCAAGCAGAGAATTGTGCTACATCGTTGGTTTTCTCCTGCATCTGTTGCTGTGAGTGCGATAATAAGGCCAGGTCGTCCGCAAAGTCCATGTCATCAAGTTGTTTCCATAGTGTCCACTGGATACCATTTCTCTTCTGCTCTGTAGACATTTTCATTATCCAGTCAATGGTTAGCAGAAATAAGAAAGGTGAAAGCAGACACCCCTGTCTGACTCCGGTCTGTACCTCAAAAGCCGCTGTTACTTGTTGGCCATGGACAATTCTACATGTAAGTCCTTCGTAGGAAGCCTTAATTATGTCAGTCAGTTTTTGTGGTATCCCGTAGTGTCTTAGTAACTTCCACAGGGTTGGCCTGTCAACACTATCGAAAGCCTTCTCATAGTCAATAAAGTTGATGTATAGTGGTGAGATCCACTCCAGGGATTGTTCCAATATAATTCTCAGAGTGGCAATCTGGTCAGTGCATGATCTATCTTTTCTAAAACCTGCTTGTTGGTCTCTAAGATGGGTGTCTGTTGCGTCCCTCATTCTGTTTAGCAGCACTCTGTTAAATACTTTGCTTGGTATGGATAGCAGAGTTATTCCTCAATAGTTGGAGCAAGAGCTAAGATCTCCTTTCTTTGGGAGCTTAGTCTTTCCACTCCGTCGGAATCTGTTCTTCCTCCCATATTTTCTTGAAAAGAATGTGTAGCATTGCAGAGCTAGTCCTAATATCTGCTGTCAAGGCTTCTGCTGGTATTCTGTCTGGACCAGCTGCTTTGCCTTTCTTTAGTTGTTTAATTGCTCTGTTTATCTCTTGTTTTGTGGGTATGCTGCAGTCTATTTCTAGGTCTTGTTCCGCTGGCTCTATGTTGAGTTTGTATTGTGGGGACTGGTCGGTTGAGGAGTTCTTCAAAATGTTCTATCCATCTTTTTTTCTGACTCTCTTCATAAGGTATAGATTTCCCATCTTTAGTTTTAACAGGTCTCTCTGGATTTTTGAACTTTCCGGATAGCTTTTTTATTGTACTGAATAGTTCTCTTGTGTTTCCATGGTAAGCTGCCTCTTCTGCTTCAGTTGCTAGTCCTTCTATGTAGTTCTTTTTATCTGACCTTATACTACGTTTAACGTCTTTATTGGCTTCTGCGTATTCTGCTGATGCTCTAGCTTTTTCAGTTCTGGTGCGGCTGTTGTTGAGATTTGCCTTCTTCTTTTTCCTCTTTTGGATTTTCTCCATGGTTTCATTAGAGATCCATTCTTTATGCGTTTGTTGCCTTGGACCCAACACTTCTTCACAGGTGGTCGTGAGTATTTCTTTGAAGCTTTTCCAGTTTTGGTCAACTGTTTCTTCGTTGCCAAGTTCTTGTAAGATCTGGAATTTGTTTGTTAGCGTAAGTTTGAACTCATTAAGTTTTGGTCCCCCTTTCAAAAGAGTAGTGTTAAAACGTTGGCGCTTGCTTCCCTCACTTGTCCAATTCTTTTTCAATTTGAGCCTTAGTTGGGCAATCAGTAGATGATGGTCTGAGGCTACATCTGCCCCTCTTTTTACCCTTACATCTTGGAGAGATCTTCTAAACTTTTTGCAGATACAGATATGGTCGATTTGGTTAGCCGTTGACATATCTGGTGATATCCATGTTGCCTTGTGGATATTTCTATGCATGAAGAGACTTCCACCAATGACTAGTCCATCTGCAGCACATAGATCTGCTAGCCTTTCACCATTATCGTTCATCTCTCCGAGGCCATTTGTTCCCATGCATTCTTCATATCCATTATTGTTGCTGCCTATTTTTGCATTTAGGTCGCCCATTAGAATAATCACATTGCTCCTAGGACACTTTTGGATAAGGGTTCTCAGTCTGTTGTAGAAGTCCTCTTTGTCCTCTTCTTTACTGTCGTTAGTAGGAGCGTATACCTGAAGAAGATCCATATTGACTTCTTGCTTTTTGGTCTTAAATCTTGCGGTGATTATTCGGGGACCATGGGCTTCCCACCCTAAAAGGGCGTTCTGGGCAGTTTTGGAAAGCATGATTGCTACTCCTTGGGTGTGGGCTGCGTTTTCTTCATCATGACCTGAATATAGTAGCAGTTCTCCTGTGTTGAGCTTCATCTGGCCTGAGCCAGTCCATCGGGATTCACTTATCCCTAGGATGGCTAGCTTGTACCGTTGCATTTCGGCAGCAACTTGGGCAGTTTTTCCAGCTTCGAACCTGGTCCTTCTAGCATAGTAACTTGTTTACCAAAAACAATTCTTTAATTGGCAATAAGGGGCTGTACATAAATGACGTCACACACCTGGGGGGAGGGGGTCACAATGTGACATCCAATCAAAAGCACTACTTTAAATAAAAGTTCCACTTAAACATTTGATTGTTTACAATTTATTTAATGACCTTTTACATGGCTTCATGCGTGTTACAATGTTAGAGTGCAGCCTTACACTAAGTAAATAATTAATGACAAAAAAAGTGATTTGAAAAATGCTAATTTTCAAATTGAAAGTACAGCTTTTATGGGGGGCGGGCAAAGCTTTGTGATGTCATATTGGAGTCTAAGTTTTTGTTATGACATGTGAAGAGGGGGAGGGGATAAAAATCGGCAAAAATCTCATGACTTCATTTAATGGACGGCTCATAAGTCAAAGGCATTTGGGTATTAGCACCACTACTCTGAACTCTGTAATTCCATGCCAGAAACACCCAAGACTTAGGAAACTACGCCAAAACTAGAGAAATTAGTAACTGGAAACAAAATACAGAATCGACTTTTAAACAAAGCTTACTCTACCCTCTTAGATTCTTTTACTCCCCCCTCTCTTCATTCAACAAACTCCTCCTTTTTTTCCTTCTGATCATTTTTTTTTCAATTTCATGTGCTATTATTATGAGATAGTGTGGTATAGTAGCATAGCATTAGCATCCCAATGTAGTAGGAATTAACATCATTATCACCCCCATTATAGTCTTAAGAACATTTTCTCAGTTAAATAAAAACATGTTTACGTTAAATATTAGTTATGAATGTCAAATGTATTACCATGGGCTATATTGAAATATCTGTGCTTACCTTTTACTGATTTGTTGGCAATTTTGAACACTTGATATATAAAAAACATGGTAAAATTGAAATGAAAATTCAATCGCAAGAAATTAAAAAAGTTATATTACATGTTACATATAGGTAGATTAAGACTGTATTTTATAAATAGTGTACCCAAAAATGTATGAAATATTACATATTATAAACTTGAGACAAATAATCCTACGAACAAAAAATTGCTAAACTAGGAATCGAAATTCTCAAACCATCAGTTTAGCAGTCCACTGGCAGACGACAAGAACTCTACAACTCATGTAATCAGTGCAAGTTTTAAATTTATATGCAATTATCATCAAATGGTCATCCATCAAATTTATTGTCCAGCAAAGCATCTAATATCCAGTAATCAGGAGTTTCGAGGATGGGGGCAAAGATTTAATTGAAAAACTCAATTTTTTGACAGAATAAAAGGAAATCGGTGCATTTCAATACAAGTACAAGGCCAGAAAGGTTTACCTGCACATGCTGCAGCTGAGCGAAAGCAACCCCTGGTGGAAACTACCTCGCACAACTTAGAACTCATCACTCAGATGAGGACTGAGCAATGCCACACACGGAGTTACTTGCTCAAATTTGACACCAGAAGGAATATCTTCTGCAGAATATGTGGAAAAAACAGTTGAAAAACTGTTGGCTGAGTGCACAGCGATGGCCGCAGATTAGAACAGGTCGATTCCAAAAGCTGCTGTAAAATATCTCTAAAGCGAACCCACTTGATGCCATTACATTCATAAGCTGAGTTATAAGAGTTTCAATTGACTCAACAAAAGAGAATGAAACAATAAAAGGCTAATTAAAATTTTAACCACGGTGTACCCAGGCCAAAATCGTTGTTTTGCAGGCTATACCCTTGTGGTTTATGCAGGCCAAAACCAATGGTATTGCTAAGTACATTACTGCAGTGTACATGGACACTTCTCAATGACAATAAGAAAAAAAATTATCTAAATACCTGCAGCACCTAAACCATCTGGAAATGGTGTCTGACCGGTCATAAATATAACAACATGATTGATGTTATCTGCTTCAGGAATGTTGAAAAGAAACTGGGTTTCACTAACTGGGTGAAATTCTGTTTGTACCTGCTCAAAAATTTTAACCAATTAGTAATTAGTTGCTAAATGGTAGTTCAATTAGGCTATAATTATAATTTATTAACGACCACTGTTCTAGACAAAAGATCCTGGATGTTGAGATGAGAATCCCTGACTTTAGGTACTGATGTGTGAGAGTAGTCCAGGCGTGAGAAATAAGGATGACCAGCGTAGGCGTAGGCGCCGTAGGAAGAAGAGGAGGATCAGGATGGGAATTTTAAGGTAGACGTGGCGGATTGAATTAGGGTGTGAGAGCGGAGAGATGTGATTCTGCACTTTACTTAATTATGACAATGAACCTAAGACGTCACACTAAGTCAACTAATTACTAAGACTGAGTGATATGACAAGACAATATCAATAAATAATATTAAATAAGTTTTAATAATAAGTGATGTTCTTTCTAGAAAACACTCTAGTCTTGTCTTAATTACTTGGTTTACAAAGAAAAACGCATATTCCATAAACTATTAAATCCATTCCAAAATCAATTCTTAACTAACTAGGTCTATACTGAAAGACTTTTTTTTTATATTCCGAGGATTCCCCAGTTCTCGCCCCACCTGACTCTGACCGCGAAGTGTGAGACTTCTTGAAATTAAATTATTAAAGTAAGCAGGTTTGAAAATATATTAATTTACCAGACGTCCTGAAACTATTATACCAAACATCTTCTGGAATCCAACTGAAAAAAAAATCGAATTCAATTGTCAGTGGCAATTTTAGAATTATACTAAAATGAATAATAAACATAAATTGTTAACTAAATTCAAGCACTTTTCCGTGTTAGGAATAATATTAATCAGAGTACATTCCCTTTGAATTGTCTAAATAACAAAACTGTTCTTCTTGCTCTATTGTAAGCGAGATGGTTTGTGTACCTTTATCGGTTCGATATGTAAAATCCTTTAAAATCTTTGAAATCCTTACCTTTTACGCTGTTTTTATCATGTAGCAAAGTCTTGGCTCAGACTCCCTTCCATCAAAGTTAACAGTCTGCAGAGAAATACTGTGGGTGTATAGATGCCCAAGAAAGTTTATTGTTATAGTAAGGCAGCTCATGATGGCATGCAAATTCGGATCCAGGAAAATAGAGAAGCATCTGTCAAACCCTTGCAGGCACATATACGGTGTCAAGCAGGGAGGTGTTCTGGCCCTTAACCCTGTTAAGTCACATTGTGTATCCATACTGACAGAGCATTCAGGGACAGATATGAGGGATTTGACGGGAGCTTTCACACTCATGGTCATTCGTTAAATAGCAGGAGGCTAAAAAGCAAAAACAATTGGTAAGTTAGATATTATGGATCTTTAATTTACTGATGACTGCGCCCTTAAACTCTTGCTCAGAAACACACTGAAAATGATGCCAAGTCCAAGAAACAGGGCAGGACAGAGTGTACGCAACAGCAAAAACCCCTCTTAGTGACATCCCGACCATTTCGTCTGACCTGTGGACGCACCTTTCGGGCAAAGATTGGTATTATTCAGCCATCAACGAACTCACCAAAATGCCACACATAGATAAGATATATAGAATCGTCCTTGTAGATTATGACGGACGAACAAAAATTTTAAATCACTAGAACGCTAAATCATTGAGAACCCTGAGCTTGTTCTTCTGAAACGAGACGGTTCTATCTGAGGGAAATAAGAGACAATGGCACCCGAAATGTTTTGCATATTTTCAGCTTTTTTCTTTGTGTTGTTTTGGTTCCTGTCACTGCAGAAAACCTATCTTCAAACATATGGGATGTCGGAAATCACGATGGGGATTTAAGTGTCATGATGGCAATCTCAAGATATTCCGCCATACTTTAATTCAGAACAGCTGGAAAGTTGTTGTCTCGAAAATAGTTTTTAAAATTGTCGTCATTTGCAATCTCCAGTGGTTTGATATTCCTCTTGCACAGACATATTAGATTCGCCTAGTTTGTTAACAAATGACTCGCCATACCTTACCATTACCAGATCGTTGGTCTTAGGTGGCTGGGAAGTAGCACTCAAAATCTCTCTAAAGCAAAAACAAATTATCGTGCACCAACTGGGAGAATGAATGCTCAGACTTGGTCACGCCTAAAGTCACACCTAATATTTGAAACAAATTCAAAATGTCTCAGATCACACGAGGTCCCCAGTTTGTCTTTAAATGCAGCTCATTTGTCAGCCAGCTTGAATGAAAACAGTTGTAATTTCCCCTGAAGGAACAGACTAGCTCATTGAGACGGCTGAATATGTTTAACATGTAAGCCAGTTTTGAGACCCATATATTAGCACTGAAATTTACTGCCTTCGGTGACTTCTTTTCTAATAGAAATCTTTGCAATGGGTCTCATTATTCTAATACTCTGGTTAGCGATTTTCCTCTGGATATACCATCTTTTTACTTTGTACAAGAGAAGACATGTGTGCTCTGCTTCCATTTCCTCACAAAGCTGCTCAAACAAGCACGAGTTAAAGGCGTGTGCTTTGATGTGGTTAATAACCTTAATGACATCAATCAATACACTTAAATTCCGGTGAGATTTTTTTCACCAGCCAGCACTTCTCTGTGAATGATACAATGCGTAGATTCACTCTTAGGTACAGCCTCTTTAATCCTAATACATTAGTTAAACCAGTCAGTCGTCCGGTCATGGCAGTGCTGTTTGTCCATATGTCGAAACAAAAGGACTATTTTAGTTGTCTTGATATATAACCATTCAATGGCTTAAATAGTTCTCCTCCTGTGGTGTTGATTGGCAAAGATACAACACAAAGATAATCCGTCAGATAGACGTAGGGATAAAAACACTTTTCCTATTCCGTATACAAGAACAAACACATACAAATTCTCGTTCTTCCCGTCCGGAATAGGGTATGGTATGGGTTGACTGAACAAACAAGGAAAACCAACACGATATCAGCATTTAAAACCCTTATATAAATCCCTTATATATATGAGTCATAACTAACAGTATTGATTATTTTCAAACGCGACAAGCATTTACAGACTGAACCTGTCTTAACTCGACTTTGCTTCATAACCCTAGGGGGGGGCGAGTTCAGCATGACACGTAAAATGTAAACAAAAGCACGCCGGTACTTCGATGGGTCGACGTCAAAGCGTCAACTCAAACTTTCACGTGGGAAAAAAAAACAATAACAAACCGTGAATTTGAATTACATACGTTATATAAGGATAAACTAAAAATGCATTAATTTAATTACGGTACGATCGATCGATCTGAAATTTTGATACGATGCATTGTTAGGTGAGACGGGCCCGTGTGCCAAATTTCAGCTCGATCGGATCACGGTAAGTGGGTCAATTTTACTTTTGTTTTTTTCGCCCGCCCAAGACAGACAGAGAGAGATGACGACAGAACGACAGAGAGAGACGGCCGCGAAGTTAATATAAGGGATTTAAAAAGCATCCGTCCTTTGAGAATCACTTCTAGAAGGCAAAGAGAACCTATGGCAGTTATTGCCAGAAGAGAAAATGCACATACAGAGGCTGTTGAGTGGCTAGATGAGGACGAGTTGATCTGTCTGCAATTATCCTTCCAGGAAACGATGATGGTGAAAGAATGATGTCAGTCGTAACTATGGATGAAAACTTCATTTCACCGTTGTAAGATGATCTCCAGTGAATATTTTTGAATGAAACATAATTCATAGGACCATAATAAACAGATTCAATATAGCACAAGAGTTGGTCACATAATTTGTCAATCTAGTCTTTTTTTTAAAAAGTCAAATTGTTTTGTTTTCTTTGTATTATTTAATTTCTGGGTGAGGTCAAGTTTCGCTAATCTACTTATTATCCTGGGTCAATAGATTGCATAATCGGAAGATTATCTAAAACTTAACCTCACTCATTGTAAATGAAAAGTTAGCAGAGAAATTATGTGTATTATACAATTGTCAAGTGTAATTTTTGCAATATTTCTTTTCAAATTTGATCTAGATTGAGTTACTATTTCATTGAATAACTGTGACAACTGTTGCCAATTAACTATTCTACTATTAAAGTCATTTTAATAATATGATAGTTCTTTTAAGTGGGGGTGTACGGGATTTCGGCTCCTGCTCCAGCAAATCCGGAATCCGGCTACTTAAAAAAAATCCGGCTCTGGCTTCGACTCCGGCAGGTTTCACTTTATAAATCCGGCTGGCCGGTAGATTCCTAATTTATATATATATTCATAATGGCTCCGGCAAATCAGGAATCCGGCCATTTTAAGAAATCTGATTTCGGCGCCAGCCGGATTTCACTTCATAAATCCGGCCAAATTCAGCTCCGGCCGGATTTCAAAAGTTTTGAATCTGGTACATCCCTACATTTAATTGGAAAGTTTATATTTTAATACAGTTTAATGGTGATGTGTAATTTAAGTATTAAATTAAATATTTTAATTAGGTGTTAATTAAAAAAAAATTCGAAAGTGTGACGTACTTTAGGGGGGGGGAGGGTCCAGAGATTTGTGACAGTTTGTGACAGGGGGGAAGGGGGGGGTAAAAATGGTCAAAAATAGCGTGACGTACTTTATGGACGGCCCCTGACATCCGTCTCGTCTCCTCAATATTGTTAATCCGTATTTTATGTGCAAGTTGCGGTAAGAAGTGTGACCAAAAAAGTTAATGCTTATAATTGACTTCTTGACTAACAGAAAGAATAAGTTTTCTTTTTGTTTTAATTAAAAATATAGTAGAAATAAATACATTATCTGCAATATTTGGGATAGAGAAGCTATAAAACAATTTATTAAAGCGTAACATTTCAGATACTCCATCATAGTAAGTGTAGTTATAAACTAGTTACTAGTAGTCTTGACTCTTGTCTTATTATTAGTCATATATAGTAGTAGACTGTACAGTACAGTGTACAGTACTAGTGTACACTGGTTACACTGTGCTGTAGCTGTAACTGTAGGCTGTACTTTAGGCTAAGTAAAAAAAATTAAAAATTGATAATTTGGTTGCGGTAATCCCTTATTTCAGCGCATTTTAAATTTTTAGAACAAAATAAATAAAATAACTTACTAACTTACTTTAACTAATTTAAATTTAAACACTTAAATCAGAAATAAAAAAGGCCGATGCTAGTCGTCTCGAAGTTCGAGTCATCCAGCATGAATACTAGTCGTCTCGAAGTCGTTTTGATTTTAAAAAATAGACAACTAAACCTAACCCAGACCCTAAAACTAACATCTGAATTACGTTAATGGATAAAAATAAGGCTTCGTAAAAATAATTGCACTTATTCCTTATTTACTTAATCCCTATTTTCAAGTGTAAAAATACAACATTTCATTCCCGGAAGTACGCTTCGCTCTGCCATATTGCTATAACAACAATGAAAATACTTCGAGACGAGCAGCCACTTTGAATAAAAAAGTATATAATGCTTTACAATTAGTTTTTCGTGTGTTTTGTTGAGTTTAAAGGGGTTTTTAACTTAGAAAAGGGTTTTTAAAAGCAGACTTCCAACAACAACAATGGCGCCGTTAGTCACAGAAGATAGTGAAATATACACATTTTTATTTCGTACAAATCGTAAAATAGTTATTTTATTTCAACAAAAAAATAATTATTATGAAGTAAGTTTGAAAAAATGTTTTTTTTGATGACTTGAAATATAAAATGCGCTGAAATAAGGGATTACCTGTGGTTGCTCCCTTACTGCTGTACACTTACTTACTGATTCCAGTCAAAATTGTTATCAGTATTGTGATTGTCAGTAAGTTTATACTTAGTATAAAATATGAGTGGGCCTCAGTTGGCATGCACCAAGCTGTTGAGCTCTTGCACTTAATACAACTTTTATTCAATAAAAGTTTTAGACCATATAAAAGACATTTTATTATTAAAACTAAAAACTCATCTTAAAATAGGCTACTATCTATATATTATATATAATTCACCAGGACAAGCACAAGACTCACAAGTGGTGTGCAAATAAGTAAATAAGCATGACGAATGACCCTTGCTAGGACTAGGGTCGACCAATCAAAATTTATTGTTGGCAAGCGATGGTGGTGGTGGGGGGGGGGTAGCAAAAAGCACAGCGTGCATGTCCCCCCCCTCCACCTCAATGTTCACTTGCTTTGTTTTCATTTTGTCGTGCTGCTGTTTGTGTCCCTTCTTTCCCCTCGTTCTTTGCACTACATGTATCTATGAGCAAGTCGTATCTAGTATTCGTTTTATTTCTGAAATCCACATTAAGTACCGGTACCAGTTCATTAAAAAAAAATTATAAACGACACCATTCCAGTTAAAACTGATAAATCACTACTGATTGTAGAAATATTTAATTATATCTATAAGGTACAGTTTGGTTTACTGTAAGTAAGCTAGCTACTTTGTATTCATTATAAATCAGATTTAAAAGTCATTTGGATATGTGTCCCTTGGCCATATAATAATAAATTAGTATAAATCTGTATTTTCTGTTTCATGAGTTTTTTAAAAATTACAATATTTGCAAAATATTTTATAATTTAAATATTTTTTACAATCACTTATTTATTTTTCAATGTATTTTATATTGAATTCAATTTATCAAATGCATTTCAGGCTAAGCCATTGTGATACTGACAGCTTATTTCAGCCATGTCGTACATGCTTCAGCATTTACACAATGGCTGGCAAGTGGACCAAGCAATACTTTCAGAAGAGGACAGGGTAGTAGTCATTCGTTTCGGTCATGATTGGGATCCAACATGCATGGTTATGGATGAAACATTATATAAATGTGCAGACAAGATGAAGAATTTTGCAGTTGTCTACTTAGTGGATATTACAGAGGTACTTATAGTTCTTGTGTTCATGTAAAGGGAAAGGGGTTAACTTTTAATTCTGGTTCACTCTTGGAACAAACAATTGAGGCAATATCTATTTTAAAAAGCATTAAATTAAAATTCACTTAAGAGTCACAGCGTTATAAATTCCAGAATGTCTTCGTAGAATAGATTACATGGAAAGTATGCGTTAAATGCATTTTTATGTGATCTGTTTTAAAAAAAACCTACCGTATATACTGGTTCAATAGCCCGTTTATTCATAAGCCGACCCCCCCCCCACTTTTGGAAGGGAAAAGTATTAAAAGTGTTAGGGATGTGACGAAGTTCGAATTCGAATCCGACGACATTCAAACTTTGACGTTTTTTTAGCAAATTCGAATCCGACGGATTTTTAAAAAAAATTCCATCAGATTCGAATTTGAAAAATTACCGTTTTCAGATCAAACACGGTCGTAGAAATCGTAACTAAAATTTAAAAAACCTAGAGACTTTCGAAAACCCGAAATAAAGAAAACAGATAAAACTAAACTCCTGGACCCTTACTCAGCTGTCCATAGATTAGACGTCGTATTTGGTCATGAACGTATTTTAAATACACCCTCTCGCCAAACATTGTTTTGATCCGAGCTTTCTAAACCTCGGAATGGATATGCGGAGTGGATGTGCGGATTGGAATGGCGAAAAGCTGGTTATGTGTGACCAATTGGAATGACATTTGGAATGAGTTGGAATGACATTTGGAATGATTTTAAACGAGTTGGAATGACGTTTGAAATGATTTGGAATTATATATAGAATTAGGTATATTATACATGTATATATATATATTATATATATATATATATATATATATATAATAGCGTTTTAGCTTGTGTTTACATGAAAATATATTTATATATTAATGGTTATAAACATGTACATTATACATACACCCATAAGTGTAAACATACATCAGTACAACTAATTCTAACATTAAAAATTCCATTCCGCCATTCCAATCCGTATTCTCATTCCGAGGTTTAGGGTGTCTCGTTTTCATCCAGTATTCCGCTGTAAACAAGTAAAAATGGCGGTTGAAAGTAAGAAATCGAGTATTGTTTGGGATTTCTTTGAATTAAAATTTCTTGACGATAGTAAAGCAGTTTGTAAGTTGTGTAACAGCACAATTTTGCGTGGTAGTGCTAAAGAGCGCAGATACTCAACGTCTTCTTTGTTCACACACTTGCGCTCACGCCATGGTATACCCCCTTTTAGCCAAGTGTTGACCAAATCCGCATTCGAATCCGACGGATTTATATTTGCCAAATCCAAATCCGACGGATGCGGATTTTCATCAGCTCCGTCACATCCCTAAAAAGTGTATAACCCGATCGCGAGCCGACCCCCCCAAAATAATAGGACAGCTTTTAAAAAATGGTACATATTTTTTTAAAACTACAAGCTAAATCGGTCATTATGATTGTTATCTTTGTACTGCCTATCTTTGTCTTTCTGCTCTTTGTTAAGGAAGAGTTACCGGTATTTAAAAAAAAATTATTTGGTAAACAGTGATGAAAGTGCGTACATTGAAAACAAAATTTGTAAAACAATTTATTAAAACTTTCAACAATAAAAAATAATAAAATGATTAAATTAGGTAAGTGCAGATTTTTAATAATATATTATAGCTTCTGATAGAGCAGTCAAATCTTGTAGAGTGTAGAAAAGGACATTGATAATCTACAATAACAACACTGATATTCAATATCCATGCAGAACCACCTATGACCCGCTCATAAGCCGACCCCCCCCCCTTTTTCCCCTAGATTTTGTCCAAAAAAGGTCGTCTTGCGAACGAGTATATAGGGTAATTATTATTTTAAAAGAAATGGAACATGGAATCATTATATAAATTTACGCTCAATTATGTAGCCTAACGCTAAGGGACATCACTCTGCTTTTTTTAAAAATTGGATAATCATTTTGGTTTCCAGATTAACATTAAACATCCTCCACACTATTATTAATAATTAAACAATTTCATGCGGACGTTCGATAAGAGTTATTTTTGGTGCAGTAATTTGGTGCGCTGCTTTCTAAAATTACTTTAAGAATCGTGTGGTGATTAGCACTGTAAAAAAAAATTATATACATACTTTGTGTACATTTCAGGAATATTTCGTATTTATCATATAAGGATATGTTACTTGGGCTTTTGCAACATTTTAAAAATACTTTGTGTACATTTAAGAAAGTTTAATATTACGTATTTATCATACAATGACAAGTTAGTTGGGCTTTTGAAAAAGGTGCGCGCCGTAGGCGCCCTTAAAAAAAGGGGCGCCGCAGGCGCCACGGCGCCGCAGCACAAACTAGTCATTATATAAAAGAAGTTTATGAATATAATTTGTTTATCTTGTTTTAATTGGTTGAGTAAATATATAATAGCTATTTGTTTTAGTCTAACTAAATGAAACATTTATCTTTTCAGGTGCCAGATTTCAACAAAATGTATGAGCTGTATGATCCATGTACAGTCATGTTTTTTTATCGCAACAAACATATAATGATAGATTTAGGCACTGGAAACAATAATAAAATTAATTGGTCTATGGAGGATGTCCAAGAATTTATAGACATTGTTGAGACAGTTTACAGAGGTGCAAGAAAAGGCAGGGGTCTTGTTGTTTCTCCAAAAGATTATTCAACAAAATACAGATATTAAAAGTGGATTATACAATTTTTGTTTATTGCTATTGAGAATTTTCATTCTGGACAATAACATTCAGATATGCAATGATGAACTTGTTTCAAAATCTTGATTTAAAAAACTGTTGATTTTTAAAAATTAAGTCTTGCTTAACTCATTCTTAATTTTTCCAGCTTTATTTTATTATTTTTTAAAATGGTTATTTTTAGAGGCACTGAAAGTGCATTTTATGGCAAAACTTATGAAATTATGCTAGCACCAGATAATAATACTCATTCCTACTGATATAGGAAAGTTTCCCTATGCTCTAAATGTTGAGTAGCAATATCTAAAAATGTTTTTATTTTTTTATTTATGAAACTAAGTGAGGGTTTAATAGCCATCTAGATTCTAGATGCAACACCCCTCTATATCTATATCTCTGGGATTAAAGGTTCCCAACACATGATAAATGACTGCAAATACTAATGAAAATTAAATGTGCTTTTAATTGGAATTTCATTATTATGATGATGGTAAAGAATGCTAATCTCTTTTAGTTCAATAGCTGAACGCTCACGAGGGTATCTACTAAAAATACTTATGTATGATATTAAAGTTAATATCCATAAAAATTAAGATAAAATTATTTGTTAAAGACTCATTTATGTCTTTGAAATTAGTTTATCTTGCACACAACTCTGTACAATCTTTCCTCTAAGGTTTGTTGGTCCGTATGCAAAGTAAACAAACTCGTGTGCAAAGTTGCACAGCAACCATTTATTGTGCAATATTTTATCAAATTTACTGCGTGGTCATTCAAAACTACTGCGCGGGGTGGGTCAGATATCTGCGCGGCCACGCAGCTTATTGGGAACATTGACTCTGTAAGCTGTTTGTGGTACTTTATGCATCACTCGAAAACCTAATTCTGACCACTAAATGATACATGAAAGCCTTGATTTTGCTACAGACTGAATTATGGGAATAATGAAAACCTTAAAATTTCAAATAGCTTTGCAATTATTTTTTTTCTTCATTATTTGCCAAGGCAATGACATTGTGTAATTTATTCTAGATTGTCACAACCCTTTTCAACCCTATCATTGATTGGCTATCGTTACGCTAGAACTAGAAAAAAGCATATCAATAGTTGGTAGTCAGGCAAAAATATAATATGGTTATTCAAACCATTTTATATTTCTGTGTTACTCAAGTTGATGTTCTGGATGCCTAGGTCACCGTGTGTGAGTTTGGTCCTCTCTTGAAGATTAAAACTGCTCAATACCTTAACTTGAAAACAACTGATACTGATGTAAATAAATTAACAAAGAAAATTAAGTTAGATAAAAATTAAGTATATTTTATTACTTTATATATGTGAATCTTGAATGATATGTACACTTGTTTAGTAAAAAACTATAAACAAGTTTTAAATATTTTGAAACAACCAAAGAAGGGTTTGCTTATAGTGAAATTGAAAATGGTAAAATTTGTTAAGATCTTTGTTGAATGACAAACTAATCTATGGTACAAATTAGTATAATGAAAAAAAAACAACCATTGCTTGAAATCACTCTCTCTCTATATATATATCTAGATCTATACAAGTGCAAAATATTTTTTTTTAAAAAGCAATGTAAATTAAGAAACATACCAATGTACCGATATTCAATTTTCAATTTCTCCCCCAACTTTGAAAAAGTAGGTAAATATTACAAAATAATTTTTAAAAGCGCGTTTATTAATCTTTTCAAGTGTGAAAGAGTTATTTATTAATAAGCTATGATTTGATTATTTTTCTTTGTAAAGAAATCAACTTTGAAATTACTTTAATGAAAGGTCAATAATTGGTATGAGTGTTTATGTATTGATCAAGGCAGCATAATAGTATTAATAGATTATACTTTAATTAAATTTAAGTCTGCTGTTTAAACTGGGAAAATGAAAAGCATTTTTAAGGCCGGGGCAATGTTGTAGCAATATTATTTTATTAAATAATAACAAATCAGTTAAAATGATAAGTTACTTAAATGTCAGAGTTGATAACCAAGTTCAAATGCAGAACCTTCTTCATAAAGTTATATTTCACTTTTTTTTTAAAGTTGTTTATTTGTAGCAGCAATGAAGAACAAAAATATAAACAATTTTGACAGAAAATGTTCTGAATTTTTGGTTTGTGGCCTTGTAAATGTACATGGTAAAGGCGTAAAAATGACAAGTAGTTTAGTTTTTAAAAAATTGCATGATTATCATTTCAATAAATATTACACCTGAACAGAAAGCAAGAAAAGTTTATCAGATTCAAATGCTCAAGAATGTAGTCAATACATTATGTTAAAAAGTAGATTTAAATGTGTAGTGCTTTGTTCTTATAAGACTATGAGGACTAATACTAATAAACTGTTTTAAAAGAACATAATTATCCTGAAAATCTGGCAATAATTATTAATATCAATGATCAACCACCACACCAAGTTAAATGTAATTTTTTTTTAAAATCTTGCTTTTTGGGATACTGTGGTTTTCTTTTGGAAAATTCATTATGATGTATTCTCAAATAAATATCTTGTTTTTTAAATGAAAAAAACATTTTCCACTGGCAATGGCCTGGAAATGACAAATAATTAACTACTTCCACCACTTGTCAGATGTTTGCTATCCAATTGTGTCCTTTTGTTATGTTAATGTGTCCTAAACTCATAACATTCAAAAGGTTTACTTTATATTCACAACTAGTGAAGTAAGAGAGAGTTTAAAAATTTAAGAGTTTGTTTTATTGCTAGCAAAACTTAGCCTTCCGTGTTCGAAACACCTTCATTTAAACTTCAAAATACGGCATATGTTTTTCTCTGAAACATTTGAAGCGTGGTTAAAATTTAAGTATAAATATTAAAATAAATTTTACGGTAGATTTTTAAAGTTATTTTATTTTGAATGCTGAAAATTAATCCCCATTCAACAATTAAATTGTTCATCAGTAAGAGTTAAGCGCTATGAAAATATTTGGCAGTTAATGCCTCTGTAATAAATGGTAAGCAAACTCTACAGGTGGGACTGAAGGCAAGCTGACAAAAAAAACCCACCTCAACATGATCATAAAGGTAGTCACATTAATAGCTCTCTTATTTCATTTTCCAGTAAATACATTTAACTTTACATTAAAACCAATAATTGATAGTTACATTATTATATTTTGAGAACTATCTTATCACGATAAAAGCTTCATTATCATTTGTCAGTCTTGTGAGACTTCATAAACAAAATGCCAAATTTTTCTTTGCAGTTGTAGGTTTCAAGCTTAAGAATATGAGAAATAGAATATTTACATACATCCAGTAAAAGCAATGTTTACACGTTTCTTGTATCTTATTTCGTTATTTTATATTTTAAAAAAAGCTTTCATGATTATTAATGTAAAAAATCAGAACATTCTAATTTCTTTTCAAAGCATCAAAGAATGTAATAATCCATTCATTCTGTGATAAATAAAACAAACCTTTTAATACTGTACACATACAAACATACAATTACAATAAACTACAAGCCTACATTAATAAATAGTTTAAATAAATCAAAAGAATAGATCTAAACAACGGCATCTTGGTTTCTAAAATCAGACTCTTATTTAAAAGCATAAGAAACTACATTTTTTGTATATTATTTTAAAGTAGCATATTACTTATTAAAACACTAGCATTACCATTTAAATATTCTCATGTCTTTTACATTCATAAATTACAACATAATTATTTGAAAATTTATGTAAATGTAAGTTTAACAAAACAAGAAAGAAAAAAAAATAACTAGGTTACACCAGAAATTTGTTTAGTGTTGAGTTTTTAACTTATTTTAACCCCTGGTTTTTGTATATTCCCAATCAACAACCAGGAATGAATGATGTAAAAAAATATTTAAAAGGTGAATTTAGGTATATATCACTGGCAATGGAGTGAAAGAATATACATGACATTACCTCCCTCTTCCATACATTATTTACAAGATATTCATTTAAAATATTATTTTTATGTTATAAGATGAATTTTTTATTCTTGATTCACAAGAAATCCGAAATATGAATGAATACTACAAATAAAATATTCAATAAAACCATTAAAATGAAGTTAGTGAATATTCAGAGTCAATAAGCAAATGAAGTTGATGCTGTTACTTTTAAATAGTGGGGAAAAAATTTACACTTTACTTGTAATTGTAAGAAAATATAACTTCTAGCCTGTATTGCTTCATTTTGTAAAAATCTGATATTTTATAATATAATAGCACTTAAAAAATTTTGGAATTGGAATACATAATTTGTAATAATTATACCATAAATTATTTTTTTTTCATAAATATTTCTTAAAATGTTAACTTAGTCTGCCTTGACATAAAAAGTAGCATGGTTGAGAAATGCTACTTAATACTTTTATTACACAAATATTACAAATCTTTCTTAAAGTTATTATAAATAACTGTATCCTTATTTTAAGATATTAAAAAAAGCATTTTCAATCTGTTATCTTACTGTTCTTAATTAATTTGACATTCTTAATGAAAAAAAAACATTCGAGCAACAATAGGAGCTAGGATTATAGTGTTCAAACCAGAGCACAGTTGTGTAGTTGTGGTTAAATTCACAAATATTTCAATAGATGATTTAAAGTTTGGAAAAAGCGGCTTATGGTCAGTTAGACCCACGAATCTGCACCACCTCCACCTCCACTGTTGTCCAAACTGTGGTGTATTCCACCCGAAGATCCCATGTGCCCTCCATGACTGTCATAAAGATCATTCCTACGTCGACTTCCTTTGTTGACTTGTGCATATAACGGCTCAGAGACAGTTTGAGGGTTGCTGCCATACATTGGTGATGCTGACTCAGCCTATTGATCAGAATAGAATTTATTATACATCTTTCACTCCATAGAGAGGAACACCAAATTTTATACATCTTTCACTCCATAGAGAGGAACACCAAATTTTATACATCTTTCACTCCATAGAGAGGAACACCAAATTTTAAGGCTGCAAAAAAAAATTTAAAAACTTGAAAATGACACTTATGTCAGACAAAGTCAAGCTCATCAAATCAGTTAAATTTTATACCACATAACAAAACTTCAAACTTTTTTTTGGGGGTGTTTTTGTGGTATCTTTACTTAACTGATTTCTTCGTTCTCAATGTATAACAATGCTTTCAAAAATTTGTAGCGTATCTATCTTACTGGCAATAGATTAGGAAACAATGGCACACCACCAACAGGGGGCTTTGATCTATGTGGCCTTGGTTCATCGAGTGGTGCATAGCCTGGACTCATATCGTTCAATGGAATATCTTGTAACTATGGAAGAGATAAATATGCTCTTTTTACCAATTGATTTATGGTTAATACAATTTTTACAAAAATATTAAAATTGTTTAATATTTAATATAACATTCAAATAAAAGTCAAGGACATAAAATCGAGGAAAGCAATGTAATGGAAATATTTTTTCCTAAATTTAGTTTAAATATATATTTGCAACCTTAGTGGTAGAAGCAACCCCCCCTCGCCCCCAATCTTGGACTTCATTTAATTAAGTACAGAGGGGGGGGGCATACCAGACAGCTAGAAGATATCAATGATATTAGTAAAGCAAATTTGTTGAGTAACATTGACTACATCATAATTTTCAGAAAAATAAATTATCAAATACTTTCATTTTTAAAACTAAAACCTTTGAAGGCCTTAATTCTTATTTTGCTTTACTCAAAATCTGTATATGTGACGAGAGGCTTTGAGTTAAACACACATTTGGTTGAAATCAATTTCAAGATGAGATATCTTAATGTCAGATTTGTAAATTTAATAACTAGTTGGTCAGGGTTTAAGCTTAAAAATTAATGTTATTTTACCCCCAACGCAAAGCCAACCCCAACAATAATATAAAAAAATATTCAATATCTGTGTTTTACTTTATCCTCTGGAGAAATTTACACCAGTTATTGAACCAACCAAGCATTTAAGCTCAAACATTCATGAAAGTAAGTCACCAAGTCCAGTAGGTCAATATGACATTGTCAAGCATGTCGCGGTTGTGTGCTTGAGAGCCAGTACAAATGATTAAAATACAAGCCACAAGTAAATCATACAAACTCTGTCACTGTTTTTTGTCTCCCAGCCACAACGTTACTTCTGATTATTGAAAAATACTTTTGTAATAATCAGTTAAGGGTTTATATTTCTTTTTATGCAAACTTTAATTACAGATTAGCATAATAGAAATTAAAGCTGCAGAATTTGATAAAGGAAAAGATTAAAATAATTTTTAAAATACTAACTTGTATGGCATCCCTTGAGTAATTCAGGGAATCTGAAAATAATGGGTAAAAATAATCTTCCTATGTAATTCAATGTTTAGGTTGAGAATGTTAAAGTTTTATCTGATATTGTTATTTTCAATAGAAAACTGCACATTTTAAAAAGACTTATTAAATCACTAATCTCCCAGGTGATTTTAACCCTTGTAGTACCAGGCGTGTCTTATTCCCGCAAACTACATTTTTCCCTGTGGCCCAAGCCGGTCTATTTGCCACATAGAGGGTTATAATATAAATAGAAAAATGAGGATATGACCTTTGACAGCAGTCTCACACAGAATGTTTAACTGTTAGGAGAATAATCAAATTATATTTAGCTTTTTTAAATTATGAAAATAGATCAATAACTGATTTTTTTGTGCGGATATGTTTTATTGTTTCAAAGCGATGTTGATAATGGCGACTTACGCACAATAGATTTCATCTATTATATTTTTTATTGCATTACCAACCTTTTTATGTTATAATAAATGTTTTTATTTAAAATTAATTTATGTATTTTTATATTATTATTGTCTTTTGTCATCAACTTATCTTCATAAATAACAGCTTCATGTTTTTTCTGATACATCTTTATTACTATAATCTATTTTTAGAATTGTTTCTATCCTGGTCTAATTAATAATTAATGTATTTATTCATGAAAGAAAAGTGTGAACCAAAAACAACAGTTTTGTTAACATCCTTATCCATTTCTGCACCGATTATTATTATCTTCATGTTATAGAAATACTTTTAAATTATCTAAAACAAAAAAAGCTAAAAATTAATTTGCAAACCTATCAAATTTTGACAGATTCCAAAATAATGTCTGGGCCACAGGGAGTAATCAGCAAAAAAATATCCGGTACTGAAAGGATGTATTGCGAAAAAGTAGGGTTAATAAATACTTGTAAGAACTGCGCATTCACCTTTCTTATCAAGTAATGAAGCGTTACTTCTATTCAAGTTTCTTGAGTCAGAGGCATCCAGCTGACCTTTTTGCTCCCCATAATAGCCCCGCTGTTGTACTCTCGCTGGTGTTAGTGTACTGTCATCATAGCCCTGGCCTGATATAGGTCTGCTGAGTGTATTGTAAGGTGTTGTCTGATTGCTGGAACTTGGTGTCCTTGGCATTTCTTGCAATTTTGAACCATCTTGTCTGTAGATCAAACAAAAAATTTCTTAGGAAATAAAGTGTTATCTAGCTATGTACAAGATGAAATTTATGTGTCAATCCTTATTTTTAAAATTACATATCTTACTCCTAGCAATTTTATCACAACTGTAGCTTAATTAAATGAAAATCTATCTTCAGTCTTCATGATTAAAATATTTTGTAATGGTTCTTTAAACAAGAGGAACTGTCTGAAAGTGTTCATTTATGTATAAAACCAGACAGTGACGCCCTTCCATAAGATACAAATAACAGAGACATTAATGTCAGTTACATTAACTAAGTGCCGTATAATAATCCCATTTTAAAAAAACATGGATCTATAACTAAAATAGTTTTTTTCTCTTCAAATTTTAATTAACAGCTGAAAAACATTGGCTTTACATCTGTATTATAGTAATGGGATGTTAGTAGTTGTGTTGATCGGCATTGAGATGTTGGAAATGAAAGATTTGTGTGTGTGGATGTGTGTCTATTTGAGATTTTGTAGGTTTAAGGGAAATTATCAAGGCTGGATCTATAGATTGAGAATAAAGGGATATATAGTTTTAAAAAATAAATAAATTGAATGGTGTCAGAGAGCTTTTATTTATGGTGTTTTCTAATATTTATTTATGGAAGGTTATCTGTGCTCTTTTATATGTGTTGCTTGTCGTAGGTGACAAGATGCCAGGACTTCTCTAAAATATTCTTACAATGCCAACTTGATGCCTCTGCTTTATTTATCATATGGCAATCTGCATTGTAGGATTGTGCCAATAACGGTTTGTTTTGTTTCTTAAAACTAACTGTAGGGGTGCAAAAACAAAAGCCTAATATATTTGTTGGCATTCCCCAATAACAGTCAGTGATAATTACAATAGTGGAGCTAACACCAGTAGTATTTCTAATAGTTGAAAATTAGGAAAAACTTAATGTGGATGGCAAAAAGGGTGTGTGTCAAAGATAGTCCAAATACTCCTCACTGATGATCTTTTGTCCAGTTTGAGAATGTACAACTTATATTGGTCTCAGGATTCAGCTTCTAATAATAGGTATTTTAGTGATGTCTTTCACTGTTACTAAAAAGAGTTGACGCCATAGGACATTATTATTTCATATTTGTGAAAATGTCCCATTAAAGAGCTACTTGCAAAATGGGATCATATTAGTCTGTTATAATGAAATTACCTGGGTTTAGCTTTGGAGGTAGTAAAATCAGCCTGGGTATATTTCAGTCTTGTATATTCAGAATGTAATGATTTATAGTTCCACAATGTTTTCAAAAGCTGCAAAACAAGGTGTAATCTAAATGTAAGAGTCTTGATAAGACATTTATACTTTTAATTGACAAAATCAAATATTTTATAAAATGTTGCTCTGTAAGCTTACACATAACAGAAAAGGAGTTTTAATAATAAATTCACTCAGATCTGATTTATTCACACATTTATTCTCCATCCTTTAGCCCATAAATAAAATCCCATACTTTAAAAATAATTTTTAATAACATATGAAATACCCTGACAGGGAAATTAATTTCAAACAATCTCCACTTACTGAGAGGGTAAATTTTAAAGTTCTGGCAAGGTACTTCCCATCCGAGGTGTTTATGTGCATTAGACGTGGAAGACCCTCTTCCTGGACTAGAGCTCTGGTAATTGGGAAGTAGAAATGTATGATTGTCAAATAAAAAATATTATCATAATTTAACAATGAAAAACAACTCAACAAAATCTTAAATATATTAAAATGACAGAGGGGGTAATAGATTCCAATCATAGAAGGTCTAACATAATGATAAAAGCTAACTGATGAATTGCAATTACATTGTGTTTTGTTTCGTTTCTCAACATATATTTATGGAAAAGGTTGATGAAAGACTTTAAGAATATTTAATTGGTAAAACAGCAAGCATCTACTACACAATTAAAATTTAATCAAAATTTCAGCTAAAATTATTTTTAAAGTTTGTGTTTCTACCAAAAAAACATATTTTAAAAACAACATGTATTTGAAAGTAGAAACTCACAAGGCAAAATCTTGGTTGTCTTTGACAACCTCATACAAAGTTGCTACAACAGCACAAATTGTATCATCTGGCATGTTGTTTCTATTGTCTCGTGGCAGTCTGCTCACTAACTGTCTAATGGCATACTTTCCTGAAAAAATAAAAAGAGCACCTTTAAAATGACCTCGAGGCATATGAAATTTAGGTTTAATTATATTAAAAGAATTCAAACTTGGCACACCACAAAAATTATGAAAAAACAATAACAATAATACTTTTTAAAATTTATATACTGCAGTACCCCAGCAAGCAGCTGAGCTCACAGCACTTCACATAAAAATAGTGAAAAACATTTTTTATAAATTCATTCAATGTCAAACATTCATATCGTTACTACAACAAAAACACCATATAATGACATGATGGTGCAGATAAGTTCATGTGTCTTAGAAACATACCCTGTCTTTAAAATGAATTGTTTTAAAATAAAACTAATAAAGCATTCATTAATAATTATTTGTATTAGTTTATTAGAGTAGCAATTTGCTGTAATTCAGCTTCAAAAACTATTTAAAACAAAAATTTTTTTGCCTAAATTGAAAAATCTTATATTGAAAGTGTTGTATATATATAAGGATTCCTTATGGATTAGCTATACAATAAACTATATTCCAGAAAAAAAAAGATTTGGAAAAGATCATGAAATATACACTGTTCTTCATTTGAGATATTACCGACTAATTCTTTGTTCTTTTCATCAATGGCAAGATTCCTCAAAGCTGTTGCTGTCGCACACACAACTCTATCACTTTCTGCAGACAACAAGTCAACAAGCAAAGGCAGCCCCTTTTCTTTCCTGACCATGGCCCTGCTCTCTACTGCAGGCTTAGTGATAGTGAAATAAATATTTCAAGAACTTAGTAATCTGGAGATAATTTTCCTTCATGTGACTTACATTATTGAACTATCACTACTGATTCATCATCATTTAGTGGTTTCATTTTTGTAAATAAAAAAGTTAAATCCTATAATATTATTAACAAAATATTATTATTCTTAATTAACTTTAAGAGTGCAACATTATTTTCACTATTAAAACATTAGAACATTTAATGATGCATTTCACAGTAAATGTAAAGGAAAAAATGTCGTGTTCAATAGTTGGAGAATTAAAGGGTTTATTTTACAGGTATTTCAAGTGACAAAATATAAGCAATATAAATACTGATAAAAGATAAATGAAAAAAATCATTTTTAAAAGTAAATATTTGCACATTTATAAATTTAAGACTAACAATTCAGACAATTTTTATTCTACTGCCCCTGTCTGTAATTACTTATAATAAATTATTTACCTGCCAGTCACAAGCTGTCAGGTTTTGTATAGCTCCAGCAGCTGCTTCCATGGTGATAGGATTAGTGCAACGCTTGAGGACAGTGGAATACAAGGTGTGGATCTCTGGACCCCAGAGAGATCTGTAGTGAACAGATGCTGGTGGCAGCTGGGGTGGAGCACTGGCAACATTCAATTTAATTCATGTAATTAAACATTAAATAATGTAGGATTAGGATCATGTATACGAAAATAATTTTAAAATATAACTTTTTCATTATCAAAATGGGGCTAGTAAATTAAACAGTTGCAGAGAGAACTGAATTTTAAACAGGAACTAATAACTTGCACATCAAAAAGATTAATTTTTAAAAAAAATATTGATAGAGCAATAATGATGAAATGAAAATAACTGAATGAATGGCGATATTTCATATAGAATACTATTTTCCATCGCATTTAAAAAAAAATTGCAATATATTATCTATGCAGTTGGATGCTTATGAAAAATTTCCACATAGCAAGGGTTGAAAAACACTTCTTAATAAATATTTTTGCAGAATTTCAAACAAGAATTAATCTGAATAAATTTTTGCTATGATACTGTATCAATACATGCATCATATGTATCAAGACATTGTACCTGCTTGGTTGATTTCCAGGTCTGTTTCCCTGTGCAGCTTTGGCTTTACTGGACTTGTTGCCAAAACATCCAGCAGCACTGTCTCCACCTATACAACCAAAGAGATTATCAATTGTATAAGATATAATTGCTGAAAGGCCCATAACAGTATTCAGAAAATATCAGAACAAACAAAACTATGATACTCAGATCAGAGAAATATTTTGAGGTCAAATTTTTGTTTGATTACCTTTGGGAGACTTCCCCTTGCTACCCTGTGCCTGATGTCTTGGCAAGCTTCTGTTTTTGTAAAAATCTGGGTCAACTACTTCTTGGATCCTGTATGACAAATTGCGGAGGGTGCATACAGTGTTTTCCACAATCTTATTGTCAATGTCGTTGCTTGTAACATTGTCTGCAGCCATCTTTAAGATAGCTATTAATGCATTAACCAGTCCTTCACATTCACGAAGTCTTTTCCTAGCACTGAAGCCTGCAGAACTCACATTCCTGAAATAAATTATTTTTTTTTAAAAACACATGAAGAAACTTAAAATTCTGCTGCCTTATACTATCAATTTCAAAGAGGTTCTTTAATTACACTCTTAATTTTTTTGGGATGGCAATTTTGTTGCAAAATTAAATTTGTTTTGTTACTAAGGCAAGAAAGTCTGTAACTAAGGGCTTTATTTCCCGTATTCTTGATTAGTTAAGTCAAAGATGCCAAGAATAACAATAAAATAAATGTTATAAAGTGTACATTGCTATATATTTCTGAAAAGCACCACACACTGTTTGGCTTGAAAAAACTTTGCCATGTAATCTAATCTAACCTTATGACAAAAACAAAGTCGTCGAGCCTAAGCTATTAATACTCCTCTCCAAAGTACAACCCCTCTCTTAGCGACCCAAATCATTCTACCGGGCTGTGAAGTGGCGCACTGGGAACGTCTTTTCTTGGGACGACCCCCACCCATTACTACACCCTCCGATTGACTAGGTGGGTGAGGGTTATCTCAATCCAAAACACCCGGTCCTGTCAATTGTACGGCAGAGGCTCCTCCCCACAACCAAACCAATGCAATGTAATAGAACAGTCTAGTTATGCCATGTAATAGAATAGTCTGGTTATGTAGTTTCCAGCAAATTGATATGATGTGTGGTCAATAAGTCAAAGTTTATTTAAAGGGAAGATTGTCCACCCATGTTATAATAAATTAGGATATTCTTTATTTATTGAATATAGTGTTATGTGTTAGAAATGTTCCTATGTGCAACAAACCTTAAAATCCCAGTGGTATTGCGGCAAACTATTGTCCATGGAAGCTCGCTGGTTGAAGGGTTTACCGGACTTCTGTTTGCATATTTTAGTATGACAGTGTTGACTAACACGGTGAGACCATCATCAATTATCGACTGCTTCAGATCCTTTTGTAAAAAGGCAAAACTCACAGTAAGAAATTAAATAATTGTCCATTAACATTCTCACAAGTGGAGTGGGAATAGTCAATCTAAACTTAGAAAGAATGGACATGTGGAATAGATTTGTTAGCTAACTAGAAACTATATTTACTGATGTGTTAAACAGAGTTAAAACAGCAAGCTCCCCTCCACTCTACAGAATATTGACCACTACACTGACAAAGAATTAAGTCAAAATTTCACAAACATTTTAAAACTAATTTACATTTTAAAAAATATTTCAATTAACACACCTCACATGAAGACAGGTTCCATAAAACTCCAGTAACCGAATCTTTCACTTCTTCTTGGTCTGTCTTTCTGAGTAGCCGTATCAGTTCTGGAATGCCGTTTTCATTTTTGATTGCTCTCTGGGAAGAAGAAAGTGTGTAGATGTTTTCTTTTAAAAGTTACTTTTGCAATTATGTATAAAACAATAGTGAGAGGGATGGGAAGCCATTAACCTAAATGTCTACACCTGTATTTGTCAATTAATAAAGCTTTACATTTATTGTTTCATTCACACAAATTTATTGTGTCCCTTGTATTTTATTTGTAAGCTTTATAGCTCTTCAACTCTGTATATACTGTAGACTTTATAACAGTATTGTTCATTTAAAAGAAACATTTTTAAAATTGATATCACCAGCTTTGGTTTTATTTGTAAACTGAGGTTCAGTCCAATATTTATATTATTAGTTTAAATAAACAAAATAATTTTTAAAAAGAGTACTTTTTTTAAAACCTTAATCAGAATGTAACAGAACTTAATTATTTGGTGATTTATTATTACATCAGTGATAGTGTGCCACAGAATACTGTAGAGCAAATAAAATTTATGTCATAAGAGACAACCTTATTTTGTTTCTCTAGATGTTTTGAAAATCATTCTAGACAGTTGAGAAAAAAATATTCCTACTATGAGTAATTCCTTTGCCAACACAAGTGAGACTGTATTGGCAAGTCAATGAGAAAACATTGCCAGCATCAGAAATAATTGTTTTCATAATGTATTGAAAACTACTAATACTCAGGGATAGGATACCTTATTTTCACTATTGTTTTTGCCGTATGAAAGATTCTGCAGCGCTCCACATGCATTTTTATGTACTTCAACCAGATCATGGCCTAAAAGACGAATTAATGGTCCAATTCCACCCATGCTTCTGTAATACAATATAATCAAAATCATAGATCATTGTGTTGCATAAAAGGCAAATTAGTAAACAAGAATTTGACAGTGAGTTTCAAGAAATTATTCAAAAATTAGAATGAGGAATAAAAAGTTCCATACTAATACTAATCAAAAGAATGAAAATACACTGATTTTGTTATTTCTAACATCATTACCTTGTCACTTTTGGCCCTTCTCCTACATACTGTTCAATAATATAGTATATAATATGAAGACCAGCATACCAGCTTTAAAAAAGTTTTATATGCCACCAGTTATGTTCACTAAGAACTTTGGATTTAGAGTATTTGACTGGTTCTATATCAAAGAAATCCACTCTTGTGTAATAGAACTTATGGAGTCAGTACTTCTAATAGTCTTGCGATCCTATACTTCTGACACCATGTAGAAGTAATTGCGAGTCAAGAAACAAGACTTCAACACCTTGTGGTCTGGGTAACAACTGTTTTTAATCAACTATACAATCAACTCCAGTCAACTCCTTGTTACACCGTGAACATTACATTTATAGCCAGCCATCCTCTCAGTTCACGACCACGCACTATTACAATTCACAGCACCAATCACGTTTTTCATACTCGGTCAAGTCATCGCATGCTCATACAATGTAAACACAACACGTCTCTCACATATTGTGCATCACTAATTTAATGTCAATTAAAATTCCTGAATGATATACTTGGTTCCTATTTAATGGCAAGTAGTTGAAATATAATTGATACAACTCAGTATTTCACCTTGTTTTTGCCTTCATGGCATCATCCATAAACACTATATGTTGCAAATGAGCAGCTGCATGGGCTTTGATGTTGTCGTTAGGGGAGATAAGGAAGTCAATCACCTCCTGAAGGTCAGGCATAGTTACTGAAATTTGATGAAACATTTCATCCAAAGAGTTCAAACAATCACCAGAGACAAGCAAAGAGGAATTAACTATAATACATTAGCATTCTTCATAGTTTGTATTTAATTGGACAGTTGTATGATTATTTAAGCTAATATTGGCCACAGAAGGGGGTATCTTATGTTTAGTAAGCCCATAACCGTAATTTCATTTTATTGACAAGGGAGGTAAAAGTGAAGACACCCAACAAAAAGAACCTGGTCAATGGGTCTTGCTGCCCTTTTTAACGTCTTTATCTCTCTCAACTTTTCCTTCCTGAGGAGGCATCATAACCTAATGGAATTGTGGTTGGGAGGAAACTCATACCTGACAACAACTTTGTAATAATGATCGCCACCATTATTTCAAGTGGGGATTTTCCAGAGTAAAGTTAGGAGGTCGGTAGCATCTTCATCAGGCCTGTCACTACAGACAGGGCAGGGCCCATCAAGTTATTTCTAGTAGGATTTAAGTCTTCTTAAATATTACTTATACACAGTATCGTAGATAGAATATTAACCTCTATCATCTATAGATGGAGTTCGGTGACCTTCAATGGGGGGTGCTCCAAGGTTTAACTGCTCCATGTGCCTTACAGCATCCTCTTCAGTATAGTATGGATCATCTTGTGGATAATCTGTAACAAAACCTTATACTTTGTTTATATTGTTTAATAGTAAAGATAGTTGACACAATAATAATAGAACACCTAAATCAAATTTAGTCTTATAAAAAGATAAACCTTAAATTTTTTTTTGAAGTAAAACATCAAGGGGAATATTAGGCCTTTAAACAATTGTATCTACAAACTTTTGTCTTAATTCTAAACCAGAGGTTCCAAATTCCGGCCTGGGGCCCAATAAAATCTTTTTCAACTGGCCCGTGGCCTCATCTTAAATAAATATTTCTATTTTTTCTGTAACGACATTATATTTACAGAAATATGTACTATTTTGAGAACAAAATACGATGCCCTCAAGTTGAGTCCAAAATCGATGAAAGTTTTATTGTTTACCAAAGCAGATTTTGCAAAAAGTTTGGAAACCCCTGATCTAAACAGAAGAGTGACAGAATTGACCAACCGTTATTAGGATAGCGTTGAACACTTTGGTGATAAGAATCAGGACCATCCCTTTCATCATAGCCCAGATCTTGATCATCATAAGGTGGACCTCGGTCATCATAAGGTGGACCTCGGTCATCATAAGGTGGACCTCGGTCATCGTAAGGTGGTCCTCTGTCATCATAAGGTGGACCTCTGTCATCATAAGGTGGACCTCTGTCATCATATGGGGGACCTCTGTCATCATGGGGGACTGGATTAGGGCCTGTTAGAGAAAGTGATTTCTAGTCATAGTGGCATCTACATGCATTTGAAATTCTAATTTGTACCATAAAAAAATAAAATACACAAAAATTGACAAATTTTCACAAAAGATTTTATAAGGTGATTTTTTATAAATTATATATACATGTAGCATTCTTTTGGATACCTTTGTCCGATAATTTTATATTAAAATATTTTTAACATTTATGAAAGTACATTACTTAAAAGTTTTAAAAATTCAATGATCTTTAAGTTCCCTTTAAGTGGTTAGTGTTATAATTTATGTAATTGTGGTCATTTTAACTCTTAGCTGATTTAATGAATTTCCAGCAAATTTACCAACTGCTTTTATTAGCTGAGTAGCTAGAAACCCTGGGAGGAGTACATTAGATATGTGGGACATTTGATCCTGGTTTAATAAACTGTACTTGAAAGATTTGTCTATCAGCACACAATTCAGCATGTACTAAAATGGTATTTCCACTTGCTTTTTTTATTTAATAAATATAAAAAATATTTATGTTTTAGAGCCAATATTTATATAGTTCAATTTACTGCAAAGAACAAATACTTAAAATTTAAGTGCATTTATTCTAAACATGATTTCACAGAAAATGTATTTTATCTATTAAAGACACCCATTCTATTAAGAAAATTATTGTGTCCTACAATTTATAAGAAAAACCAATGCAAATTTTTCAACGCTGATTGTTTGATGATACAAATTTCTTTTATAAAAATATTTTCAACAGTCTGAAAGTAATCCTTACCTTACCTACCATTTGATGAGTAGTAAAAAGTAAAAACCACAAAATACTTTTTTGAAAAACCTAAAATCTAACATTTATTTACCAAGAACTATTGATCAATTAATAAATAAACTATTCAAGTCTAGACTGTAAAGGTATTGTAAATGATTTCAAATTTGCACAAGTAGACTACTTTATGATAAAAACATTAAGTAGTTTGGTATTCCCTTGGATGGTGGGATGAAAATGACATTAAGTTTCCTGTGACAAATTACAGGAAGTTTATTTGCACCATCAACTTGATGTTTAGTAAATTTTTGTCTTTGTCAGTAATTTCAGGGGCCTTTGTTTAAAAATTTCATATAGATTATCTGCTCCAAAAGTTTCAAATTCTAAAACATTGTTCTTTTCAAAGGCATCATTTATTCCTGATTCAAGTTTTAAGGATAAATCTTGCAAGTATTTAATTTCTATTATTTTTTTCTTCTTTTAACAGCTCACTTTATTTTAAATTAAAATGTTTAACTTACTATTACATGTAATACAAAAATTCAATGTTAATACAAGTCACAATACAACCACTTCAACCCTCATTCTTATCACCACACACTTGTTTTTTCAGTCTTTATCTCTGTACAATAGCCTTTATCTTTAACAATGAATACTGCACTAGCCCAATTTATGAAGGCAAATAGAGGACTCAGGCTAAGCCACTCATTGTAAGTTGCAGTTTAGGACCCCCCCCCCACCAAAAACCAAAAAAAAATAATTTAAATTATAATTTAATACCTTAGTTCTGGGAAAGCTTGCTTTAAGTGAGTGATTATTGATTATCACTTACAGAAAGGAGATGCAAACATTAATTTGAAATACTGTATCTATAATAAAGGTGGATATAAATCTATGGACACTAACAAACATTTGTTTGTTACTCTGCACTCTATAGTCCTTAATTTATTTTCCATTTAAATTTCCCATGACTTTCACTTTAAATTAAAAACTTTGTTTCTTTTTATTTTATCCATTCAGTAAATTCAAAAGTTTGCCTTTATCTACAAATGTAAAGACAATTTTTTTTATAACATTTAGTTAATTTGGCTTAGAGCAATATTTGTTTTATGTTAAGTCACCTTTACACCAAATATCCCCAAAAACATTTAAGACAGGTTAGCTGATTCTAAAATACAGGTAGTCCTCAGGTTACGACGTTGATCCTTTCTTAAGAAACGTCGTAACCCGAATTTCAGTGTAAGTCGGAACATTAAAAATATATATAATATAAACAAATATAACAGTTAATGACATAAAATAGTATTTAAAAAATATAAAACAATTCCTTACCACATGAAAATAAAGTTTTTAAAAAAAGATAAAACACAAGAGACAGAGAGAGAGAGAGAAACATTAAAAAAATTAATAAAATATACTGTAAAGTACTTTGCGTACAGTGCTATAAAAATGAATAATTTCTTACCACATTAAAAAATATAATTTTTAAACGATAAAAAAGACGGAATGACACTGATAATTTTTTAAACATTTTTATGGGGGCGCGTTCGTAACTACTAAACAGCGTAAGTCGGGACCGCCGTAACCCGAGAACTCCCTGCATTTCACGTTAGACTGGTTCACCTGCTAAATTATATATATACACAAGAAATATCCCCGCACTTTGTAGCGGGAGTGTGCTGACCCTTTTCCCCAGTATTAGTTGCTGGTTATTACATTTTTTTGCCAAGTTATTTATCAGATTTATCTATTACCAAACATTTTGATAATAATACCAGTAAAAAAGGCAACTGCTTTGTACAACTCAGCTCAATTTAAGATGCGTACACGAAAATGTGCGCACCGTCATTTGACAATGAAAGATTTTTGAAAGCGCACCGCTCAAAATAAAGTATTGGAAAAAATACTGCACCAAAATTACCGCGCCTTAACCGATTTCGCGAAATAATGAGTCACAACTTAATGGGATCTATATATGCGTTATAAAAATATAATTAATCAAAGTAATCAATTAATCTATTAAATTTTTCCAGATTAATCGAACAAATGTTTTTTAATCAGTACAGTACCAACCCTAATATATATATAAACACAATAATGACTGAGAATGACTACTGAAGTGAAATCTGACTCATTGTACATAACTAATCAACCAAACAATGGTATTTATTCTAGATTTCCCCTAGTTTCTCCTTTGTTCATCCTCGAATAAAATTGAAATACTACAAATTCAAGTGAAGCCCAGCATTAAAATGTTTGGTTTTTTATATTTCAGGAGCCTTTAAAGCACTCTTCATTTCTACTACTATCATCCCTAATCAAAGTTACAGGGGTAAAAAGTATGAAAAATAATCCTTGCATTTCTTAATCATAATTATTTACAGGCTTTAGTTTGATGTCTTTACATTATTGTAAGAGTTAATGTCTTTTTAGTATTGAAATATTCAAAAGCAGTATGGATATTTTATTTTTATTTTATATATAAGGCAGAATAAATTAGAAAAAATTAACGTGTCTTAAAGAAGTATGAAAGTGACCAAGTTAGGAAGCATGGGGGAAAACTGGAATTGAATTTGAAGTGTCAGCTGTATATTACTAATAGATACACTGACACATATATACTGGTACTAGGACAAAGATAAGAAGTGAACCCCCTTAGAATTATTTTTTGAATTTTTGCAAGTTCCACCAACTCCGGTTTCAGGTGCTATAAATGTTTACACAGATGTAATACATTTCTAACAGAGAATAGCAATTTAAAGAATGAAAATATATTTGAGCTAAGCCAACAATTTCATCCCAAGTAAAAGCAGCCCTTAAATAATTAATTTAGTTAATCTATATATATAAAGCTCAGTTGTTTGTATGTTTCACTTTTCAACTTTCCGTTCGTTACACAATCACGGAAAAACCAAATGACGGACGGGGACCAAATTTGGCAGGACGGTTCCTTTTACCCCGGAGATGGTTTTAAGTTAGTTTTTGTAATTGTCCCTTTTGCCCGAATGCCGTAAATTAAATAATCGGAAAATGCAGAGACAAAGAATGAAAAATTTAACCTCATTTCTATATTGAACAACTTTACGCGGACGTTCAAATTCCGTTCAAAGCGAGTTATTTTTGGTGAATTTTTTTTTCCCCCAATGCTTTATTTTCAGCGGTGCGCATTCAAAAAATATTACATTGTCTAATTACGGTGCGCACATTTTCGTGCACGCTTCTTTTCAAAAAATAAAATCTAAGCATAAACAAATGACGTAATTTAATATTTCTATACAATCCATACAGTCCACGGGAATCAATATACATAATTAACAAAAGTGACTTATCCGTGTTTGATAAATAAGAAATATTAAACTTGCTGAAATGTACACAAAGAATTTCATAATAATTATAAATCCTCAAATCCTATGTTTACATCGTTGCCTTTTCAAAAATTAAAATATAAGCATAAAACTATGACGTCATTTGTTTTAATTATTTTCTGTTCCATAACTCTAAATTTAAATAAAACACTATTTATGTAATAATTGTATATATTAGATTTATTGGCGCTATAGGTTAAGTAGATTTTGCATTTGGGTGGGGGTGTGGGGAGGGGGGGTATGCAAATATTGTATTAATTACAATTGTGTTACGATGCAGTGTCGTAAATATATACGAGCTTTTTTAGTGACGGCTGTGGTAGAGGTCTTTTGGAAAAAATGTCAACAAAGCAGTGGCTTTTTTTAATGGATACAAACAAACAAACATACAAACATCAACTGAGCTTTATATATTAGATATGCGTTTAAATTATTTTATTTCAATTTTTCCACGATGCATTGGATTAATATTTTACATGTGTGAATTAAATTGCGATTTTAAAAAATATAATTCATAACTCGACATTTAATTAAAAACCATAGATGTAGCGAGTTTATTTTATGTGGAAAGCGATGGTCTATGTCAAATAAACTTTAAACTTACACTTTAAAAATGTTTACATAAGCTATATATTTACACTATACATTATAAACTTTCGCTACCGAATGTATTAACAGAAGTTGACTTAATTTAATAAAGTGATCCTGAAAACGCTTAATTAATATGAATTGTGAATTGAACATGTTATGTTAATTCTTTTGTAGTCGGAATAACATTGGTCATTTCTGAAGTTGCTTTTTAATCATTTTTCAGATGTGCTTATTAACAGACGGCTGAATCTATTATTTAGTGTGAATAGATATATACAAATATTTTTCAGAAACAAAATATGGTGTGTGTGTATTAAATATAATTTACAAAATATGATGCCTTATCAGAAATAGGGAACAAAAAAATGATTCCTTTTTTAAGTTATACACATTGCACAAAAACCGTAAATATAAATCTTAAATTTAGAGACATAAAATTTTTAAACTATTATTTCCCTGTTAAAACAATTATGAATACGTCAATAGGAAGAGTTATTTTGATCCAGTACATTTACTTTATAACAAGACTTTATTTTATGCGGCCAGTTTAAAAAAAGCACGCCGGTACTTCGATGGGTCGCGTCAACGCGTCAACTCAAACTCTCACGTGGAAAAAAAACAATAACAAACAGTGAATTTGAATTACATACGTTATATAAGGATAAACTAAAATGCATTAATTTAATTACGGTACGTTCGATCGATCTGAAAATTTCATACGATGCATTGTTAGGTGAGACGGGTCCGTGTGCCGAATTTCAGCTCTATCGGATCACGGGAAGTTGGTAATTTTTTACTTTTGTTTTTCCACCCGCCCAGGACAGACAGAGAGAGATGACGACAGAGATGGCGGTGAAGTTAAAATAAGGGATTTAAAAATTGTACTAACCAGCAACTTCTACTGGGAAAAAGGGTCAGCACACTCCCGCTACGAAGAGCGGGTATATTTCTAGTATACAATAAATTAACATTATTAAGGTAAAGTCATTCAAAAATAGTAAAACCCTTTTGACTTTTGAGAATATTTGGAATATTGGTCTCAAGATGACTGAACCCTTTTTTTAAAAAAAATGGTTATGATAAAAAAAATTTTTTTTAGTTAATTAAGACATAAAAATTAACATATTAATGAAGGGAATTAAGTGAGAAACAATTAATCGGTAAGAAGAAAAATGAAACTTCAACATTTATGCAATGATAAATCATGATTTGATAATTTATGCATGCAATTTGTTTATTTTTATAATAAGCATGTCTTACAATAAGAATCCTGGTGAAATTTCTGAGTATTGAAGGTTAAATATGTCTTAACAAGCACTAGAATGACATTCAATATGAAAGATTGCATTAAATATTCCTGATTTGTTTAGGCAGCCCATTTCAGGTACCAATGCTATACGGGAAGAAGGATTTACATGTGTTTGTTCTTGCATATGCAAAAAGAAACGTATCCTATATAATAAAAGGCTATGTTCTGTGCGGTCATCGATAGCGATTGGTCCCTCAAACACAAATGACTCTTACAGCCAATCATATTGAACACATTTAAGCGGACGTTCAAAATGAGTTATTTTTGGTGCAGTATTACTTTCAAGACTTTATTTTGAGTTCTGCTCGTTGGGATTTATAGTCAAAAGCTCTGTTTTTACGAGTTATTTATTTTAACTATAATGAATAGTATTTTTGACGTGATGCACATGTATCCCGGTCCAGACGGCTGTTGGAGGGGAGTTACAACATGCCACCGAACTGTGGCGGAACGTCCTTGGGCGGGCTTTGTTGCTCGTATTGTATAAAGTTGTTGTTGTGTTGTTTGTTGTTTGGTATTATTAATATATCTTGCACTTTTATCCTATAATGTTTCTAGGTTTAGCAGTTTAACTAATGGTGTTACTCTTGTCAATTTTGAATATTTTGCAGAAATGAAGCTGGCACGTGTTGTTTTTTTTAAATTTTTTAATTTTCTAGTTTCTCTGGTGTGTTTTTTTGGCACATGGGTTACATACAGGAGATGCATATTCTAGCAAAGTTCTTACCAATGTAAGGTAGCATTTTAGTTTCATGTTCTTATTACATTCGTAGAAGTTTGTTTCATAAAGCCTAAAATTTTGTTAGATTTTTTAATTACTTCATTAACATGAGGATTCGAAGATAATGTTTCATTTATTATAAATCACAAGTATTTTGCATCTTTATTTTAGATAGGTGGAAAGACACACACAAATTAGTTTCCCTTTTTTGGTAATAAATCATCTATGTAATTTTGTAAGATTTTGGTATCTTGTTCTAGTTCAAATAGTCCAACAAATATAACAATCATCAGCAAATAACCAAACTTTTGTTCCTGGCTCCTGATGATATGCCTTGTAATTAATAATTACAATTTATGTAAATTAGAAAGGGTAGGGGCATAGGACAGTTCCTTGTGGAACTACTGAGTTTACACTTATTGTTTCTACTTTAGAGCCATTAATTATTACAGTTTGTTCAGTACGCATTAGGAAATATTGAATATGAGTATTTTATAAAAGCTTACATTTTTAATTACAAACAATAAAAAAACACGCAAAAATAAGTTTTTGCTCGGAAATACAGTGGAACCTCTCATAACGAGCATAATTCATTACAGAATCTTACTCATTAAGCAAAACACTCGTTAAACGAAACAATTTTTTCCCATACAAATTAATGTAAAATACGATAATGCTTTCCATGTTGAAAAAATAATCATTTTTCAAAAAATTTATTCAAATAAAATTACTTATGAATTGTTAAGGAGTGTAAAAACTGGAATACAATTTAGATTTGAAACAAAAAAAAGTAAATAAAATTTGTGACAAATAATTAATCCTTTTTAACTAAAAAAAACTGTCTAAAGACATTAGTTTTTGCAGACGCTTCAAAATTTGACAAACATCATTACATGTTTTATTTATGGTCTTACCTCCAACAGGCGATTGGCCACGATAGTAGGGATCCATGAAAAGATTCTCTCTGCTATTTCTGAATGGATCATCTGCAAAGGGGTCCTGTCTTACTTGGGGTAATCCATCATATCTTCGCTGGGGCTCTTCTATATATTTGTCCGGCAGGTTTTCTTGGTAAGATCCCCTCTGCTGGCCTAAGTAATTTGTGCTGCCTGGTTGATCAAAACCAAGATGCTCTTGAGGAGCTTCTGGGTATCTGTTATCATCAAGGTAAGAGTCATGAAGCTTGTGCTGAGGCGAAGGCAGGTTAGAATCATAGTGACCCTGAAAGGAATCACGTTGTGTATCATGGAAAGATGTGTTCTGGAGCTGCTGGTGGTGTGGCTGAAAGTTGTCACTGTAAGGAATATCCAAAGGACCCTTGGATCTATTGTGGATGTCCCTGTAGTCTTCAGGCCTTGGGGGTTCCAGATCCTCAGGATATCCATCCTGTTCGTCGTGATCTCTGTATATTGGGTTCATGCCCTGTTCATCAGGGTAGTGTTGATCAATGAAGTCCTCTGATGGACCTCTTCCATATGTGTCCTCAGGGTAATGGACACCCCCATTGTATCTTGGGGGGTTGTCTTGGTAATGAATACCAGCGTTGTTCCCATAAGGATCATTATACTTGCCACTATGTGGGTCAGACCCTGGGGGCCCTTGAAAACTCCCTCGACTGCCAGCATAGGACCCATCTCTATAAAAGATTTAAGACAGTAAATTTGTAAGAAATAAGTTAAATGTAAATTTAGCTAATTGATTTACATAAAAATAAGAGGTTAAGTTTATATTAATTTTTATAGTTTTCAACAAGATTACAAGGAAGATATCCTATATAATAAAAGGCAATGTTCTGTGGGGTCATCGATGGCGATTGGTCCCTCAAACTCCTACAGACTCCTACAACCAATCACTGGCGGAGAATATTTATGTCTCATTTACATAATAAACGACGTTCAAAATGAGTTATTTTTGTTGCCCTTTTTTTTCCAAGAGTTTATTTTTAGCGGTGCACGTTGGGATTTGTAATAAAAAACTTTGTATTTATGGGTTATTTATTATAACTCTGGACACACTGTGATGTGGGGAGAGGGTCTCTTGACAGACCACGGTTTGGGGAGGTAGGGTCTCTGGACAGACGGAGGTGGGTAATGTTGTTATAACTATAATGTATAGTATTTTTGACGTGATACACATGTATGGCCGGTCGAGACGGCGGGTCTCTCGACAAACTGCGGTGGCGGGGGGAGGTAGGGCCTCTGGTCAGACCGCAGTGTTGTAGGGTCTCTGGAAAGACCGCAGCGTGGGGGGGGGGTAGGGTCTCTGGACAGACCACAGTATGGGGGGGGTAGGGTCTCTGAATAGACGGCGGTGGGGGGGTAGGGTCTCTGGACAGACGGGGTGGGTAATGTAGTGATGTCCTTCCATCAACTTCACAGGTCACCCTACACTTATTCCCGTCCTTGGATGGGCTTTGTTGATAGTATGCAATAACATATATGATTAAGGCCTTCTTATTTAGTAAGTTTAATTCCAAATGGGAATAAAATATGTATATATTTTTTGAGGTAACATTTGATTTTGTTAAAAGACATGCCTTATTTAATTAAGGTTTAAACAAGAGTTGTATATTAAAAAATTTCAATAAATGTATTTTATCTGAAAGTTATATATATAAATCATAACACAACTAAACTTTTAAGATTAATTAAATACTTAAATAAATCCTAACTGTGCTACAAAAAATAATAAAACACTGCAAAATGAAAAGATAGAGATTTAAAAATTTTGTAATGCCTTTATATCATTTTAAACCTTAGATTACAGAGCTGACATGCTTATGTACAAATTATAAATAAACCAGAAAAAAATGTTTTTCTTGTTCCTATGGTTATGAGGAGTGGTGAAAGCTGGAGTAAAAATATGTTGAGCATATGGTTAAATCTCATGGCAAGGCAATGCTACTTTACGCTTGTTTGTTAGTAAAGATACATCGAATATATGATTTTTATAAACCAAAAAAAGATATGTTTATGATGAGCTCATCAAGCACTCAGCCATAATACTAGCAAACAAATTACTTTTAACAAAAGTATTTACAAGCCAATTATAAAGCTGAATCCTCTTTCAAATTAAAGATAACCTTCAACAGTTGTAAAAACTAATGCACTTACATGAATGTATTTTAAAAAAATTGTTTTCATTATAATTTTTTTTAAATATTGGTCTTCATTGTTATTTTATAAGCCAATTATACTGAATTTCTGTTTTCAACAGTACCATTCCAAAGGAGGTTAAATTAATGATATATTTATAAAATAAAACCCAAGAAAGCCCTGGTTTATACTTATGAATCCTACATGATTAAAATGAAATCTGAATTTATACATGTATATTTTCAGCCAGAAAGGAAATATTATTGTAAAAAAAATAAGGACTATTCCAGCTGAGATATTTAAGACTGTAATATAATGTGTTAGTAATTAATAAACAAGGAGGCTTTAAAACATTAAACCCAGATGATTAATTCATTTCACCATAATTAATTTTAATTGAATTTTAACAAACAACACAAAATTGCTTGACAAATATAATCTTTATCAAATCAGCTCTTGTAATCAACTGCCCAAACTATATTTTTACACCATTTATAAAAATATCCCATTAAGCTTTATATTTCTATGTCTTATAATCAAAGCCTCCTCATTTTTCCGCCAAGCATCTATCTACCTTTGCCCATAGCTGGCATGCAAATCATCACTGGCATAATGTGGAGGGGACTGAGTGTTGATATAGTCACCCAAACGGGGGTCACCTTGAACAAAATCACCCTGGCCACCATGCACAAATGAATCTGTATCCCCATAAAACTCTTCATAAGGAGGAAGATTTTTATAGGGTGGCTCCTGCTCAAAGTGACCCCTGCCCTCCACATCACCATCATCTATGCTGGGAGCTGCATAATCATTGGGTGTTAAAGACCTTGCTGGTTGTGGTGATGCCCTCATCTGCATATCATGATGATAGATATTTTCCCTACTGTCATAATGTCCTCCATTGGGTACATCAGTATAGTTTTTATGCTGAAAAAATGTCATTATTAAATAGATGAGCTATAATTTTTTGGGTTTTATTTTTTGTACATTCTCAGAACATAAAATTATTTGATGATGAATGATATAAGTTACAAAGTCTCACAGTTTCTCAACAAAAAGAAATTGACTAATGACTATTTCTTTTCTTCATCAGTTTAATGAGAAATTTATTAAAGATTTTTAACAAAATTCCACTTTCATGTTCCTGTCAAAAACATACCCCCCTGTTCCTGTCACTTTGATGAGAATGTTCACTATGATGGTCAAATGATGTGTTATTTCCATAGTTGCCCTCATATCCTCCTCCGCCACCACTGCCACCACTGTAGTATGGATCATGTTGAGCAAATCTTCGACTAGCGTATGGATCATCTTGCATATAATCCATTTCTATCTAAACCATGGATTCAAACATGAAAAAGTGTGAATTCTATGAAACATTGATTTTAGTTTTATTGCTGGTTGCTTTTTTTATGATTACTATACAATTTTGTTATCATAAAATATTCATGCCAAAGAATAATCTATGAAAATACAGCATCTACAGGAGTTGTAATAAATTATTATCTTATGGCTGCTATTACATGTATAATAAACTATATATCATTTTTTAAATCTTGTGTTCAACTTAAGATGATCCCCAAAACATCATAAAAAGTTTCTTATCAGTTCCGTAACAGAAATGACTTTTTGCGTATACATACTAAGGATTAAAATAGAAGATAGACGTGATAATTGTTTTTAAAAAATATTTGAATCAAACATGTAATACTTTTTTTTTAATGATAAATTTTTAAATCACTATAATAAAAATGTGGTTTGACAAAAATAAATGGCTTATAAATATTACCTTAGTTTCAGTGACTCTCTCCTCTTACACTTCTGAAATTTAAATTTAAACAAATTCATATCATTGAAAATAATTAAATGTGATATTTTTAATGATAATAAATATAATATTTACTACTTCAACATCATTAGTTTAAAAAAAGTCTAGTTTAATTAATCAATGTCTTTATAAAATTATCAAGTACTATGTACATGTTTAAAAAGTGTGCAGAAATGTTTAATTATAATTAAAGTTCATAACAAAACCAGTTTTACTGGGTGCTTTGGCAGCAGGAAAAAAAGGGGGTGAGGTGAGTGTTTGACTACAAGCAAGCTATTTATTTTTCCCTTTTCAGACCTTGAAGGCCTATGAGGCAAGTGAAGTAGCATTTAAATGTTTCTGTAGCCATGGCATACTACGGATTGTGTGGCTAACACAAAGCCCAGCGGCTTTTATTTTCCCCAACTTATGTTGGGTACCCATCAGAACTGGGTGGACTCGGGTGCACCCTTAAGACCCAGAAACAGTCCCAGCCTTCACCGCGACTCGAACCCGAGACTCATCGGATTGCTAGCTGTATTACTACTTGCATAATTAATAATAATCATAAATTATAATTAACTGAATAATAAGTTTGATTATCCCTAAATGCTATCAAAAGAATATCCACACAAAAAAGTCAATTTTTAACAAAAATACAAATAATTGATTATGGTTTAATCATATATTATTATGTTGTTATCAAAAAGCAATATGTAGGCAAAATTTAAGCGCAATCAGACCATGGCAAGAGAGTGAAATATTGATTATAAAATTTTAACACAGACAGAGCAAATTGAAAGCATTTACAAAATTGCTGATTATCCTTTTTAGCCTTTTTCAAAAAAGTATGTAAATTTTGTATGGTGTTGTTAGTATTTAGGGCAGTGATTCTCAAAGTGGGCGTACCGCCCCCTTGTGGGCGATGAGGCGATCCAGGCCACGGGTCGTCAATTTGGGAGGTAGTGAATAACTGTAAGGGGGCGGTGAAAGCATAAAAAAGGAAGAGAAGATTTAGAAAAATATGCTTTATGTATTCTGCTCATAAGGTTCTATTTTTCTTTTCAACATTTTGGAAATTGGTTTGGTTACCGCATTTGCATTTAGTTGTGTTTTTTTATATGTGCAATTGCGCACTTCCAGACTGCAAGAACATTTGAAATAAAATTATCGGGGATAATAAATAGAAGTAAAAAAAAGATTTTTAAAAACCACGTTTTTATAAGCGGACTAAAAAGAAGAAAATAAGTTAAAACTTATTAGTTCAAGTACTTCGATTTAATATGACTAAAAACGTGGGGCGGGCGCTTATGAGGTTTAACATATGCGGTTCACTCATTCTCTCACTTATAGGTCTATCTTTTGCCTTCTAAATTAGAAATCTTTAATTTTTATACCAAACACCCGCCCCACGTATTTAGTCATATGAAATCGAAGTACTTGAACTAATAAGTTTTAACTTATTTTCTTCTTTTTAGTCCGCTTATAAAAACGTGGTTTTTAAAAATCTTTTTTTTACTTCTATTTATTTTATTCTTTTTAGTCCACTTATAACAACCTGGTTTTTAAAAATATTTTTTTACCTCTATTTTTTTTACCAAACACCTCACAAGCGCCCGCCCAACGTTTTAAAAACATTCTGATGTGGTCACGGGGTGAACTCACGGATGTTAACAAAAGCAGACGGTACAGATGCTTATATATAGACTATAGATAAACTAAAAAGTTCAATAATTTAATAACGGTACATTCGATCGATCTGAAATTTTGAAACAATGCATTGTCATCCAAGATCTATCTGTGGTAAAATTTTCAGATCTCTAGGACCATCAGAAGTAGTTCAATTTTACGTTGCCAGATTTGAAAAAATCTTGGACAAACGAACAAACGGGAACGAAAGCGAGTTAATAAAAACGTGGTAAAAAAGATAAGGATTTATATAATTTTCAAACACTAAAATAAAAATTTATCAAACAACTGACGTTGACAATTTAACAGCAACCACACAAGATGGCAATGGCTTGCTAGCTTCTTACAATATTTCGTTATTGATTGCCAAATCGGGTAAATCTCACACTATTGGTAAAGAACAAATTATACCGGCTATAAGTGAATTAATACAGACTGTGGTACATAAGCAAGCATATGATATTATCAAGAAAAATTTGTTTAGCAATAATACAGTTCAAATCAGAACTGATGGAAAGGCTCAAGGTGTTGAAGATAGATTGTGTAGTTATTTAAAACATCTCTGTTTTCTATTCAAGGAGTCAACTTTGCCAGGAAATGAAGCTTTACTTTTGCCATACAAGCGGTTCACAAAGGAAGAACACATTTGCTAAGAACTATCATTTAATAAATATTTGCAAACTTATTCCAAAAAGTAGCTACAAATAATGAATTTAGTTTTAAATTCAAACGCTGCTATTTAACAATTCTGGCTGGAAAAGGAGATCCTGAAGTATGGGCTGTAATTTAAAATTTCGTAATAACGTTTCCTTCATCATATTCAGTGCGGTAACTAATTTTTTTTTAATGCAAATAGTCAATCGCGATTACTTAAGATTACTGCTGATGAAAATAAAGCTGACAATTTCTAAATTGGTAGCAGCAAACCAGGTTCATCATCTCATTTATATCATTTCAAATTTGTGTGTGGGTGTTGAACTATTCTTGAATTGTGGAACCAGGTTACTGGTTATTATTTGCATGAATGCATTCAAATTGCAGTCTGTCAACATCAACCTGTTCTTAGACTTATTTATTTTCATAAAAGAAAAAGCTTGCTCACAGATGTATGTGGACCCAAATAGTGGCAAAAGTTTGACAGCAAAGTTTTTTTAAAGTGTGGAAACGCCGCACCTAGCAAAAGCAACAACAAAAAAATTCAAGCAGAAAGACTAATTTGAACATCTCCTTCAGATCATAATCTGCTTTTAGACTTTTAGGTTAAGCAGTTATAACAGTATATCCTCTAGGGCTTAATCAGCTTCTGCACTAAATTGCGAACTGAGGATATTGAAGAGTGGTTCCAGGTTCGTGTCGTCTTGGAACCTCCTTTCAAATTCCATAGCAAAAGCATCCAACTGAACCTTGCACTTGTCAGCCATTTTACAAAGAACGGTTTTCTGTTTTAAGCAAAGGGAAATGACAAAATCTGTTTTCACCAGCTTGCCTGGAGAACAGGGAGAGTTTTGTATGAAATGATTTAACATACACATAAATTTCATGTGCAAACAAGCCATTGCCCTGAAGTTTCACATTCAGTTCATCCAAATTTTCTATAATGTTAATGGCAAACATGAAGTCTGACTTCCACTCTTCATTAACTATGGAAGTAACAAAATAACAAAATATCTCCAGCAACATAACTATTTCTTCCTTGAGATCTCATACTCGCCTCAATAACTTGCCCAGGCTCAGCCAGCGGACACTGCTGTGGTAGAAAAAAGTCTTTGCTTGCATCTTGAAGTTAGTGCATCAAATTGTCACTTTAATGCTTGCTGCATACGTCAAGCCTTTCTTAATAAATTCACTGTCAGTAAATGGCTTGTTCCGTTTTACGATCTTATGAGATATCTCCAAACTGGCTTCGGTTGCAGCATCTTGTATTTAAGACTTTTGGTGAAAACATTTTGCTGCTTCTTTAAATTATTAACAAACTTCTTGCATTTTCTTATTCTCTCTTTGTTCGTTAATTTGTGCCCCAAACACAGATGTTTTGTTTGGTCGCATTCATTAAAGATGCTCACAGCAAGCAGGCTACTTTTCTCCCAACGCTCGTGAAGCAATATTTAACAGTTAATTCGTCATTTAAAAAAGACATTTGGTAGCACTCATTGTTAAATCAATGTCTATTTGCTTTTAAATCACAAATATTCAAAACCATTCGAAATGTAAAACGTAAACAAAAGCCAATTCCAGTTGAGCTGAAATGTAGTTTCGAACAGGTATGTTAACAATTAATGACTAATGATTCTGAAGCCATAAAACCGATTATATATCCCTAGATTCGAATCAAATGCTGGGAATAAAATTTCAAAAAATGTATCAAAAATTCCAAGCAAAGAAAATTAACATGACACAAGATCACTAAATGTACACGCCTACGGGCCCCATAATATACTCTGACTGGCCGCATATGGCCCGCGGATCCTAGTTTGCCTATCCCTGTGTTAAAATAATATTTTTTTAAAATTTGGGGGGCGCTGAGTAATATTTTTAATGGAAAATGGGCAGTAGGCCAATAAAGTATGAGAACCTCTGATTTAGGGGTTCTATGTACATTTTTTATCCTATAATATTGGCTTTTATGCATTTGTTTTCAAAAGTTTTAAGTGCGAGTTGAAAATAAATTCTTTTTCAAGCCTCTCTAAACCAGGGTAAAGTGCCCCAGGATTGGAATTAGCTAACGCAACTCTAGTCTTTAAGAAAGGTGATAAATCAGACCCTGGTAATTACAGACCTGTATCACTTACTAGTATCACCTGTAAATTACTAGAACACATAATATATAGTAGAATAGTTAACCACCTAGACAAATATAATGCTCTATGCCCACATCAACACGGCTTTAGAAAAACAGATAATGTGAAACACAATTAATAGGTTTAATAGATGAACTATCAAAAGGCTTAGACAATAATGATCAAATAGACACAATATTACTAGACTTGTCAAAAACATTTGACAAAGTTCACCACCTTAGTTTACTTAAAAAACTTAACTACATGTACTTTGGAATCTCAGGTCCCTTACATCACTGGATCCAAGACTTCCTTTTGAGTAGGGAGCAAACTGTAATAATTAATGGATCTAAATCTGCACCAATAAAGGTAAACTCAGGAGTTACACAAGGAACTGTGATAGGTCCCTTACTCTACTTAATTTATAAATGATTTACCCAGCAACATCTCAACAGGAACAAAAGTTAGGTTATTTGCTGATGATTGTATAATCTATGGAACAATTAAATCAGAACAAGATAGCAAAATAGATGAATTGATAAAATGGGAAACTAACTGGAGTATGTCTTTCCACCCAGAAAAGTGTCAACTGCTAAGAGTAACAAAGAAAAAAAAACAAATAAATTCAAATTATTTCATTCATGGAAAATAACTGACCCAAACTAAAGATGCAAAATACTTAGGAGTCATAATAAATGAAAAACTATCATGAAATCCCCATTTCAATGAAGTTATAAAAAAATCAAACAAAACCTTAGGCTTTATAAAAAGAAACTTTTACAAATGTAATAGAGATATAATACTAAAATGCTACCTCACTTTGGTGAAACCTGTACTAGAATATGCATCTTCTGTATGGGACCCATCCACCAAAGAAAACATTGATAAACTAGATCAAAATCAAAAAAGAGCTGCCAGATTCATTACTGGAGAATATTCAAAACTGACAAGAATATCACCATTAGTTAAATCATTAAACCTATAACACTAGAGGATAGAACAACCAAGAGTAAAGTAGTAATCACACTTAAAGCAATTAATTCTAATTTAGAAATACAACACAAAGATAACTTAATACAACCCTTCAGATAGACATAAGGATAAAAACACCTTTCTTATTCCTTATGCAAGAACAAACACATACAAATTTTCGTTCTTCACGTCCGGAATTCGGGCGTGGAATGAGTTGCCTGAAGAAACCAGGAAAACCAACACTTTATCAACATTTAAATCTCTAATAAAAATGCAGGACTACACACAAACCATAGATAAGCGTAGGACACAATAATCTTCTGTATAGAAGGAGCGTCTGTAACAGATAAGATAAGATAAAATTAACTGTGTTTTACTATTTATGACTCTATCTATTCTCTAAACACAATTATCACTAACTCAGAATAAAGCGAGATACTATGTGTATGTTTAAATTTAATTAATCTCTACAGCAGGGGTCGGGAAACCATGGCTCGCGAGCCAGATGTGGCTCTATTGATGGCTGCATCTGGCTCTCAGACAAATGTTTGATAATTAAAAAAAAATTTTTAAAGTTTATTCAGACCCCTTTGATCTACATATTAATTGCATATAAAAAACAGCATTACAATGTTATTAAAAAGAATTCAGAGTCATAATTATTGTACTTGTAGTGTTGAAATTACACAAAATGCACACATTTACTTGAATTTTTAGTTTTAAACAGAATGTATGGCTCTCACAGAAGTGCTTTTCAAAAATAGGTGGTGTTTATGACTCACTCAGACGAAAAATTTCCCGACCCCTGCTCTACAGGTATATTAATTATTAATATTATAAATAATTTTTTAAGTACACAAAGCTAATGACACATTTCTTTTCATATTCATATCATAATTAATTATAACATTTATAATAGATAATTCACAATAATAATATAGACAATGACTAGAGGAAATAGTACAGTATAGTCTAAGTCTAGTACAGACAGGAGAGTAGTTATTTAAGTTTAGCAATTTAACTAAAATAACTAGGCCTAATTTTAATAATAAATAATTAAGCTATATTAGGCTTATTAGGTCATAGCCATAAAATTCTCTAGTTACATTTGTGTTTCTGAACTGTGCCTCAAAATAATTATATGAAAATGCAGATTTATTTACTTTAAAGTTACAGTACAGTCTGTCAATGTCAGTCTAAATTAAATCTAATTACTTTAACACTATGACTATATATTGATATTTATAACTTCAACTTTAGTTATTTAATTATTAACAATAATACTACATGTAATACTATACTAATACATGTACTAATAAGTAATGAGCCCTACCACTGCCATTACGGTTCATTACCAAACCTGAAACCCAGGCCCATTCATCTATTCAATTCAGTTAGTCAGATTCATTATTTTATCATTAACAATTGATTTCTGAACTCTGAACTGTATACTTATTATACTGTATAACCTTTCGTTATAAACTCAGTTAACTGTATTCACTCTAAATTATGCTATACTTACTTTTACTTAAATTTAAAGTTCATTATATTCATAATCATAATTACACTTTTGACGAAAAATTATAAATATTATAATCCACTCCCACTTAAACTTATAAATTAATTATTACACTAAACTAAATTCACTAAAAAAATTAAATTTATAATATTATTTTTTATCATTATATTATATAGGCTAAATATAAATTTTAAAAAATTATTCAACAAATTTGTCGGGTTCATTTCTTACTGTGATTTTAACAAACATTGAGCTGCTTGAAATATCCCAGATTGGTTATTCATTGAACACAATCAGAGGTATTAAATATAAGACATCAACCCTTTCTAAGACTTTCTATCATTTCGTTTTTATTTTAATGGAATGCGGAAGTGGAAGAAAATGAATGGATTTTTGTTGGGAGTAAATGGGAGTGGGAAAGTGGGCGATACCTTGTCTAAAGCCTCAGTAACGTTTTCAATTATTAGTTTTAGATCACACAAAATAAATTTAAATATTTGAAAAAACGTGTAGCCATGAATATGAATTGGTTCCAATGAATGTGTGAAGGCATACACACACACAAGATTTAAGATCTACAAGCGGAGGTTAAATAAAACGAAATCCTAAATAAAAAGGCGAATGAAGTATTTAACTCTTCTTTCGCCATTTACCTGAGGACCTGTAATAGTACTGTTGCAAATGTACTTTTTTTATTTACATAAAATTTTGATTATAACTGGGTTAATACTAAAAATACAACGTTAAAGTGGGATAGTTTCATTTAAAAATAATATATTCTCTCTCAGCTTAGGATAAATCGAACGTAAGCGTTAATTTCCGCAGCCCTAATTAATAGTAATAGTATGAACTGTTCCTATTTGGTCTTATATTGCGGTTTGTAGTCGTAACATGGGACGCTCTTCACGCTGAAGTGTTCAAGATAAGCCAAAGACCTCATCCACCCATGCGAACTTGTTAAAAATTTACCCGATCTAATGAGATGTCTTATCAAGACTATTACTATACTAGTTTGTGCTGCGGCGCCCCCTATTTTTAAAAGCCCAACTAACTTGTCCTTGTATGATAAATACGTAATATTAAACTTTCTTAAATGTACAAAACGTATTTTATAATAGGGTGTTGTTTTTTTTGGTCAATAGCCCAAGTAACTTATCCTTGTATGATAAATACGAACTATTCCTGAAATGTACACAAAGCATGTATATAATTAAGTATATAATATTTTTTTACAGTGCTAATCACCACACGATTTTTAAAGTAATTTTAGAAAGCAGCGCACCAAATTACTGCACCAAAAAAAACGCTTGGTTTAATTCACAATTAAATATGAATTACTTTTAGATAATTCTGTTCCTTAGTATGACATTGGTATAGTTTACTCTTGTCTCTATCTCCTTGCAAATATAATTATAATATCATATCGGGATTAGATATTCCGAGATATTGTTGTAAGTATAAGTGAGCGCATGTCGTACGTGACGACTTTTAATATAATGTAGTGTAATGAGACTTGACTTAGCGATCATTACGAGTCTCTACTGTAAATCAACAAGCGAAACCTTGCTTTCCTACTTTTTGAAAGTGTGCTAAAAAACTAAAAACATATAATTAAATATACATCAATCAGAGCAGTACTTGAATTGTCAAAATGTGCACAAGAACGCGTCAGCATGACGCTTCTATTAATTAACTGTTATAATTAATCATCGTTAAGGGCCCCATGCTTCCAGCTAGCCCAAGCGATTCTTTTAAAAATATTACATTTAATTTTATTGAGGTAGATCCCGAGCCATGGGCTAACAAACAGTGGTGTGGCTAGGTTTTTTACACTGTCAATAGCGGAATAGGATCTTTTGTTGAGCTTCTAAAGGTTTTTTTTAAAGGTAAGATTGGGGTGGAGGGGGGTAAAGCGAAAAAAAAAGGGAATGTAAAAAATCAACGGGAAAAAAACGCTACAAATGCATGTTGGTAAAAAGCCATCCCTCGGTACACTTTGTTTTTTGTTTAAGTGGTGTGTGTGTGGCAAGGTTTCCAATTAAGACATGCTTGCAACACTTGACTGTGGGTTCTTTTTTTATTCCTTTTTAACACCGATGGTTTTCAAAAGCTGATTGTCATAAACTTCGCGACTTAGCAAACAATTAGCAAATTTGCGGAGAGTGCCCATTTCTATTTTGTTTTTCTTTTCTATAGCAGTCCTGTCTCATGCTAAATACAAACATTTTTTTACTCAGAAAAAAAGGTATGAAACGTTCTTGATTTAAATTTAGAGCAACTTGAAATGGTGTATATAGACAAGTACAAGAAAAGTGAAACCTACGCCCGGAGAGAAGTTTGAAATACCTCCTCCCACGTTTAAGTTTAATCAACATATCGTGTGTGTAAATTATGTAGGCCTATTATAAATAACTGATAAATTATGGCCTGGCATAAAAAATCAATAAAATGGTTAAATAAACAATAAAGAATATATTAAGAATTAAAATTAAGGAGCATCGGTTCAGGCAAAGTAAAACATTGGAAACGATTTTAAATCGGATTTATCATCAGAGTTGTATCATGTTCATGTAGCCTACAGATTATGCTTACTGTATTTTTGTCTGTGAGAATAATCCCACATTGCGAAGCCCCCTCCCCACCCCCAGCACGCATTTGGCATTTTCATTTGGGAATTTTAGGAATGCCATTGACAATTGTCATTTCCACGCACCACAGGTAAAGAAAATAATCACATTCATTAGAGTTGGAGAACATCATTGACGCAGTAGCATTCAGCTATCTACTTCTACTTTAAGTTTAAAACCCTCTCACTTTCACGGCAGAGCCAGGGGCCAAGTTAGATAATAAGATTTACAACAGGTGAGTGAACTGAGTAAACTCTGAGCAGGTAAAATCAAAGAATCAAAGCCAGGCACTGTTACTTTTACTGTACAACTTTGCATATCCCTGAATTCGGCATAAGTCTTCACCTAAGACGGTTAGCATTGCTGCATCAACACAGATCATACACACACCAAATGATTCAGTTAGTCAATAAATACTTATTAAAAAGAAGAAAGAATTCAACTAACCGTGCCGTATTAAAGGTCTTTGAAATGCATCGCCGTACACATCCACTACACGGTAAGCTCAGGTGCATGTGTACAACACATGAGTCAACTACAGCAATGTTATCAATAACTGGATCAGCAGAGCGGGCAACGTTGTGGGGAGGGTGGGAGCGGTGAAAGAGGGCTGGCTCGTCTAAATATAGTTAAGATTCCATTGGTTGAAAGCTGCAGTGTTGTTGTCATACGTGTTGAACAACTCGGTGCCCACTGACAAGTGACGCTTTGTAACGCACTTTTCAAAAATATCCTTGCCGTATTTAGTGGGGTTTTTTTTTAAAATAAATATTTAAAAATTTGTTTGCAACCGGTCCTCGATTTTTCTCATAACATGCGCCTGATTGGGCATCGCCCCAGGTCTAGGTGCAATACTGGAAATACACCATTTACTATACCAGGGGTCTCCAAACTTATCTGCTGGAGGGCCGCATTAACTGTCAAACAGCAGTTTGGGGGCCGACTACAAACAGTTTTGTGGTAAACCACAGGTAAAAATAGTATCTTTTTTGGAGATTAAAAGGTACCGGATGAGAGGGCCTCGCGGGCCGTAGTTTGGAGACCCCTGCACTATACGATATAGTTGAAGCGGTGTCGACTTCAACTAAACATACTTCAGTCATGGCAATGGGGAAATAATTGGACAAATAGATGATTTATCAAAAGGCTTATATAATACATCATTAAATAATAAAATATTATATACAATATTACTCGACTTCTCAAAAGCATTAGAAAAAGTTCACCTTACTAATACTAGTTTACTCAAAAAAATAAATACATAAATAAACTCAAATAATTTGGCATTTCTCGTCTTCAATGCATCCGAGAATGCCGAGATGTCTTAAAAGGTTAATGTATACAGTTATATAGCAAACTGTAATCATAAATGGATTTAAACCAGCACCAATAACGGTAAACTTAGAAGCTCCGCAAGAACTGCCCAAGGCCCCTACTCAGTGCCGGACTAACACTCAGTCTTGCCGTGCAAATGAGCGGAGTGAAAATTTGAGGGGCGCAAAATTCATTTTATGGAAATGCGGAGGAGCGATCGGAGAAATGAAATTAAAAACAAGTCCCAAAAATGAGGCCATACATCATTTTTAATGGTATAGCGTATAAAAGTATCATTTTAAATAATAAACGATCCATAAATATTATATTATAATTATAAAGCAAAATTTCAAATTTTAACCCAGTCTGCAATGAGTTTCATGACGAGAGGTTAATTCGTTCTTCCTACGTCGCAAATTGTGTAACTAGGATATTTTGTGACCAGGGAAAAATTATTTTAAAATGATAAAATTGGCGCCCCCGACCCTTTCCGTTTTTATCGAATTTTACTATGATATCACGTTGTAAGCTTCATTTTAGCGCCCCTGTACCTTGGGGCCCGGGTACATATTTACCTCAATGCTCACATTGTTACGACTTGGACCGGCGCACAGTACTAAAGGGTTTAACTTTGATTTCCCCACTGGGCGGACGTAGGTGCACATCAATCATTTATATAAGTAAAAGACATCTTCGCAATGGAGAGAAAATAGCCAGGAATGGTTGGTGTATGGGGCCGTCCATAAAGTACGTCACGCCCCAGAGGGGGCAGGGGGTTAAGAAGGTGTGACAGTTTGTGACAGGGGGAGGGGGTCCGGCCATGTGTGACGTAACGGTGTTTTATATCAAATTTTAAATATTTTGTTAATAAAAACAAATTTGTTCTAAAGTGTGACGTACTTTGGGGGGGGGGTCGAGATTTGTGACAGTTTGTGAAAAAAAGGGGGGGGGGCAAAAATGGTCAAAAATGGCGTGGTGTACTTAGTGGACGACCCCTATTCTGTAGCTAAAGATTCTTTTTTTATTTTTTATAACACTGTGTTAAAGTTTAAGTTAAAGTGATTTTTAAATTAAACAACCCCGTAAAAACAAAGTTTTTGACTATAAATCCCTTATATGAGACATAATTAAAAGTATTGATCATGTTCAAACATTTACAGACTGAATCTGCCTTAACTCCCCTTTGCTGTGTAACCCCCGGGGGGGGGAGGAAAGCTCTGGTCACCGATCGCTGGACCGAGCTCAGCGCGACACGTAACATGTAAACAAAAGCACGCAGGTACATCGATGGGTGGCGTCAACGCGTGAACTGACACGTGGAAGAAAAACAATAACAAACGGTGAAATTGAATTACATATGTTGTATAGAGATAAACTAAAAATGCATTTATTTAATTACGGTACGTTCAATCGATCTGAAATTTTGATACGATGCATTGTTAGGTGACACGAGTCTATGTGCCAAATTTCAGCTCGATGGCATCACAGGAAGTGTGTCATTTTAGACTTTTGTTTTTTCTGCCCGCGAACGAGATGACGACAGAGAGACAAGATTTCGAAGTTAATATAAGGGATTTAAAAATAATTTTGTTTGAATGTTTTCTAAAAATTATAAAGGGCCATAGACCATTTTTTGTAGAAAACTGTAACTACATAGCGGCACAATTTTTTCACTTTTGCACAGAGTGGTTCAAAGGCTTAAATGATTTATCCAAGAGCATATCATCTGGAACAAAAGTCTGGCTATTTGCTGATGATTGTATTATCTATAGAATTGAACAATTATTTTAGATCTGGGGTGTCCCCAAACTTTTTGCAAGATGACCGTATTCCATTAAGTAAAAATATGTGGGGGCGGCTTAAAATAAACTAAAATGACATACTTAAAGACGACTGACTTACAAGCTTTTAATTATGTTTGTTGTTTTGTTTTTTTGGTATGTACTTTTCTTAGTAAAGAGTGATATATTGTGTGAGTGTGTGTGGGGGGGGGGAATACTTTGACACTCTATTTAGGGTATATAGTTGTTTTTTTTAATTATTGAATTACAAAATACAGAGAATTTTTAATAAGGGGGAGTGGTGTGGAGGAAAGAGAGAACTTTGCAAAAGCTGCTGTTGGTTCATAAATACAGTATATCTAAAAAAAGATTATTGGTAAAACTTTTCAACATACTGCTTCATCATCCCTAACATAAATAATGTACATGTATTTCTAAAATGTGTAAATATATCATATTTTCTTTCTATAAAAGTTGTCTCTAATTTGAATATGTAAAATTTGCAAATATATTTACATTTCAATTAATGATTAATAAAAAAGTAAAATTATTATATGAATTTTTTTTTAAAAGTAAACTTCCCTTGTCAGAGCAAGCTGGCTTATGGGGCAAGTGAAGCAGCGTTCACAAGTATTCCATGCCCATGACATACAAAGAAATAGTGTGGCTAGCCTCCTTTACTTTACCCCCACTAATATCAGGTACCCATCAGAGCTTGGTGGACTATGAGACACCCTTACCCACGGGAACAAGCCCCAGCCTTTACAGAAATTTTAACCCGTGCCGCTCGGCCACCATGCCCCATTATATTAATAATTCTGTTAATTTTTTTATTTGTATAGTATAATATAATAAGCAATCCGTTGATGTGAGGAAGTTTCTGAAGCACTATAATCTTCAATGAAGCAATGCAAACAAATTAATAATTGTTTATCTTTAGTTATTATAAACAACACAACAAGATCAAGTGAATATAAATTTCAACATGCATGTTTGTTGATGCTCAACAAAATTCTTGTAGAATTATGAGCGATGGCGACAAAGTATACCTCAACAGGACACCATAACAAGAATGAATTTATGCATTTGTAAAGCAGCTCTAGCTTATGCACCCTCCCCCTTTCCCAATCCCCTGAAATTGTCTGAAACAAATACTGGTACTAGTAGCAATGATAGCATAAAATACCTCTTCCTATCATTACTTGAATAAGTTAGTGAGGAAGCCATTAGTTAGTTTGACCTCAAATGATGTTTAGTTTAGATTATCCTACATAAGATGTTACTGCAGCATCATTATTTGGTCATAGTTCACCAGCCTTTTTAATTAATAAAGCACAATTCAGAAGAACAGACACAAGCACCATGAATTGGTACTAAATGAAATACAGGCATCATTTGATCAAAACTGTCCATTAATAGGACATTCAATAAAAATATTTTTCCTCATCTATATTCTAAGGAGCTCAATGGTTAGCCTTTTACTTTGAGGAGATTTAAAAAATTTATAATTCTTTTGGTGCCAAAATAACCTCAACTTTGAGGAGTCAACTTCATTGTTTTATATTATTCAGGATTGAAAAGTCATAATACATCATTAAACGCATGTGATTTAACACTAAAGCTAGTAACACGAGAGTTTATACTAGTGCATGTATACTTTGGTATACTTTATGAAGAAAACATGAGCAAGGATCTTAAGGCATTATGTTATGGTACTCAATAGCACTCATCATTACAAGGGTGTTAAAATCTTTCAGAGAATATATAATTTTTGTTTTGTTTATAGAGATGGGGTGAATGTTGGAGATCTATTTATCAGTCAAACTAACAAATAGGACTGTACAATATTATATACATTGTATTGAAGTCATCCCTTTAACTATATGCCCAGAATCTAGAACACACACAAAAAAATTATGTTAATTATGAAACCTGTTAATACATTAGTTGAATCTGATCTTGAAAAGCAAGGTAATACTACACATTTTTATGAACTATGAAAAGTAAGGTCATTTATAAATGATTTCACACTTCTAAAGCCCCTCCCTAAACATAGCAAACTTATCAAATGATGAGAGTTCATAATAAAATTGTGAACAACCACCCACCCTTCGATGCTTTACATCATAATGGATGAATTCTAATGAGCATGACATGAGAACTGACACTTTTTCATAATAAAAAAGAGATCACTCTAAAATACACGCACCCCATGTTAATTTTTAACAGCTAAACTTTAACATGATATAAAAAAATCATGAATTAAGAAATAGAAAATTGGAAGACTTTTTTAAAATAATGAATACTTGTATAAGTATTTGCACCAATTCATAAAATTCATTTTCACTGTACTTGGAGCACTGATCTCCACAAGTCATTTTATTGGTTTAGCAGTATTGTAAAATAATAAGCGCAATATCTGTGCTTTGCTACGGGGTCAGCATAATAAAAATATCAATACATTGTACTTTGTTTTTGAGTCTCACATTCCTCTTTTTACTCAGGTTTGAGTGATATTAATGACGCCTGCCACCAACCAATGGAAAGTGACCTTTAAAAGTTCACAAAGGTGCCCCTCCATATAAAAATAAATGTGCCGCCAATTAGCCTAAATCTTAACCCAGTGTATATTATAACTATGCATAAGCCAATTTCTTCTCTGAACGCCCCGGTAAGTTCTTTTCAATTTATATTTTCCTTTGTGACAATCTATGAAAGCAACCATCCTAAAACAATCGCATTTACTATTCAAGAGCTCATGTAGTATATGAATGGTTAAGAAGATAAATGCTCGTCTTGTTAGAGGCATGACATAGCAGAAATAAAAATAACCTGTTTCAATACATTTAGTTCACAACAAATACAAACACACACTCACCCACACACAAACACACTTGAGCACTGAGCACATACTTACTTAATTCACGCACATAAATCGGGTTATCAAAATTTTTTTTAAAAATAAATCACATCAAATAAACCACTGCTCTTTTTACATGGTTCCCTTTTCACAAATTAATATAAGCTCAAAAAATAATGTCACGTCATATAATATTTTACAATAAAACAAACCCGTAAAAACAAAGTTTTTGACTATAAATCCCTTATATATGAGACATAACTAACAGTATTGATTATTTTCAAACATTTACAGACTGACACCGAGTGATGTCCCTTGTCTTTAATAAATGGGGGTGGGATGTGAGGGGGTGTCGGCACGACGGTCGGCGTCAACACGACGGTCGGCGTCAACTCAAACTCACGTGAAACTGGCAGAAAAAAAACAATAACAAACAGTGAATTTTGAATTACATACCTCATATAAGGATAAACTAAAAATGCATTAATTTAATTACGGTACGTTCGATCGATCTGACATTTTGATACGATGCATTGTTAGGTCAGATGGGTCCGTGTGCCAAATTTCAGTTCGATCGGATCATGGGAAGTGGGTCATTTTTGACTTCTGTTTTTCCGCCCGCCCGCCCGCCGAGCCCAAGACAGAGACGGCCGCGAAGTTAATATAAGGGATTTTTAAAAAAATACTACACGCTCTGTTAATACCGACACCACAATATTTATGATTTTACGTCTAAATTTTCAATTTTCTGTTTTAAAAATCAAGGGTTACCCCGCATAGCAATGACTGAGTTGTCTTATATTATAGCATTATATATTAGATAATTTTTCTTCATTATAAGAATTATGTTCTGCTGATGATTAAAAGTTGAGGCAGGATTAAAGAGTTAAGAAGCTGAAAGAAAATCGCAAAAATATAATCACAAAGTCAATAAATGTAGCCGACTTAGACAACATACATACATTTTTTTAAAGTTTTTTTTTCAAACAACGAAATTAACTAATATTTCTAAACAATATTTCACATGTTCTATGTGCTGCTTGATGTGTTTATGACCTTCAGTCACATAATTAGCCAGTTTGGTATGTCTCATTTTATCAAATGATGGTTGCAATACTCAATAGTCTATAGACACTGTAGTAGTACCAAATGATAGATAAATGGGTTGGTGCATATTATTTAGAATATTACTGTAGATTGTATTGACCAAGAATAAACAGTTTCAAGTGATACCTCTTGTGAATTGCACTACTGTCACTGTGCAATGATGGAAAGTAGGCCTATTACTATTATTACTAGTACAAAAATGATGGTGGTGATAGTAAAAAAATGAAAATATTTTGGGTCTTTGCAGTGATTACGTTTAGTAATAATTTTATATTTTTATTTGTGCAGGTGAGTGCAGGCCAAAGAATGTCAGTCAGTTGTCACTGAGCTGAGCATGAGTGCCATGAGCCGACAAGAAAAACAATTAATCAATCAATCAATGCTTACACTTACTTTTCACTCTCACAAAATTTAAACAATAGTTAATTATTAACTATTAGTAATAGTTAATAATTAACTATTGTTTAAATTTTGTGAGAGCAATTGTAATAGTATTTCAATTGCTTTTACTTTACTTTACTAATTAAAATTAGTTAATTAATTTAAATTAATTATAAATTATAATAAATTTATAACACAGAAGTATAACTATAATATTATTTTTTTAATATTAATATTAATATCGATAGGCCCCATTTATCTGACTAGGCCTAGCCCTGCCCTATGACACAATATTATTGAATATTACAATTATAATCTTATCTTGATAAGATAAGATATAATTACTGAATTACTCAAATTACTGTATCATGTATCTGTCATTTGTTTTTAGACTTTTAATTTTTAAAGTTTTTTATGATTATTTTAATTTTATTTGTATAATTATAAATAATTTATTGAAATTCAATTTGGATGAGGCTGAGGGAAGGAGAGAGAAATGTTAATTTAGACTTCACTTGTAATATCTACCAGTCCTAGACTGAGAGTTAGACTTAGAGACTTAGACTTAGACCCTACGCCAACAGTAACAGTAACACTAACACTAACAGTCTACAGTTTACAGTTACAGCGTCTTAATTAGGGATTGCGAAATCAATCTTACCCCAAATTATTCTTTATATATAAAATTACACATTATTCAGTAAATCTTCAGAAATAATGACAATTGTTCCAGTTATTATAAAGTATTTCAAATAAAGTATATATTATATAGGCCTAGTATTGGCATTGGTATTATTAGTATTATTACTTACTTACTTGAATCGGTACAGAGTACAGGGCCTTGAAAATTTGGAAAACCCGGAAGCGCAATTTAACTCTTCATTATTTAAGTCTTATAAGTTATAAGTCAAGAATTCAAAGGCAATCAAAGGTTCCCAATAATTTTAAAATCACAACCCTAATTAGGAGTAGACTCTGTAGAGTGACCCTTGACCCCATTTTATAGAAACAAAATGACATTTGTGTAACTTATAAGTGAAATTACACAATATCTTACACAATATGCACAAATAATTATTTGGGATGATTCTGCATCATCCCCATAATTTAAAATAGCTGGAATTGGAATGTCAATATAAAATCTTTAAATGTGTGATTATTACGTTTGTTTCTTCTTTTTGAATGAATAAAAAAAAATTAATGTGTATGTTAATAATGTTATTTAAAGAGGGTCATTTATTAATATTTTCTTCATATTCTACAGCATATCCTTAGAATAAGTTAGAAGGGAGAACTTACTAATAACATACGTAAAGCAATAGTTGAACATAATTTCAGGTAGGCGGAAAAACACTATATCTTTTGTAATAATTTCGGACGCTCCTTATATAATATTTATATATACATTATATATATATATATATATATATATATATATATATATATATATATATATATATATATATATATATATATATATATATATATACATATATATATATAAATACATAAAATTATTGCGTCATACGCTTATCCGTGGTTTTTGTCTGGTCTTGCATATTTATTAGAGTTTTAAATGTTGATAGTCTGTTGGTTTCCCTTGCTTGATCAGACAATCCATTCCACGCCCGAAATCCAGACGAGAAGAACGATAATTTGTATGTTTCTTCATGCATACGGGATAAGAAAAGTGTTTTTATCCTTTGTCTAACCGTACTACCTTATTGTTATACAGTATACAGTGTTACCTCGAGATATGAATGCTTCAAGACACAAAAATCCAAGATACGAAAGGCCAATTGGAGAATTTTTTGTTCCAAGATACGAAAAAAATCTAAGATACGAAAAACGCGCAGCTGACAACACACGTTACGTTATTCAACGCGCTACCAACCGTTCTGCTTTCTTTACAATGTAGTTAGTTGGGTGTTGGTGTCCTATTAAAATTCGTGCATATTTTCGGGAAATTTGTTGAAAAGCATATTTTTATGGTCATTGCTTCAAAGAAATTAATAGCTCTTAGCGAAGCACAGAAGAAGAGGATACTCTCGATTGAGAAGAAACTAGATGATGTTGGTGGAAGTGAGGCGAAGAAATTAAAACATTTAAAAAGCAAATAAAAGATTTACATAAGTTTAAGTGTTATGTTACGTATTTAATTAATTCATGTAAAGTTTGTACATAACGGATTATTTTCATAAAGTTAAGTATTTCGTAAGTAATGCCGTAATGTTTTCTGCCACCCGTTCTCGTCCCCTGCCACCTCCCCTGACGCTTCGCCATATCGCCTCATTCGAAAGGTAAAGGTTCACCGTTATATACATATTATTTTTCATTTTTTAAAATTCTGTTTTCGTTGTTTTATTATTTATTTTATTTATAATGTGTTTTTAAGGATTAAAGAATCTTACTTTGTTTTTCTATATTTTCCCTTGATATTTTAATTTTTTAGTGTTGTATCTGTGTGGCTTGGAACAGATTAAGTGTTTTACATGTAAAACTTAGTTCGAGATAAAAAAAATCCAAGATACGAAAGCCACCCAGGAACGGATTAATTTCGTATCTCGATGTACCACTGCATTAGATAATCTTTGTGCTGTATTTCTAAGTTAGAATTATTTGCAAATGTATTATTTCTTCTTTTCATTTTGCTCTTCTATCATATAGTTTTTCTAGTTTTCATGATTTAACTAATGATGTTACAATTGCCAATTTTCATCATTATCTGGTAACGAAGCTTGCAGCTCTTGTTTTAATTTCTTCTAGTTTATCAATGTTTTCTTTGGTGGATGCGTTGCATACCAAAGAGCATATTTTAGTACAGTTGTGAAATGCCTAATTAGGGGCCGTCCATAAAGTACGTCACGCTCCAGAGGGGGGAGGGGGTGTAAGAAAGTGTGACAGTTTGTGACAGGGGGGGGTCCGGCCATGTGTGACGTCACACTGTTTTATATTAAATTTTGATTATTTTTTTAATAAAAACACAATATTTGTTTTCAAAAGTGTGACATACTTTAGGGGGGGGGGTCCGAGATTTGCGACAGTTTGTGACAGGGGGAGGGGGAGGTAAAAATTGTAAAAAAATAGCGTGACGTACTTTATGGACGACCCCTTAAGCTGTTTTTCAACTGAGGTGGTGATTTTAAAAAAACACACATTGATTTGAGTTGTCAAAATAAATCTTTTTAAATTGAATTTACATTTGAAAAGTCGAGAAGGAGTGGGGAGGCTCTCACCAGCTCGGCAACATTCGGTGCTTCCCCCCCCCAAATCTCCCCACTGCTAACAACATATCAGAGCGCCGCATCGATACTATACTGCTCTTAATAAACGAAAAGGGACATAATTGGTATACTCGGGCCGAAAAAACTATGACATTAACTACACGTTTAGTTAGTGTTTTAAAAAAGCCATACGCTCTTCCACGGAGTCCAGGGCTTGGATCAAGACTTTTTAGGACATACGTTCATTATTATCAAAAAAGCAAAGAAGGGGCACGGTGGTCAAGTGGCATGCGATGGTCACGGGTTCGTATCTCCATGAAGGCAGGGATTTTTTCCCGGGCCAAGGGTGTCACTGAGTCCACCCTGCTCCAAATGGGTGCCTAACATTAGTTAGGGAAACAAAGGCGGCTGGGCATCGCGTGGAACTCTTTGTAGCCGTGGCCTGTGAACGCTGCGTCACTTGCCAACAGTCAAGGTATGGTCTGTGGACGCCAACAATCTGCTGTATAGAAGGAGCGTATAAACAGATAGTCGTAAAACAAGTTTCCCGGAGGAGTGGGAAAAATCATGTCCACCCAAGTTGGTAAAATCATGTCCACCCAAGTTGGTAAAATCATGTCCACCCAAGTTGGTAAAATCATGTCCACCCAAGTTGGTAAAATCATGTCCACCCAAGTTGGTAAAATCATGTCCACCCAAGTTGGTAAAATCGGTAGCTACATGTAATTCCTCGTTCATACACCTGAAATATATCAAGTGATATTAATAGCTTCTTAGGGCTTAGTGGCAATGTTCCCTCACAGGTTCATTGGGGGTGTAAGAAAGTGTGACAGTTTGTGACAGGGGGGGAGGAGGTCAGGCCATGTGTGACGTCACGTATTTTAAGATAAAATTTGAATTATTTGTTAATTAAAAAAATGTTCGAAAGTGTGACGACTTTAGGGGGGTGGGGTCCGAAATTTGTGACAGTTTGTGATGGGGGGGGGGTTAAAATGGTAAAAAATAGTGTGACGCACATTATGGACGATCCCTAAACTAGAAAAGTGATGGCGAACTTATGGCACGCGTGCCACGATCGGCACGCAGACCCCCTTTAGCCGGCAAGCTAAACTAAAATATTACTTCAATCAAAACAGCTAAGCAAACCCCCGTTTTCGGATTTCATTGGAGTGTTGGGACTTTGCTAAAGTGGGTTTTAGTTGAATTTTGGGCACGCGGCCCCCAAAAAGGTTCGCCATCACTGAACTAGATTTAAAAAAAGCTGCAAGCTTCATTACTGGAGAATTATCAAAATTGACAAAAGTAACACCATTAGTTAAATCACTGAATCTATTAACATAAGAGGATCAAATAATATGTGCAAGGTAGTAATAATATATATCACTGAGGCATTAAATCCCAATCTAGAAATACAACACAACAATTGTATGCAATACTCAGAAAAGGGAATAAAACACTTTTATTTTTGCCTAGCCTATGTCAGAACTTAGATCAAACTTCAAACACACATTCACATTCTTCCTGTCTGACTTTTGTCCCTGGAATGTTGGCTAAACAAACAAGGAAAACCAACACACTAACAACATTCAAAACTCTAATGATAATGTAGGTTTTAGCTGTAATTAGAAGGATCATTTATAAAATGTATAAAATACGCAGATAAGATTATCTCGCTGTCTGCTGTAAATACATTTCTCGGTATTAAGTGTGACCTAAGTTGATAGCTGCTGAACTTATTTCCGTAGGGTTGATTCTTATCAACTGAGTTTGGTTTGCAATAATAATGGCTATGGGGAAGGGGTACAGAGTTTTTCACAAGATCCCACCGGATAGGGAAACACCCTACAGTGTTTTGATGGATAGTAAAGCTTTGGATGATTCACTAATGTTTGAATCTGGAGCAGTGGTACTTCTAAGTATGTCAATAGTAATAGATAGTGCATGCTGCATAGTCACTCATAGTGAATTGCATAGTGTCAGTACTGTCAGTGTCGTCACTGTCATGTTCATGTATTCATCCTGTGTACACTTGTACTGAATTGTACTGTAACTCAAAACACTCAACTGTAATCACATTTTACTGTAATAAATTATTTTTAATTGTCATTAGTTTTAAAATTTTTTTTAGTTATAAACAGTTATTGACATTGATGTTTGTTTTGGTAACGGAGTGATTATTCGGAGATTTCTCCGTATAACGCTGGCCGTTATTCGGAGATTTTCCCATGATTCTTAGCGTTATACGCAGATTTTTTTGACTAGTTGCTGATTTGCTATATATTTTTAGAAATTCCCATGATCCGTGAGATGCTATGGACTATGGTCTCATGGTTAAGGCATTCGATCCTTGAACTAAAACGGTCAGATGGTGGTTCGATTACCGATTGGGTCATTTTTTTTTCTAATTTCTTTTTTCAATTATTTTCCATGATCTTTAATTTATAATTATGAGGTTAGGATTAGGGCAGGGATTAGTATTAGTAGTATGCTAAAGTCTAAAGTAGTTTTTGTTATGAACTGTTGGAAACCCAGCGCTTAGGCCTTAGCCTTAGTCTTACTAAGACTCTTAGTCATAGGCTACTTCTAGTACTAGTACTGTACACTTAATGTAACAAACGGCTATGGACTTTTCCCACTTGTTACGATGCAGATTGATTAAATTAATTTTAAAATCATTAATCTTTTTAAAATAAATTTTAATATTTTTTATAAGTAATACAAACAATAACAGTAATAAAACTAGATGAATGATTTTAATATTAATTTATTAAATCTTCATCGTCGTAAGTAAGTGGGAGAAGTCCATGGTCCGTAATGACCATACTAAGATCCATAGCCATCTAAATGAAATCTAGTTGGGTTTGCCAAGTTAAAACAAAAATAATAAAGAATTATTATTATTAATTTATTTTTTTTGGTGGTCGGATAAAAAACAAGTACCAAGTAGAAAATTATTGTCAACCAGCCGTTACTGTTACAACTGGTGGTGTCAGATCGATGTAATTTTAATTTTTTTTTCTTTTTCTAAAAGGCTAAAAGCTAAAATGAAGTAATTATCAGTAAAATAACACTTAAAAGACGTATAGTATATACCTACTATACACAGGTAAATATATTAATATATCAACATTATACTATTATACTATATTTTATAATAATAAATGACTATAGTCATTGTGCCTTGGCTTGTGTTATATATATTATTGGGGGTAGACTAGAACTAATGAAATCAATTTAACATTCTTATAGTTAAAAATCACTTAGAGCTGACAAGACTAAGCACAACTATTTATTTTGATTTAGCTATGATAGCTAGGATGTAAAAATACGGATTTTTATTACTATATTTTTTTTAAAAAAAGAATTCTCCGTATAACGCCGGGAATTATTTGGAGATATCTCCGTATAACGCCTCCCTTTTGGTAATGTACCACATCAGCACTCTTATTTGCGAATTTGCCGGTTTCATGAGCCATTGACATTGAGCCAATGCCTATACAATTGAGTACTATTGACACATATTTATTATGTTCTATGAATCTCACTATTTTTATCGACTATTGCTATGAGAAAATTCTTTTAATTAATGTCTCTATTATTATATAAAAATGCTATATTTGTCATACATAATTTTAAACCTAAGAAAATTATGATGAAAACTGCTTGTTTTTTTTTAGGCCTAACTGAGTTTTTTAAAAAAGAAACTGTTTAACTGTTTTCTTGCAGTAGCAATGTATTTTTCCTCAAATTGAAAACCCAAAATAAAATTAACGAATTTAGCAAGACTCACCTGCACATCTGTGTCATTAATTGTTGACATCAAATGCTATACTATACTATAGACTAAAGCTATATAATATAAATATAGGCTAATATAGGGCTAGTACTAACAGTATTGGTGGTCACCAAATAAGCCTTGGTCAGAGGACAAAAAATGGCATCAGCTAGCGCAAGAAAATATGTGCTCATCCTCACAGATGATGAATAGACCTAACTGTTATTAGAAAGATCTTACGTAAAAAGCTAAAATAGCAAAAATCCACAGAACTAATGACTATATTGCCACTCTAAGTTTTAGCGTGCAGGCCATTGTTTATGTTACTGACTTAGTGATAGTTATCAGTGATGATGTGTGGAATTCAAATAATAATTAATGATTACCAGTATTACCAGTAATTAGAATTTTGACAATAGGAAAAACTTGAAAAAGATAAGAAAAAAAAATGTCAGTCTCAGCAAGATGATTTCTTCAGCAAACAAATAGCGTGAAAGTAAAAAAAAACTTAAAATAAGTTATTTATTTATGCTACACTGTTGAGAGTGAGAAAATTTTTAGCTGCATCTTAACCCTAGTATAGCATAGTCAGGCTGGTGATGATGATTATAATTTTTATTTTACTTCTATAACATATGATGTTTCTTGTTATAGTATAATTTTATTAGTCATTTTGTATTAAGGATAGCAATACAGCCAGAGAAAATAATTTAGGCTGATAAAAATATTCTTAAAGTCTAAATTATCTAGTATTTTGAGAGCATGATGGGTGTTAAATTTAATTTAAATTTCCTCATCATCATCCTTGGCACAACTGCACACCTATGACCTTTACCTGCTCAGTCATTTTCTTCCAGTCAGATCGATCAGAGGCCTTCGACGTCCATGCTCAGATCCCTCATCATATAGGTCCTTCTCTACCTCATCTATCCCATTTTTGTTCAGCTTCTGTCTATAAACTAACTTTGCTGCCCTATAGCTGGCATTTTTTCAAGATAACCCAACTATTACAGTAAGCTATCACCTTGATATTGCAAAGGAAATAATATTATAAGATGCATGTGAATATTGTAAATACATGTAGGTTAAAAGCTTACATGCTAAGGAACCTTCAAGATGATTTGATATGGGTTAAATTTAATAACAATTTCAGTAATCAAAATACATTTATTTTCTACCATTAATTTTTTTCAACAGCCACAGAAGAAGTGGAGCCTCTCCGTAAGCAGTACACGAAAGTTGTTGATGCATATGGATGCCTAGGAGCGTTATGTTTAAGTTCAGGTAATATTTTACATATCTTATGGCATTTATTTTGTAATTAAGGAAATAGCTTAATATCTTAAACAATAAAGTCAGTATTTTTATTAAGCAAGCTTAGTATCTTGAAACAATATAGTCAGTTTTTATATTAAGTGAGAAAGAAACAATATGTTAATGTTTAGAAATGTAAATATCTTGAGTATTTTGTTTTGTGTCTTAATTGATTTCTATCATTTGTTTAATTTTTTAAACATCTGCAGGAATTGAAAGAGTCCAGTATCTAGTCATGGTTACAAGCTGTTTATCAGTTGGCAAAATTGGAGAGTCTGAAGTTTTCCGGATCACTGGTGTCCAGTTTATATCTCTTCGCATTGAACCAGCTGATGAGGAAAGGATAGCAGAGGTAAAAGTATCATTTAAATATTATCTTACAGACACTCCTTCTATACAGAATATTATTGATTTATCATTACAGCAATTTTAGTTGTTTCAGTGGAAAGTTTCTTAAGCAAAAAATTATTTTAGCCACACTGGAAAATATAGAAGACTGGTTCACAATAATATATTGATTTTCTTGTGAAATGTGAACCATCAAAAATATTTTTTCATTAAGCTAAAATTTTCATTTTCTATTTTAAAAAAATGAAAGCAAATGCATGTTATAAAAAATAAGTTTTTTCTATTATTGTTATTGTTAAACAATATTGAACTATGGGTGATTTTTTCTACAATCCATTAAGCTATTTATATATTTATTATTGATAATTTATTTTTTAGATTCGTAAACTGTTGGGTTCAGGTACATTTTATTTCACTTGGTGTGCTGGGGGCAATCCTTGGGATTTAAGTTTATGTGCACAACGCAAGCTTCAAGACCATGAAACAGACAATCGATTTTTCTGGTGAGTGAATCGGTGTCAGGATTAACTTTATAGGGTTTGTAGGGTTTTCCCCTAATCATTTCCTCTAATCATCTCAAGTCGTTGATGTGATGTTAAACCCCATTTCCACCTAGATTTATAATAATGTTGGATGAGGCATGATCTTTACTCTAGGTTTCTTTTGTAACTTTGTTGTTCTTTTTTAAAATCTGATTTTAATTTTTTAGCATGATTTTGTTCTCCTTTATCAGGAACCGAATGCTGCATGTCCACTTTCAACACTATGGAATTGATTGTTCAAAATGGCTCCTAAAGGTGACAGATTTTCCACCAGTCTTAACCCCTTGATTATTGCCCTGACATTTTCTTATAAAATGAGCTGTGAATAAACACCAAGTCTGCTAATGTATACAATTATAATTCATTTGTATAGATTTTATTTGATTACTTGCATGACGGTTTATGGAAAGTGATTTCTATGTTTAAATCCTTGAAATATATTTTCAATTTAGGAGAAATAAGCTCTATGTACAGGGTTGCCATATTTAGCTCAGACCTCATCGGGACACTCTGAGATGCGGGGGTAGAAATGAAGTAAAAAATTTATTTAAAATAATTACTATTTATGTAGAACACAATTGCATGGAACTTGTTGCGGCAGAAGTAGTTGGTACACCATATTTTTCAGAAGATTTCACCGTTTTCATCAAGTCTTTTTTCCCTTTTAAGTATTTATGAATTTCCATACCATTCAGCTTGTAGTGAAACTGGCAATGTAAGATTGATTCCACATTCCCTGGCAGCAGTTGATTTCTTTCATCAGGGCACTCAGCCAACATCAGTGGCGTTCTGTGCGGGGATAGAAAATAAGTACTCGCATAATTTTTTGTTGACATAAAACTAACTGAGGCTGCATTTACATCTTATGCTAAAAGATAGCATTACTTCAGAACTTGAGCCAAGTTCATAACATTACTCTCAGTACTTGAGCCAAGCTCATAACATTACTCTCAGTACTTGAGCCAAGCTCATAACATTACTCTCAGTACTTGAGCCAAGCTCATAACATTACTCTCAGTACTTGAGCCAAGCTCATAACATTACTCTCAGTACTTGAGCAAAACTCGTAACAGCATTTTGAAAAATCAGGACAAAATTTGGTATTGTTAGGACAATAAGGTCCATAACATTGACAGCCCCCATATATTGGGACGTATGGCAACCCTATCTATGTATGATTTGGGGCTATGAGGTTCATAATGTAGATATTTGTGTTCTCCATATGTGTCTGTTTGTTGCAGCTCATTGAAGATTTTGGAACATTTCAAAGCCTATGTATGTTTTAGTATTATTCTGTCCCATTGCAGACCATGTGTGGTGGAGTTGAGATAAGAACAATTTATGCAGGACACCGTCAAGCCAAAGCTTGTCTCATATCAAGGCTGAGCTGTGAAAGAGCTGGGACTCGATTTAATGTCAGGGGAACCAATGATGATGGAAATGTTGCTAATTTTGTAGAAACAGAACAAGTATGCGTTGACCAACTTGGTTTTGCAAATAGAAATTATATTATTTGTACAATTGTTTTGACAACTTTTGCAAAAATTCAATAATTTTCTATTGTGTGAAATCTGTAAATTATAACAGCATTATCTTAATTTATATGATTCTTGAGAAAATGAATCGTAACAATTAGTTATTCACGTATTAGAATAATATTAAAAAGTGACAATAAGTATCTGAATATTAATTGTATGTGATGTAATGTGAAACGTTAAGTTTTTGTAGGTCAGGATCATTGTCTTTTAACTTGATACATTTTGCCACAGGTGATCTTTTTAGATGAAGAAATTGCATCATTCGTTCAGACTAGAGGCTCCATTCCATTATTTTGGGAACAACCTGGAATTCAGGTAATCTCAAATGAACCATTTTTAAAAATGTTCACCATGGTAAAGGAATTCTGTTCCCCATGTCTAAGTAATAAGTATGTATTAAAAAAATTGCTTTTTTAAAATTTATTTTTAACCAGTCACTATTAATTTTAAAAACTTAATTATGATGCTGTTTCATCATTATCAAAAAGTAATAATTAAAAAAAAAGTAAAATTGTGTTCTTACATAAAATCTTTTAGAATTTGAAAAGCCCAAACCTTACAGCTCTTGAGATATTTTTATTTGCAATCTGTAATGTATTTAATTTTATCTTAATCTTTCATCATAGGTGGGCTCACATAAAGTTCACATGTCAAGAGGTTATGAGATGGCAGCGCCTGCATACGACAGGCATCTACGCACCATACGGCAGCAGTATGGTGACCAAGTCATCATTAATCTGCTGGGCAATAAGGAAGGAGAAAAAATGCTCAGCCAGGCTTTTATGGTGTGTATTTAAATGCTTCTAGAGTGAAAATTTGATAGGCAAAGTAAGTTTTAAACTTAATAATACCTGTTGTTGTTTATTTATTCGGGTTTGATAAAAAGTATTTAGAAAATTTTAAAAAATAATCACTTGTATTCTATTAAAATCTATTACTTATTTTGATTAATCAATACGGAGAAAAAATATGTGATTGGTTGTTAATGATTAACCCGTCAGCCGTTAACGTGGGACCAGTCCTGTTCTATCTGGACAGGTTAACTGTAACATCAATTTGTCCTTATTAGCATATCACCCGGAGTTCATCTTTTTGTGTCAAATAAAAAAAACCATTAGCTAAATCATTAAAACTTGAAACACTAGAGGATAAATTTTTAATTTTTTAAAATAATCTGTACATTTTGACAACTAACAGTTCTAGTATTTCGCTACCTATCTACAGAACCATCATACAGCTTCCTCTCACCATCATGATGTTCCGTTTTATCACTTCGACTACCATGCTGAGGTGAAAGGCTCCAACTTGAAAAACCTGGACAAACTCAAAGCTCGCATTATAAAACACTTGCACCAATTTGACTTTTTCTGTACAGATGGTCAGAAAGAAACCCACCACCAAAAGGGAACCATTAGAACAAACTGTTTGGACTGTCTGGACAGAACAAATGCCACCCAGACAATGATTGGCATGGAGGTTAGGTCTTCAACATTTTTAGTTGCAATGGTTCAGGTTTAGACATAGGTTTCGGTTCTTACAAAGATTCATTCAGTTTTCTCTAAAATATAACTTTATACTTTTTTCGGAAAAAATCGAATTCAGCACAAGAGTGATGAATTTACTTCTAACCAATTATTTAATTAAGCAATGCAAGTTACTTAGTTACACTGTATTGAATTTTGTATTCCTATTTCACATGTAAAACATATTCCTTGTCCAGTTGGCTGAATTCTGATATGCTACATGACAGCTTATTTTGTATAAATAGAGAGCAAAGTTAAAAGTCACGTCTAATGGAATTTTAGTCTCTTAATTTTTAATTTAAAAATGTGACATTGAAAGTTAATTAATTATGCTTTGAAATATAAGTATTAAGTTAATAGAGCTTTAAAAATATTTGAATGGGTTACCATTCTGTTTTTACATCTAACCCAATGTCTTTGTCTCAGCCTTTTATCAGACATATTAAATGAGTTGACTTGTTTGACAGATGCTTGTGAAACAACTTGAGGCCCTGGGACTGGCAGCTAAACCCCAGATGGTGGGCAGGTTTGAAGAGGTGTACAGACAGATATGGGTGCACAATGGAGATCACATAAGCCGTATATATACAGGCACTGGTGCATTAGGAGGTGGGCGATCAAAAGTAGGTCATTGCTAAAAATGCTTTTTTCAGAAACGTTGCCTAGCAAACGGAATTGATCTTTGGCAAGATACAAGCTTGTGATCAATGTTTAAGGTTCGTTGGTCCGTGAGCAAAATAAACTCGTTTGCAAAGTTGTACATCATTCCTTTTTGTATGCACAAAAAGAGATCCCTACCAAAATTTGCTGCGCGGCAATTCAAAACTGCTGGGCAGTGTTGGTCAGATATCTGCACAGCCGCGCACCTTAAAGGAAAGATTGCTTGTGATTTAAACCTTTAGAACATTTTCTTAAAATAATGAATTTGTGTGATCTCTAAAAACTACACTTGTAAGTTATTTAGACCCATGTTCTAGTCACCATCTATATTTATCCTACATTGAGCTAACTACCATTTCAGTACTCTGATGCCTCTCGCACAGCCAGCAGAACAATACAGAACAACTTCCTAGATGGCAGCAAGCAGGAGGCCATCGATGTCCTACTCATGGGAAGTTCTCTGCATGGAGCCCTGGCTGACCGTGCTAGAGCTCTCCTCGGGTCAAGGTATCTCCATGGTAAGTTTTTGTGTAAGGCCATTTTACTTCACAGCAGTATTTATCAACGTCAAGGTTTATTATAATTATTGTCTTATATAGTTTGAGTCAAGGTGCTGTCAAGATAATTTTTTTGGAAGAATGTTGAGTTGAGATAGAGAGGACACAATAAGGATTTTTTTATCCACCACCTGGTGATGATGATTAAGAGTCATTTCTCTATTAATGGTCACCTTTATCGCACAAAATGATTATAAAAAGTGCTGGAATTTAATTTGATAATAGTTCAGTGTTGTATTCTCTTTTCTACCAGTGCTAATTTTGATTATTACTGATGTGCATGAGTAGTTTACTGCACAGGGTGTGAGATTGTTGTTTACAGAGTCGGGAAGTCGAGAGGAACTGACAGAGTGTGTGGCGGAGATGGGAATGAAAGGGGCAGTCCGAATAGCTGTAATGAAGAGTTAAACAATTATTGACTTTTGCAACTTGGTTAGCTTTATTTCTTTGAATGTATGGAAATAACATTAAAATCAGGGTCATAACATTCAGGAACAGTGTAGTCACTCATGGTAGTTATGTTTATTACATGAATAAATCTTGTGTAGGTTATAGTAATTCATAAAAAAAAGTCATTGCTTGTCATCAAATGGGGCTAAGAAAATCCTTGTGTGAATAAGGAATAGTAATGGAATCTTTTGAAGGTCTGCTAATGTGTTGTAGGTGCCAACATTGAGATATGCTGATATATCTTTGAAGTTTGAAGGTCTGCTAATGTGTTGTAGGTGCCAACATTGAGATATGCTGATATATCTTTGAAGGTCTGCTAATGTGTTGTAGGTGCCAACATTGAGATATGCTGATATATCTTTGAAGTTTGAAGGTCTGCTAATGTGTTGTAGGTGCCAACATTGAGATATGCTGATATATCTTTGAAGGTCTGCTAATGTGTTGTAGGTGCCAACATTGAGATATGCTGATATATCTTTGATCCAAAAAAAAATACCAGCATAAAATGTATCAGCAATTCAATACCCAATTCATTTCACTGCCATTAATGTAAACAAATAAAGTCTTGCTTGTCTAGACAGAAAAATATATAGTTGTAACACTTGAATGTCGAATATGATTACTGAATTGAAATAAGTGTTCACCATGTGTTGTTAATACGTGTAAACTATATCACATTTTCAGCATCTGAGAGCATCCTCAAAGCCATGACTAGACGTTACAAAGAATACTCCAGAACAGAAACCTACCGCATCTGTGTGGGCACTTACAATGTCAATGGAGGCAAACATTACCGAAGCATTGCCTACAAACATCAGAGTCTGGCAGACTGGCTTATTGATGCCCATAAAGCCCACACCAGTAAGTTGAAACTGATGACTATACTCTATATACTAAAAGACTTTCTTAGCACACAAAATACTAATTCAGCTGTAAAATTAAACATAACATTGATGCCTAATCCAATTTACCTGTTTCCCCCATCTACCTTTTTTTAAAAACAAGCTATTATTATTTGATAAGGCCATTTTGTCAATAACCATTGGGTTATACCACTTTCTCTTATCTACCTCTCTCTGAGTTTATTTTTATGCCAATTATGCCTACAGCAGATATTCTGGTGAATGATGTCGACTATGACAAGCCAGTAGATATATTTGCTGTTGGTTTTGAAGAAATTGTGGACTTAAACGCAAGCAACATAATGAGCGCAAGGTAAAAGAATGAAGAGGACTGAATAAAGGAAGATTTTATTGAATTTTTTGAAGTCTTTTAAATTTTAACTTATAGCTCAATTCTAGGGGCTTTGCAAGACTAAAAGTTATACATGCGAACAGTGTATTTACTTGCTTTGGCTTAAATGGTTGTATGACTTCACACTGACATTTGACAGATACATGAAAAAACAAAACAATTAAAAATTATTTTCAACTACTTTTTATGCAAAAACTTACTAAACTAAATCAGGTATGGTAAGAATTAAATGAGCAAGAACCAATAGTTCAGTTCATTCTGCAGGAGCCCCCATCAGCTTGTCAAGGGTAGGATTATTCAGCACTTAATGTAAATGAATGATTTTTGCCAAAGAACGATCCCTTGGTTTTTGTAATTTTTAGAAACTATTTTTTAATTCAAAGGCTGGAAAAGGCATTTGTAAAAAATTATCCCAGTCTATTTTGACATTTAAAATCATTATAGAAGTTTTGAACCCATGTGGTGACAAAGACTGATATTTAAAATGAAATAAATTTTAACACTTTATTCTGATTATTACTGAAAATTACTAGCTTAACTTTTGTTTAATATTGCAGCACTACCAATGCCCGTGAGTGGCAAAAAGAAGTCTTAAAAACTATTTCCAGAGATCACAAATATATTTTAGTCACCTATATTCAACTGGTGGGAGTGGTGCTTTATGTTTTTGTGCGACCACATCTTGCCCAATTCATAAGGTGAGCTTCACGTTTAATGTAGTTAATCTTTTAAAGTGGTTTGTTGCACACTTAAGCTTTATGTTTTTGTGCGACCACATCTTGCCCCATTCATAAGCTGAGCATGTTATATAATGTAGTTAATCTTTTAAAATGGTTTGTTGCACACTGAAGCAGCAAAGCCAACCCATGGCCTGGCAGGTTAATTATTGCAGCCCACCATGAAAATTGTATTGCTTCCTTCCATTTTCCATTCTTGTTGTAGGCCAGCATTAAATTAAGTCTTTTTTACGAAGAGATTTTTATCTTAAGAAAACAGATTTTGAGCTTTCAGTGAAGAAATAATCTTTTGTGGTAAGTAATTTTACATCATGGAATACAAATAGTAACCTTACTGGATTTATCAAATGTGTAAGCATTTTTTCAGTCCTCAATAAAACTGCCAGGTTGAGAATAACTTCTTCTCACATAAATTAAATGTGTTTCAAAACTAAAATCTCTCTCAGGGATGTTGCTGTGGACAAAGTAAAGACAGGTCTTGGTGGGGCTGCTGGAAATAAAGGTGGAGTGGCCATTCGTTTTCTACTCAACAGCACATCACTTTGTTTTGTGTGTGCCCACTTGGCTGCTGGCCAGTCCCAGGTCAATGAGCGCAATGCTGATTATGCAGAGATCACTCGTAAGATGGCATTCCCGATGGTAGGTTGCATAAAAACTGTACAAGTGTCTCATTTCTTCAACTCACAATGTCTCATTATTATGATTAATTTATTTCAAAACATAAATACCTGAGATTCATGTGTTAGTTTTATTGCTCATAATAGTTTTATGGCTCATAATTTTAGTTATAATAAACATTATTGAGGGGAATCGTTCAGAAACTGTTGTTGGTTTCCAATTCATTTTTATTTATTAGGGCTGGTGCTGATTTTTAAAAATTTGTTTGATTAATCTGGAAAATTTTAATCGAAATTGATTAAGTCGCAGTAATTCCATGGCACCCAAATTTAGTGACGTAACACAGCAAATTCGTTCTCCTATCCAAGAAATAATGAAGAAAAACCTTTTTGTTTACATATGCATGTCTAAATAAATAATGATAATAGGAGGGGAAAGTATGTAAGTAAAAAAATATAAATTATTAATAAATTTGAAAAAAAAATAGAAATATTTTCTTAAATTTTAATCAAATTGAAAGTGATCAAATTAATTTTAATTAATCGATTAAAATTTTAAATGATTAATCAATTAAGTAATAATTATTTTCCACAGCCCTACTATTTATTAATTATATACTATGCAATGTGTGGCTTTTTGAAAGTTTATATTTCTTTCAACAAATGAATTATTTAAACAACCTCTAAGGGGACTAATCCCTGCAGGAGCTTTTCATTTATAAGACAGATATGTTTAAGGTTTTGAAATCTTGGGTTATTATTATTGTCAGGACTTTTTATTCTCTTGCTATTAATTTATCACAGTAGAGTTTGCTCAAAATTTAGATATATTTTACTCTATCAAATCTTCTTATAAATTTGTTAAAAAGATTTCATAAAGATTTCAACTTCACAGCCAGACTAAGCAGCCTGTTCAAAGTACCAATTTTTAAGAAAGATCACCATGCAAATTATTTATTCCAATCTTACACACTCCATTTTTATTTTCCTCCAGGAAATATGCAGAGTGGGTATACCAGTTTGCATGTTTCCATTATTTTCAATTACTTGAAAGACTCACGTATAAATTCATCCTTAAATTTATGTTGTCATCTATCAGATAAATATTAATGTTGTAACAGTTTTATCTTGGTACCAGAATTGTTCGTAAATGTATATTTTTAAAAATGATTAAGTTAAAATAGATAGAATTTAGATGACAGAGAGAGCTACAGAATAATTTACATATCATCCCTTTTTCTATGATGATCTTGTAAATAAATCTTATTTCTCCGTTTAAAAAAAAATGTCCAATCATAACAACTCTTAGTTACTTTTTAAAACAAAGCTAATAATTGTTAACTTTTTGATTGAAATCAAATGCATTATATTCAAAAATTAATTTTAAAAAAAAGTCTCCATATGGTGAATTGAAAACAGTGACAGAATTCAATAACATACTCTTATGTTTGTAGATATATCAAGTGTTAACAATTTAAGGCACTTTTAATCCACTGCACTGACTTAAATTTTTTTAATATCTTCATTAAATATATACTATTACATTTACTAAAAGCCTTATTAAAAGCTCAACAAAATTTCAAATGAAAATGAAATTTCAGTTTTTTTTAAAAAAGAGTGTAGCTTGTTCTTAATTTTCAAAATTTTATTTAAATGAAAGCAAATTAATTAAGATTAAATTTTTAGCTAGCGAACATAAAGCTTTGTAAAAATCAATATGCCATAAATATTTTTTATCCTTTTATTAGATGGCTAAACAATTTTTAGATCCTTTCTGCCATTGCTAGAACTGTCAGCTTAATGAACTTAATATGTCAAGCATCATAATCACATTCTGAAATTCAACTGGTTGAACTTCACATTTAAAAGACAAATCCATGAAATGCTTAAAAGTTATTGATTTTTAAAAATGCTTTGATATAACTTATTGCAAACTAGTTTTTGATACCAATGCTGTAGAGATGACAGTAAGCATCAGTAAAATAATCCATACATTTTTGCATGATTATTGATTAATCTTAATGGGATTTGGTACCCGCATTTAAGGCTATCTTAGGTTTGCTCTATGGGAAGATGACTAAATGATTGCTACAAGTAATGCTGTAGGATCATCTCCAGCATGGTGTATCCTGTTTTCTATTCTTTTTAACAGCACGTTATCCTATGAAAATTTTTTCTCTTTACCTGAATGTGATCCATTGAAGATTGTGCCAATTTTTTAAATAAAAAATCTGTGTTCTAAATCAAATTCTTTTTATTTCATTACATTTTTCTGAGATAAGTATCAATTTATTTCTTGCCATAATTAACCTTTTGGAAACCTACCGTATATACTTGTTCGCAAGCCGACCTTTTTTGGACAAAATCTAGGGGAAAAAGTGTGTGGGGGGGGCGGCTTATGAGCGGGTCATAAGTGATTTCTGCATGGATATTGAATATCGGTATTGTTATTGTAGATTATCGATGTCCTTTTCTACATTCTACAATATTTGACTGCTCTATCAGAAGCTATAATATAGTATGAAAAATCAGCACTTACCTTGTTTAATAATTTTATCTATTTTTGTGAACGTTTTAATAAATTGTTATACAATTTTTGTTTTCAACCACGGATTTTAATGTATGCACTTTTGTCACTGTTTACCAAATAATTTTTTTTTAAAATACCGGTAACTCTTGCTTAACAAAGAGCAGAAAGACAAAGATAGGCAGTACAAAGTAAACAATCATAATGACCGATTTAGCTTGTACTTGTAGTTTTAAAAAAATATGTACCATTTTTTTAAAGCTGTCCTATTATTTTTGGGGGTTTGGCTTGCAATCGGGTTATACACTTTTAATACTTTTCCCTTCCAAAAGTGGGGGGGGGGTCGGCTTATGAACGAACGGGCTATAGAACGAGTATATACGGTAATTGATAACTGGAGGCCTGTTTGTCTTGGAATTTTTCTTTATGTATTATGGGGTATGTAAACAAATTAAGTCATGCAGTTGTCATTCTTGTCCGTGGGTTTATATACTGGCAAGAGCATGATATAGTCAAGTAACTTTCTCGTAATTTTTAAGCTCTGCGTAAAGAAAAAATTGATCACTTCAAGTTATTTTTGTATTATTGTACATAAATATAATGGTAATTATTTGAGCAGAGAAGCCAAGATAGCTAAGATTGATGGAATTTCTTGGAACCTGAAATATTTTTAAAAAATTTACTTAGCATGCAATTCTTCCCTTAGACAAATACTTAATTCTCTACTTTTATTTTGATGTTTATCTTTAGTCTGTGGACGTGCCGAGGAAGGTAAGGGGGGAGAACTTGTAATATAAAAAGTATTTCTATGAAAACCACTCTAAATAAATACAGCTTCAAGATTTGCACAACCTATTACAAATTTTAACTTACATTAGTCTCTTTTCCCATCCATTTTTTAATGCATTTCATTCAAATTGGTTAACAAAAATAGAATGAAGTAACATAGATTGCTGCTAATAAAATTATAATATCTAAAACGTAAGTTTCATATGTAAAAAATGAATGTTTGCAAATGGCTACTAATAAGTAACTTATATTTTGGAATAACCATGAACAATACTTGTAAAATTTCTAACAGTTTTGGTTGCTGCTTTTGGTTAATAACTTGTGCAAGAAACCTACTACTGCTAATTGCTTATTAGTGAACACAATGTTTTTATTTTCTAGAGCTGGCTCTTATTCTTAAATATTCCAATCAACACTCACACATATTTTATTATTTAAAATTCAGCTTCCAAAACAGCTTTTGGGATCCTGGAAGTACACCCCACCAGAAAGGGCTATGCTGCCACGCTGATACCTTGACAGAAACAAATACATTGACCATTTCATTAGCTGATTGGAAGACATAATCCCACACTACATTGCTTATAACCATATGTTAATTGAACCTTATTTTTTGTTCATTAAATATTGTAGTTTTCGCCTGTTTTTTTCTTACTATGAATAATATATGTTCAGTGTGCATAGGAATTTATTATATTCTTTAAAACAATAGCCTGGCCCCTCACTGTCTTGATAGACCCTTAGATTAAAATATTTTAGGGTAACAGTTTTAGAAGGTGATGTAATGACAAACACTTATGGATCATTTGCTGTCATAATTTAAGAAATATAAGGAGCTTAACTTGGCATCGGCAGAAGAAATTTAGTGATGCCCCCTTGTTTAATTGTATATTAACTCTGAGGAAACTTTGAGTTTCTGCTCTATGGGACCTACATAGAATATTGTGCTACAATGTTTGCCATAAATCCTATTACATGTACTTGAAAACAAGTGATAATTAAAGAATTTGGAGAAGTATTAAACTGTATTTTCATAGTTAAGTAATTGTTATAATTAATTTCACCTGGCATTAATCATTGTATCTAGAGTTTAGTGGGTTTTATTTGGATTTGTGTGCTTTACCTTAAAGGTTTCTTAAATCATAAATCCTGTTGTGTCATGTATTAATAGCTTCAAATTGTTGCCTTACCTCCCTTGTAGTTTAACCATTAGTCTAAATTCTAGCCCTTAAAAAAGAATGTTAACCACATACTAATAATACTGCTGTATACTGTAAAAGATTTGAAAAAATAAACTAGATGCATTAAGACAACACATTTCTATAGAAATGCTCTGTGTAAAACTGTTACACTATATATAAAAATGATGAAATAATTCTTGAAAAAAATGTGTGCAACTAGTGTAATTTTTAACAGGAAACATAATAGCTTATTCTGCACATGCGGCTACTCATAAGATTATCTCTCTTAGTGTCGATTTCAGATATTTTTGTGCAATGGTAATAACGTTGCTATGTTGTTTTGGTTTAAAATTTAGGGTTTGGAAGTCTGTTTTTAGGAAAGGTTTGTAATATTAATATATGCAGTAGTACCTGGGAATCTGAATGCCCCAAAACTCAAACAGCTTTTAATATGTATTATTGTTTAGATTCCAAGCTATCACTTTATTTTCCCTATATCATGAAGAAAAAAGTGAATATTTTATTTATAATGTTCAATTTTGAGATGTTTTCTTCAGGGTCGAACAATTTTGTCTCATGACTGTGTGTTTTGGTGTGGAGATTTCAACTACCGCATTGATCTGAGCAATGATGAGGTGAAGGGCCTTGTTGCTTGTGAAAACTGGAGGGCTTTACAAGAGCTTGACCAGCTAAACACCCAAAGAGCTTTGAACAATGTGAGGGCTAGGCTATTTGTTCGAGTTAATAGAATATGTCTCTATTCCAATAAAGGTGCACAAAAACATCAGTGAAATTATCAATAAATTAGAAAATGTGATTTTAAATGTTAATTTAAAAAAACTGTAATCCTGAATCACAATTGCGAATTTCAAAACAATGCACTAATTTAAATATATATTTTTTTTAATACTTGAGGCAACACTGGATGATATTATATCCCAGTTCTACTGTAACTAATAATGACTTTCTTATCCACCTGCAGTGTTTCCAGGGCTTCAAAGAAGGTCAGTTAAACTTTGCTCCTACTTACAAGTATGATACTTTCAGTGATGATTATGATACCAGTGAAAAGGGACGCACTCCAGCGTGGACAGACAGAGTTCTTTGGGCAGTAAAGACAGCAAGAGATCCAGAGGGTGAGAAGAGTCGAGTCTTAAAAATGTCCAGCTTTGCAAACTTATGTTTGAAAATGTACGTTTTAATTCCCCTCCCCCCATCATGTTTTAATTCCCATCCCCCCCACCACAAATCTGCTGGTAATTTTGTAAATCCACTGTTGAGTTTATCCCCTAAATGTAATAAAAAGGTTTAATTCATTTTACTGTCCGCATCAAACTCTTCAGATGAGACAAATGATCTGAGCCTAGCTCAAGTGAAGCTTTTGTTATACACAAGGGCAGAACTGAGAACTTCGGATCACAGGTAACATTATTCATCTTGATTTTGAATCTATCACCTTTTGAAGACTTTTTAATAAAATACAACTTTAGGTGCTTCTAAATAATGAGAACGAATAATTCACAATTTATAAAAGACCTCACTATTAAATCTGGTTTTACTTTGTTTTGATATTGGGAAACTGGGTTGCTAAGTCTAAAGACACATTTTAAAAATGTAGTAGGGGAAAAAGAAGATTGATTACTATGTTTATTGTATACCTAATTTTTTGTACTATATATCAGTTAAAAAAACACTATTTTTTTTTAATTGCAGACCAGTTGTGGGAATTTTTGATGTCGACACTGTGCTAGTGGATGAGGAGAAGAAAGATGCCACTCTTGCCAAAGTTGTAGAGGAGCAAGGACCAGCAGATGGCACCGTCATTGTGTCTCCTACAACTGGGGGAGATATTTCTGATGAGATTGTGGAGGCAGTGGTGGAAAAATTTAAGGAAGTTGGGGATATTGTCATCGTTCGGTAAGTGATAGCGTATACGACTTTTTATCTCTTTGATGCAACTTCATATGAAGCTTTACTGATTCTTGACCTGAAAGGAAATGATTTAGGGAGAACCAATTCTTTTGCAATGAAACTATTGAATCATTGATATATGCAAGTCCATATTTTCAGTTGATGCTGAAAAATAAGAATTGATGTTAAAAATGTATGTGGTGTTGTTGTCTTGATTGACTTTAATGTAAAACTTTTAGTTGCATTTTGATAACTATTGAATAACTATTGTCATAATTGTCTCAACATTTACCAGAGAGTGTTGTTTTAGAGATCTCATTAAAGTTTTTATAAGATTAATGAATTTTGAGTTAGAAATTTTTTGTTTTGATGAATGCGCTGTTTGTACAGTTTTGTAGGATCAGACATGTGGGTACTGTATCAGAAAGGTGCGCATGCACTGGAAGCCCTGCAGTTTGACCAACACGAGGTACGGTTGTAACTTATTGTGGGAAATGGGGGCAATTCTTAGTTCTATTTATTATTTTTTATATAGAGATGTATGAATGTTTGACAAAAGTCATTTTCACAATGAATACTGTATGGTCAAACGTAGTAGGTGTGACATCTATAAGTATTTATGTGTACAGAATTAAATATTTTAGATTTAAACTCTGTATCAATATCTGCAAGTTTTACATAAAGTTTTCTCTGGGTGACAGTTTGCAGGAGCAAAAATGAGAGTTTCACTAAAGACCCAGGAATGGAAAGGAGAAATAGAAAAAGAGCTGAATCTGTGTTCCAGCAACACTGGTGCCCTGTACAACCAGTTCACTAACTCTCTTCTAGGGGATGACTTCAGTGTACCCTCCATGGAGTTTGACATAGAAGAAGGTCAACTGCTCTTCCTTCTTATGTTTTCATGCTAATTGAATGCATTCAATTAAAATGCATATTTTTTTTACTTAACCTTTTCAAAACTTTATTTATAACTAGAAAAATACCCGCACTTTGTAGCGGGAGTGTGCTGACCCTTTATCCAAGTATTAGTTGCTGGTTATTACAATTTTTATTTGCCAAGTTAAATTTCAGAATCATCTTTTTAGATAAAATCGTATGAGAAGCAAAGATATATATAAATGTTATATTAATAGGACACAGCTAAATTTAAGATGCGTACACGACAATGTGCGCACAGTAATCAGGCGATAAAAGATTTTAGAACGCGCACCGCTAAAAATGTAGCCTTGAAAAAAATACTGACACAATTATTACACAAATAGGTTTTTATTAAATGTCGAGTTATGGAACAGTCAATAATTAAAACAAATTCGCAATTAAATTTAAACGTGTAAACAATTAAATCTAATGTTTCGTGTGGTAGGTATAATTAAATATGTTTACGTGTCTATCTAATATATAGAAAGTAGCAGTAAAGAAAATGACAATTATTTGTACTACATAGCTCAAATTATGAAGCGTACACGAAAATGTGCGCACCGTAATTAGACATTATAATATTTTTTGAATGCGCACCGCTGAAAATAAAGTATTAGGGAAAAAAAACGTCACCAAAAGTAACTCGCTTTGAGCGGCATTTGAACGTCCGCGTAAATTTGTTCAATACAGAAATGAGGTTAAATTTTTTATTCTTTGTCTCTGCATTTTCTGATTATTTAATTTACGGCATTCGGGCAAAAGGGACAATTACAAAAACTAACTTAAAACCACCTTCAGGGTAAAAGGAACCGTCCTGCCAAATTTGGTCCCCGTCCGTCTTTTGGTTTTTCCGTGATTGTCTAACAGAAAGTCGAAAAGTGAAACATACAAACATACAAACAACTGAGCTTTATATATTAGATTAACCTTAACAGGTAAAATTTTAAAAGATCACTGCAAGCTGGTAGCAACAATTGAAACCAATTTGAAATTTAAAAATTAAGTTTTTAAAAAATAAAGTTGTCCATACAATTGGTGAATATTTTTCAAACTTTTATACCACTCTGATGGGTACTTTACATAATTTGGGGTAATTAAAGTCGGCTGGGCATTGTGCCATACAAATACTACGTTTGCCATGGCCCGAGGAACATTGCTTCACTCACCGATCACCCTGCATGGTCTGTGCGTAATTACAATATGTGTAATTAAGCACCTAGATTACAGTAATCTTCTAAAGCACCTGTAAGGAATGTGTAAAACGTATTTTAACAAAATAAAAAAAAGGAAACCATCAATACTTTAGCTTCTTTCATTCCACTCACTTGCCACGTAATTTCAGATATTGTCTAGAGTAATCTTATTTCTTAGATGAGGTTATTTACATTTCTCTGACAGATGAGACTGATGATGTTGATGATGCAGAGGTAGAGAGTGCTCTTCAAGGTCTGACGGGACCATCTTCAGGGGTCAGTACGCCGCTAGGTCAGTAAAAGCAGATTATCAGAAATTATTGATTGCAAAATTAAAATTAAATATTTTTTTTAAAGCCTGTGGCTTCTGATAATCAGCCTGTGAAGGACTTTGTAAAGCTAGATTTTTAAAACATGACAAGACAACTGAAAACTAGGATGACCAAAGTCAAAATTTAAACATCTGTGTTGTCATTTTGTTTGTTGATGTGGTGAAAAATTAATATGTGCAGTATCATACAAACACAATTTTGTCTTTTAAAAAAATGTATACACTCTTTATTTCTGGTGTCAATATTGTTTCAATGTATGATTAGCATGTCGTTTTGTTCTCTTGTAGCTAACCAGAGCCCAGTCCCACCATCTGGGGAAATACCCGGTGGCCCACCAGTAAATCCAGCCAGACCTGCTAGACCCGGTGGTCCTGTCGGATTACAAACTACAGTTCCAGGTGCAGCCCCAAGCAGGGAGAGCAGTCACGTTATTGTGCCGGAGAGTGCCTCACTGTTCCGAGCATCACCGTCCCTGGAAGTGAGTTCATTTTTTTTATACAAAGTGAATAGTGTGATATGAAACAAAGTGTGAAATGTAATTAAGTGCAATCCAGGAGTCACATTGTGAAAATATAATAAGATACCTATCTGTCTAAAAGACGTAATGTATATGATGAACACAGCAAAACAAGTATTTCTGAAGTTGAATGGGTTTGAGATATGAAGCTTCACATAAACTCTGAGTATGTGTACGTTGTTAAACGGCTGTAAACCTGGAAATAAGCTGCTATACTATTATGTCACCTGATTCTACTGCTCTCTTAAAGACAATAGTTGAATATTTCCTAAACCATTGTTGTGGTCCGATGTTTGTGATCCCAATGATGTTTAATATAAACGCACTTGTTAACCTGTTGTATATATTTATGTGGTAAATAGCTCATGTGTACCATACTGTCATTATATGTTGTAGTTAGGATATTAATGTTTCAAATTGAATGCATTGATAATGTGTCTGTTATTATTTTTATGTGAATTGCTGTGGGCCCAATTTCTTACTAGGGTACAGCGCTATATAAATTATCAATAAATTATTATTATTATATTAAATATTGCCACAACTCACTACAAATAATTATTAACAGAAGCAGCCCCCTGCCCGGCCTAGTGCCCCACCAGCCAAACCTCCCCCACCACAAAGGCCTCCAGGTGGACCACCACGTCCAGTCCCAGGCTCAAGTGGACCCTCTCAGCCTTCTGTTCCAGGTATTGATCGTTAAAATCAATGGACAACAAATCACACGTGGAATAAATATTAAAATAACTTGTGGAGATCCTGAACAAACTATTTTCACTTGACATGGACATTTGATATAATAACTTAATAACACTTTTGACACACACTTTGAGTTCACATGTGGGACTAATTATCATTACTTGGACACTGCAAACATCACAACAGTAGAAAACATTGTCATTTTAAAACAATATTTCAAGGTGGCCCAGACAGACCAAGCAATCCACCACCAAAGATAAGACAACCCCTAAGACCAGCGCCAGTTGATAAGACCAAATACAAGAAACCTCAGGTGAGCTCACAAAGACACATTTATAGAGACATTTAGAATCATTCACAATGTACACAATTATACACACTCCTACATTAGCACTGAATTCATCAAGAAAGTATGTAACTCAATTGGGAGAGATAAATCTGTATCATTTGAAGTTTGCTAGTCAGTTTAAAACTGTTAAAAATTGTTTCTGCCGGAGAGCATTTTATATCCAGCAAGTACAAAGGGGGTTTCTTTTTACAACTTGAAACAAAATGATTAACTTTAGAAATTATATCTTACTAGATATGACGCGGGCCGTTACATACACCGCAGACTTGCTCATCATAGCTAGTGCAAAGAACGGGTGAGGGGGTGAGAGACACAAACAGCACGAAGTAATGAAAAAAAAGCGAGTAAACGTGGACACATGTGCAGTGCGATTGTTGATACCTGCGCCCCCCCCCACCATTTACTACCATCCCTTGCCAACCATAAACTGTGATTGGCCGACCCTGACAGGGTTAATAATGTTCGTAAACAAGGGGGAAAAGAATGGGCAGAAACAAACATTTTTAAAAATTAAAAAAAATTTCCCGCTATGTCTTGAACCCAGGACTTTCCGCGTGCAAGGCGGATGAGATAACCACTACACTACGAATCACATGTTATTCTGTGAAGAAACAACACAAGTTACAGCAAGAAAAATTGTCCCCCTCCCCTCCCTTTTCTTTTCATCCCACTACGCTTGCCAACAGTAATCGGTTGACCCCAGCGTCAGTCATTCGTCATGCTCATTTGCACATACTCGTTTACGTGAAATATATATATATTTAAAGGGCATTCTGTAGACTTCCTTTCTAAATGTTTTCATTTTTATGAAATCTTTTAGTAACCAATGTCGAAACACATTTTTAAAATTATTTTATCAGTATTTGATTGACAACACCTTAATTGATGTGATTACTAACATCATGGTTCATAACTATAATTAGCTCAGTTGAGTGAATTTCATTATCAGTATTTTGCTACATTGTCAGATTGGCCAAATAAGCAGACCCACCCATGTTACTCACCAAGGACATGCTGCAAACATTGAAGAGGCAACAGAGTTGATACAAAAACTCTTAAGCAGTGGATCTGACCTGTCATCTGGCAGCAACGTGGCCCTGCCTCCACCACTGGCCCCATCCAAGTCAGAGACAAATCTCAGTGCAGGTAAAAATTTCTTTCTTCTCCTTCATGTTGTCGGTCCATTTGGTCATTTATTGAAGATCCCTTTTTTTTTGATGATCTCATCAGTTTCTGTTTGTTTGAGTTGAAATCTGTGGCCCCCTTCATGCTTTTATACTGTAGCAGAATAATTTGTTATAGATTTGAAAGACCATTAAAGCCAGTTCCAGAACAACAAAACTGCTATACTGTGTGGTTCTTTGAAAGAACCATACACTTGTTCTTTCTATAGGAAAAATAACTCTTGCAAATGTTTCAAGGGGGTTTAAACCTTAACTTGTAGGAGGACCAAATTAAGACCATGGATTGACTTTGTAAAGGGCACCCTAAAACTCCACCACAAGAACATTTAGCAGCCCAAGTTACAGTTATTGAAATCTCCCCAGCAAGAGTAGACTGAAGATATGACAGTTACAAATACATCATCTTCATTTATACACTCTAGTATAAAGAAAATAAAAGAAATCCCAACAGAAACATGGGTTTCCTTGCTTGTTGGCTACATTTGTAGTGTCATTGAACTCGGTCCTAACTTGATTAATTTCCAGGTTGGAGTCAGCTAGCTGCCCCACCAGCTGTTCCTAGAAGTAAAACATCTCAAGATGTGGGAGATGCCCCATCAGCTCCTTCCTCATTTCCCTGTCCACCCCAGCCTGCACCGAGAAGGTTCAGTCTGGACAATGACTGCCTGGGGGGGACACAACTCTCACCAAGTGAGGGCAGCACCGTCAGTGATGTTCCTGCAGCTAGACCCCGTCCTGCGCCCAGAAGAGATGTGCAGAGCAGCGCCGGAGTCCCCAGCCATCAGCCTGATAAGCCATCATCACCCAGCAAAAGGCTGGGCGGTTCTCTGGTTACGCCACCACCCGTATCCTCTCGCCCCGCTCCTCCACCACCAGCACCAAGACATGACCTTCCATCCAACCCCGTTCCTGTTCCTCCCGCCCGCCCTTCCAGGCCATCTGATAAGGTCTCCCCTAGTCACACTGCCAAGCATTCAGACGCTCACCAAGATCCCTTCTCTACACCATCTCATAACTCTCACATCCTAGACAGAGAAAACAGCTTGCTTGATAATAACCCAGACAAATTTGATCCATTTGACACCAGCTATGCTAGGATACCATCCCATAATTTTAATTCTTTAGGCTCTCATGTCAGTGACCCATTTGATACACGTGCATTTAATTTGGGTCAGCCGAGCCACTCCACTTGCCCAGCTAACAACTCATCATTTAGTGACCCTTTCCAGACAAATTTCACCCCTAAATATGACGCTGCAGATCCCTTTGATACAACTTCTGTCTCCAAAGACAGATTTAGTCCATTCCAAGGTTCTACTCTTTCCAGCAGTGCTGAACCCATCTCTTCAAACCTTGAACTAACTGCAGGTCAAGGCTATGAGTTTCAGCCCCCTGTAATGAGTCCACCCCCTCTACCAGCTGGCATGGTGTCTGATCTTCCTCCCCCTGCATGTCTTACCCCCATTCCTGATATAGCCCCCCCACCTCCTCCTAGAGAAAGTACAGTCACCGCTCCACCTGTTCCGAGCCGGTCGAGTATTCCACCTCCTGTCCCAAAACGACCATGATTAAAAATCAGAGTTCATCCCCTTCATTCACTCTTTAAAATTAACATTTATGAAACAAACTTGACAGAGGAAAAGAAGCGTGGGTATTATTACTATTATTTTCACTTTCAGAATAATTTGTGCTTTGATAATTAATCTAATGTTTACCAAATGCTCAGTGTCACACTAGTCATACTGGCTTGCACTAGTCATACTAATTGTTTAAGTGTCTCAATAAAAAAAAATACCTTAAATGCCAGTGGCTTTTAAAAAAAAATTCAAAATAAATTGATTTAGAGCCATTGGCTTAAGTTATCACAGGTGATACAAACAATTTTATTTACTTATAAAAATATATTGAGAAATATTCATGACTCTCCTCATCACATTCTGATTTAAACACATGAGCTAATAACCTAAATTAGTTTGTTGAATTGTTGGCTTTACATCATTCACTGCTGCTTTCCCAACGCCAGGCATCTCCATGGTGCGACATGACTTGGGTGACTTGGGTCTCCAAGGTGGTCTGCACCCACCCTTTCATGATTAAAGTAGTGTCCATAGGCTATGAAATCCCTGGCATTGCTGCCAACATGAACTGGCGTGCACATCAGGGTCTTGCTGCTGGACAAATCTTATCATCTGTGCCACTTTGTGGTCATTAATATTTTTTGTTTGAATACATTGGTAGTTTGTTCTGGCTTACTAGGCTTGACGTGCATTAGTTGAAGATTACTGGAAACAAATGAGTGTGGTGAGGGATTGGATTGTGATGTTAATTTATGTATTCATTTAGATTCCATAAAAAGATTCCGTGTAACGGAATCTCTTTTAAAAAAAATATTTTATAAAAAAAAGATTCCGTTACACCGTGTAAACTCTAAAAAGCATAAATTATCCAAGCATGTAAGTACTCACGAATTAGCATAATCTCTCCCCCCCCCCTTTTTTTTCAACTCTCTCTTTTGAGTGTGTTAAAGTGAGGTGAATATTACTTTGTAAAGTAATATTTCATACATGTACTATCACAGTGGCCATTGATGTTATTCTAAAGAATTTATTGTTTGCTGTTATTTTATCATCATTTTATTATGTTCATTTGACTGTGATCGTTAATAAATAAAACCATGACTGAATTGTACAATTGATTCGTCATAATAGGGGTGCACTCCCAATGTGGACTAGTAGCTTTAAGAAGGTTATTCACTGCTTTGGCTTGACAATCCATCATCACCAGTTCTTAATGAATATATTTTTCATGACAGTAGTTACCATAGCTGGTTGACTATACTTCACAGTAGGCTGCATTCAATTCCTTATCAACTGATGTTTTATCACAACATTAGTTACCTTAGGTATTTGACAGTACTCTATGGTAAGGCTTAATTTAAGCTGCCGTACAGCTGTACAACTTAAGTCAAGCTGCAGGTTATTCTTGATTCTTCTTAGATCTGCAAAAAGGCCGTTGTTAGATTACTTTATAAAGCATTCCAGATGTTGTCAGGGGTGATGAGTAAATATCAGGTAAACAAAGTATGGAAGGAATTTATTGCTGATATTATTGTTATGAATTTCAGATTTGTGGTTATGCTCTGCTATTTTTTAAAATTTTGTTCACAACCCAAACATATGGAAAATACTATGGTTTTAGTAAGAAAACACCCGTCTAGAAGAATTTTCAAGTGCAATAATGATATTATATTGTTTCCTAGAAACCTGTCATGCTATATGCTGCTTATCAACTATGAGCATAGTTCAATTTTTTAAATTATCCATTTGTCCTGTCACTGAGCTTTGAAGGATTTGATGTAAAATCTGCCTTTTTACTGTTGCAATTTACATAATTGGCCTACCACACTGTTTTTTTTTCCATCCTCTTATTTTTAATGAAACTAATTTAGTAAGTAAAAGTTACTGTTCACGGAGGTAAAGAAATAAAATCCGATTTCATCGTAGTGAAAATTAATGACAGACAATAAGATCTCCTCTCAATGTTGATGTTATATTTTAAAAATAAATTTTTAAAGAAAATGTATACAGTTAAAAGTTAAAATTATTTTTGTTTTAAACTTTAATTTTTCCTAAAAAAAAAGGAAAAACACTTTGTTACTCCTCACCAATAAAAAAAATGGCTAACTATTCTGATTATTGTAACATATGGAATCATAGCTTATTTTTAAATTTGAAAGAGTTGGCTTCCGAATTATTTCAGTTCTTACTAATCTTACTCTCACTTTTATCTTATATTGACTTTGTTTTAATTCATGTATTTTTTTCAAAATTCTTCATGTATGCCATTAATTTTCTTTACTTATTCCTCCATATAGAAACTTTTCATTACCATTTTAAAAAAAAATCAGTTTCAATAAATATTTATAATTTAGAGCAGGAAGAATATGCCACGTTTGTTTGTTTTCTATTGCTCATTTATTAAAATACTCAAATATCCTACTTACTTTTTGCCTGAATGGTACTTTAAAAAAACGAGCATGTGAACAATGTGCAGTTCTATAAATCCTGCATGGAGAAAAACAAAAATGAGTCATTTAATCTCAATGTTTAAATTAATAGAAATGAAAAGATGATTTTAGTTACGTTTTGACATTCATAATTAAAGAGAAAACAACTATTTTCTTTGAACTTTTTTGTTGCCCTTCTTATTATTAATTTTTTTAAATTGTGCCATTGCATTAATATTCTCTTTTAAATATTTGAAAGGTCAAAAAATGTATTCCTAAGATGTATATATTTTCTGCAAAATACTCCACTGTATTGACTCGAATATAACACGACCCAAATTTTTAGAATCTTCCAAGAAAAATCAAAAGGAAATTGAAATGTATGCTGCAAGTAAGCAATTTTTATTAACAGTACTATGAATGAATAACTTAAAATTTTACTATTAGATCAAACCATGTTGGATAATGTTAGGGCCTAGGCCTATGCTTTTTAATAGTGCTAGGGCCAAGCCCAATGCTGTGGCGTTCTACATCTCAATAGGTCAAGGAAGATGAAAATAAAACATACCGGTACTACTTAACTTGTTCACAATTAAAGCTTAACTAGCAGATAGCTGATAAGAGTTGAGCCGCATAGAGCCGGCACAGAAGGGATGTGCGGGAGTTGTATAGCAGGTGGCCTATATTCAGGTGCTATTTGAAATCCAAGACTTTAAAAATAACACGTTTGCTGTTTTTGAGATTGTATTTTTGGGAAAAAAACATCGCGCTGTATTCGGGCCGGTACGGTAGTTAAATTTTTGACTGCGTACTTAATTTATTAGTTGAACTCCATTTAATGAAAATATTTTTCTTGTTATTTGTTAATAGATGATGTATAATGTTCAAATTTTGGCTAGTACTATGACAGGTGATAACTGTAATATTGACCAGGTGTATTATATCCTAATGTGTTAACATGGTATTTGATTATAATCAGTGCTATGTTATTCATTATATGCCTCCTATTGTAATCATTAATTGTTTTAATAGAATCTGCTTCTTTATTGATTTTAACAACATAGCCAGCATTAAACATTATGTGATCATTGTAGACTCTTAACATTAAATGTTGTTATAGTCATTAAAAAACAACTTTACACAAGTTGTGCAAAATGTTTTCAATTTGATATTACATTATCTAGTTCTCATATTGAAATGCAAATTCAGTCCTTTTGTGCAGACTGTTCCTTACAGCAAAAGCCAAGGGAAGCCACTTCCGTTGGTCCTCTCCTGTGTGGGTCTGCGAGGGCAGTGCTTCTCAAACTTTTAGTGTGGCGGACCGGCAAGAATGTTTTTATTGCCCCAGGGACTGGTGAACTATTTTCACTGTACTGACGTGGTAGCGAAATGTTATTTATTTTATTTTATTTTCTTTCATTTAATGTGCTTTTTAATTATTTAAGAAAAATTGACATATTTTATGGGGTAGTATTAATGGTTGCAAATATGGGAGTATAATTATATTTTTCTGTCCTTCCTGCGGACTGGCAGCGCATGGCCCATGGATCGGCACTGGTCCGCGGACCACCACTTTGAGAAGCACTGTGCTAGGGTGTCATTCTCTTGATGTTCTCAACTGATCAGTGCTAGTGCTAGGTTTTCTTGGCTTACCTTTACTAGACTGTCTGCTTCAACGCTGTCTGAGAAGTGAAGTAGATTTGCATGCTTACATTATTGTTATATATTTGTCTCCAGCAAATAAATGTAAACATAAAATTTATAATAAAAAATAAAGGAATTAAAAGAATGAGATGTACCTAATAGAATTATTGACTTGTTCAGTGACTATTGGGTTTATTCCAAACATTTTAGGTGGCTAATAACTAATAATTAAGAGCATTTTTGTGTTGGTTTATGCTGTTTTATTTAGGTTTCTTCTTATTAATATTTAAACTGTGTGATGTACTTTGTCTCTCAGATTTAGTATCTCAATTCGTTGATTTAAAAGATCTGTACTTATAAATTAACATTTTTCAAATATAAAATTTATCAGTATAGTTTTTATTAGCTCCTATCAACATTTTTCTCTGTTGAAGTATGTTCATGTCATGAGTTCATGTCATGAGTCCATGTCATCAGTCCATGTCATCAGTTCATCTGTTTTGTCAAATTATTGCTTGGTGAACATTACTCTACATAATAACATTATTGATATGATAAGGATGAATAAAAAATACAGTTATATGTATGTTATTTAAAGAAGTATAATAAGGGATTAAGGATTCACAATTAAATTAGGATAAAAACCTTACATGAGAAATGCATCTATAAATAAATGCAACCATGGTATACCAATCTGATGTGTGAAAAAATGTTTTGATGATATATGCCAAGTCTCAATTATATTATGGTACACTAATCTAAAAGGACAGTTTAAAGGACTAGGAAAATGTCCTTTGTGAGAAAATATATATTTTTTTATACATTTAAAAAATGTAAGAATGTTGATATCATGTATTATTGTTTGTAATAAGTTTATTTCTCAATGTCTAGAATATATTGAATGATGTTTAAATGTAAAATTGTTGTCACTAGTTTTATTAACTCTCTAATAGTAATTCAGCCTCAGTTAGGCTCAGAGTGTTAATATTATTATTCTGGAAGTAACAATGTTTGCCGTAATGTTTGTCTCATATAGTTTAGAGGCTGTACCATTTATTTCATAATGTGAATTATTTTATCTAGACTTGGCTTATACCTTGACAGTCACTGGCATCATTAGCACATCAATAGCATTTAATGAATAAATCAAGAACAAATTTTGTAATTGACACCATTTTCGTTTTTTATTTTTGGTCAAATCTGAATTTTAAGTGGAATTCATTATAATCTTTCTTACATCTTGTAATGGTTCATTTGAGCTTAAAATGTTTGGTAATGTTACAAGAACTTTACTATATTGATTGCATAAAAGTGGGTTGGAAAAAGCCTGTGAATTGGATTTCTTGGTTTTTATGTGATTTTTAAAAAAAATAGAAATTTTCATTTGCTTCTTCATAAGTAAATGTTTGGAAATAAATATGTTAATTTGTTTATTCACTCCATAGCTTTTTACTTAAAATATAAAGATTCAGCAATTTTCATTAATAAGCTTTCTGGTAGAGAGTTAGTTTCCTAGACCAACACATCTTTTGATTTTAATACTTTTAGTATATTTCTTTCCCATAAGCTCCATTTGTTTGACAGTGATTGTCAATTGATGCTGTGTAACAGAAAAATGAATTACCTTACAGCTAACAACTTCAGATATATACACATACAATCAACAGCGTAGTGTGGGTTAGTGCCACCGTAGCCGGGCCTAGAATATATTTCTGACTCTTCTCACAAATACAAATCTGCAACTGGCTGAATATCCTGCCACTTGATATGAAAACTTTAGCCTCCTGTCTGCATCCCACATTCCTACATCATTGGACATTTTATCAATATATTTATCAACAAGCTTTGCATTCCAAACATGAACTGTTTGATACAGATCTCAACTGTGTTCAGGTTTAATTGTTGGTTATAATATAATTTGTATTTTTTTTAGTAGTCTGGATGTCCATTCAAAGCAATACAACTTTATGTCATACTAGAAATATGAATGTGAAAATAAAGACATTAAAGGGCTTCATAAAAACAAATGAGGACTATCTGTATTTGCAAATTACAAGACAATACTCAATGCAGATTTTCTTTAGAGTGTCCAAATATACCAAATGGATATGATTTTTCAAAAACCCACCCAAGCTAAATGATTGGTTCATTGTGATGTTTAAGTTTGAAATCGTTTGATTGAATAGCCCTTTAGTGTGAGGAAAAAACAAACCAAAAATTCGTTATTTTAAAAATTATATTTGAAATGGCTTCATTTGATCAGTCACGTTTTTATTTTTGTAAGACTTTTGTCGGAGCCTCATTATTTTTCCTTGTAAAAATAGGTGAGCAAATATCAATTTCACTGAGCCGTTTCCAAAAGCCAAATTTAATATAGAAACGTTTTACCCCCAGATCCTCACTTATCGTCTTTGGAGGGGGTGGGTACTTTGACAATGGATTTATCTTTCAAAGTTATATATTTTGTGTGCTTTTATTAAACTTGGTACTTGGTCTGCCTGGTTCTAAATCTTCTAATTTATATTACACTCACTTCCCATGGTCTCATAAACTGTAATATATCATGTAAAATAGGGCTGTGATAAAGTTTTTAAATAAAATACAAAATACATGGAAGAAAATTGTGTAATGAAAATAAATTTGAGCTTTATTATTAGGCAACTACAACAGTAAACGTTTCGGTTTATGCCTTCATCAGTACAATTAACATAAAGAACGTACTTAAATAAGTAATACAATTATATTTAAATTCTTAAGACACACTGTATCATAAAATAGTAATGTAAAATAAAAAGAAAAAACAACAAACAGTGACACAGGATATAAGAAAAAGGTCTCTTAAATTATTTAGCCTCTTCAAATTCCCCGTGGTGTCAAGCCCTCTTAGTGTCTATACCAATCTGATCGTAAAGTAGTTTGCAAGATGCAGTATTTATGTCAGTATTGTGTGGTTATATTATTTACTTCTCCATTACATTATCCGTCTCCTGATAACTCACAATCCACCTGCAACATTCACCCCCACCCCGACCTACGCCCCCGAGAAAAACATGCACTCGGCTTAAACAAACTCAAGACAGTCAGGTAACTTGTTCAAACAATATTGTTGAAATAAACAGGTATGACTTTTGGATGAGTTATTTAATTAGCTGGATATTTATTTAGTCTCTGGGGTACACTGTCAGTTACCTGGTGACATTTGGTGAATTGAATGGAATTCATCTTTCATTTTAAATTTTAATGACTAACATACGTGTGACGCTAAAGTTTCTGACTCACCTGGCAAAGGCGTAGATAGGATATTTTCGCCCGAGGAAAAAGCATAAAATGAATGCCCCCTCCCCCACTGGTTTAATTAATATCTTATCCTTTTCACTTATTATAACGTGACGTTGTAAGTCACATTTTGGGGCCCCTGTACTTGGCGCCTGGGGAATATTTACCTCCTATCGCCCCTTCCCGCTACGCCACTGTCTCTTGGTGGCTGTGTGGGGTTTGTTTATGTTGCCCCTGAACTGAAATGTTATCACAAAAAGAATATAGTCTTATAATTTTATGTATTCATAGTTTGGGGCAAGAGCGTCTACAGTCTACACTTCTTAGTTATGGAAGCCAGTACCCGGTTATACATCTAGAGTAATCTAGACCCTGGATTATTAAAATCTTTGGGGGGGCCATATAAATACAAAGTAAATCTGAGTTTCGAATAATTTTTATTATTATTATTAAAACTAACTATACAACTAACACTATAGCTTAAACACACTAAACGTTAGACTTAGAACCAGAAAGTGTAACGTCACCATAATGCCGTAATTTCAGTAGCCTATTATTCGCCTGATAATAAACAAAGGTAAGTTAAGATCAAATTTGAATTATCAGACACGATCGTAAACCCCTTTCGGTTCGCCGACGAAACGGTCCCGACAAATTGGCCCCGACAAAACGGCCCCGGTCAAAACGGACCCTATCAAAACGGCCCCGTAGGGAGGTGCTTGAGGGAAAGATTGGGGGAAAAGCAGGGGCAGGGAATGACACTAACTTGAATTAAGCTAATATTGACCAAATTTTATTAACCCTAATATTGAATATGAAATTTATAAATGCGTAGCTATGATAACAAATTAATATGCGAACATGCACACACACACACACACACACACACAAATACACTCGCGCGCGTACACACACATAAACATAATTCATAATCCTTTATAATCTTATGCCTTATCGATCACAAAGTCTCAAGTCTAAATTTTTAAAAAAATATAATTTGTTAAGAAATATAATAAAATAATGCATGTAAACTAATTAGAAAATTATAGATGATTTTTATGTTTTTCGAGACATGCAGTGTAATAGGGGAAATTACATCCTTTATTCTGGGTTAACTTTAAAGAAAATAAATCTGCAACGGTCTTATCTCGGTTGGCTGTCGCACCTCGGTTAAAATTCAAGGGGGAGAATCTTTATTAATTTGTTTGTTACAGATTCACTGCCCTTACGTTTGCCAGAGTCCTTAGCACTTAGTAATTATTAATTACTAATGCCTCAGCAGTTACATTTAACATGAAAGCTGTGGCTTTAGCTTTAACGCTTTTTGCTGCACAACATGGTAAATATTCCTCTAGTACTGACACTAAAATGAAGTTGTTTAACTTAAAATCGTGTATTATGTAATCTATAGTAGGGTGAGACTAAGAGTGCAGCCAGGAGCCTCGATGAGCTGGTTTGTTTATCTTATTTTGTAGCCCCAGGGTATTGGGTGGCATGCACTGATGTTGTCTGAGGTAGTTTAATTAATTAAACCGCAGACTCGTCTAATACATACATTTTTATAAATAGGGTCTACCCGTGTAGCTAGAAGAGATTGCCACTTTTTAGCTTAAAATACTTTTACGAAGTGATTATTCGCACCGTGCAAATAATGTCGAATATTATCCGCACGGGTCGTTGCACATGCGTATTCTAGCAGCTGATGTCATTTAAAAAAAGAAACGCGCCCTGCGTATACACAATAATAGCCGATATCACTCGATTTAGGCTAAATGCGTAATTTATATGCTAAACTAATACTAATACTAATACATATTAAAATTTCATGATTACTGAAATTTTACAGTAGCACTGCCATAAAAATTGATTGGTGTTCAATTTATGATAATTAGTTATAATTTTTAAATGTCTCCATTGCATCAACTTCTCCAGGCGAGTGGTAAATCTAAGCGGAGTGCATTTATGGTTAGCGGAGTGCATTTATGATTATGGTTAGCGATTCGAATCCATGGACGGTCTTAATGGTTTTTTTTTGTTTTACAACCACAGTGAGAATGCTTGCGATCACTCAAGCAGGCTCATTTCAAGAAACATTTTATTATTCCCCCACCCTATATACATATTTTATCAATTATTCTGTTAGTGTTAAGTGTTAGTCACTGTTACAGTTACAGACTCTCACTTCTAAATTTTTATGCTATACCATTTTATCGGCTTTCACTTTTGCATGCTTTAAATTCAATTAACTTAATGGATTTTTGATGTCCAACAGTGCTAGTTATGGTCAGAATAATAATAATTGGCCTCTTTAAATACAGAGTTTCGTCCAATTATAAATGAAACTATCACCTATGAAAGTTAATAAAGTTACTTCATAATATGTATTATAGGCCTATATACTATACAAAGTTGAGTGCACTGGAACACTTAATAATCCAGTTACTCGAAAGACAATAATAATTAAAATGACAGTTGAATTATTTTTGTACCCTCAAACCAAAAGATATATTAAGCAATGCAACATAAATAATAAGCAGTAATAAGAATTTAGATATCGATCGGCATCACTCTCACGGTCAAAACCGTGCGAAAAATGTCGAACATTATTCGCACGGTAAAAACCGTGCGGATAACGCTTGCCATACTTTTATCAAATTCAAATTTTATAGTATAAGCATACTGTGTATTAGTATTACAGTCAGTATACTGTATAATATATTGTATATTAAATATTAATATTATTAATAATATTATTACAGTCGAAACCGCTTATGTCGACGGCGTTGGGGTATGAAAAATGGCGTCGACATAACCGATGATCGAGATAAAACGAAAACCAATATGGCGGCAAAATATTAACATGTGCTTGAAATTTCTTTATGTACATGATTAATTAGTTAGCGTTAATTAGTGATGGGATGATTTATCGGAATCGTATCGGAACCCTAATATTTCTTCACTCTTTCCTAAGCGTAAGTCTAAGGTTGTAATGACCGTTCGTTTTTAAGGACCGTTTAAAATTTAAATATAACCATGGTTCCCACTCAGGAAAACGGGAAAAAGTCGGGAATTCTTAAAAATAAATTCTCGGCCTTGAAAGTCGGGAAAAGTTATGACTAATCGGGAATTTATATATATATATATATATACACTCATGTATATATATTTATGCCGAAGTAAAGGACTTTGATTACGTCTCTGTCATGTTTCGATTCCATTTATTTAATGAAAAATAAGTTGCCAGTTTATAATTGTCTGCGCATGCGCTAAAAGGTTAAAGTTTACGCTTCGCCGTGTCACAGGCGCATCAGCGAATTTAAAATACAAATAAACAAATCAATATGGTTATTTTAAGTTTAATGCTTTTGGTGTATATATATTTATGCCGAAGTAAAGGACTTTGATTACGTCTCTGTCATGTTTCGATTCCATTTATTTAATGAAAAATAAGTTACCAGTTTATAATTGTCTGCGCATGCGCCAAAAGGTCAAAGTTTACGCTTCGCCGTGTCGCAGTCGCGTTTGCCATCGTATCAGCGAATTTAAAATACAAATAAACAAATCAATATGGTTATTTTAAGTTTAATGCTTTTGACGTGCAGGATATCTGTTAATTAACTATCAGAACGTTCTCGAATTTCCTCAGTCAATCAAACTTGTAATATAAATAAAACTATTGTGGCCTTGACCGTTGATCACAGCACGCTGTGGGCTGTGTGTACTGACACAGTACTGTGTTAATCAGTTTCATCGTCACGCGCGTGTTAGTGTCAGTCACTTATCTTACTGGTAACAAAGCAACAACAACAAACTTTTAAAAGAATAATAATTTATTAATTTTTTTATTTAATTATATAAAAACCACCGTCGATTCTCGATACAAACCTTTATTTTCAACCGACGAAAATCGAGTTAAGTTGCAAATTTGGCCCTCTTTTGTGCTCGAGATACTAGGTTTCGGCGACATAAAAGAATCGACATTACCGATGAGAAAATGCTAAGACAAAGAGAGAATTTGGCGGTTCCAATAAAAAACGTCGACATAATAGGGTGGTCGATATAACCGAGCTCGAGATAAGTGGGTTCGACTGTATTACTAAATTATTACATTACACTTCACTTACAGTTTATAATAGTGTGTAGTGGAACCTTGTTACGTCGCCCGGCCTAGCAATGTTAACATTTTTTTTTCACACAAAATTTAAAAAAAAATAATTCAAAAATCTTTTATAAATGAAATTGTAGTAGTAGAGGAGTCATAATGAGATTTAATGAATTGTTGCCAATGACAACTAGTCTGTAGATGGTACGTCGTTGTAGTATGCTTAATGGTTACCTGGTCCTAGGATGAGGATCGCTCGTGTTAAATATGGACCAGTTAACCTAACTTCAATTCCTCCATATTAGCATATTACCAAGTAATTTTTGGTATCCAAGTCAAATCAGTCACATCTTTAAACAACCATTTAATTTCATTTTAAATAATTCTGGCGAGTTTATGAATGAAAAATAATATAACATAAAAAAAAATTCCCTTATCACAACTGATTACTCTTTAGTTTGGCTCAAGAATTTTGTATATTATTTTAAAATAATTCTTTGAATTGTTGAGCTTTGCGTAAGAATGGTAAACATGATGTCACCAACTGACAACATGGGGCGCTTTCATGTCACCGCAACTTTCTTGTGATAGCTCTCCTGGGCACTGTCCAGAATCAGCGACATAACCGATGGTGATTAGTGAATTAAGCCCTCTTTTGTGCTCCAGATATAAGGATTTGGTGATGTAAAGGAATAGATATAATGAGAAAATGCTAAATCAAAAGGAGAATTTGGCGGTTTCACTTAGAAACATCAATTTAGTAGGGTCAAGGAGTTAACTGAGGTCAAGATAAGCGGGTTCCACAGTATATAAAAAATTGTTAATACTACTACTTATTACTACAACTGCTACTACTGACTCCTACCACCAATAATAGGCCAATATAATATATAATAAGTTAGTAATATTATCAGGTAAGCCTACTACACATGTAAGTAAGTTAGTTTAATTATTAGGGCTTAGTTCAGGCTAAGAATTAAGATAATCTCCTAGCTTTGCTTAATTACACCTATGTTAAAAATTCTTACCGATAGTCATTTAATTTATTGATTTGCAAACAAAATGGGTCTAAATATGCCTTGCCTTATTTTAATAGATTCAGGGCTAGCATTATGTAATCACTAAAGACCAATGACCAATGGTCAATGGTCACTTTTAACTTTTAAAATTTAAAGTTAATTTATTTCAAAACTAGTTTAAACTTAGACTTAGGTAATTTATTGTATACCTAGCCTTTCTCATACTGTATATATTTGTAATTGTAATTTATTAGGCTGTATTCTAGGCTAGTTCCCATTAGGGTTCGTTGGTCCATGTGCAAAATAAAAACAAACAGGAACCATTTTTTGAGCAAAATTTTACACCCCAAAGACAGAGATATTATATTACCTTTATCAACATTTGCTGCGCTGTAAATCTAAACTAATGCGCAGCGTTGGTCAGATATCTGCACGGCCGCACAGCTTAAAGGGAAAATTGATTCTCTGGCATTTTTTTAAAACTTGTGTTTTAAGTTATAAAATGTAAATTGTGTTTTTTAAAAAATTTAGAAAGCAATATTACGAAGTTTCAATTTTAAATTGTTTTGTCTCAACTTATATATAATGATACCATTTCAAATTTCCAGTTTTTTGCAGCCTAAAATTTGGAAGAGAATGTAATAGTTGCCCAAATAACTACTATTTGTGTGGGGGAAAATGTGTCTGTATTCCATCAAACTGGGTTTGTGATGGAGATGAAGACTGTGATGATGGCAGTGATGAAAAAAAAGAGGAATGTGGTATCTACATCCCTTTTTAATATACATTTAATTATTTATCTTGGTTGGATCTTAATTTGAATAAATGATACCCTAGTTCTTTGAGTTACTGGATTGTTAGGTGCACAACTCAAACAGTAATGCCTGATAGCAAAATATGTGTTTATTTTTTAGAATAAACTTTAATTTTCTTACAGCAAAAAAGTGTGAAATTTTTAATCCCTTCAGACAATTTTATTCATTACTTTTTTTGATATGCAAGCCATTTGGAATAATATTTACAATTAAAGTTCTAATCATGGGTTGGATTTATTGTAAGTTAGCTTAGCACATTGTACACAGCTCCTATACACAGTTTTATATAGCTTTTGGTTTTTGATCATTGCAGAAAATTACAAGTGCCCAGAGTTAGACTTTACTTGTGCCAATGGACACTGTATTCAGATGAAATGGGTCTGTGATGGAGATGATGACTGTGGTGACCATTCTGATGAGATCAGTTGTCGTAAGTGATTAGTATAAAATCAAACATTTTCAATGCCTTCAGAAAAGGAAAACTTGCTCTTTTCAGAAAATCATTGACTGTAGAAAATTTCCTTTGAAAACTAATCATGGATATTATGTGTCAATACTTACAAAGGATTGAAGCTAATTTGAATGTTTGAATATGCAATATCGATGTTAATATTGTTATTGCTAATTAAGTTTACATAAAAGTACAACTTATTCATTTTTAAAATATTTTTTATGTTGATTAAGTTTTATTATAATATCAGAAAGTTCCATAACTTCAGCAATATTAGCAATAAGTATTTTATGATTTACCAAAATTGAAAACTTACTTTGAAATACATGTACATCTTGATTTAACAATGAAGTTATTAGCATTTGTTCTATACACTGATGCCAATCTCATCAATTAAACTGCAGTTTTACTTTCTGACATTAGCCCAGCGTAATTGCTCCAATGACGAACTTCACTGTAAAAATGGTAAATGTGTTCCTAAAGAATGGCGTTGTGATGGGGAAAATGATTGTGAAGATGAAACAGATGAAGACTGTCGTAAGTAGAAGACAAAAAATTGTTTGATGAGAAAATGTCCTTTGAGCATCTAAAAGAATAAGCCAGCTGGGGTCAGTAACTATTTTTGTGCTAGGACACCTGATAAGGATATAGGAGCACTTAATATATGAGCAATGTAGCTCTGCCTGCTTTCTGTAGTAGGATTTTAATAATTTTTCTGTCACACCCACCCCTCTATTTTACCTATGAAATATCATAAACATAAAACATTTGATTATTATCTAAATAGATGCGTTGATCGTATTATAATAATTTAATGAAAAGTGTATAATTCTTGATCTTTTTAATTTGTATATTAGCGTCACAAAACTGCACAGCCAGCCAATTTCGTTGTCCAGATGGCTCCTGTATAACACATTTATGGCAGTGTGATGGAGAAATAGATTGTATTAATGGAACAGATGAGTCAGACTGTGGTAAGATCAGAGATCTATTTTAAATATATTTTTATAAATTTAAATATTATTTTATGGTGTTTATGATATATTAGAGTGGGGCTCTTGTTGCAATTGTGATATTTGTTTGCATCTTAAATCATGTTTTGGAAATAAAAGTAGATTTTGAATTGGAAACATGCTTGAATTTTAATGTAATAGTAAATCTAAATAAGTTGGTGTTAAATATTAAAAAAAAGAAAATCAAGAGTTACAAAGATGCGGGATGTGGGACATCAAAAGAAATATGGGGAGACCTTTTAGGAATTCTTTCACCTTTCTGTTCAAAGTAGTGAGGGAGTGGGTGTACCAATATAAGTGGCCACCCAATGCACAGATAATGCTTAGTTTTTTTTACTTTGCCTACTTGCTGTTTTCATATTTCTGAGGTGACTCTGATCCAAAGAATGTAGTTGGTTGAATTAAAAATATTTTCATTTTCTTTGGTGGATATTTTCATTTAGAAATTAACTGTCTTATGAAATTGTTCACATACCCATTTTTACAGGTCAAAAACAGCCCAAGTGCAGTAAAGGAGAGTTCCAGTGTAGTCGAACGTTCAGCTGTATCAGACGAGAGTTTTTATGTGATGATGAAAATGACTGTGGTGACTGGGAAGATGAAATAGACTGTGGTAAATGGTCAAATGTATAAGAGATTATAACTTGACTTAGTTGATTAGCAACAAGGCAACTGATGCTGCCTTTAAAAAAAAAGAGTCTGAAATATTTTGTTGCATTATTTATTCACTATGTTCTCTTTAATATTAACTTGAGGAATGCAATCTTTCTAGGTCATTGCCAGAAAGGAGAGTTTAATTGCACTAGTGGAGTCTGTATCAACAAGCGATGGAGATGTGATGGAGACTTTGATTGTGATGACAGATCTGATGAGAGCAATTGCAGTAAGTTTTTCATTGTGTTTTTGGCTTAAGTGAAATAATTGTATTTGTCTAAAAAACTAAATTAACTCTAATAATTTAAGCCCAATTATTTAACCACTTGAAACATATTAGATTATATATTAAAGGAACACACAGGATCTTTTAACCGTAACATCCTAATTGTTGGAGTCATATTAGCCTAACAAATTAATTAATAAAATTTTTTTTCACTTCTGAATTGTAGTAATCATCTGAAGCTAATGAATCTTCTTTGATAAATAAATGAATTGATAGAATAATCTTAGTCTAGCAATTTAATTAATTGATAGATTATGCCTAAATGTCTACTAGTTTCATCTATGTTTTCAGCTCTGTTGCCTTGTACATCCGAACAGTTTCGTTGTGATAGCGGATTTTGTATTGATAAAAAACTGCAATGTGATGGTCTCAGAGACTGTGCAGATAATAGTGATGAAAAAAACTGCAGTAAGTGAGGGAGTGTTTATGTATCAGAGTCACCATATAAAAAAACTATGTTGGTAATAATTTAAACTTTGTGAAAGGAATATGCTGCCATGATTTTAAAACTTATATAAAAAGCATTATTATACTAATGTCATATTACAAACTCACGAACATTTAATGATCCTCAACAAAATTAAACTCTTCAAATCATTTTCATTTTGTTTTGTGTTATTTCAGTTAATTTAATCAAACAAGTGACCTGAAATCTGGCTATAAAACTAAAACTTTAAAAATACCCATGTATTTTTATTTCAGGACCAAAGAAGTGCAAAGCTGAGCAGTTCCGTTGTGATGATGGCAAATGTTTAGGACTTCACAAAGTGTGTAATGGAAAGAATGAATGCCTTGATGGTTCTGATGAAATCAATTGTAGTAAGTTTCTAATTGAAAGGGAAAGTGTTCTGATGAATGCAATAGGTCCTGTAATAAAAATGTAAATAGTAACAGTCGATAACTCACTTAAAAGTGTTGTTGGTTGCGTATTCATTGAATGTCTGCATTTTCTCAGTGCTCTTAAAATAAAATTCCCTCTAGCTTTCAGTTCATTTGCTCAGCTCTTGAATAAATCAAACTATTTCTGGTTTCTTTTGTGCTCAGATTCGGTATCTTCCTGTGCCACTAATAATGGTGGATGTTCCCACTACTGTAAGTCTACACCACAAGGCGCCCAGTGTTGGTGCAAACCTGGCTACAAGCTTGGGGATAACAAGACATTATGTAGAGGTAACTAGGGTGATAAGTAATTATGTAAAGGTAACCAGTAGGATGAGATGATGATTCATGATGTATGTTCGTTCGTCCGTCGATACGACAAGGACCACTCTAGTCATCCGAGGGTTGTCTGTGCATGCGCAGATGGCTGATGAGGCCGATCCTTGCACGGAAGGTTCGGGAACAGAAGGGACAAGGGACGAGTGCGACATCTCCTTTTTCGGGTTGACAGCATGGACCTTTCGGGCTTGCCTCTTCTTTTCTGCGGCGGTGATCCGGTTTGCCTCGCATGACCTGGCACCTTCGTGGATGGAAGAGCGCCAGGTGGATCAGTCCATTGCAGCTCGTTCCCACGTGTCTGGATTGATGGCAAACGCTTTCATTGAGGCTTTCAGTGTGTCTTTGTAGCGTTTCTTTTGCCCACCGTGGGACCGCTGGCCATACATATTAATCTTCTATGGTGATTCATGATAACTAGGGTGACAAGACAAGAGGTAAATGTAAAATAAGATGTAAATGTAAAAAGAGATGTAAATGTAAAATAAGATGTAAATGTAAAATAAGATGTAAATGTAAAATAAGATGTAAATGTAAAATAAGATGTAAATGTAAAATAAGATGTAAATGTAAAATATGATGTAAATGTAAAATAAGATGTAAATGTAAAATAAGATGTAAATGTAAAATAAGATGTAAATGTAAAATAAGATGTAAATGTAAAATAAGATGTAAATGTAAAATAAGATGTAAATGTAAAATAAGATGTAAATGTAAAATATGATGTAAATGTAAAATAAGATGTAAATGTAAAATAAGATGTAACTGTAAACTAAGATGTAAATGTAAAATAAGATGTAAATGTAAAATATGATGTAAATGTAAAATAAGATGTAAATGTAACATAAGATGTTATTGGTAATCAGGATGATAAGATGGATGATGAGTATAGGTATTTATAGAGACGAGAGAGTTTTGAGGTTTGTAGATTTTAATCTTGATTTCATCCTTCTAATTTTATTTATCGTTGCCAAAGAAGACATACCAGGATAACTTTTGTGGCTTTAATGCATCTCCATTCTGTGATGTAGTCAAACTTTCTCAATTGAATTAATTTAAAATTGTAAAACAATAAGTTAGAAGAAATACCTCAGAGCATTAACAAATCATTTATCATATTCGTTATTTACCTATCATTATTTTAGGTCAGTATTAATATTTAAGTATTATGACAGAATCAAAACTGAGTTGCTATTTATGCAGATATTGATGAATGTCTCTTTGATGGGACTTGCAGTCAAATCTGCCGCAACACAGACGGATCATACAAATGTTCATGTGTGTCTGGATATCACTTGAAACCTGATGGCAGGGGATGCAAGGCTCAAGGTACTTGGCACATTTTTTTAAAAAATCCTGGAACTTGACTTGGTACCATTTTTTAAAGTTTTCATAAACCAAATAATTTGTGCTCCTATCTTCTTGGCTCTAAGAAGACAAGGAAGGAGATTGAACTTACAGACATAAAATTTAATGTCATGAATTCATCTATTTTTAAGGCTAATACGGTGAAACCATGCCATAATGCAATAGTTTGAGTACATATGAACAGATTACAACTATTAATTGTGTTCATACACATTTTACAACTTTTTACTCTTTCCTCAGAGCAGAAAGAACAACTATTTATGACTTGAGTAGTAAAATAAAATGGGGTTATGGGGAGAGGAATATAAAAGTAATGCATTATTAAAATATATTGAAAGTAGTGGAGGATTCATATATTTAATGATTGTTGCTTTTCAACATGATTCATTTTTATTCATTTGAGGAGTAATACGCAATGCTTAATTTGTTATTTACTGTTGACACTTTAGATTGCAACTTTGGTATGTATATCTTTTAGGATGCACTTTAATTCTATTAAAAAATTTGTGGCCATATTGAAAATAGTCAATAATTCTGTCTTAGATCATCATCATGTCCCAATTCAACATGTTCAAAAAAAAGAACATAATCTTGAAACATCTTCTTTAACTGAGACAAAGTATTAATAAATTTAAATTGATTTACTTTTTAAAACTGTTCAGGTGGAGAAGCTTATCTTATATTTGCCAATCGGGTGGACATAAGGAGGGTAACTCCTGACAAAAGTGAATACACCTCCATACTCCAGGGACTCCAGAACGCAATAGCTCTGGATTTTCATCATGAGAAGGGGCTGGTCTTTTGGAGTGATGTGACACTGGATAAGATCAAAAGAGCCACTCTCAATGGAAGCCAGGTCATGGATATTGTTTCAGACGGTCTGGAAAATCCTGGTGGGTTTATTTCACTCCCATGTATTTTGTTGTTGTTGTTTTTTTAAAGGAAAAATGTGTAGTCTGCAACTGAAATGCTTGGTTTAATGAAAGTCCAAGGTCTATGTGTAAGAAATGTGACTCAGTGAGGATTGCAAGGTTGGGTGAAATTTTTTTTATATGCTGGGAATATACATTTATTTAAATCGAAAAAATCCAGCATTCCATTGATACCAAATATGATATGGTTGTGACATGATTTATGTAAATGAATTATGACTCGGCTCTTACTGAGGCTCTAGTTCTAGTTCATTTGCTCGTTCGTCCTTGAACTTTATTATTTCATGCTATTTACTACTAATACTAATGATGTAATTATAATTAAAGTCATAATCTTAGTGTAAGTTTATTACTAATAAATACCAAAACATTTATTTGTATAAGGACCAAGGAAAACAATAAAAATTCAAATAAATATATTTGTTAATAATTGACTACTATTAGTATTACGCTAGGAGTAGTGTTTACCGTAGTTACGACTATCGAACGACCGCTTACACTCATCTTTAAAAATGTTTAGGCTTATTTATTTAAGTTTTAAGTCTTCGGAATTTAAATAATTTATTTAGCTGCAACTTCAATAAGCCCGTAATAGCTTTTTACCCCGGAGTTCGTTTTTGTTGTGTTGAGCGACGGTGACTTCAAATCGCTTTCTCCCTATTCCGGTATCTAAATAATATACACGTCATCACTATTAGTCTACTTCGTCTACGGCTAAGGAATGCTTTAAAATTTTTTTTAAAAATTTGCTTAGTTGTCGAGGCACTGTACAAGAGCTTGATGTGAACCACAGTCAAAGGTCACGGCTATTACTACAGTCGGACCGCTCTAAGTGAACTCAAAGGGACGGGGGTGGGGGGGGGGACAAGTTACGGAGTTTTCTAGTTAGGGATAATGAGGGTGGTGGGGGGGGGAAGGCTTGAAAGGTCTTTGATGTTTATATAAAAGGAAGCCTCTTGCTTTGACATACCAATACAAGACCACGAGAAGAGACACCTTCCCTCCCCTCCCCCACTGTTATACATCTACAGTGGGTTGGGAGAAGGAACATTTTTCTTATTAAATCGAGTCAGAGCATGCCTTGGTAAATGACCAGTGTAGCTCAACCCCACCTAAACCCCACCCTATTGGGGGGGGGGTGGTCGTGTGCGCGGCGAAATTCAATAATTCTGGCAAGTTGACGAGTGAAACATAATATGGTATTTAAATAAATTCCATCTTATTATGACTGTTTACTCCGTTTTATCAGGACTTAGTCGGTATATTAGCTTATTACCCGGAGTTAATTTTTTGTTGTGTTACCGCAGAATACCAGAGCCAACACGCGAGCGAACGTGACATCAAAATCAAAGAGTTTTCTTAATAATAATAATATTCTGGTCTATAAATATAAAAATACACGTCATCACTGTTTGTGGAGTTCTCTAGTGACCGATTTTTAAAAAAAAATGTATTCGCTTAGTTACCGAAGCATAGTACCAGAAGTAACAGCGCTGAGCAAGCGGGCTGAGACGTCACCAGCAGACCCTGTTGAGGCAGAAAATTGGTCCCTTCCCTTGGTTATAAAAAAATCAAAGCTAACATTTTCAAAAGCTGGCGATTGGTCATGGGGATCGAGATAACCAACGTTAAGTGGCAAATTTGACCCTTTTTTGTGCTCGTGTTTTGAGGTTTCGGCGACTTAAAAAAATCTAATTAAACGACGAGAAAATGCTAAGGCAAAGAGAGAATTTGGCGGTTCCAATAAAAAACGTCGACATAATGGGGTGGGCGAGTTAACCGAGCTCGAGTTAAATGGGTTCGACTGTACATGAATTTGTAAAAAGATGCTAATTTTGGTCATACTATGACTTAACACCCACTTATAGGGTTAGCAAAATAATTTAAAAAATTAATTTCTTATCATAAAAAATGGACTTTTATTTCATTTAAAAAATGGCTGAAAAAAAAATACCCGGAAACATAAAAATATTTGAAAACTTATTTTTTTAAAAAGGATTTGCCACCTGCCTTTCCACTTAAATTACAGGTTCTGAAACATGTGATTTTCTGGTTGATGGTGTTACATTTGATAAAATTTATGGAAAGTCCACATTGTTTTTACTATCTTTTAAATAGATGTGCTTCAACTACATTTGTATATATAATAGGTGGCATTGCCATCGACTGGATCCATGACAAACTCTTCTGGACAGATGCAGGAACTTCAAGGATTGAGGTCTCAAACCTTGATGGTTCCTCAAGGAAAGTCATTTTATGGCAAAATTTGGAAAAGCCAAGAGCCATAGCTGCACATCCAAAGAAAGGGTGAGTCCTTAAGTATCATTTAATAGACGCTTGAAGTTAATGTTTACATTGATTCTCTCCCCTGGTTTCAATCTTACAATCAAATGATTTCAACAGAAGACATTTTTACATTGGCTCTAAATCAATATCAACTAATTTATTTCATTCATATTTTTTTAGCTTAATTATTTATTTGTAAATCTTTAGTTATAATGATGTTTTCATATGATCCTTTTTAAAAGAAAGAACATATATTTTTGTGTTCCTTATTACAGTCTAATATTCTGGACTGATTGGGGCAACACACCAAAAATTGAGAGGGCCGGAATGGATGGTAGCATGAGGATGATACTGGTCAACACCTCGCTGCACTGGCCTAATGGTATGACCGTTGATTACGCAGCAGAGAGGTTGTACTGGGCTGACGCCAAGCACCATGTCATTGAGTGTGCACATTTGGATGGGACTAACAGGAAGACTGTCATTAGTGAAGGTTAGTCGTTATTGCACTATATGTTAGTAATAATTGGACTATATGTTAGTAATAATTGGACTATATGTTAGTAATTATTGGACTAATTAGGTACAAGAAGTGGGCCAAGCCTCATTCATTAAAATCATAGTTTAATATATCTGTTCTTTTGATATCCCAGGCCTCCCTCACCCCTTTGCCTTGACCATCTTTGAGGATGAGTTGTTCTGGACAGACTGGTACACAAAAAGCATTTACAAAGCCAACAAATTTAGTGGCAAGCGAGTTCAGACCATTCGCTCAAGTCTTTTCTTTCCAATGGATATCCATTCCTTTCACCCTCAACGGCAGCCCCCTGGTGAGCTGTTTTATTTACCTCTTGTTACATGGATGTTTTGTGGATAGACTGGGTATGTGCCTCTTGTTACATGGATGTTTTGTGGATAGACTGGGGATGTGCCTCTTGTTACATGGATGTGTTGTGGATAGACTGGGTATGTGCCTCTTGTTACATGGATGTGTTGTGGATAGACTGGGTATGTGCCTCTTGTTACATGGATGTTTTGTGGATAGACTGGGGACTGGGGATGTGCCTCTTGTTACATGGATGTTTTGTGGATAGACTGGGGATGTGCCTCTTGTTACATGGATGTTTTGTGGATAGACTGGGTATGTGCCTCTTGTTACATGGATGTTTTGTGGATAGACTGGGTATGTGCCTCTTGTTACATGGATATTTTGTGGATAGACTGGGGATGTGCCTCTTGTTACATGGATGTTTTGTGGATAGACTGAATGTGCCTCTTGTTACATGGATGTGTTGTGGATAGACTAGATGTGCCTCTTGTTACATGGATGTGTTGTGGATAGACTAGATGTGCCTCTTGTTACATGGATGTGTTGTGGATAGACTGGGTATGTGCCTCTTGTTACATGGATGCTTTGTGGATAGACTGGGGATGTGCCTCTTGTTACATGGATGTTTTGTGGATAGACTGGGTATGTGCCTCTTGTTACATGGATGCTTTGTGGATAGACTGGGGATGTGCCTCTTGTTACATGGATGTGTTGTGGATAGACTGGGTATGTGCCTCTTGTTACATGGATGTTTTGTGGATAGACTGGGTATGTGCCTCTTGTTACATGGATGTTTTGTGGATAGACTGGGTATGTGCCTCTTGTTACATGGATGTGTTGTGGATAGACTAGATGTGCCTCTTGTTACATGGATGGGTTGTGGATAGACTGAATGTGCCTCTTGTTGCATGGATGGGTTGTGGATAGACTGAATGTGCCTCTTGTTGCATGGATGGGTTGTGGATAGACTAGATGTGCCTCTTGTTACATGGATGTGTTGTGGATAGACTAGATGTGCCTCTTGTTACATGGATGGATTGTGGATAGACTGAATGTGCCTCTTGTTGCATAGGTGTGTTGTGGATAGACTGAATGTGCCTCTTGTTACATGGATGTGTTGTGGATAGACTGAATGTGCCTCTTGTTACATGGATGTGTTGTGGATAGACTGAATGTTTTCTATTTATTTATTTTTAATTATTAAGAACACTTATATAGCAGAGTACACCAGGCTATGGTGTTACCACTAAATGAGATGTAACATTCTCTGACCATCTAAGGATCACCAATAATACAGAGATTTAAATGGGGTGACCACTAAGTTAATGCTGATATAATTAAGAATCTATTAATCAAAGAATTTAATTGCTCTGAAATTTTTTTATGTGACTCAGTGAAATATGGAAGATTTACTTGATAGTTTTCTTTTAGTTCATCTGTTTTCCATCAAAGAATCAAGTTTTTCTTTACCTTGTTTATATCTGACCTAATGTATAAGACAATATCCAGTGTCAACAGCATAGATTATTCACCATGTTTTGTTCTTTAAAATAACCTTCACCAGCTGTCAACCTGTGTGGCTTGAATAATGGGGGCTGCAGTCACCTGTGTCTGCCCAATGAGAACGGCTTCTCTTGTTCCTGTCCCACTGGGCTGGTCTTGAAAAAAGACAGGAAGAATTGTGCTGAGGGTTAGTAGAACAAAAAATGTCTTTCTTATTTGTAAAATAATAATAATAGCTAAATGTTTTACATATTTACTGAAAGTTGTGAAGCAAGTTCAGTATTATAAAAAAACTTAGTATTACATATATTTTGTTTTCTACAGTTGCTTTACATTTGTGTTAAGATCATTTTAACTTTGACTAGCTACTCATATCATTTATCACTGCATATTTGAATGAAATATTTAATATTGTAATCCTTTTCTAAAGGAAAAACAAAAATACATTGATATTGTGTTGTTTGTGAATAAGTCCGTATAATATTTGTTAACCAAAGTCAATATGTCCTAAAAAGGAAAATTTTCTTCAAAATTTCTTTTTTTTAGTAATGGATTTATTCATCCTATTTTCCACCCAAACGGACATACGTCGGATTTCATTTGATGTTGGGGAGTTGACAGATGTCGTCATACCACTGAGTGTAATACAGAGTGCTGTAGGTGTGGAGTTTGACAGTGCTAAGGACACCATCTATTGGTCAGACATTGGAGCTGACCATATTGGAGAAGCATCATGGGATGGGAAGAATGAAAAAGTTTGTTGAGTTGTATAGATTAAAAATAAACTTAATAATCATTCTTTACTATAACAGAATAATCAGAAATTGAATTAAGTGTTGAACATTGGATGTACATTTGTGTAGTGTATTAAGGGATACCAAAAGTGGTTGGTTTGAATAGTCAGTTATGGTGATCCCTCAAGAGAGCGCAGACAATAGAAGCTATGCTGATGTCTGATGTTTCATTGATGGAATATCTACAAGTGTAGCCCACAACTTTGCAATATAAATGCATCTACAAAAAATGTGTATTGGCTGAACTGCTTCTCATTTTCAGACATTTCACTTCAGTTTATATTCAAACTTTAGGCGTAACATGTATAATCTTTTCAACGTATAATTTCACATCAGTTTATCTGTATCTTGTGTGATTTTTTTGGCCATATATTGGTGAATGCATCTGATCTGAGTTAATTTTTAAAATTATAGTTTTAAAATAATTTAAGTTACTCTAGTTAGTTATAATTTAGATATAATTTTAATAATTTTAGTCTTCACTCATTTGTCGACAAATTAATGCGCTCTTATATCTGCACTCTTTAGTCGTCTCTCTTTTGATAGGTGCCGTCAGTTATTATAGGAGTAGGAGGAAGAATAAGTTGCTTGATAAAAAAAAATCTTGATTTTCAGTTCATAAATATTTTTAAAATTTTTATATAACCTTTTGATTTCCTGTGTTTTATAAGAAAATAAATAAAAATAAATGTTTGTTGTTTTCCTTTGCTAAATTTTCTTTCCGGAATGTAGTTTTTTTATGTGTATATATATATATATATAGATATATATATTTGTTTTTATTTGATTAGGTTATTATTGGTACAAGTCTAGATTCACCATCAGGAATAGCCTTTGACTGGGCTGGACGAAATTTGTATTGGACAGATAGCGGAAATGACCGGATAGAAGTATGTAGCGTTGACTCTAAGCTGCGAACAGTTCTAATATGGAGAGACCTAGACCATCCCAGAGATATTGTGGTCCACCCAAAACTGAGGTAAATGTTCGCCCATTGTATGACACAATGGTTAATGGAGGGTCCTTATGAAGCTTGAGTTAACCAGAGGGGCTTCTTGGACTTCAAACTGCAATGTTATCGATGAAAGTTGTACGATGTAGTCAACAAATTAGTGTGGATGATTATAGGAGTAAGATTATGATGTGGTCAACAGATTAGTGTGGATGATTATAGGAGTAAGATTATGATGCAGTCAACAGAATAGTGTGGATGATTATAGGAGTAAGATTATGATGTAGTCAACAGATTAGTGTGGATGATTATAGGAGTAAGATTATTATGTAGTCAACAGATTAGTGTGGATGATTATAGGAGTAAGATTATGATGTAGTCAACAGATTAGTGTGGATGATTATAGGAGTAAGATTATGATGTAGTCAACAGATTAGTGTGGATGATTATAGGAGTAAGATTATGATGTAGTCAACAGATTAGTGTGGATGATTATAGGAGTAAGATTATGATGTGGCCAACAGATTAGTGTGGATGATTATAGGACTAAGATTATGATGTAGTCATTAAATTAGTGCTGATGATTATTAGAGGAAGCTAACCAATACATTAGTGTTGATGGCTAGACATAAGATGTTTGATGTACTAATTAGATTGCTGTTGAGTTTTTTGACTATCACAAGTGATAGAAGATAAATTGACATTTGTTCAATGATTGTATAGATATGTGCCAAACCACTTTGAGAAAACCTTCATTTCCACAGTTACATGTTCTGGACTGACCTGGGAAAGTCTGCCAAAATTGAAAGGTCAGGAATGGACGGCAGTGACCGCCAGGTTCTAATCAACAACAACATGACCTGGCCAAATGGACTGGGCCTGGACTTTCAGAGTGACCGCTTGTACTGGGTCGATGCTGGTACACACACCCTAGAGTCCTGCTCACTGGAAGGCAGTGACAGAAAGGTTGGTAGATTTTGTGTTGTTTTAGAAGAGTTAAATAAAGTGTATTTATTCCCAGGTAATCCCAGTAGTGATGAAAACAAATGTTATTCCTCTGTTAAGTGTTTTATTTAGTTTTATTTTAATGTCCTACATTGCTGTATCATAAACCATATGATAATCCTTTTATTAATTCATGTGGGGACACGGTGGTCGAGTGGCAGCGCGCTCAACTGGCGTAACGATGGTCACGGGTACGAATGCATGTGAAGGCAAGGATTTGTTCCCGGGGCTTAGGGCGTCCCTGAGTCACCCAGCTCCGAATGGGTACCTAACATTAGTTAGGCGGCTGGGTAATGCGTGGAACCCTCATAGCCGTGGCCTGTGAACGCTGCATCACTTGCCAACAGATCATCCGTCATGGTCTGTGGATGCAATTATCTTCCGCATAGAAGGAGCGTCTGTATAGATAAGATGTAAGCTGTGGGTATGATATTCAGATGTACATCAGCTGGGGCTTGGTGAATTGAACATGAAGCCATTGCTCAATTTGAGGCAAAGATATGGTGAAGCAGGCCAGAGCCATTGTGTCCTCTTACCTTTCTGTTGTTCTTTATTTGTTACCATGGCTGCTTTTTCTATTGCAGGTCATTATTTCAGTAGGTCTCAAACATCCGTTTGGTATAACCATCTATGATCACACCATGTACTGGACAGATTGGGATACAGGCAGTATACACTTTGCTGACAAAGACACTGGTGGGAGTCAAGGGGTCCTTGCCTCTGGCTTTGGACAAATCATGGATCTCAAAGTATTTCATCGAAATAGAATTCCAGGTCTTTACTTTTGAGTTCACTTGGGATAATATAATCTTGAGAACCATAGTTATGACATTGCTAATATATATTGATATTATTATTTGATTAGTTATGTCTTTTTACTTTTTTTTTGGAATTCGAGGGCATGTTACACTTACAAGACATTGTTAATTAAGCAGCATATTGGTAGTGTATAAAAACATGAAAATTAAATATTCTACGCAAGTATAGGAGAAATGTCACTAAACAAAATTTAACTTTTTGATAAATCTTATATTATTTTAGTGATAGAATAACAATCATATTTACAAGGCCATAAAGTCATAACCTAAACATTACCACCACAACTTAACCTGCATTATTTTATAACCCATATCATATCATCACCACAGTAAATGAGCATAATCACCACAGCAAATGAGCATAATCACCACAGAAAATTAGCATAATCACCACGGCAAATGAGCATATTCACCACAGCAAATGAACATAATCACCACATCAAATGAACATAATCACCACATCAAATGAACATAATCACCACATCAAATGAACATAACCACCACATCAAATGAACATAATCACCACATCAAATGAACATAATCACCACATCAAATGAACATAATCACCACATCAAATGAACATAATCACCACATCAAATGAACATAATCACCACATCAAATGAACATAATCACCACATCAAATGAACATAACCACCACATCAAATGAACATAATCACCACATCAAATGAACATAATCACCACATCAAATGAACATAATCACCACATCAAATGAACATAATCACCACATCAAATGAACATAATCACCACATCAAATGAACATAATCACCACATCAAATGAACATAATCACCACATCAAATGAACATAATCACCACATCAAATGAACATAACCACCACATCAAATGAACATAATCACCACATCAAATGAACATAACCACCACATCAAATGAACATAATCACCACATCAAATGAACATAATCACCACATCAAATGAACATAATCACCACATCAAATGAACATAATCACCACATCAAATGAACATAATCACCACATCAAATGAACATAATCACCACATCAAATGAACATAATCACCACATCAAATGAACATAATCACCACAGCAAATGAACATAATCACCACAGCAAATGAGCATAATCACCACAGAAAATTAGCATAATCACCACAGCAAATGAACATAATCACCACATCAAATGAACATAATCACCACATCAAATGAACATAACCACCACATCAAATGAACATAATCACCACATCAAATGAACATAATCATCACAGCAAATGAACATAATCACCACAGCAAATGAACATATCTTAAAACACCACCCATTGATTAAGAATGTCCTGACCTCAATAACTGAGTTCCATTTGAAACAATTGACAGTGTCGACCCCTTGCAGCAGAAACAATGGAGGCTGTAGTCACATATGTCTACTGTCGCCAGCACCAAAAGGTCACACCTGTGCCTGTCCCACTGGCATTATTTTAGGCAGTGATGGGAAGCAGTGTCATTCAGGTACATCTCTTCATGCTGGCATGTTCCCATACTTCCTGCACATACTTGTGTCTCTCTGTCCATGCTGACATGTTCCCATACTTCCTACACATACTTGTGTCTCTCTGTCCATGCTGACATGTTCCCATACTTCCACCACATACTTGTGTCTCTCTGTCCATGCTGACATGTTCCCATACTTCCTACACATACTTGTGTCTCTCTGTCCATGCTGACATGTTCCCATACTTCCTACACATACGTGTGTCTCTCTGTCCATGCTGACATGTTCCCATACTTCCTACACATACTTGTGTCTCTCTGTCCATGCTGACATGTTCCCATACTTCCTACACATACTTGTGTCTCTCTGTCACTGCTGACATGTTCCCATACTTCCTGCACATACTTGTGTCTCTCTGTCCATGCTGACATGTTCCCATACTTCCTGCACATACTTGTGTCTCTCTGTCCATGCTGACATGTTCCCATACTTCCTACACATACTTGTGTCTCTCTGTCCATGCTGACATGTTCCCATACTTCCTACACATACGTGTGTCTCTCTGTCCATGCTGACATGTTCCCATACTTCCACCACATACTTGTGTCTCTCTGTCCATGCTGACATGTTCCCATACTTCCTACACATACGTGTGTCTCTCTCCATGCTGACATGTTCCCATACTTCCTGCACATACTTGTGTCTCTCTGTCCATGCTGACATGTTCCCATTTTTCCTACACATACTTGTGTCTCTCTGTCCATGCTGACATGTTCCCATACTTCCACCACATACTTGTGTCTCTCTGTCCATGCTGACATGTTCCCATACTTCCTACACATACTTGTGTCTCTCTGTCCATGCTGACATGTTCCCATACTTCCTACACATACGTGTGTCTCTCTGTCCATGCTGACATGTTCCCATACTTCCTACACATACGTGTGTCTCTCTGTCCATGCTGACATGTTCCCATACTTCCTGCACATACTTGTGTCTCTCTGTCCATGCTGACATGTTCCCATACTTCCTACACATACTTGTGTCTCTCTGTCACTGCTGACATGTTCCCATACTTCCTACACATACGTGTGTCTCTCTGTCCATGCTGACATGTTCCCATACTTCCTACACATACGTGTGTCTCTCTGTCACTGCTGACATATTCCCATACTTCCTACACATACGTGTGTCTCTCTGTCCATGCTGACATGTTCCCATACTTCCACCACATACTTGTGTCTCTCTGTCCATGCTGACATGTTCCCATACTTCCTACACATACGTGTGTCTCTCTCCATGCTGACATGTTCCCATACTTCCTGCACATACTTGTGTCTCTCTGTCCATGCTGACATGTTCCCATACTTCCTACACATACGTGTGTCTCTCTGTCCATGCTGACATGTTCCCATACTTCCACCACATACTTGTGTCTCTCTGTCCATGCTGACATGTTCCCATACTTCCTACACATACTTGTGTCTCTCTGTCCATGCTGACATGTTCCCATACTTCCACCACATACTTGTGTCTCTCTGTCCATGCTGACATGTTCCCATACTTCCTACACATACTTGTGTCTCTCTGTCCATGCTGACATGTTCCCATACTTCCACCACATACTTGTGTCTATCTGTCCATGCTGACATGTTCCCATACTTCCTGCACATACTTGTGTCTCTCTGTCCATGCTGACATGTTCCCATACTTCCTACACATACTTGTGTCTCTCTGTCCATGCTGACATGTTCCCATACTTCCACCACATACTTGTGTCTCTCTGTCCATGCTGACATGTTCCCATACTTCCTACACATACTTGTGTCTCTCTGTCCATGCTGACATGTTCCCATACTTCCTACACATACTTGTGTCTCTCTGTCCATGCTGACATGTTCCCATACTTCCTACACATACGTGTGTCTCTCTGTCCATGCTGACATGTTCCCATACTTCCTACACATACGTGTGTCTCTCTGTCACTGCTGACATGTTCCCATACTTCCTACACATACGTGTGTCTCTCTGTCCATGCTGACATGTTCCCATACTTCCACCACATACTTGTGTCTCTCTGTCCATGCTGACATGTTCCCATACTTCCTACACATACGTGTGTCTCTCTCCATGCTGACATGTTCCCATACTTCCTGCACATACTTGTGTCTCTCTGTCCATGCTGACATGTTCCCATACTTCCTACACATACGTGTGTCTCTCTGTCCATGCTGACATGTTCCCATACTTCCACCACATACTTGTGTCTCTCTGTCCATGCTGACATGTTCCCATACTTCCTACACATACTTGTGTCTCTCTGTCCATGCTGACATGTTCCCATACTTCCACCACATACTTGTGTCTCTCTGTCCATGCTGACATGTTCCCATACTTCCTACACATACTTGTCTCTCTCTGTCCATGCTGACATGTTCCCATACTTCCACCACATACTTGTGTCTATCTGTCCATGCTGACATGTTCCCATACTTCCTGCACATACTTGTGTCTCTCTGTCCATGCTGACATGTTCCCATACTTCCTACACATACTTGTGTCTCTCTGTCCATGCTGACATGTTCCCATACTTCCACCACATACTTGTGTCTCTCTGTCCATGCTGACATATTCCCATACTTCCTACACATACTTGTGTCTCTCTGTCCATGCTGACATGTTCCCATACTTCCTGCACATACGTGTGTCTCTCTGTCCATACTGACATGTTCCCATACTTCCACCACATACTTGTGTCTCTCTGTCCATGCTGACATGTTCCCATACTTCCTACACATACTTGTGTCTCTCTGTCCATGCTGACATGTTCCCATACTTCCTACACATACTTGTGTCTCTCTGTCCATGCTGACATGTTCCCATACTTCCTACACATACGTGTGTCTCTCTGTCCATGCTGACATATTCCCATACTTCCTACACATACTTGTGTCTCTCTGTCCATGCTGACATGTTCCCATACTTCCTACACATACGTGTGTCTCTCTGTCCATGCTGACTTGTTCCCATACTTCCACCACATACTTGTGTCTCTCTGTCCATGCTGACATGTTCCCATACTTCCTACACATACGTGTGTCTCTCTGTCCATGCTGACATGTTCCCATACTTCCACCACATACTTGTGTCTCTCTGTCCATGCTGACATCATCCCATACTTCCTACACATACGTGTGTCTCTCTGTCCATGCTGACATGTTCCCATACTTCCACCACATACTTGTGTCTCTCTGTCCATGCTGACATGTTCCCATACTTCCACCACATACTTGTGTCTCTCTGTCCATGCTGACATGTTCCCATACTTCCTACACATACTTGTGTCTCTCTGTCCATGCTGACATGTTCCCATACTTCCACCACATACTTGTGTCTCTCTGTCCATGCTGACATGTTCCCATACTTCCTGCACATACTTGTGTCTCTCTGTCCATGCTGACATGTTCCCATACTTCCTGCACATACGTGTGTCTCTCTGTCCATACTGACATGTTCCCATACTTCCACCACATACTTGTGTCTCTCTGTCCATGCTGACATGTTCCCATACTTCCTACACATACTTGTGTCTCTCTGTCCATGCTGACATATTCCCATACTTCCTACACATACGTGTGTCTCTCTGTCCATGCTGACATATTCCCATACTTCCTACACATACTTGTGTCTCTCTGTCCATGCTGACATGTTCCCATACTTCCTACACATACGTGTGTCTCTCTGTCCATGCTGACTTGTTCCCATACTTCCACCACATACTTGTGTCTCTCTGTCCATGCTGACATGTTCCCATACTTCCACCACATACTTGTGTCTCTCTGTCCATGCTGACATGTTCCCATACTTCCTGCACATACTTGTGTCTCTCTGTCCATGCTGACATGTTCCCATACTTCCTGCACATACGTGTGTCTCTCTGTCCATACTGACATGTTCCCATACTTCCACCACATACTTGTGTCTCTCTGTCCATGCTGACATGTTCCCATACTTCCTACTCATACTTGTGTCTCTCTGTCCATGCTGACATGTTCCCATACTTCCTACACATACGTGTGTCTCTCTGTCCATGCTGACATATTCCCATACTTCCTACACATACTTGTGTCTCTCTGTCCATGCTGACATATTCCCATACTTCCTACACATACGTGTGTCTCTCTGTCCATGCTGACATGTTCCCATACTTCCACCACATACTTGTGTCTCTCTGTCCATGCTGACTTGTTCCCATACTTCCACCACATACTTGTGTCTCTCTGTCCATGCTGACATGTTCCCATACTTCCTACACATACTTGTGTCTCTCTGTCCATGCTGACATGTTCCCATACTTCCTACACATACTTGTGTCTCTCTGTCCATGCTGACATGTTCCCATACTTCCACCACATACTTGTGTCTCTCTGTCCATGCTGACTTGTTCCCATACTTCCACCACATACTTGTGTCTCTCTGTCCATGCTGACATGTTCCCATACTTCCTACACATACTTGTGTCTCTCTGTCCATGCTGACATGTTCCCATACTTCCACCACATACTTGTGTCTCTCTGTCCATGCTGACATGTTCCCATACTTCCTACACATACTTGTGTCTCTCTGTCCATGCTGACATGTTCCCATACTTCCTACACATACTTGTGTCTCTCTGTCCATGCTGACATGTTCCCATACTTCCTGCACATACTTGTGTCTCTCTGTCCATGCTGACATGTTCCCATACTTCCTGCACATACTTGTGTCTCTCTGTCACTGCTGACATGTTCCCATACTTCCTACACATACTTGTGTCTCTCTGTCCATGCTGACATGTTCCATACTTCCTACACATACTTGTGTCTCTCTGTCCATGCTGACATGTTCCCATACTTCCTACACATACTTGTGTCTCTCTGTCACTGCTGACATGTTCCCATACTTCCTACACATACTTGTGTCTCTGTCCATGCTGACATATTCCCATACTTCCTGCACATACTTGTGTCTCTCTGTCCATGCTGACATGTTCCCATACTTCCTGTACATACTTGTGTCTCTCTGTCCATGCTGACATGTTCCCATACTTCCACCACATACTTGTGTCTCTCTGTCCATGCTGACTTGTTCCCATACTTCCACCACATACTTGTGTCTCTCTGTCCATGCTGACTTGTTCCCATACTTCCTGTACATACTTGTGTCTCTCTGTCCATGCTGACATGTTCCCATACTTCCTACACATACTTGTGTCTCTCTGTCAATACTGACATGTTCCCATACTTCCTGCACATACTTGTGTCTCTCTGTCCATGTAAAGTTTGATAGAAATGGATCTTTGTAGTTTAATTATGGGATACCTCCTCTAGTGCACTATTTGAGTGTAGTAGTTTTAGAACTTAAATATTTTGAAGATTAGACACAAGTCAATAGGCATTAATTGTATTTTGACACATATTTCTGCCTGCTCAAACAATTTTAATTTATGGTCTTATAGAAATGAGGAATTTTCTCATCTTCACGAGACGCCAAGACATACGGAAAATTTCCCTAGAAGTTGAATACTTTATGGATGTGGTCATTTCAGTAGGAGACCTGAGAAATGCCATCGCCATAGACGTTGATGTTTTAGAAGGTAATCTATAAAATGTATTCTCATTGATATAGATTTAAAGGTTAACTGTAGTTTATTTTCTTTGGTAAAGACTTTGCTTACTCTAACATATGGTCGTCATACCATTATAAAAAATGAAAGGTTAGATTAACAATATGTAACAAAGAGCTGTAGATCAGTATACAAAGGACATGAACGAGAGCTGGTGCTATTATAACAATATGTTTGTTATAACAATTCTAAAATCAAATTTATAGAATTAAAAGCTGTCAACTTAAAATGAGGGTGTGGGGGATAATCCAGAGACACTGAAAAATTGTTAGGTCCCTTCTGTCTATGTCACAATACTAGTACTAATCCTACCCTCTCATAAATGTCTCCCTCTATTCTTATGTTTATTTAAGTCAGTGGACAATACATTTCCAGGAAATAAAAAATTAGTTTTTCCTCATATTTAGATCCTTCTTAGAGTTTTAAAAGAACCATTGTTAGTGCCAGCAAGAACCAATTAGTTACTGTTGGTTGGTTACAAGTTACAAATTAAAAGAGAGATGAAAGGAATATAAAAGCAGAATGCTGCATTGTTGTATAGCATCAAAATGGCATGTTCCCAAAACAGGTTAACTAAACATATAGGGCTATAACAGGTTAACTAAACATATAGGGCTATAACAGGTTAACTAAACATATAGGGCTATAACAGGCTAACTAAACATATAGGGCTATAACAGGCTAACTAAACATATGGCTATAACAGGCTAACTAAACATATAGGGCTTTAACAGGCTAACTAAACATATAGGGCTATAACAGGCTAACTAAACATATGGCTATAACAGGCTAACTAAACATATAGGGCTATAATAGGCTAACTAAACATAGGGCTATAACAGGCTAACTAAACATATAGGGCTATAACAGGCTAACTAAACATTTAGGGCTATAACAGGCTAACTAAACATATAGGGCTATAACAGGCTAACTAAACATAGGGCTATAACAGGCTAACTAAACATATAGGGCTATAACAGGCTAACTAAACATATAGGGCTATAACAGGGTAACTAAACATATAGGGCTATAACAGGCTAACTAAACATATAGGGCTATAACAGGCTAACTAAACATATAGGGCTATAACAGGCTAACTAAACATATAGGGCTATAACAGACTAACTAAACATATAGGGATATAACAGGCTAACTAAACATATAGGGCTATAACAGGCTAACTAAACGTATAGGGCTATACTGTTGTTCGTTCGTCCGTCGATACGACGAGGACCACTCTAGTCATCCGAGGGTTGTCTGTGCGTGCGCAGATGGCTGATTAGGCCGATCCTTGCACGAAAGGTTCGGGAACAGAAGGGACAAGGGACGAGTGCGACATCTCCTGGAGGGTTGACAGCATGGTCCTTTCGGGCTTGCCTCTTCTTTTCTGCGGCGGTGATCCGGTTTGCCTCGCATGACTTGGCACCTTCGTGGATGGAAGAGCGCCAGGTGGATCGGTCCTTTGCAGCTCGTTCCCACGTGTCTGGATTGATGGCAAAGCGCTTTCATTGAGGCTTTTAGTGTGTCTTTGAAGCGTTTCTTTTGCCCACCGTGGGACCGCTTGCCATACTGGAGCTCACCATAGAAGATTCTCTTTGGCAGTCTCTCGTCTGGCATTCGGACAACGTGCCCTGCCCAGCGAAGCTGGGTCTGCATCAGGAGGGTGAAGATGCTGGGGAGACCTGCCCTGGTCAGTACCACTGTGTCTGGAATTTTGTTCTGCCACTTTATGCCGAGAATCTTCCTGAGGCTTGTCATATGAAAGTGGTTAAGCTTTCTTGCATGACGCTGATAAACAGTCCAAGTTTCACAAGCATATAGCAGTGTGGGGAGCACCACTGCCCTATACACTTTCAGCTTGGTCTGGATGGTAATGCCTCTTCTGTTCCAGACATTAGGGTACAACCTGCCGAAAGTGGAGCTTGCTCTAGCAATTCTGACGTTCACTTCGTCATCGATGGTGACATTTTGAGACAGTGTGCTGCCTAGGTATGTGAACCGATGCACTGTGTTGAGTCTCTGGCCGTTGACAGTGATGTTGGGCTCTACGTAGGGCCTTCCAGGCGCGGGCTGATGGAGGACCTCAATCTTCTTAATGTTGATTGTTAGACCAAAGTTTGTGCAGGCGCTGGAGAACAGGTTTACACTGCATTGCATGTCGACTTCTGAGACAGCGTTGAGGGCACAGTCATCAGCGAACAGCAGGTCTCTGATGATGTCTGTCATAACCTTGGTTTTTGCCTGGAGCCTCCGAAGGATGAACAGCTTGCCATCTGTGCGGTACTTCAGGTTGACACCAACATCCTCGTCTCTGAAGGCCTCTGTCAGCATGGCGGAAAAAATGAGGCTAAACAGTGTTGGTGCCAGGACGCAGCCCTGCTTGTGACTGGGAAAGGATCAGAAAACTCTCCGCTGTCCTGGACTCTGGCCTGCATGCCCTCATGGAATTGTTGCACCAAGACGATGAATTTCCTTGGGCAACCGTACTTGGCCATGATCTTACACAGACCCTCTCTGCCAACAGCGTCAAAAGCCTTGGTCAGGTCGACATAGGTGGAGAACAGGTCGGAATTCTGCTCCTGACATTTCTCTTGCAGCTGCCTGGCAGCGAACACCATGTCGATGGTTCCTCGCTCTTTTCGGAATCCACACTGACTTTCAGGCAGCAGTCCTTGGTCAAGGTGGGCTGTGAGGCGGTTGAGGAGGATTCTGGCAAGGATCTTTCCTGCGATAGAAAGCAGGGATATGCCTCTGTGGTTGTCACAAGCCTGTCTACTTCCTTTTCGCTTATATAGATGTATGATGGTGGCATCTTTGAAGTCCTGCGGGATCGTCTCTTGCTGCCATATTAAGAGAAACAGCTGGTGGAGCCTTTCAGTCAGGGCTGTTCCCCCCTCCTTGTAGACCTCAGCTGGTATGGCGTCAGAACCAGGTGCTTTGCCACTGGAGAGAAGATAGATTGCTTTCTGGGTCTCGAGCAAGGTTGGGGGGGGGTCATCCAGTGCTTTGTTTGTGGGCACTTGGGGTAGAGTATTGAGGGCTTCGTCGTTGATTGTCGAAGGGCGATTTAGGACGTCATCAAAATGTTCGACCCGTCTCTTCAAGATCTTCTCTTTGTCTGTGATGATCCTGAGGGCGTAGGGCCATATACTTCTTTCAAGGCGTCGTAGAAGTTTTTATAGTCACGCCTGTCTTCATAGCCTTGGATCTCGCCAGCTTTGTTGCCGAGCCAATCGTCCTGCATCTGACGGAGCTTCTGCTGAACAGTCTTGCATATCTTGTTGAGTGCATCTTTCTTTGCCGTGGACTTGGGGTTATTGAGGTAAGCTTGGTGAAGGTGGTGTTTCTCATCCAATAGCTGCTTGATGTCTTCGGAGTTCTCATCGAACCAGTCCTTATGTTTCCTGGTCTGGGGGCCCAGGGTCTCTGTAGCTGTGGTGTAAATCAGCTCTCTGAGTGTTGCCCAGTCGACCTTTACGCTCTGGTTTCTCGGAGAGGTGGATTTCAAGCACTTTTCCAGAGCATCTACAAAGGACTGTTTGCCGCTGTCGGTATTCAGTTTGGCAACATTAAGCCGTTTCGGGGCCTTCTTCCCTTGCGGGCGTCGTTTAGGCTGAATGCGGATGTTGAGCTTGGTGATGATGAGGCGGTGGTCTTTCCAGCATTCAGCGCCGCACATGGATTTGGTAACTCGTACATCCTGCCTGTCCCTCTTCCTCACGATGACGTAGTCAATAAGATGCCAGTGCTTCAATCGGGGGTGCATCCATGACGTCCTGTTACGAGTGGGGAGGCGGAAGATTGTGTTGGTGATCAGCAGTTCAAGTTCAGTGCAGGTCTGGAGTAAAAGAAGACCGTTGCTGTTGCATTGACCCACTCCATGGTGTCCAAGGACTCCTTCCCAGGCAACGTTGTCCTTGCCAACTCTTGCGTTGAAGTCACCTAGCAAGATGAGTTTGTCCGCCTTTGGAACGTCGGCAATGACAGTGTGAAGCTCTACGTAAAAATTTGCCTTTACGTCATCTGGATTAGTCATGGTTGGAGCGTAGGCACTGATGATGGTGAGGTGCTTCTTTCCAGCCAGTGGGAGTTTCATGGTCATGAGCCTGTCGTTCACTCCCTTGGGAAGTCCAGCCAGCTTTCCGACAAGAGTTGTCTTAACTGCAAACCCAACGCCTGCCTCACGTCGCTCCTCGCTGGGTCTGCCACTCCAGTAAAATGTGTAACCAGATCCTCTTTTCGCAGAGCTCTCCTTCTCCCGCGAGCCTGGTCTCGCTCAGGGCTGCGACGTCGATGCCATATCTAGCGAGTTCTATACCAATCAGGGCTGTTCTCCTCTGAGGTCTGTCTGCATCGTCTCTGTCCAGGAGTGTGCGCACATTCAATGCGCCCAATATGAGAGGAAATATCCTCGTTTTCTTCTTTTTGTTTCGACCTCTGGTATGGAATGGATGACAAAAGTGACTTGCGCGGTGATTTGAATTTAAGTGAGAAGGAGTTGCGCAGTTCGTCGATCTCACTCTCTCGCCCGAGGCCATCTTATCCAGCGGCAGGACTAAGTCGAGACGGCTGGTGATGGAGACGGGTGCAGTGGATGGCCATGATGTCCTGTGTGTCTTGTCATGCCCTTAGCGTTCCACAACGCTTTGCTGAGATTCGCCTTTTTGACCGTTGACCAACTAGTGGTTCCTCCGCTCTGTCTACCGAATCCAGTCTTCACGTGCATAGATAGATCACCGAGGGTTTGAGACCCGTCGGCTACCCTCACCAGGTTTAGCCAGCCAGTCGAAGCCGTTGCCGGGGGTGTGGCCACTGCGCACGTTGCAGTTTCTATGAGCCACTGGTGAGAGCTGTGAGACAACTTCCGGATTAATATTAATAGTATTAACAGCCACAAAATGACAAAACCAAGTAAAATACAACCAGACGAGCATAGAGGGAATTCATTTCAAAGATCAGTTCCTTGATAACTTTAATTTCCTTAATTTACATTTGTATGTTGTATATTTCTCCAGCGCTTGATTGTTTTTGTCTTTTAATGACAGCAGAGAAATTTACGTTCCGCCATTTTGAACATCCGGAAGTTTATCAAAAAAATATAGGGCTATAACAGGCTAACTAAACATATAGGGCTATAACAGGCTAACTAAACATAGGGCTATAACAGGCTAACTAAACATATAGGGCTATAACAGGCTAACTAAACATATAGGGCTATAACAGGCTAACTAAACATATAGGGCTATAACAGGCTAACTAAACATAGGGCTATAACAGGCTAACTAAACATAGGGCTATAATAGGCTAACTAAACATAGGGCTATAACACAATATTTTTTTTAAAAATCAAGATTAATATAAATTTCGATTACCAGGGAAAATGTACTGGACAGACACAGTGCTGGACAGAATCTCCAGGGCCAACTTGAATGGATCTAATGTAGAGAAAGTTGTGGAACATGGCATCCACACTGCTGATGGATTGGCTGTGGATTCTGTTGGTAGAAAAATTTATTGGACTGATGACGGTCATAATCGGATACAGGTAATAAATTCAGGTTAACCACAGCAAGCTCTTTAATTAAAATCAAAATCAGTTAGTCATATGTGATTATAATGCCAGTTCATTTTGTACTTTATCTGTGATGTGTAATTGATATACAATATGCTGGGAAAGGAGACAATTCTGAACAACTCAACCTGGGATACGATTAGAGCTGAAACATAATCTGTGACTTTAATTCTGTGTGCAGAAGATTTGCAAACCATCATGAAGATATCTGTCAACTCATTCAAACCATCATGAAGATATCTATGTCAACTCATTCAAACCATCATGAAGATATCTATATCAACTCATTCAAAGCATCATGAAGATATCTATGTCAACTCATTCAAACCATCATGAAGATATCTATGTCAACTCATTCAAACCATCATGAAGATATCTATATCAACTCATTCAAAGCATCATGAAGATATCTATGTCAACTCATTCAAACCATCATGAAGATATCTATATCAACTCATTCAAAGCATCATGAAGATATCTATATCAACTCATTCAAAGCATCATGAAGATATCTATGTCAACTCATTCAAAGCTTGTTATCGCTTTTCCTATAGGATATTTTTCAAGTTATTGGCACATGAGATAACTCCTGTTACAAAATTTTGTTAATGTTGATCTTGGCAGAAGTTAAGAAAATGTTTTACAAGTATTGTCAATATTCTACAGGTGTCTAACTTGGATGGAAGTATGAGGTCTGTGTTGTTATATGAAGATCTGGACAAACCAAGGGCAATAGCACTGCATTATGACAAAGGGTAATTTGTAGTCTGTCTCATCTCAAATTTTGTCAGTTAATCTGGTTAATACAATAGCACTGCATTATGACAAAGGGTAATTTGTAGTCTGTCTCATCTCAAATTTTGTCAGTTAATCTGGTTAATACAATAGCACTGCATTATGACAAAGGGTAATTTGTAGTTTGTCTCATCTCAAATTTTGTTAATCTGTTTAATACAATAGCACTGCATTATGACAAAGGGTAATTTGTAGTTTGTCTCATCTCAAATTTTGTTTATCTGGTTAATACAAACATATTATTACGTATGCCTGACAGAATACTTTATTTTTAAGGGGCAAAATAGAGTTTTCATCATTAGTTAATAAAGTGACATTAAAAACCAGTAGCATGAAAAATGTTGAACCTTATCCAAATTTTTATGATAACACTTTTAATTTTTTGATGTTATAAGAGTAACCAAATTATAAATTTTTGTCTCTTTATGAGAAAAGATAAACAAAAAAATGAGCTCGCTAGAAATATTAATAATTATTAAAGGTAAATTTTTTTTTCACTGACATAAGTTACATGTTTTGGACTGACTGGGGGAAAAATGCCCGGATTGAGAGAGCTGACATGGACGGCAACAACAGACAAATTATTATCTCAGAAGGGATAGCCTGGCCTAATGGCTTGACCATAGACAGACCTACAAACAGAATCATATGGGCTGATGCCAGAACAGAGGTCAGCAATCAATGATTTTATGTTTATTGTCCTCAGTATTATTGTATTCGTCTATAGTCCTTAGTACTGAAAGTAGCTAGTTTTAACTTTTAAATGTGTAGAGTTTTCTTTTGTATTTTAAACATCTTTTTATGATTGCAGTTCATTGAATGTGCTGATCTTTCTGGAAAATATCGTCGCAAGTTGGTCACCAAGGTTCGTCATCCTTATGGGCTTACAGTTGCGGGAAACTCCATTTACTGGACTGACTGGCGGGATAGCTCTATACACCAAGCCAACAAAAACTTTGTGGCAAATGTCACCCAGATAAGAGATAACTTACCTGGTATCATGGATATTCATGCAGTGCAGATTGACGGAATCCGTGAGTTTCATTAACCAATGCAGGTTCTTCGTTTCATGTGCAGTAATTGTACTCACAATGCAACATCATCAAGACCCTCATCATTATTAACTGTCATAAATAGCAGCCACAAGAATAAATATATAATTTGGTTTTCTTTTAATACTCATTTTATATGTCATAGTGAGTATTTAAACTTAACTTTAAAAAAAAAGATTTGTAAAATAATTTCAGCATTTAAAAAAAATTCACTAAGATAATGCCGAAATTGTATTTTATTTAAAATTGTAATCAATATCACATTCTAAAGGAATTTATGTTTTTTAAATTTTGGATGTATTTAAATTTTCTTATTATTCCCTCATATGTACTAGAAAATATTTTTCTTGGCGTATTTAATTTGAATAGACACTTGAATATAGTCTTTAATATTATAGCACCTTTAAATGGTCTTCCTATTTGTCATACAAGAAGATAATAATTTATTAAATTTCACTTATTTTAAGACAAAAATAAGGATTACTTTGGATTCATTTAATACCCATTAAAAACTATTTTAACTAGTTCCTGAAGGCATACTTTATTTTATGTTTTACTTGATCCCTTTTTTAAGAAACACATGTTAATCGTTGTGGAAAAAACAATGGGGGATGCAGCCATCTTTGTCTTCCACATCCCAAAGGAATCTCATGTGCTTGTCCAACAGGGATCCTCATGAAGGCAGACAAAAAGACATGTCATGATGGTAATAGCTACTTAGGCTTTTACAATAAATGTCTTTTTTTTCTGTTGTTTTGTCTTTGTTTTTGAGATATTTTTAAAATTAATATTTTATAAAAATACATAAACTGTTTAGTGATAAGTTCAGTTTACATTTGTTTGATCACACATCCTCCTATTTGATTGAAGCTCCCAGCAAGTACTTACTGTTTGCTGCACGGGGAAGCATTAGACGCATATCATTGGACACACCTGACTTCACCGATGTGTACCTTCCTTTACCAGAGCTACATAATGTCATAGCTTTAGACTTTGACTATCTGGAGAATATGGTGTATTACACTGACGTATATCTGGATGTTATTAGGTTAGTCTGGAGAATATGGTGTATTGCACTGACGAATATCTGGATGTTATTAGGTTTGTCTGAGAAAAAACAATAATTTATCTTTTAGGCATAAAAATCATTAAGAATTCAAGATGGGCATGTTTTTTTTTCAATTTACAAATTTACAGTTTTAACATTGAATTTAAATTTTAAATAATAACCCTAATAATCAGTCATTTTAAGACCCTGTTTTAAAAGATTCAAAATATGAAGCTTAACAGATAATTTGATTTCTGTTACATGTTAAGACAACCTACTGATGAATTTCTGGTTTTAAAAGTTTGTGTTAAATTAATGATTTGGCTCATCAATTTTGTATATTAATATAGACGAGCATCTTTAAATGGCAGTCAGTGGGTAGAGAACGTGGTGCTGAAGGAATTGGCCACAACTGATGGGTTAGCTGTTGACTGGATTGCCAGGAATTTGTATTGGACAGATTCTGGTATGAATTTGTTGGATTTTACTCCTGATCACAAGCCTTTCAAATTTTGACTTGCAACTCAAGAACCGTAATCGCTATTGCTTTATATTTATTATTAAAATTAGCTATGTTATGTTTTCTTAGAAAAATTGAATATCATTTTTTGAAGTCCAAGGTTTCATTTGCCTAAGAAATATGTAACTCAGGCTAAATGTTTCAAAGTTTTTGCATGTGCTCTCTTTAAATTAAGTATAAAAATGTATCTTCATCATTATACTCTGTTTTTACAATTTCCAATTTATTTATTTCCGTTAACCAAACTATTAACTAAGTTAGACAGTATTAAATTTGAATACAATTTATCTATAACAAATTAAAAAAAAATTTCAGCACTATTTTCTAGCAACTAATTTACTTAGATTACAAAAAATTGGTCTATGGTTGTGTTAAATATCAAAACTGAAATATCCAAAGAACTGGTATTTGTAAAAAAAATTATAACAACAAATCTCTCTTACCTTGTTCAGGTCATGATGTCATTGAGGTGTCTCGCCTTGATGGCTCCAGCAGAAAAACAATTATCTCAGCAGATTTGCTTGAGCCAAGAGCCATAACTTTATTCCCCAGGAAAGGGTAAAACACAGTTTTAAATTTTTTTAATTTGTAGCCCTGTTACTGTAACACTAATCGACACCACTGGAATCTTTCAATCCCTTGTTATGTCACTAAATTTATTTTTTCATAACTAATCTCTGTAAGTGTAGCACAATTATTGTTTAGAAACTCAATAACAAATATTCTATTTTACATTTGTATACCATTTAAATTAAAATTTTATTTTTTTGGTTGCTCAAATTTATAATTATCACAACTCTTTTAGTGTCTTGATGTCTCTAGAGAACTTTCACTTGCATATATTTATAGAAATCATTATCACATATTATAACTATTTTAAGACTCCTTAAAAAAAAACTAGCCAATGAAACATTACAGAATCTCTTTTACATAAGTTAATGATATATCTTTAAAATGACTATCTCAATAGTTATCAACATTTTGTGTAGAAAAAGTATGAAATTTTTGTTGACTTATAATAACAAAGTGTTTTGAGCTATTAAATTGATAATGTCAATGTTTGCTAAAGGTTGATGTTTTGGACTGACTGGGGAGATAAGCCAAAGATTGAGAGGTCCTACTTAGATGGTAGCAACAGAAAAGTCATCATCAACAGCCACTTAGGTAAGATTGAGAGGTCCTACTTAGATGGTAGCAACAGAAAAGTCATTATCAACAGCCACTTAGGTAAGATTGAGAGGTCCTACTTAGATGGTAGCAACAGAAAAGTCATCATCAACAGCCACTTAGGTAAGATTGAGAGGTCCTACTTAGATGGTAGCAACAGAAAATTCATCATCAACAGCCACTTAGGTAAACTAAAAATACAACAAACAATTTTAAAAATGCAAAAAGTAAAGCAGCAAAACCCTTGAATCTAAGCTACAAAATCAGCAGTCTGTTTGTTTCACACTCATATTGTACACAAATTAATTGATATAAAAATACTCCCCTCGCTTTAATGAAATCGGGTTGGTAGACCTACATCTTACCACAGGATCATTGCCTTAGAGAATGAGATGCCACTTTCTAAACTTTTATTCATTTTGCATGCAGCACTCTCTTCCTATTTCATATCTAGCGATAAAGGATTCACTAATGGAAAATAAAACTTCAAATCTCCTCAAATTAAACATTTTGATGATGGAAGCACAATGCAGACATTTCAAGGATTAATGTATGAGGCTTGCATAATTTCACTATGGAATTTGTCACTGATGCGCTACATTTATACAAAACAATTTTTGAAATAAAGGCTTACAACAATGACCAATGTTCCTTCTAAGCTGCATGGCTGTGCAGCTATCTGCCAGACACCGCGCAGCAGTTTAGAGTTACAGCACAGCAAATTTCAATAAGGATAATATATTTATATGTGTTTGTGTGATGTAAAATTTTGCATAGAAAAAATTGATAATTTGCATTTATTTCTTTGTGAATGAACCAACGAAACTTAGAGGGAACATTGTTAATGACACTTCATTTTTAAGCAATTTTCTATTACTGTAGTATATTTTTGGAATGATTTAGATTTTCACTTGTTGCAGATTATCATTTAATTGGGTCTATCATTGATAGCTATGACACCAGATGTTTATCTTCTCATCCATTATTTCAGGCTACCCCAATGCACTGTCCATTGACTACGATGCCCTAAGATTGTACTGGGTTGATGCCAAACTTGATAAGATTGAGGTCTCTGACCTATCAGGGAAAAACAGGATAACCCTTGTCCAACAGACTCCTCATCCATTTGGTCTCACTGTGGTAAGTGCTGGCAATTCTTTTATCTTGATTACTGTCTAATGTCATATATAGACGTCATTGCACTACAATGTAAGTGTGTGTTGAGAAAGTGGATTATAATGTGTTTTGGTTTATTTAGAAATTGGATTACAATCTGTTATATTGTGCACAGTAACTATATTACTGTTACATTCTGAAATAAGGTTTTTGTTCTAATTTAACTTATAATGTCTTATAAGGTTTTCTAAAAACTTATCCCTCAGTCCCATAAGGATTTCAAGTATATACTGCAATGAATAGGGTTATGAATTTTTAAAAATTGCTAAAAATGTATTTATTGTTATACTGACTTCATCTTTTAGGATAAGCTTATAGAATGGTTATTTTACGTATAGAAAAGACTATCTTGATTTTATTATTATTTTTACCTGTAGTTTAGTACTATTTTTTTTGGACGAAAAGTTTTGGAAAATCACATCCTCAAAAAAAACCGGTAAAAACTACCACAAAATTTCGCAAAATGAGCAAAAGCACTCGCTGAAAGTAAATATCGACTTTTCCGGATGTCGACTAAATCTTCTCTCAGGCTATGAAAAGTTTTCACTTTGTATGATTTCATTATTAAAGAGAGCGCTATTGAGGCGCACTTTACCCTGCTTCAGGATTAGAGGCAAGGCATGCATTACCGCGTTTGAGGACATTATAAGTTAACCTGAATAAATATTTTAGTGGTTCATGGAGCAACTGCATGCTTCTAAAAGCATTTATTTAGAACCATTTACTAAAAATAGACACTGGGATGATATTGATTCAGTTGTGATAAATCAACTAGTTTTATTTTACAGATGTAAGTGATGAGCGCAACAATTATTAGGTTATACTAAGTGATCATAAAATCCTTGATATTTTATCATCATATTGAATTATTTCTGAGAAATTGAAACAGAACAAAAATATCCAAGATTGACCACGACTTTGGATATAGTTTTGCTAACCTAGATTATATTTAATCCAACTAATAACTGATCACCTCCTCCTACATCAGTTTGAAGACTACATATACTGGACTGACTGGCAAACAGAGAAGTTGGAGCGAGCCAGTAAAGTAGATGGCAAAAACAGAATGACTGTACAGAGCAAGCTGGAGGGTCTAATGGATGTTCACTTGGTCGCTGCCATGAGGCAGACAGGTAACCCTACCTTTTAGTATGAGTATAACAGGTAAACCTACCTTTTAGTATGAGTATAACAGGTAAACCTACCTTTTAGTATGAGTATAACAGGTAACCCTACCTCTCTAGTATGAGTGTAGCACTTGTTCAGAAGCATTCACTTAAATTGATTGGTCAGAAATAGGTTTAGAATCTAGAATATTTTTATTTGGAATTGTCGAATGTGAGTTAGAGATGATCACACATGAATGTTTCTTACAAACTCACATATAACATCTGTTATGGTTATTCCATTAGGTAGCAATAACTGCAGTGTCAACAATGGAGGGTGTAGCCACCTGTGCCTGGCCAGGCCTGATGGACATGTTTGTGCCTGTCCTAACACTGAAGACCCCAGTAGGCCTTGTCAGGCCGGTAAGTTTAGATGAGTCAAAGGAATGTAAACAAAACTTCGGGAAAGATATTTTGGATAAATAAAGTTGAGAGTTTTCTAAATGTTCTCAAGTTTCATTATTATTATTTTTTTTTAAATATATTTTTTTTCTTTTTTATCAGTAGAAAAAAATGGCAAAACTTAGCTTGTTTGTGCAATTTTCAAAAAAAAATAAAAGAACTTTGTTCAATTATAAAAGTCAATTAACAAATATTATAAATTATTGCCCTTTTATTTACAGTTTTTCATCTAGGACAACAAAATTCTAACATTATCAACATTGACATGAATTCCAAACATGGGTAAGTAATTACTGGATTGACTTCAAGTTGATGTTTACCATGAGATTGATGTATTGTTGAATAATAAATTGGAAGAAGGAAAATACATTTTTAAAAAAATGTCTGGACATAATGAATAGAGAAATATTAAAACCTTGTATAGATTTAACATATAAATGAAATAGGTTAGTTGAACTGCAATTTAACGGGGCCAACATTTAAACTCTTGAACATCCTCTTTTAACTACATTAATACATTCCTCTTCCTTTGAGAACAAAGATGACCAACTCAAGTAAATGTCAATGGATTGGTGTGAAGCCTTTATGCCATCATAGAGCCACCTAAATTAAAAATATATTGATATTTGGCTCATATAAAACTACATGGCATAGCCAGATATGACTTTAGTCACTAGGGTATTGCTATTCAGATGTTAATGACAAAGTATAATTTGTACATGAATTTTAAAACAACACCACATTTAGTTTAATCTTTTTGGTATAACTCTAGAAAAAAGTTTTTTGAACTTTTTGTAATTCCATTTCAGCTGCTCAGATGAAGATAAGGCATTGGGTTTATGTGGTGAGTAGGAATTTGATGAGCTAGAGACATGTTTATAACTCTAACCCTAAATCAATGGGCAACTTGATGCCAAAGTTTTATTTGTAATATTAAAATGACACCCTCACTTTTAGTGAGAAAATAAAGAAAATACTTTTTAATCTGTTAAAAGCTAAGACTTGTCAAAAGTTTGTGGCTGAAATTTTTATTATTTATCAGAAAAATATTTAAATAAAATTGTTTTTCGAATATATTCCTCAAATAGCCAATAATTATTTCAAAATCAACTTTCAGTTTAATGACCAATAATTTGTAAATGTGAAATATCCAATTGGATAATTTTGCGTCTTAATGGTTCAATGAATGTGTTTTGTTCCAGGAGGGGTCCCACAAAATCCAGCACCTTACATTGCTGTGGCTGTCACTCTTAGCATTTTGATACTCATTATTATAATAGCATATTTTGTATGGAAAAGGTAACTAAATTTTCTAGTTTTAACTTTGGATAGGGGCCATCCATATATTACGTACGCAGGGAGGGGGGTCTTAAATTTACGGCATTTTGCATATGCATGCGTACGGAGGGGGGTGGGGGGGTCTCGACTGAATGTGTACGTACGCACAACACATTTAATTTGCATAATACTAAGCATAGTAACGTAAACCGCTCTGGCTGCAAACAGCATTCGAGACCGACTGAGTCAAGACTGATATGCAATAATGTTATATAATTTATTGCAAACGAAATTGTGAACTTTTAATTGCTTGGAAGTAATTAACATTTGATTCAAACCAAACGTTTACACATCATTAAAATATATCCGTCGGGTTTATATTTACATTTCTTGAAATTAGATGAAGCTTCTCTTTCGCCCACCAGTGCCTAAAGCCGTTATAAACACACAACGGGACGGCGATTTCAAACACCTAGGGGGGGGGGTGTCTACATATTTGTGACTTGTGGGGGGGGGGTGTTAGAGAAATTTGACGTCACATCAAAACGAGCAACTTTAAATAAAAGTTCCACTTAAATATTTTATTTGTTACATGGTGTTTTACATGACTTCACATGTGTTACAATATTAGAATGCAGGCCTACACTAAATAAATACTTAAATGACAAAAAAGTGATTTTAAACATGCTCTTTTTCAAATAAAATACAGCTTTTATGGGGGGGGGAGCGAAAAGCTTTGTGACGTCATCTTGGAGGGGGTGGTCTAAGTTTTTGTGACAACGCCTTATGAGGGGGGGGAGGGGTATGAAAAATCTGCCAAAATCGTGTGACGTCATTTATGGACAGCCCCTTCTCGGGGCCGTCCGTAAATAACATTACGCACCTAGAGGGGGTCTTCGACCATTTGTGACAAAGGGGAGGGGTAGTATAAGAAATGTCACGTCACATCAAAACGCGTAACTTAAAATAAAAGTTTTACTTAAAACTTTGTCTGTTTACAATTTATTTAATGACGTTTTACATGGGCTTCACGCGTGTTACGATATTAAAGTGCAGCCTTACACTAAATACATACTTAAACTAAAATGGCAAAAGTGATTTGAAACATGCTAATTTTCAAATTAAAAAAATAATTTTTTTTGGGGAAAGGGCATTTTTGTGACGTAATATTGGAAAAGAGGGGGGATGGTCTAACTTTTAGTGAAGAACACGGGTGCGGTGGGGGGGGGGTGAAAATCGGCCATAATCGCGGGACGTCATTAATGGACGGTCCCAAAGCTTTGACCCCCCCACCCGAAAAAAATTCCTCATTTTCAAATATTTTAGTGCGCATTTTGATGTGCGTCACGTTTCTTAAACACCCCCTCCACCTCGTCACAAATGCACGACCCCTCCCCCACCCCCTTTTTAGGCGTGTGACGTCATTTATGGGCTGCTTCAAAGAGTAAAACCAATATCTTCTGACTCCGGCTTAATTTTTTTATAAAAGGTGATGAGCGAATTTTTACGTACGCATGGGGGGGGTCCCAAAAATGTACGGGATGCAATGGGGAGGAGGGGGGGTACAAAAATACGAATTTTGTGCGTACGTAATATATGGATGGCCCCATACTTGAAATATAAATAAGAAATTGATTTTCAAAAAAAATTTTTTAAAAATAAATATTCGTCTCTACATTTACCTTCCTTCATAAAAAAACTCATTAAACTTTTCTGTGAGCACAGAGTCAATGGACTTTTTTCTCAATAGGCTGACACTTAATTTGTTACTTACCTTTTTTTCCAGACAGAGAAGGAGACACTACAATGTTGAAGAGTTCTCTGCCCTGACCTACGCTAACCCCACCTACCAGAAGGCCAGCACAGAAACAATCAACTCAGAGAACAGAAAAAACTATGCCTGCTTTCGCTACCATGCAAGTGAAGTAAGTCTCAATGGTCCTGGATTGTGCAATGCTTTCATTTTATTATTATTCACTTTGATAGACTCAACCTAAATGAGTTGCAGGGATTATCCAATTTTTCCATAGTCTTACACACTAGAGCTTGGATTTAATTATGAGCACATAAACATTGTTAAAAACACCTTTTTTTCATAGCCAAGATCTTTAAATATTGACAATGTCTAGTTTACATTTACCTTTAGCATGTTATTCTCTATTATTGAATGATAATGCTAATGTTTAGCAATAATGTGGACGTGAAGTATGAAGCAGCTGCTAAAATAATTTTGATTGACGGGTTAATGCCACTTCCTTTACTTTAAACACACACACATTTTCCAACACACAGGAGCTCTTAACGACATGCCTGGGTGATGCTGACTGCGCAGCTAACCATAAAGAAAGTGTAGCTCTTATGCACCCCAGCACCAACTTGTGAGCACACCATCAAATAACAGTAAGCTGGTCTGTCATCATAAATCTAAATGCTAACTGTTGGCATAAAATTTCCATTATTTCATCATTCATAATTTTTAATGCAATTTCCCTTGGGAAAAATTGCGTTTATATATTTGAAATGTCTGGCCTGTCTGTTCGAGCTTTGAACAGCCACTCCTCCTGAACCATACCAGATAGAGGGTTCTGGTCTTTTGCAAATATGTTAAGGAGGTCCCAAGGATGTGCACAGGCCAAAAAAATACCAAAAAGGTTTACTGGATTTTTTTTTAAAATGAAAAAATATCAGTATTTTGTCAATTTTTCGCCAACATCTATCGGGTTGAAACAAACGCCAAATGATAGCTAATAATATTTAGAACAATGTTGGGGACGGAATTTTTGAAAAATCTCTTTTCGTTCGGCAATTGTTTAGTTTAGTTTCATAATTATTGATTTAAAATGACTTTTACTTTTAAAGTAATCTAGAATGATAGTTAATGGGGTTTTCCCGCTTTGTGAATGCTATTGTTAGATTATTGCGCGATGCGCATTATATTAACACATTCTTGGTATGGTGTAGCTTGAGGGGATATGACTCATATTTCGTCTGCTTTCAGAATTACTGATTTGAAATGACTTTTAATGTAATCTAGAATGATTTCCCTTGAATAAAAAAAAAGCTGAAATTCTTTGTTGGAAATTGCGTTTAAAAACTCATTCGAGTTTTTATTTTTTATTTTACATTTCATATTAATCACAAAGAAATCACATGCTGTCCATCATTAGACAGTATCATTTATCCTGTCTATTCAAGTATGCTTTTAAGACAATACCTCTTAAAGACTAAACTCTTAAGAACCTCTAAGGCATTACATTCAAAATGATAAAGAGAACAATTAGAATGTTATGATTATTTTGTCTATACAGTGTTAAAAACAAAATAAAAATTTCATTAAACGTAAATAATGTTTAACTTTTACATTTCAGCATGTGAGATGACCGTCCAGACTTTGACTTTCAAGTTCAAATGGGCAGCCTTGGAGTGTGCATGTGCTGTCAACTAATCTAAACAACAGACCATCTTGAAAGAAAAGTTCCGCAAATTTGACCTATGCTACAGGCCTGTAATGACATGATTGGAATGCTTGTGACCTGATCTGTGATATGTAAAAATAATGTAATGGAATGAAGTGCTTTGGTTCATTTGTTTTTTTCATCAGGTAAACAGCTGTCATTATAATAGAGTAGAGCAACATCATTTTTAGCACAGCTGTTCTAAGGTTAATCAAATGTTTACAAAAATTTTGCATTCAGTTAACCTATAGGTAATAGATTGTTGAAAATACTCTAAAATATCATTTGTTTTTGTAGAGAAATTCTTATTTCAAAACTACTTTTATTCTGTGATAAAGTACTAAAATACGTTTAAGAAATGTATTTGTTGTGAAAGGCTCTGCATATATATATTCCCAATATAAGTGAAGTACTGTGCTAAAATATATTGAGATCTCTCAATATTTTGCAATGAGCATATTTTAAAATGAGCATCAGTTTCAAAATTATTTAACATAAATTATGTATTCACTTTTGAAACCCATGGAACAAATTGTTTATGTTAATGCCTGCCAACATTTTTAACAATGTATTCTTAATTCTAAATATTTTGTATTGAATGTTTAACCTAACAATTATTTAGGCTATACATTTTTACTCTCACTAGTACATGCTGTTTTAAATAATGTATGTAAATTTAAACTTTACCACTAGACTAAGCTAGTGGCTTGAAAAATCGGTTGATTTAGGTTTTTTTTTGCATGTAAATAATTAAAATTTCTCCTGAAATACATCATTAATGTCTTAAAATTAAACATAGTCTGAGTTGCCCAGAATTGTATTCAGAAAAATCTTCCACAGCTTCATTAACTGTAATTGCAATTATTTATTGGGTAAAACAAATAGCTTAAGAAAATTACCCCTCCCCAATAACAGAAATAATCCTCTCACACTTTTCTTCCCCTATATTGTTGAAAATGAACATTCTATGTTAACATATTCCTAATAGGAAGAAATATTTTGCAAAATTCTGTAAATACAATAAGATTCGGAACCCTTTAAAAAATTCTTTTTAACTGTCCTGTAGTGGCAAATGCTGGATAGCTAGCCTATAAGGTAAGAAACTTTATCTGGAAAATTCTAGACTGCCCCAAATTGATTAAGAATACTTTTACAACCACGGATATTTCCACATGGACTATTAAAGGTTTGAATCCACGCTCTGCAATGATTGACATGGAACCATATGTTGTTAAACCCCGATGCTTTTTAAATAAATCTTATATCATACAGTTTGTTTAAAATTTCTGATATCAGCAGTATTCAAAAATGTATAATTAGTTTTTGAGCACTAAGTTTGGTCTAGGTCGATCAACCCAAGCAAAGGGTAATTTTGAAATTATATTCAATTAAAAACATAACTAATATAAAAAAAATATTTTTTTTTATCACCCTACGCTCTCCAACTGAATAATTTTTAATGTTCCTCCCATCAAGAATTTTAAAAAAAAATGGATTCTGATGATAGTCAAAATCCAACAATCCATTAGAAAATTTAAGCGGAATAAGCAAAAATATAAATTGTCACCTTTAAATATTCATACCTTGACGTCTTTAATGACAACCTTTGTGTGATACGATCCAACTTTATTGGTGTGTGTTAATATAATCTCATCACATATTTGCTTTATGTATACTGTGGCAGGCCATTATAGTAACTGCTTTAAGTACACCATTGGAGGAATTTGTAATAATTTTTTAAAGCATTATATTAATATAGATTGAAATATTGTTTCTGTCCGTTTTGACTAAATTTAAAATATCCTACACGTGGAATGGAGTTAGCAACCCTGAGCATAAGATAAGGCTCTTAAAAGGTCTGCCTGGCAAACTCTCACAGCAACTACCGCTCTTGATGGGGCCGCCAGGGCATCCAGCATCCAAGAACATGGTGGAAAATGCCTTCCTCAAAAGGGTGGATTTCCCCTATTCAACTCGCTACAACCTTGGCACCACCAGAGCTCAGCAACGAGTCAATTATCAAATAATTGCCAATTTTTAAAAATAATTTTATATTACTTATAAATCTTCAGGCCTGGAAAATTAAAATGACACTTGAGATGTTACTCAATGCTAGTGTTGCACCACTAATGTGTAAACTTCTATTTTCCAATTTTATAAAATTATATAGAATGGGACTGCTAGCTAATACAAGGATGTTTCTATTTCCCATTTAGTTTTACATGTATTTTAAATTTGAAAGGAGCATTTTACTTTCACTTATTCTTTTAACACACATGCTTTTGAAAGGGATCGGATAATCCTCTTCACTAACTGATTATGAAAACTCTACCTGCTAAGTTTTATGGGTTCAACACATGTGATGTAACTTTGTAATTAATTTTGTACATATATTTTATTTTGGAATGAAAATTTCATTTGTTAAAGTTTAGATATATTTAAATTTTGTGTCATGGATGTTTGACGGAAGTTGAAATAACATGTGAACAATCAGAAAGTAAGATTTACCTGTTTAAAAATACTGCCTTATCCATTAGCCCATAGTTGGTTGATAGAACATTATATTCTGCTCTAAATATGTTTTGTGACAATAAATATTTTAAAATCTTCTTTATTCTTATTTACCTTAGGACTTGTATGGGTAAATTACTATAGATAAATTTACAAATTGTGTTTTGGGGCAAGCACTGTTTTTTTATACTATTTGATATTTTTTTGAAAATGTATTTTTCTGACATCTTTACCCAGGAAATAGAATTTGTGTTGTTTTATTTTTCACTACATGTGAAGTTTAATTAATATTCATGTGCATATCATTATAAAGAGGTTGTCATATTTTATTTTGTCTTAATGTTGATGGTGTGAAATCCAACTTTAATAAATGTTGCTTTTGACTTTTGTATCTTTCACAAGCATTGAAAGCATGACAAATGTTGCAAAAATACTTAATATTCTTTAATTTTATCATAATTTTATATTTAAATTTTAAAATAAACACTTTTTAAAATCTAGTGCTAATGCACACCACATAATCAAATACCTCACTTATTGAATGTATACTTAATAATTAATTTTTTGTGTCATTTATAATTTTTGGTATTGCTGAATATTGAATTTTGTGTAAATATAGAAATGTAGAGATAGTTTGTGGTGGCTGGGACAAATGTGATGTGAAATATTGTTTATTTAAAATTTATATGAACTAGTGTCAAGTTTCAAATATTACTGACTACTTAGAATGTTGTGAAGATTAAACATTCTTTGTTTTTCAATCAATATTTTAAAAACTTGATTCAGTGGAGTAATGTTATCAAATGTGTCAACAATAAAATAAAAAAAAAGATTCCAAACAAGTTACATTCACACAAAGTACGAGTTAATGTTTTGACCACGTTACAACCATTATTGGTAATATTTTATATCAATAAATGTACAGACCTTTGTTCATTTGCCAAGGGTTGTGATGTGTCATCTTCAGGAAGTGAAAATGAGATGTCACAAGTAAATGGTTGTCTCTTACAAATTTAAACAAAACAAATAATTTTTAATTTTATGTGGCTTGTCATGTGTGTAAGTGTAAGCAATGAAAGTTTTTCCTAAGTTTTGTAGTTGAATTAACATCAGTGTGTTATTTTAGTTATAAGTGAGTTTTTTTTTCTATCCAAGTGCCTGTGTGTGCCACTTTTTTCTCAATAAAACTAGTCTTCTTAAATGAACTGAAATTATTGGCATGAACTATGAACATTTGCATGAATCTATTGTAATATTTTAAATTCTTTGTTTTGTTACCTTTCTGCTGAACTTTATAATGTAAATATACCTTTTTATACAAAAACAGTTATTTTTTACAGTAATCCCCTGTTTAGCATTTACTTTAAGGAAGTATGTAATCCTATAATGCATCTGGCAATGACAAGTAATGAATCTCTCATTAATTAATGTAATTTATGTTTTATCTATTCAAAATTATAGTTGTTTTTTATTTTAAAAACTGTATTTTGGTCATATTTTATTCTGTAAGTTTCACGTTTTAGCAGAATTTTTTTCACATCATGTACTTATTTCGATTGGTCATTTTGTTAGAAAAGCAAAGTAACTCAGGAAATCTGATTATAAAAAGACATAATTGTTCTAAATGTTGTATTTCTTTTTTCTTCTTTCCTGCCAATGACATCACTAAATGGCAAGTTTACTGCATTCTTATAAAATACTGTAGTGGATGTTATCTCACATGTTGCTGTAAATTTACTCAGTATTCTTTTTCATCATATCTGACGCTACATTTTAAATGTTATTCACTCAGTACAGTATGACTGAAACAAATACATATTTGCCTTGCTAAACTTCATCATATTTGTGTGTGTAATTAAATTCATTGACATTGAGACAAGCTGGTTAAAAATGTGATTTTGGACAAATATTAAAGAAATAATAAATAAACAGAAAATAAATCAAACGAGTATAATAGTGCACAAAGCTGGAGAACAGAAACTAATTTTAATAATAAATACATATATTTTCTCCAAACTAAACGCTAACTAGCTGGTTCCTACTGTTTGATCATGTCTTCAAAATATTGTCTTTATGAGTGATATTTGAAATGTAAAAACTTTTATATACCATATTAAAATGCCATTTTCAAAACAAACAACTACTTGTTCTTTCTTTGAATTGCTGTACAATCTTTAACTTTAAAGGATATTTAAATCTATCTTAACATATATAATTTTATAATTAATTGCATATACATATAATTGATATCCATTCCTATGAGCAGGTTTAAATTAACTAGCCAAAAATATGGCTATGATCTCATTTACTGCCTTCATCTCAGCACAATATTACTACAACACCAGTGATACTTAACCCTACCAGATACGAAATCCCCAAGCTAATTTACCCCAATACCTGGCCTCCCCAGCAAAAATAAAGAAAATGTACATGGGTTAGGAAATTGCTAGTATCATGCAAACCAGTGGTCAGAATGAGCTCAAACTTTTAATTATAGCAGGAAATAGGCCTGCATTCTATCCAATGTTCCATTTAAGCTGAGCGGCTGCGCGGCCACGCAGATATCTAACCGACTCAGCGCAGCTGTTTATAATTACAGCACATCATATTTATTACAAATTTTATTTAAAAATGGATGCTGTGCCACTTTGCACCAATGTTCCCTCTGAGCTGCGCAGCCGCATGACTGAAGGTTTTCGGCCGACACCGCGCAGCAGTTTAGAAGTACCGCTCAGCAAATTAAAAAAAAAGTTTAATTTGCAAGATAATATTTGTTTACTGTATATACTCGTTCGCAAGCCTACCTTTTTTGGACAAAATCTAGGGGAAAAAGCTGGGGAGTCGCTTACGAGCGGGTCATTAACGTATTTCTGCATGGATATTGAATATCGGTGTTGTTATTGTTGATCATCAAGGTCCTTTTCTACATTCTACAAGATTCCACTGCTCTACCAGAAGCTATAATATATTATTAAACATCTGCACTTACCTTATTTAATCATTTTATTTATTTTTGTGAACGTTTTAATAAATTGTTTTACAAATTTTGTTTTCAATTTTAATGTACAGCTTTTGTCACTGTTTACCAAAGATTTTTTTAAAAATACCGGTAACTCTTGCCGCACAAAGATAGGCAGTACAAAGTAAACAATGATAATGACCAATTTAGCTTGTAGTTTTAAAAACATGTGTAACATTTTGTTTAAGCTGTCCTATTATTGTTGTTGGCTTGGGAGCGGGTTATACACTTTTAATACTTTTCTCTTCCAAAAGTGTGTGTGTGTGTGGGGGGGGTCGGCTTATGAACGAACGGGCTATAGAACGAGTATATACGGTAATTAGTTGAACATTGCTTCCATCTAACGCCAGTATTGCGCCTTGGAGTGGTAGTCTTCCCAGTAGGTTGAGCCATGCTTTACACAGAGGTACTTTTTGCACATAGAGCACCTGACGTTGGTCTTGACCTTCTTGTGTGGGTTGTCCTTGTATGCTACTCCTGGGTGTACTCTGTTGTATTGAAGGTGTTTTTCCATGCAGACACGATTGGAAGCAGTTGCTTCTGGAATTTCAGGCCAGTGGTTGCTTGGTGTATGGCGTTGGGACAGATATATACCATAAAATAAAAATTTTAAGATGGACATTTAGTATTTAGTGGATCTAGCAAAAGCCTGCAAGTTGACATAAAAGTAGAAATGAACTATGAAATTATGCCGCTGGCACTGTTTCAACAACATTCAAGCAAAGAATGACCCACAACACAAAAAGTCAGTTTGTATTTTAAATATATTTACACATATATACAAGCCTTGCTTATTAATATTAGTCTTACAAAAATCGAACACAAAATTATATTTAAAACATGATACTTAATGTAACACTATTGTACATATGAGCATAGCTTGGATTAATTTATACATAACAAACGTAAAACCTCTTGATGTTTTTTTGTGTGTTTTGTTTCTAAAATGTATTACAATCAAGTAAAGCAAGCATTCAGAAATGTCCATGTTTAGGAATACTGAAAGTTATTGCAAGTACAGAGTATGTTGTTGGTCTACAGAGCAAAGTAGTAAAGTAGGTGATATCTGATTCTCAAAAAATATCTTTATTTGTACAATTATTTAAGATACAACATTTAAGAAGCATCACGACAAGAATAGAATGCTAAACGCCATAGCAACACAACAGAATGCTACATAAGGGCTTTTTCTCTCTCCAATCCTTGCAAATTTCCAAAAGGTACCTAAAATACTTTTTTTTTAAATGGAAAAAATAAAATTTATTTGAAAGGACGCAGTTACACCTCACAAATATATCAAATAATAAGACAATAAAAGAATAATGACGTTAAATTAACTATTTCAGTTTTAGTTGGTTACAGTTAAATAAATCTCTGCCTACTGAGCTTGTGAAAAGAACTAAAAATGATTATGTAATTTTTGAAAATGATTCTACAACTTAAAGCTAAATAACAAAGTCCTCAATCCTGCCTAGAAGGAACAGAAACAATGGTTTATTTCATTCTTTTTAAATACTAAATTAATGACTTAATGTTGAAATACAGAGACTTAACACTATAAATTTGTTTTACCCTGTTTTACTCCTGTCCATGAACCCAGGTGCTATAGCTCTGAGGTAAGTGCAGGTGCAAATCATAAGCAATACTACTGTCAGGAGACTTTGGAAGTTGAAAATAGCCGACTATTAAGAAAGAAAAATTAAAAGCATTCAAATTTCAAAGAAAAACATTTAAATTTAAATGAAAAGAAATGGTAAACAGTTTTTTTTTATAGTAGGTCGGGTGATGTATGATGAAAACATAAGACAGTTCACAGTATAGACTTTATAATTCATAAGTCATTATGAGATTACTTGTTTATTTATTTATTTGTTTAAATATGAGCACATTGGCTAATTTATAAACAGTATTATTATCGCATTCACTTTGGTAGCAACAAAAACAATTTAAAATTTAATTTGTATGGAGAATATTGATCTGGCCAGAAGGAATGTTGCCTTTAAGCTGTATGGCAGCGCAGATATCTGACCACCACTGTGCAGCAGTTTAGAATTTTGTAAAATATTGCACAAAAAATGGATGCTGTGCAACTTGGCAAACGCATTTTTTTAGTCTGCACACGGACCAACAAATCAAGAAGGAACATTGCGCAGAAGAATCATTGCAGAAATTTTTTAAAATACACATATATTGTATCCATCTACATATCAGTCAAGTAGTGCACATCTTGGCCTATAAATCCATTGAACTGTTATACCTTTTTAATTTAATTTGACCCTAATTGATTCCTAGTACATGTATTAATATTAATTAAGAATAAAATATAAACTTTTTTTTTCTGGACTGATAGTTTGACATTACTGATAAATGTAGCTTGTGTGTTCCATCCATGTCATATGTCTTGATTAATTATGATATAAATGTTTTGTATTGAAATTAATTAAATTGTTAGGGTGCATTAATGAATCATTAATATATTATATACGTTAGTGTGTGTGTATGTTTATGACTATTTTTTATGTAAAGTTCAGTGAACCCACCTTGCACTTATGACTGGGTTACTGCGCTAAACAAGTACTAAAGTAATAATTATTATAGGAATCAGGAATCTCAGCTCAGTTTTTATATTGGCTGTGGTAGTCCCACTTTCATGTTATAATTATTTCAATAATGGAAGCTCACTCATAATCATATACTATCAGTATCATTCATATACTTAATAATTTATAGAGTAATAATTATTTTTGAGGCCCCTATCCTATTAACTGGTGCATGCTTCCGGATCTGTATATGTCTTCAACTTTTTAAAAAACACTCGTAAACACATTTTCTGACGACTAGGCATTTATAATTTATATTTATAAATAAAATATCAAGAATGCGTCAATTCAAGTTATAAATCAATTTATTCGGACTCACTGTGATGGTGTTTATAGTATAAGCAACTTCTTTAAGCTGGGTGACATTTCGGCTATATTATCTATAATTGTGTCATTATTCAGTTCACTTAAAACATCGGTTTCTGTTCACATAAGTATAAAAGCTTTAAGGTGCGTAGAAGACAATGAGCTTCGCAAACGATTCTTAATGTATTTCAGTCATGGCCAGCCCTAGAGTATGTGGGGCCCAAGGCAGCATACGATATGCGGGGCCCCGAGCCTAAGGCAGCAGATGAGGAGCGAGACCCATGCAAACATTTGCATTTCTACATATATTAAATGATATTAAATAAAAATCTAGTCAATTAAATTGTTACTCTATAACAGTATTGACACATCAATGATTACAGTTTTATTTTTAATTGAAGATCTTAAAACTCAAAAAATATTTAAATAATTAAAATATTTTGTTTTGGTATGCTAGTTAATAAAATTCACATATATATTATACAATTAACAATGTAAACTATATGCATTAGCGTTGGTTTGGTTGTAGCTTTTACTTCCACCTTATTTTATAACTTACAAGCAAATTTTGGGAGCTTTCGCGGCTGCAAGATCTGAAATACCGGTAAGTTCAATATTGTCAAGATCCTTAGCAACATCATTCTCAAAATAGTTAAGTTACTGAGCCGATCTTGAATCAATGTTTATTCCATATAGGTTTTAATACGTTTTAGTTTCAAAAAGCTTCTTTTTTCGGAAGCCAAAGTGACAGGAATAGTTGGAAGTGTTCAAATTGCAATGTGTGTGTTAGGAAAGTCAATATAACGCATTTTTTCTAGGGCTGCGGAAATTATCGATTAATTTCTCGATTAATCGTTAAAATTTTTATCGATTAAAATAATTTTAATCGATAAAAATTCGATTAAAATTTAAGAAAATATTTATATTTTAAAATTTTTTTAGTAATAAATAATAAATTATTAATAAAAATTTATATATATTTTTTTACGTACAAACATCTCCCGCGTAATATTAAAATTTATTTTATTAATTTATGTTGACCGGCAGACGTCAACTAAAAAATGTCTGACAGCCAGAGCCGTCTTTACACCATTTTGGGCCCCCGGGCAAAGAAATAGTGTTGGGCCCTTCCCCCGCAGGAATAAAAAATGAATATATATAATATATATAAATAAACATATTCCCATGGGGCCCATATGCTCGTGGGCCCCCGGGCAAATGCCCAACGGGCCTATGCGTTAAGACGGCCCTGCTGACAGCATCAGTGCAGTTAAATTTAAGCATATAACTAGAAAGTTGAGCAAATATGTTGTTTTTAAGCTAACTGCGGATGGCAAAGTCGAAGATGGTGAAAACGTTTACTGTGTTCACTGTCATAAACAATTCTCTTTTAAAGGATCAAATACATCGTACCACCTTCAGCACAAATCAAGTATCAACACATTGTCATGAAATTTAGTTCAAAATATTCTTAATTTTCAATGTCCGTGAGAAATGTTTTAATGACAGTTTAATGACGTCATAAATTTCTATTTTTGGTTTTAATCGAAATTATAGATTAATTAAAATTAAATTAATCGATAACAGCCCTAATTTTTTCTGAAAGAAACTGCAAAATATTAGCAGGATCGTTGTAGGTAATTTCAGGAATTATGTAACTCGATGATTGCAACTCTTCAGCAAGCATGAAACCATCAAGATCCTTACTTTCGCAGGCAGTGAGCTTTTCTCAAGATTCATACAGCAATTCAGTAGATCATTGTTTTATAATTGATGAAATTTATAAAGAAATCCAAAATGAGTCAAGATGCCTTAGTAATTGTTAAAGGTGACTGTCCATTAACATTATTGCATATCAAGAACCTGGTTAAAAAATCTGTGCTAATTTTTTCTTGTGTATCTACAAATCCATCATATGTAAACTGTTTTATTTCTTTTTCAACTGGGTTCAAATGGGTTCAACTTCTATGTCTGTGGCAATTTCTTTTGCAAATGCTATAGCTGTTTCAAAACCGCAATTTCAGTAAGATTTCCACCATTTGCAAGTATGTTCCATGCTCTCAACTTCAGTTACTAGACCGACAGAAATATTTTTTAATTCTTTGCTGATGTAATTAAATTGGAACAATATGTCGTACCAAAAAGCATTAGAAAAAATGAAATAGAAGTTCTTAAGTTGCTTGCAAAAATACTCTGCTTCACTTCAAGCTTTTGGATCACTGCTTTGCTATGGCACTTTTGCCTATCATGTTCGCACCGTTGTCGTATACTTGGCTGCGGATATCAGAAACATCTAAGCCCAATTTTCTCAGTTCCAATAGTAAGACATCAAGCAGTTGTTGCCCGGTACTTTCTCCACTTCTAGAAAACGTATGAAGTGCTCATGAGTTACTTCAGAATATCCACCTCCTTGGCTTACATAGCGCATTGTCAGTGACATCTGTTCTTGGTGACATTGGCACGGTGTGCAATCAAGTATTAATGAAAAGTATTTAGCTGATTTTACTCTTCCTACAATAATTTTCCTTACCTTATTTCCCATCAACGAAATGAGTTCGTTTCTGAATGTGCTTTCCTGAAGTAGTAATCATGAATTTCATCATTTTTATTCTTCATATATTTTCCTGCAAAACCGGATCAAATTTTGCCAGCAATTCGACGAGACCCAAAAAGTTTCCATTGTGTGCCTGATGTAGTTATCGACTGAACTACAAAATAGCTGACCGAGAAATTGAACAATGGCCATGAGACGTTGAAATACACTACAAACTAGCCTTTTCACTGTTCATTATATTTTGGCTTGGTTTGTCAATTGTCATATTTTTAGCCTGTTTTTCATCTCAAACCATTCCAAAGTAGATGTCATATGTCCCTTTGAATTATCATGATCAGACAAACACATTTTTATTTCGCTTAAAGCCTCAAAGTGGCGCTCACTTTTTAAAAATGTTCTAAATACATAAATGCTAACTGAAATACGCTAGGAAAAATACTTTTTTGCATTAGGATGTAGGATGATTACAATATTTTATTATATTTGTACGGGATTTTTCTAATTATTTTATCCTGAAAAAATAAATATAAAGTTTTATTGATACCTTGTTATAAAGAAAAAAGTATTGCATGATAGAAGTAAAAATGTAAAAAAGTAGTAAAAATGTTTAGTCAAAGTGCGGGCCCTGAAAAGCCCGGGGCCGGCCCTGATTTCAGTTTAGAGAAAGATCTCTCACAAGCTACTTGGGTAGACGAAAGAGTCAATAAGAGTTCATATGCACTAAAGAGATGCTTGTATGTTTGCCAATAGAAACTGTATTTATGTAGTACAGAAAAGCAGCAAACAGGCCATTTTTTGCAAGATTAATTATTATTATATCACCGGTCCTGACGGCCCACCGGGAATTTTCCCGGTGTCCCAGTCCACCCCTGCTTATGGATTCCTTCCCAAATCTAATAAACATAAGGTGAGTTTAACTATCTATTGAAACTGTCAACACATCTAAATAACATTAATTTCAGTTAAATCTGACGGAAATCTAAAACAAAAGGAACATTTCCAAATGATATTAATTTGTAAGTTTAGCCGTTTCCTGATTTTCATCAGACAAGAAGAGAAATAAGGAAAGGAAAGGAGGTAAGAATGTGTAAGTTTATATTTATAGAAAATTTCAAATTTTGCTCACAAATTTCGTTCTAGATGAGCTTGGCTAACAGGACATTTAACAGGACTTCAATTCAAGAAAAGTGTGATCAAATCAACAGTACCCCCCCATGACGATGTCTAAGCAGAAATAAAATGGCAAACAATTTACCATAAACACAAATTTTCAATTTACAGATCATCGCCGGCTTGATTTTCGATGTCGAGGAACAAGAAGGAAAAAATAGAGATAATACAATTTATCGTTTAAAATTATAAATACTTCAAAAATTGTTTCGGAATCTTTATGAAATTGAAAAACTATTATAATAAAATTTTAATGTTAAAGAGTTTAAATTTTCATTAATGAAATTAATTTTTGCAAATCTTTTGTTAACGCGTAAAAGTAGAAAATAAAATGAACAAAAAAACTTTATTTAAAAAGATGAGGCCCAGCTACAGTGAGGAATGTAGAATCTTGCATGAAAAAGCAGAAAATAATTTTTTAGTCACAAACTAAGTAGTCACACAGGGGGACTAGAACTTTTGTGTTAGTTGATCAAAGTTGATTAAATTAATTAATTAATCATTAAACTATTAAACGGTATGCAGGTCCGCTCAGGTTCTTGGTAAAATTGATAAAAAATATAAGATTCCAGTCACTCAAAAGACGGTTAAAATGGATATTTAATTATTTTTATGTAATTTATAATATATGGTTCGGCATCATTCTCACCGTGCAGCAGTGCGAATAATGCTAGGCATTATATAATATGATTATCCGGCTGATTCATACTTGTCCGACCGTGACGTCACAGCGACGCTACCTGTTGCTGGTCGAGAGTTGCTGCCTTTGAAAAATGTTTGTTTTGATTGCCTCCCCTTGTAAAGTATCTTGTCCGTTGGTCTTCATACGCGTCACTTAGTTTCGAATAAAATTTAATGATTAGACTAGTGCAAGACCGGCATCAAACAAGTAGGCGAGGGCCGCACACCCGAGCGCAGGGGCTGAAATGAAGCAATCCGGCGCATATTCTAGTTTTTATTTCAATGGTAATGATTCAGCAATAGAATTATTTATAAAATTAGTGATAAATTATTAGATAAGAATCATCGAATACGAAACTGCGGACATACTGATTGATGCAATAAGCTTGCGAAGCCGAATTTGAAGGTCTCTCTTTTTCGCTTTGCCACCGTAGCGCAAGCATCGCGTTGGAAATTTATTAGTGATTTGCTAAATGGAAGCTGATTTTAGTGTTTTACTAGTGATATTGCGGAAGAATATAACTCGAGAATTATTTATAAATTTAGTGATAAAAGTGTATTTTTCGTGATTGTCTTCCATTGCCCGGCCCATTTCATTTTCAGCATTTTCCCTCGGTTTGGACTATCGATCCGCCCGCCATCTTTGTCACGTGCATAGCAACAAAGATGGCGGCTGGAAATGACCTCATTTTGGCCCGGTTGGAGTAGTCAATTTTCACTTTCACCGATTATCCCAACGACCAAAACCGTGGCGATAACGCCGGCCTTATATATTATTTAAATTATAAATATTGATGTAAAAATGAAAAGAATCTTGGGCTGGTTAGTATTTACGTGGCCAAGATGGCGGCGAGTCATTTCCGGGCGAATTGACGTGACTTTGACGCTACCGTTGCTATACACAAGTTACAATTTCGTTTTTTCATGGATTACCTCCCCTTGCCCTTTGTATTTTACTCGCTTGCTTCCCTTGAATATGTTTGTTTTTCTGTTTTAAAAACCGGGGGAGGGGTCTAAGGAGAAAATTATTAGATACGAATAAAAAGTAAAATATTAGCGGGGTAGGGCTTGGGGAGGGATCTCCATCCCCATAATAAAAAAAAAGAACGGGGGAGGGGGAACGCCTCCCCTTATATTTATTAGATAAACACCATCGAATCTGAAACTGCGGACATACCAAGTGATGCAATAAGCCCGCGAATTTGAAGGCTCTCTCTTTTACGCTTTGCCACCGTAGGGCAAGCATCGCGTTGGAAATTTATTAGTGATTTGCTAAAAAGAAGCTGATTTTAGTGTTTTACTAGTGATATTTCGGAAGATTATAACATGAGAATTCAGTATAAATTGAGTGATAAAAGTGTATTTTTCGTGATTATGTTCCATTGCCCGGCCCATTTCATTTTCAGCATTTTCCCCGGTTTGGACTATCGATCCGCCCGCCATATTTGTTCCTTGCATAGCACTACTTTCCCTTAGCAACAACGGTGGCCGCCCGGAAATGAATAGCCGCCATCTTGGCCACGTAAATACAAATTTACCGAATCTTGAAAAGAGAAAAAAAGTACATAAGACTAAGTAAGAGAAAAACAGTACATATCAATATAAAATGGTTACAATTTACATAATGAATAGTCAATATGTGAATATGAATATGTCTACTAAGCCTACTACTACTACTACTAGGTAAATATTTAAATATTCAATCATGACTCATGTCATTGCCATAACCCAACTTTGAACGTAGTTTAAAAAAAACAACAAATAATTATTTAGATTAAAATAATATATATATTACCATTATAGATCAGCATCAGAACATAACAGAATCAGAATGCATACGTGACGTAGCCGTTGCAGTTACTACTGCTGCTACCGATAACTATATTTTATGTTCAACTTTTTTCATCCTATATACCGAGATCTAGTTGACTTGAGATTACGCCGAGATAAGTTCTTTAAGGAAGGTCCACGATTGTGGTAGCAACCTAATAAGTTTAATTATACGACTAATTCTATGTGTTAGTGGTGTCACTAGGGGGTGGGGGTGGGTGGGCCGCCCTGGGTGACACCATCAGGGGAGTTGACACAAAATCTAAATTTTACTGTGTACAATTTTAAGTAAGAAAAAAAAACAAATTTAAAAAAAAATAAAAGAAGACTTTATTTTCCCCTAGAAAGAAATCACGAAATACAATGAAATACGTTAAACGCGAAAATTTTTTAATAAAAAAATATCACTTAACATGCAATAATAAACTAAAACAAACTACAATAAAACAAATTAGGAAAGAAAAGAAAAGAAACAGCCACACCAGAGGGAGCTTTAAAATGGCTGGACATATGAGAGGTGGTGTCTTTTTAAAAAAAACTACATAAAGCCAACTGGGCTTTGACATACCGACACCACGGACGACCCATTTCTTCTGACTCTTAACATATTGATTATATTATGTATGACACTGCGTTTTCATAGTTGAAGTTACAAATACTACATAAAATTAGTTATTGTATTTAACATAAAACATCACGATATGGACATATCATGAATTTAACAGGAAAGGGGCCAACTTTAAGAAACATGGAGAATTGGGAAATTAAGTCAAGATTAGAGCAGAATTTGTTTTAAAAGAAAAAGATCCAAAAAGACAAAAAGAAGATGAGGAGAATCTGGACTAACTGAAAGATCTCCCCAGAAAAAAATGAAAGCGATTAAAAAGAAAACAAAAGCAGACAAGAAGCTGATACATATGACGCTAAGGCAGTTAGATTTCAATCTGATAACCTACAACAAAAATAGAAAGCAATAGAGAGAGAGAGAGAGAGAGAGAGAGAGAGAGAGAGAGAGAGAGAGAGAGAGAGAGAGAGAGAGAGAGAGAGAAAGAGAGAGAATAATATATATAGAATGTTTCGTCTCATCCATTTGACACAATTTATGTGTTACAATTAACTGTTAAATATCATAAGATATATAATAAAGCATAGTGAAATACTGCCAATAGATACTATTATTAATAGATAAAAAAAAGATTAATCAACACATAAAATAACTCCCACTAAATAATAGAGTGGGGAGCGCGGTGGTCTAAGCGATTCCTGCTAATTCCCCGAGTTTACTCAGCTCCCACTGGGCACCCCTACGGATGCTCGTTAACCTTGGCTGGTAATTTATCTAGGAGAAGGAATTCCGACTTCAAACCTCCGCTACTCGGGAAAGGCTAAGGGAGTAAACCCTGACAGAAAAACAGGTAATGGAGCACCTACAGGCGGTCTATACATAATAGTACATTCCGGCAGCCCCTGCGACGCCAATGGCAGCCAAGCTGTATCGACGCAAGTCGTTCCCTTGGTTACACCATTGACGTGGAGAGGGTGGATATGCTGTATGGGCAGCAGCTAATTCTCCATAATACCCGCCCAGGCTTGCATCACCTCTGGAGAGGACACTCCAGCGTCACCGCTGTCGACAAAACACGGGAAGCTTCCGACGGTGGGAGCGACTACCAAAGTCACACTGGACAGCTACCGTCCCGGCAACACTGATGACCTGCAGTCAATAAATGACACACGAAAGACAGGAATAATCGATAGAGAGCTCATGGAAGAACTTGATGTCATGCCCACACAGGAAGAGCAAAGCAATTGACAGCCTAGCTTGTGGAAAAGCCACTGGGAATGATGGGATACCCCCAGAAGCTCTAAAGACAGCTTTACTGCTGGGAACAGGGCTATATCCCCCACAACCTAAAGGATACACATATAGTGACACTATATAAAAACAAGGGTGATAGAAGTGACTGCAATAACAATCGCGGCATCTCTCTCCTTAGTATTGTAGGAAAGGCCTTCGCATGTGTCATACTAACACATTTACAGTGTCTAGCATCCCGTGTCTATCCAGAATCTCAGTGCGGTTTCCGGGCTGGTCGGTCTACCATAGACATGGTGTTCTCCATACGGCAGCTCCAGGAAAAATGCAGAGAGCAACAGATGCCACTATACATTGCCTTTGTGGACCTAACGAAAGCCTTTGATTTAGTCAGTCGCAAAGGGCTATTCCAAATCCTGGTAAAAATCGGCTGTCCCCCACACCTACTCGCCATCAGCAGACAGTTCCATGAAAATATGCAGGGCACAGTACAGTTCGATGGAGCTACGTCAGAAGTCTTTCCAGTCAGCACAGCAGCGGAGTTAAACAAGGTTGTGTACTTGCACCAACACTGTTCGCAATATTCTTCTCTGTACTGCTTCGATACGCATTCAAGGATTGCAGTGATGGAATCTGGTTAAACACCAGAGCTGATGGAGGACTTTTCAACACTTCCCGCCTCCGAGCCAAGACCAAAACGACAGATATCCTAATTCGTGAGCTACTCTTTGCGGATGATGCGGCATTAACAGCACACAAAGAAACTGGTTTGCAACAACTCGTGTCAAGCTTCTCCAATGCCTGCAAAGAATTTGGTCTGCAAATCAGCTTGAAAATAAACAACCCCGTAAAAACAAAGTTTTTGACTATAAATCCCTTATATATGAGACAGACCTTAAAGTATTGATTATGTTCCAACGCGACAAACATTTACAGCCTGAAACTGAGTGAATTCAACCTGGTTAAAACACGAGATGTGGTCACCGATGGCTGGCGTGAAGTCAAGTGACCCGTAAAATGTAAACAATAGCGACTGCTTCATATAGTTTTATATAGATAAACTAAAATGCATTAACTTAATTACGGTACGTTCGATCGATCTGAAATTTTGATATGATGCATTGTTAGGTGACGCGGGTCCATGTTCCAAATTTCAGCTCAATGGCTTTATGGGAAGTGGGCCATTTTTAAATCCCTTATATTAACTTCGAAATCTTGTCGTCATCTCTCTCTTCGTACGTCGGTCGGGCGGAAAAACAAAAGTAAAAAATGACCCACTTCCCGTGATCCGATCGAGCTAAAATTTGGCACACGGACCCGTCTGACCTAACAATGCATCGTTTCAAAATTTCAGATCGATCAAACGTACTGTAATTAAATAAATGCATTTTTAGTTTATCCTTATATGAGGTATGTAATTCAAATTCACTGTTTGTTATTGGTTTTTTTTCACGTGAAAGTTTGAGTAGACGCGTTGAGGCGACCCATCGAAGCAACGGGATGCTTTTGTTTACATTTTACGTGTCACGCTGAGCTAGGTCAAGCGAATCGGTGACCAGACTTTTCCCCTCTCACCCTCCCCCCCAGGGTTATGAAGCAAACTTGAGTTAAGACAGATTCAGTCTGTAAATGTTTGAAAATAATCAATACTGTTAGTTATGTCTCATATATAAGGGATTTATAGTCAAAAACTTTGTTTTTACGGGGTTGTTTTATTACCACGTTTTTATGAACTCGCTTTCGTTGGGCTTTGTCCAAGATTTTTTCAAATCTGCCAACGTAAAATTGAACCACTTCTGATGGTCCTAGAGATCTTCAAATTTAACCACACATAGATCTTGGATGACAATGCATTGTTTCAAAATTTCAGATCGATCAAATGTACCGTTATTAAATTATTGAACTTTTAAGTTTATCTATAGTCTATATATAAGCATCTGTACCGTCGGCTTTTGTTGACGTCCGTGAGTTCCCCCCGTGACCACATCACAATGTTTTTAAAACGTTGGGCGGGCGCTTGTGAGGTGTTTGGTAACATAAATAGAGGTAAAAAAATATTTTAAAAAACCAGGTTGTTATAAGTGGACTAAAAAGAATAAAATAAATAGAAGTAAAAAAAAGATTTAAAAAAAAACACGTTTTTATAAGCGGACCAAAAAGAAGAAAATAATTTAAAACTTATTAGTTCAAGTACTTCGATTTAAAATGACTAAAAACGTGGGGTGGGTGTTTGGTATAAAAATTAACGATTTCTAATTTAGAAGGCAAAAGAGAGATCTATAAGTGAGAGAATGAGTGAACCGCATATGTTAAACCTCATAAGCGCGCGCCCCACGTTTTTAGTTCTATTTATTTAAAACCGTCATTACATTTTATTTAGTACATGTGTGAATGAAATTTGTAATTCTGTTAGACGTAATTCTCCATTTAACCATACAAACCCATGAATTTGTGAGTGAATTGTATGAGGATAGCAATGCTCCAAGTGAAATGAACTCAAAAGTAAAGTATAGCCTAATCTTATATATTAAAATATATTTATTTGTATCTTTATTTCTAAAATATAATCAATAATGAAAAAGATATAAAGTTTAATACATTTCAAACCAAGAGTGTTTCGTGTCATCGATGAATGTTTAAAAAAAATTTGATAGCTATTCAATATTTTTAAATGCTTGATTAATTTAATTTAGTTTTGTAATTAAAAATGTAAAAAAAAATTGTTCGGGGTTATTGGGGTGGGGGTGGAGAGCGTTTTATTCTTATAAAAGCGTAAGCCTTCACTTACTAATCACTAATTCTCCAACGTCCCATATGGATAAATTTATTTATTTATTTATTTATTTATTTATTTATTTATTTATTTATTTATTTATTTATTTATTTATTTATTTATTTATTTATTTATTTATTTATTTATTTATTTATTTATTTATTTTTTTAAAATTGATGAAACAACATTTCTTGTAAATGATTAACGTAGCTTATGTATAATGTATTGTAATTGTGTGTGTTTGTTGTGATATGAATGTTAATTTAATACTTATAAGTATGTTATTTCTTTCATGTAAAGCGCTGTGAGCCCAGTTCCTTACTGGGATACAACGCTATATAAATAATCAATTTATTATTATTATTATTATAAAAGGCTTGAATTTTGCAGGCGCATTCCTATATAACGTTAAGCATGACTGTACTTAACGTAATATAAATTAATATTGATTTGTCTTACATTAGCTAATTAAATATATTTTAAACATTGTCTAACAAACTGATGGATAGATCTCAACAAAACTTAGTACACATGACCCGAATAACCCACATGAAACTATATGACTAATTGAACTCAATTTGTCCACTTGTTCGTGTACCGGTAACAAAATCAAATATTTTCTTAAAATGTTTTGTCATTGTTTTATATAAGTCAGGGGTCTCCAAACTACGGCCCGTTGTCCAGATGCGGCCCGCGAGGCCCTCTCATCCGGCCCCTGGAGACCTTTCAATCTCCAAACAAGATACTATTTTTACCTATAGTTTACAACAAAACTTTTGTGTAGTTGGCCCCCAAACTGGTGTTTGACAGTTAATGCGGCCCTCCGGCAGAAAAGTTTGGAGACCCCTGATATAAGTTTTAAACAGATGGATGGATTTTGAAAAGTGTGGGACATAGAATTTACAAAATATAATGTGTTTTCAGAAAATTAGAATAAACAAAAATTGCACCCATTTGTGAAACAGCAACTAATTGGATTTGGGATTCCATAGGTCATGGGTGCGCAACCTTTGGGCTATTGACGGCCGCATAAAAAAAATTTACTTTTGCCACGGCCGCCAAAAAGTTCACACTGAAAAACGAAACGGTAACTGTCAAAAGTTTACCTCTCGTAATTATGAACGCGAGATAATAATGACATAATCATAATGTAATGTAGGCAAACACAGTGCTTAATTATAAACAAAAAACATTTCCATCGATATTCACTTATATTTCTACTTTATTTAACATTGTCATGTAAACCTAACATTATGTCATACACGTACAGCATGAGTATATTTTTAAGTGGCATTAGTACACTGAGAGCACAATAATTGAATACGTGATAAGCTGCTTCACTAACACTGTCCATGTTACTCAGCAGTCCAGAGTCCAGAAATTAGTGGCTGCCTTGCTCTTGGATGTTTGCCGAGAGTCGCGTAAAGTCCGGGCACTCGCTGGAGATCATCAGTCCTATTCCTGACGCCAGATTGGTGTCAACCAGTCTGGTCCGATATTTGCTCTTCAGATATTTCATTCGTGGAAATGACGCTTCGCACATGTAAGTGCTTCCAAACAGCACTATAGTGTTTCTTGCTATTTCGCGAAGCTTGGGATACTCCACAGCTACTTTCCATGTCTCCAGTACATCGTTTTTATCCTCGAATTTCTTCACAAGCTGAGCGTTATTTTTTAGCTCGATCAGTTCCATTTCGACATCCAACGGCGCACTCTCAGTCTCAAACAAATGTGGAGAAGCAACGAGTCTCAAATTTTCTGAGATCTTGTCGAAATCCTGAAAACGTTCTGCGAACAACAGCGCTTCGGGGACGCCTGAAAAGGACGTAGCCGGAATTTCAACTTTTCTTACTTCATGGCTCTCGATTAGAGCGGTAAGTTGCGGGAAATGATAGAGATTGAGCTGTTGAATATGACTTTGTAGCAGACGACATTTGTCACAGAAACCCTGTACTCTTCCGTGCATGAGACAAACTGTTGTTGCTTTGCCTTGCAGAGACTCGTTGAAGCAGTTGATATAAATTAACAAATCTACAAGGAAGGCTAGAGATGTTAAGAAGTCCTGGTTCTGCAGTGGGCAGTCTTTGTTTTTCGTGGCATAAAATTCCAGTATTTCTTTTCGTAGCAGCAGAACACGGCGAGGTGTTTCTCCCTGAGACAACTAACGAACGCTGGTGGGGTACAGAATATCTTCAGCCGACGAATCATTTGTGCGAAGAATTTGTATGAATTGGCTGTGGTGAAGAGCATTCGCGCGAATGAAAATGATAATGCGATTCACATCCTTCAGAATGTTATCCAAATCAACAGATTTAGAACACAGCGCCCCCTGGTGAATAATGCAGTGCAGATTTATGAGCTGGTCATTACCGTGATCTTTCAACACATAATCGGAAAATCTAGCCACGAAGTCATTTTGCTTACCAACCATGACAGGCGCGCCGTCTATACAGATGCCTCGCAGGTTTTTCAGATCAAATTGCGATTCGATGCAAGCTTTTTTAACTGCCAAAAATATGTCTTCTCCTCGAGTTTGAGTAACGAGTGTCTCCATGGAGAGCAGATCCTCGCACAATTCAAATGTTGGGGGTAGGGAGCGGATGAATATGAGTAGATGTGCTGAATCTGAAATGTCCGTAGATTCATCAACAGCCAGTGCAAACAGGCTGCCCTTCTTGTTAATCTTTGCCTGCACGGAGTCCTTCAGCTGCTCGGCAATAATACTTTGACGACGTTGGTAGGTATCGCGCGACAGAGGAATCAAAGAATAATCCGTTTCCTTACCCGGATGAATGCACTTAACAACATCCATGATACAACTTTTCACGAGTTCCCAATCGGAATAAGGCTTTCCAGCGACACCGAGACGATAGGCCACTCGATAGGAAGCATCACTGCGCTTATGCGTAGTCTCAACAAAAGCAGACATGACCGAGGTCTGTTGTCGAACATTCCTCTTTAGATTTTCCACGCAGATCTTCCTTGAATCACCTTGTAACTGTGCATAGTTGTGTGCTGCGTGTCGGCAAAAATGTTGCTTGGCATTGTCCCCTTTGACAGTTTTCACAACATCGCCGGAGATTAGACACTGCATGAAATGGTTCTCTGTCTCTGCCATAAAGAAATATATCTCCCATTTTACATTAAAGCTCTGCTTCTCTTCTTCCAATGATCTTTTCCTTTTTATCGATATGATGAGTACTAAGGCGGCACGGATAATATTATACGGTAACTAAGCGTACAAGCTGTATAACTATGATTCAATAAATCGTTTTCATTCAACGCCTTTTCACTGTTATGTTTATTCACTGCTATGTCGAGAATCTGTCTGAATTTCTGGTGCAGCTGCCAGCTAAGAGTGATAATTGTACACAGGCCTCTGGGTATTTTCGTGTATGTAGCTACTACTGAAGTTGACCGACGGGTTACACGGTTGCACAGAGCATTATTTAAAAACGTTATCGCAGTCCCATTCTATATGATACACAGAGCAAGCACGACACAGCGAATGTTCGCATCATATGGTTTCTGCGCGCTTCAATATTAGGCGGCTGAACTTCAAAGGCCTGCCCTCATTAGCTACAGCTGCAGCTTAACACCAGCGTGGCTAGAGCTATTTCAACGTCTGAGCGCTAAACACTGCAGCTAACGCTACAGCTGCCGGAGTCGTCATTTGTTTCGCAATAACAAGTGCTTAAAATAGTGTAAATGAATATTCGATATTTCGTTTACAACGTTACATAATATATTGCCAAATTGCAAGTATTTGACGCCGCAGGTTATTATAATTTAAACATATTTCCACGGCCGCACATTTTCGTGCCCACGGCCGCATGCGGCCGTACGGTCGCAGGTTGCGCACCCCTGCCATAGGTGAATGGTGGAAAGTACTATAATGGAATAAATATTATTAAAATAGTTTTTAAAAAATTTATTTTATATGTAAATATGAACAAAAAATTGAATTACTTAAAAAAAGAATAAATAAAAGAATAAAGAACATTTTGAACAGTTGAAAGGGTGCATATTTTAAAATTCCGAATGTCATCCCTTGCTAAGCCTGGTCTATTTGTCTTATAGGCTAAATGGGATATTGTTTGTTCTATGCAGTTTTAAAAATGTATGTATTATCTTAATGGGGCCGGATTAATCCATCTTGCTGCCCTAGGTACAAACCCACATGGTAGCCCCCTTCTTCCCCGGGGCCCCGATCCTACACTGACCGCTGGTGTGTTCAATATTATGCACACAAAAAAAAACTAACAAAGAAAAGCAACTGTCAACACACATGTTTGTATTACTATCTCTCACATCATACATCCTACGCGTTGAAGAAAGTCAGCAGCCCTGAGCATATGGCTCTTAATCGGTCTCCCGGGAAACTCTCCCAGCATCTAAAAAAGTCAGCAGCCCTGAGCATATGGCTCTTAATCGGTCTCCCGGGAAACTCTCCCAGCATCTAAAAAAGTCAGCAGCCCTGAGCATATGGCTCTTAATAGGTCTCCCGGGAAACTCTCCCAGCATCTAAAAAAGTCAGCAGCCCTGAGCATATGGCTCTTAATAGGTCTCCCGGGAAACTCTCCCAGCATCTAAAAAAGTCAGCAGCCCTGAGCATATGGCTCTTAATCGGTCTCCCGGGAAACTCTCCCAGCATCTAAAAAAGTCAGCAGCCCTGAGCATATGGCTCTTAATAGGTCTCCCGGGAAACTCTCCCAGCATCTAAAAAAGTCAGCAGCCCTGAGCATATGGCTCTTATTAGGTCTCCCGGGAAACTCTCCCAGCATCTAAAAAAGTCAGCAGCCCTGAGCATATGGCTCTTATTAGGTCTCCCGGGAAACTCTCCCAGCATTTATGCCATCCCCAAGGGAACTAATAACTAGGGACCCCCTCTCCGGAAAGTCTCAACTGAGGAGGCCGCCTTGGCCCCAAAGAACACGGTCGAAAATGCCTCCCACTAAGTTGACCTAACAAAGGAGGGGTGGATTTTCCTCACTTCGTCGCCACTCTGGCTCAGCAAACGAGTCTCATTAACCAAGGATTGTCACTAGACGTGGGCTCATCAAAGTGACCAACCCAAAGGTGTCGCCCCATTGGATAGTTTCCCCAGAGCTAATGTCCACTAATATATCATATATAATAGGACTGCGATATAAGTCCACTACATTAAGTTCCACTACATTAAGATCCACTACATTAAGTTCCACTACATTAAGTTCCACTACATTAAGTTCCACTACATTAAGATCCACTACATTAAGTCCACTACATTAAGATCCACTAAGTTCTTCGCGTACCCTTTGCTAATCCGTACTGGCCCTAAACAGTACCACTCACTAGAACTAGAAGCAAGTGAGGGGGGCGAAACTGTTGCTTCGAAACCCAACGGTTACTTCAGTTTTCATCCTCGACATCGCATCCAATGCTCTGACTAAGATCCGTACAACGAATGGAATCATATGTGATTTACTAGCACTAAACATTAACCGGACCTCGGCGTTACCCCCAAGGGTTTTTGGTTTCAGACTGCGGTCAGGTCCACTACCCTACTCGTGGTCCGAGCCGCGTAGAGGCCACCCTTTCTCGGAACCATCACTCAAACAAAACTTACAATAAGGTCTTTCTGTATTAAAACTAATAGTTAATTAATTTTGTAATAATAATAGACAAAATAGCTCTACCTTTTTAATAGATGAGAAGGCACACATTTACATTTTAAAGTTCTTTTTATAGATTTACATCTGGCAAAGTTTTTGAGTATATCATCAAAGTTAAATTTGCTCAACAAGTCTGACTCAATCATCAGCAGAGATAAGGAATCAAGAATTTCTTGTTTCATTGTCGATCTACTTAGATTTTTTTGTATTTTAATTTAAAAAAAACAACTTTAGTACCGGACAGTAACACCGCATATCAGTTATCCCTACTGTAGTACTGTATCGACGGTCTAATGAAAAGATGAAATAACTGGAAGCCTTTACTTCATCAGTAAATTACGCACGGCTACTGGGACAATATACACATTTTTCTTGAGAACTAGTGGTGCCCCCCAAACCCTTGGTGCCCTAGGCACGTGCCTGGTTTGCCTAATGGTTAATCCAGGCATGTATCCTATATAATAATTGTTAATACAATTTAAAGCCCTTCCAAGTTTAGCCTATCGCCCTAACGCCACTTAGCAAATGTGCCGGCAAAATCATTAAATACAAAAATAATCTGACATTGGCTTGTTGGCTTCTTAGTTCACAGCTGTTTTCAAATAGCCGATTAGAGCGGCCATCTAAGGGGCCGTCCATAAAGTACGTCACGCTCCGAGGGGGGGGAGGGGGTCTAAGAAAGTGTGACACTTTGTGACAGGGGGGAGGGGGGTCAGGCCATGTGTGATGTCACACATTTATTTTTTTAAATTATTTTTTTTAATAATTTATTTATATTTTTTAGTAGAATTTAAATAGCTTTAAAAATAATTTTCAATTTTTTTTTGGAAAAATTAGTTTTATGTCAAAATAGCATGAAATGCGTATCTCCTGAATGTGTTCTTCATAAATCTGAATTGGATGCAGCAGGACTAATATTACAAATATAAGGATCAGGTATGGTTTGACAATCATGTTCGCACCAGCCAATACTTCACTCAAATTGTTAAATATCAGGACATGAAATGTTGCGACAAAGCACGAAGCTCATATTTCAACGTTTTACCTTCAAGATTCGTCCCCTCCTCCAATCCCAATCAACCAAATAGTTGATGGACTCAAAGCTTCAGAAAGATGCAGATTCTCATAAATGTCCTTCCTTGATTGTAGCACAAACTCTCAAATTTGATGACATTTTGCCAAGATCAACAGGAGTTTTCAAAGTACAACCATATGATTACCAGCTTATTTGATCTACTTTGCAAAGTAGGTCACTTATATTTAGCCTCACAAACAATTTTGAAGAAACATACAGGACAACACAGAGCTCGGGCTCAGGAGAATGTGCCCACCCAAACTGTTACAGAATCAACTCAGATAAAAAGCATCCTTCCTTTGAGAATCACTTCTAGAAGGCAAAGAGAACCTATGGCAGTTATTGCCAGAAGAGAAAATGCACATACAGAGGCTGTTGAGTGGCTAGATGAGGACGAGTTGATCTGTCTGCAATTATCCTCCCAGGAAACGATGATGGTGAAAGAATGATGTCAGTCGTAACTATGGATGAAAACTTCATTTCACCGTTGTAAGATGATGTCCAGTGAATATTTTTGAATGACACATAATTCATAGGACCATAATAAACAGATTCAATATAGCACAAGAGTTGGTCACATAATTTATCAATCTAGTCTTTTTTTTTAAAAAGTCAAATTGTTTTGTTTTATTTGTATTATTTAATCTCTGGGTGAGGTCAAGTTTCGCTAATCTACTTATTATCCTGTGTCAATAGATTGCATAATCGGAAGATTATCTAATACTTAACCTCACTCATTGTAAATGAAAAGTTAGCAGAGAAATTATGTGTGTTATACAATTGTCAAGTGTAATTTTTGCAATTTTTCTTTTCAAATTTGATCTCGATTGAGTTACTATTTCATTGAATAACTGTGACAACTGTTGCCAATTAACTATTCTACTATTAAAGTCATTTTAATAATATGATAGTTCTTTTAAGTGGGGGTGTACGGGATTTCGGCTCCAGCTCCGGCAAATCCGGAATCCGGCTATTTAAAAAAAAATCCGGCTCTGGCTTCGACTCCGGCAGGTTTCACTTTATAAATCCGGCTGGCCGGTAGATTCCTAATTTATATATATATTCATAATGGCTCCGGCAAATCAGGAATCCGGCCATTTTAAGAAATCTGATTTCGGCGCCAGCCAGATTTCACTTCATAAATCCGGCCAAATTCAGCTCCGGCCGGTTTTCAAAATTTTGAATCTGGTACATCCCTACTTTTAATTGGAAAGTTTATATTTTAATACAGTTTAATGGTGAAGTGTAATTGAAGTATTAAATGAAATATTTTAATTAGGTGTCAATTAAATTTTTTTTTCGAAAGTGTGACGTACTTTAGGGGGGGGGGTCCAAAGATTTGTGACAGTTTGTGACAGGGGGGAGGGGGGTAAAAAATGGTCAAAAAATAGCGTGACGTACTTTATGGACGGCCCCTAACACCTTGGACTTTCCCCCAACTATTTAGATTCTAAAAATAATTACAAGGAAATGTTTCAATGTTATTGTTTATCCACGTGGGCTTAGAACTGCATTCCATGTAATATATTTCGTGCCAACAATACGGCCCTTTTTAAATATGAAAATAACAGGAATAAGAGGGTGGCGGGGGATAACTTAACACGTATTGATAATAATTTACAGTCCAGATATTATATCCAGTATTTAAGTTTTATTTTTTTTTATACATTCATGAGTGTTAAGTATTTATGCGGATGGTTTGTTGCTTAATAATAATTATCACAACATTATATATCGGGTACGTTCGAGAAAAAATAATTTTTTTACGTAAATAAACTATCAATTTAATTGTATCGCACAACTATAAAACTTGCCTTTCTAACGATTAGGCGTATGCTTACCACATCCTGGTGCAACTAATCGAACAAAGCTGAAAATTAAATTATGTAAAAGTTTTGTCTAATTTTACTTAAGCATGATTTCTTCACCGTCTAAAAAATAAAAGTTTTAAATAATTTCTCCAGTTATCTACAAGTAATTTATAAGTAAATATAAATAATTTTTTCATATCTATTTTATTGATTATTCCCCATAAAAATGAGATTACAATAAAACCAAACAGTAACTGTTTTTATGGCGCTCTTTATTAAAGTTAAGCTCTTTATGTACTTAGAGTAAGTCAGTGATTGAACACATTCTTGAGTTATCGGCCGGTAGCACCTATCAAGTACTTGGACGGCCGCCTCTCCCCACGTTTCTCATCGTGCTTATCGTCGAGAAGCGCCCTCAGGAGCAGCTCCGTCAGGGGGGCCTCGGCTGCCCTTAGAATGACGCTTGGGAACGAGGCCAAGTCGACCGACAGTTTGGGGTCCGTCTGGTAGGATTCCTCTAGGGATGACGGGAAGGCGCGGCCATTGCTTAACAGTGCCAGAAAAACTAGGACAAGCAGCAGACGAGAGCCTAACATCTTGGTCTGTGGGAGACAAGAAAATATCTTATTGAGATGACTGTTTTGAGGTGTTTTTTCTACTTAAGTCCCAAGCCTTTGTTAATATATTATATTTTTATTAATGTAATGTAAATTATACATTTATTATGAATGCATATGAATTTCTAGAAGATTTAAATTTAATTAATGTTCAAAAAATAAACTACATAGCTAAAAGTATGTTCATTATAATACGCATCGCACGACAATCTAAAAATCCAAAATTTTAGTTATGTCTCATATATAAAGGATTTATAGTAAAAAAAACTACTACAGTCTGCCTTCTAAATTTCATCTCCAATTGATCACGGAAAAAGGGTTATAAAAACATATTTAATATAATGCGCACCGCGCGACAGACTAGCGTAAACATTTACAGATCGGGAATATATTTTTAAAAAAGTATGGTCAATATAATACGCACCGCATCGCGCAACAGGAAAATATTTAAAAGGTTGTTCAATATAATACGCACCGCGACAGTCTAGCACAAAAATGTACATGCTACAGAGAGTTACATAGAGATTATATAAAAATTCATTAATTTAATTACAGTACATTCAATAGATGTGAAATTTTGAAAGATCATTTTTATTGTCGCCACGAGTCTGCCTGCAAAATTTCAGCTCATTAGAGTACGGGGTAATGGGTTAAAATCGATCAAAAGTTCTACATAAACTACATAACTAAAAGTATCAATATACATAATTCCCGTTGTCTGTATGTATGTATGGATGTAATGCTGTTAGGTGGCGCTGCGATCGATTTTGTTTTATTCTCTTGATGGGGTTTTTTCGGGCTTACCCATTAAATTCCTTTTTGCCTTTATTATAAAAGTTTGAGCTTATATTTTAATACAAGGCGTGCATCGGAAGGCGCGAAAAAAGTTGTGCAAAATAATTATAAATTAAAGAAGCACAGTAAAAAAAATAATTATATGACGTCATTGTTTTTTAGTTTATATTTAAATTTTTGAAAAGGGAACGATGTAAAAATAGGATTTAAGGATTTATAATTATTATGAAATACTTTGTGTACATTTCAGCAAGTTTAATATTTCGTATTTATCAAACAAGGATAAGCTACTTATTTAAAAGTGGTAGTTAAAAATACCGATCACCAAGGAGATTTGCTAAAGAACTCGATAATAGTTGCAAGAAACATTGTTATTAAAGAAATTTTGAACTAAATAAATCATTATTCCTTTTTTGAATCTATTGGTTTTTTAATTATCTTAAACAAATATTAATTTTTACAGCAGTAATTTATATTGAACTCAAACCAAAAAAGATTCCGTCATTTTTGATGGGTTATCTCTAGTGTTCATTATAATACGCATCGCACGACAATCCAAAAAATCCAAAAATTTAGTTATGTCTCAAATATATAAAGGATTTATAGTAAAAAAAACCTACTACAGTCTGCCTGCTAAATTTCAGCTCGATTCGATCACGGTCAAAGGGTTACAAAAACATGTTTAATTTAATGCGCACCGCGCGACAGCCTAACATAAACATTTACAGATCTGGAATATATTTTTAAAAGTTTTGTCAATATAATTATATAATACGCACCGCACCGCGCGACAGGAAAATATTAAAAGGTAGTTCAATATAATACGCATCGCGACACTCTAGTACAAAAATTAACATGCTACATAGAGATACATAGAGATAATCTAAAAATTCATTAATTTAATTATTGTAAATTCGATCGACCTGAAATTTTGATAGATCATTTTATAGTCGGCATGAGTCTGCCTGCTCGCTATAAATTTCAGCTCGCTAGCATACGGCAAAGTGGGTTATAATTGATCCAAAGTGTTTGCGACAAACAATTAAGCAGACACCACGAGGATTTAAAGGATTAAAAAATAGTGTAATATTTTGGCGGTCTCATCTGAATGATAAAGTTAGAGAATAATGCAAATACAGAAACGGGTTTCTTCGAATATCCATGGATTTTTTAACACAAAAAGGTGATACTGAGACAGCAACCATCTTCATCACGTGTTAAGAATATGAGGTAGTCGAGAAAATTGAAAGCATGATGAATTTTGCCGATGCCCATCAATTTTGTTTTTTCCTATTTGGAAGCGCACGATTTTTATTCCGAAATCTGTGCCAAATGAGGACGGCTATATTCTCGTAAATCCATGTGCAACGGCTAATTTTCGTTTGACGTGAATCACGACAAGAAAACAAATATAAAATAATCATTAGAGACTCAGGCATCGGTTTCAATGTATTTAAATAATGTTTATTGCCGTTCAGCTATCTGTCATCCAAGTAGGGAAAAAAATCATAAATTGGAAGAGATTTATGACACTGAAACGGTTATTTTTTTCATTGCTTACGTAAGAAATAATATTATTTTAGCTTAGTAACAGTTTTTTTTAAAAAAGTTGATATTTCTACAGTGGCATCAAGATATACATCATTAATCCGTTCCAGACCCTTGGACTTACACCAAATAGGACGTATACCAAACATCTTTACCTCATAAGAAATAAAGTGAAAATGATTAATCCGTTCCCATGAATAAATATCATATTGTTATAGGCATATTTTATATTTATATAATGACGTGGTAGTATATATTAATTTAAGCACAGCGTAATACTAAATTACATAAATTAAAAGAATTTAGAAGAATAATTTTTCTGTTTTTCTGTTATTCAGATCAAAAGCAATTTTTCAACATGCTCTAATGTCCCTGTAACAGCTGGCATGTTGTTTTGTTCATTTACATTGAGAAAAAAAACTTATCGTAAGCTACAACGTATATATATATATATATATATATATATATATATATATATATATATATATATATATATATAATATATATATACATAAAACTATATAATTTGCAATTGTCACGCAAGTCAGTCAGTCTGTCCTGACGCTACTAATTTTAGAAAGCAGGGAAAACCAAATTACTGCACCAAAGCATCAAAAGGTGTGCAAATTAAATATGCGCTGTGAAAAAATATTATATGAAGTCATTGTTTTCGCTCATATTTTAATTTTGGAAAAGGGATCAATGTAAAAAGAGGACTTGATGATGGTTAATTATAAAATTAAAACACAAAGTGGGCGCCGTATATAACGAAAGAATAAAAAAACATATCTCTACTGTACTAATTGGATTTCACCGATGCCAAGTTGGTTTTATTCTTTCGTTATATTCGTTTTATTTGTGTACTATTTGTTCGTTGAGGAAGGCTCTTTGCCAAAACGTTCGCTGTTGTGTTACGTCCTGTCAGGCTAACTAATACCCTGTTTATATGTTATAAATTTACTAGATAAAAAGAACAGGTTTTTGAAATTGATATCTTGCACCAAATGGGCCCGGGGCCCCCTTAATGTCATTTCCCCCTATATTAGCTATATAAAAAATTAGTTTCAGCGTTAGCTAATGAGAAAATAACTGGATTTTGACCAAACTTGGTATATAAAAACTTAAGAGCCTATATTAAATTACTATAGAGCACCGAAATCCTAATGTCCATTGCCTCGGAGCTGGGGGCTCCAAATGTCTTTTTTACTGATCGTTAATAATTGTATTACCCATTCAATTTTACACGTTTTTGAGAAACATAGCTTAAGTGCAATGGTAATAAAAAATTTTAAATTATCACTAATTTTTGTCTTGGGCCCTTAATATCGCTTCTTCTTTTGTAAGCTTTTTAATTATTAATTTATTTATCCGTTTGCTATGAAACGTGGACTTTTCTTTGTTGCACACTTCCGCGAATGTTTCTGGCATAATTGTTTTTGAAATATACCACTCATTGGTTACTTTAAATTTATTCATTTTTACTGAGATCGTTGCAACGCCTTACGTTTCTGCTAGTATATAAATAATTTTGCCACCAATTAGCGCCTCTCTTACACCAGTGCATATTACTCCAAACCAAAATCCACTTTCTTCTGGTAGAATCCATCTTTTTCTTTTTAACATTCAATAGAGCTGTCTAATAAACAATAAATTCTAGTTGAACACCTAAGCGGCATTACAATATCTCTATATAAACAATTCACCAGGACAAGCAAAAGACGTGTGCACATAAGCATGATTAATGACTCTCACTAGAGTCGACCAATGACAGTTTATGGTTGGCAAATGGTGGTGGTGCAGGGTGGTGGAGGGGGAAGGTAACAACAACCGCAGTTCACATGTCTCGAGACAAACAATGCGTCTGCGGTCCCCCACGACGTTCACTCGCGTTATTTTCATTTCGTCGTGCTGCTGTTTGTGTTCGTTCTGCCCCCCACCCCCGTTTTTTGCACTATCCATTAGCAAGTCAGTGGCGTATCGTAGCATACGGGTCGTATCTAGTTTCAAAATATTTTAAAGCAGTATATTAAAAAAAAATTAGCAAAGCCGTTTGAAGGATTATTGACCCGTCTTTCCATTTAATCGCAAAGTGTCTGAGAATTCTTAAATAAAATCTTCAGAAAAGGCCATGGTCTTATGTTCTCTTACAATACAGATAAAAATACCACGCATATGTAAGTAAAACACAATTCTATCCTAAACAATATTTGCCACTGTCTTCATAAATAATCGCTAGCTACATACATCAAAAGTAGTTACCTATGTCTTGTTCTATTGATACATGTATGGTGAAGAGTTTAAGTGTAACAGCTTTAGTTGTTTTGCTTATTTGTTTTAAAGTATTGTCTTATTGTTACACGTCCGCACATTCTAAACTCGAGTAAATGATTAAACATTAATATTACTTACTACACGCCCCGCGGCGTAGCATACGCCGCAGACTTGCTCATGGAGAGTGCAAAGAAAGTGGAGAAAGAACGTACACAAACTACAGCACGAAGAAAGCAAAACAACGCGAGTGAACGTCGGTTTGGGGGGGGGGAACTGCCGACTCATTGTTGGTTTCGAGACATTCGCACCGTGGTTATCTACCTGGCCACCACCCTTTATCACATTAGTTTGCCAACCATAAACTGTGATTGGCCGACCCTATCGAGGGTCAGCAATGTTGGCAATAAAGGAGTAAAAGAACGGGCACAAACAGACATTTTAAAAAAAACCAATGTTTTCGCTGGGGCTTGAACCCAGGACCTTCCCCGAATAAGGCGGACGTGATAACCAGTACACTACGAATCTCACCTTATTCTGTGAAGGAACAATGCAAGGACCATTGTTGGTCTCGAGACATAGGTCTTCACCAGCGAGGGTCATTCGTCATGCTCGTTTGCAAATACTCGCTTTGGTGAAGGGGCGGGAGGAGGTTTAGAGAGTCGGCGTGCGTGCGGGATGTCCCGCGTGGTTGGGGGACGTAGAGAATTATATATATATAGATAACGACAAATAAAGATGCATCCTACTCCTTTTTCTGATCTTACAATTGTGTAAAAACATTGATCCTCTAATACATTATACGATTTGATTTTTTTTAAAATGGGTCTTCCATAAAGTACGTCACGCTATTTTTGACCATTGTAACTCCGCCCCCCTCCCCCCTGTCACAAACAAACTGTCACAAATCTCAGACACACACCCCTTAAAGTACGTCACACTTTCCAACAAATTTGTTTTTATTAACAAAATAATTAAAATTTAATATAAAACACGTGATGTCACACATGGCCGGACACCCCCCTCCCTCGTCACAAACTGTCATACTTTCTTACACCCCCCTCTGGCGTGTGACGTACTTTATGGACGTCCCCTAAAGGAAAAATGTCTTTAAATTAAAAAAAATAATAAAAAAATTTGAACTTGAACATTTAAAGAGCGATTAAAATAAAATAATTTAATTTCGATTTTTAACCACGTTTTATTAAACTCGCTTTCGTTCCTGTGGATTTGTTTGTCTGTCCACAATTTTTCAAATCTTCCAACGTAAAATTAAACCACTTCTGATGGTCCTAGAGATCTCAAAATTTTACCACAGATAGATCTTGGATGACATTGCATTGTATTAAAATTTTATTTTCAACTTAACCCCCTGGCATGATAGATCATTTGAAGTTAATAAAACGGTAGATCGATCTAATGTACCGTTATTACAATATATCGATTCATTAATTGTATTAAAAGATGAAGTTAAAGATAACAGGTTTAAGATAATATTTTCAACTTAACCCCCTGGCATGATAGATCATTTGAAGTTAATAAAACGGTGGAGATGAAGTGAGCAAATCTCTAAGAAAGTTCACACTGCTAAGGTGGACTCATATAATTTTGTTGATAAAAAAAGAGACTCTATTGTTATTGACCTGAAAAAGAAGTTCATCTGTATCTGATCCGATACAAGACAATCTACGGTATATTACCAGATAAAGGACATTCTAATGTGTATTATCAGATAAAAGATAATCTTCTGTATATTACCACATAAAAGGCACTCTACTGTATGTTAACAGATAAAAGACATTCTAAAGTATTTTACCAGATAAAAGACTTTCTTCTGTATATTGCCAGATAAAAGACAATCTACTGTGAATTGCCCGACATAAAAAATTCTAGTGTAGCTTACCAGAGACATTTCCATCAGTGAACTAGATGATTGTTAGGACGTGCTAGTATAGGGATCTGAGAGCCACAGATTCTCCGTTATTCCCAGGACTGCAGCTTAAATAGCCCCAGTCCATTATCGTCCAACAATAGATCATGTTTACAGCTGTTTCCTGAAGACAAGCTTTTTCTTGTCATCGCAAACTTTGGACAATCGGTCACCACTTGGGCGATGTTTTAACTTGTTCTTACTCATTGCTCCCTCTCCCTTCCCAAAATGAGCTCATGCATTTATCAATATATCATTTGGTATGTTGATTCCAAATGGTATACACCATGTGCAAACTTTTACATAGTTGCATAGTCCCGTCCTAGTTTTAGTTTTTGAAAAACAATGTCTTGCACTTCATTTCCATTCTTCTGAGCTTTATTTGTTATTTACTCGTGCCCATTCTTTGTATTTTCTCCACTAATTTATTTTATGTAGGCAGGGTCATGTTTAATTTAAATATATATTTGTTAAATTATAGAAAGCATTTGCCATAAGTATGCAAGTGTACATTTTCTATATGCAAGTGTACATTTTCTATATACAAGTGTAAACTTTCTATATGCAAGTGTACATTTTCTATATGCAAGTGTAAACTTTCTATATGCAAGTGTACATTTTCTATATGCAAGTGCACATTTTCTATATGCAAGTGTACATTTTCTATATGCAAGTGTACATTTTCTATATGCAAGTGTACATTTTCTATATGCAAGTGTACATTTTATATAATTTACGGCTAAATGTTATTCTCTTCAAACGAATTCTTTGAATATCTTTAAGTCATATTCTGTGAATCCTGCACTTAACAAGACACAATCACCGTATTTTTTAACAAGGTAGGTAAATAAAGTAAATTTCCATGTATATGACTTTGAACAATCGGCCACCACTTGCGCAATGTTTTTAACCTGTTTTCACTCATTGTTCCCCTTCCCTTACCAAAAGAAGCTCATAATTTCAGTATATTTATACTGTGAAACAACTGAATACCGTATAATCAGTTAAGGAACACTGGTACTAAAAACAGACAATGACTTACATATTATATTATATATATACAGTGGTATTTTGAGATACGAATGCCCCAACATACGAGTTGTTCGAGATACGAGCTGTCGAGCGAGCGAAGTTTTGTTTTGAAATTCGAGTGAAATTTGAGATACGAGGAACGGCCAGCTGCGACGCTGCACACGCCCCACCCAGTTTACTGCGACACTGCACACGCCCCACCCAGTTTACTGCGACACTGCACACGCCCCACCCAGTTTACTGCGACGCTGCACACGCCCCACCCAGTTTACTGCGACACTGCACACGCCCCACCCAGTTTACTGCGCCTGCACCTCGTTCATCATCCCACTTATTCCCCCAGTGTGCTTGTTTACCTCGCTGTCGAAGCATCTTTGCTATCTTTTTCTAGGCTTTGCGCTTTTTTGGGGCGAGGCAGTACGGGTGTAGTACTTCAACGATAAGCACTTTGCTTAAACACTAGGATTCGATAAAGGGTATAACGCCAGCTAAGGAAAAGACCAGTGAAGAGAAAAGCAGTATCTAAAATCAAGCATACAGTAGCACTTAAGTTGTTAAGTTGTGTGTAAGTTACATTTAAGTGACCAAAATACAAATATGTATGTACACTTTATAAAACCTTTTTTTGCTTTACATTCTCTTTTATTATGTTTTTATACAATATTTGTCATTTATAAATACATTTTACTTATTAAAACACGTAGCAAAAACAATTAGGGGTAGCATTTTTGGGGCTGGAACGGAGTAATGGCATTTCAATTAATTTTAACTAGACGCCCCGCGGTATGCATACGCCGCAGACTTGCTCATGGAGTGTGCAAAGAAAGTTGAGAAAGTACAGACACAAACTTCAGCACGAAGAAATCAAAACAACGCGAGTGAACGTCAGTTTGGGGGGGGGCTGCCAACTCATTGTTGGTTTCGAGATATTTGAAGGCGAAATTCGGTACACCCCTAACTTCTATGAAGTCAGCTATAAAACGATAATCGGTTTAAAATCGGAGTTAAATAATCGATAATCGGTTTTCAAAAAAACAAACAAACAAAAAAACAAACAAACAAACACACACGCAATTAACAACCCTAAATATTACTAACCCTCGCTAGAGTCGGCCAATAATAGTTTATGTTTAAGGGATGATAGTACTAAATGGGAGACGGGTAACAACAACCTCAGTGCGAATGTCTTCACGTTTACTCGCTATTTTTTATTTGCTTGGTGCTGCTTTTTGTGTCTGTACTCTCACCCCACCCCCAACTGTTCTTTGCACTGTCTATGATGAGCAAGTCTGCAGCGTATGCTATTCAATAAAGGGGTAAAAGAACAGGCACAAACAGACATTAAAAAAAATCGTATTCCCTGCGGCTTGAACCCAGGACCTTCCCCGCATGAGGCGGAAGTGATAACCAGTAAACTATGAATCTCACGTTTCCTGTGGAGGAACAATGCAAGTGAAATCAAGGACCATTGTTGGTCCACTAGCTTCGTTTCCCAACCGTTAACTGTGATTAGTTGACTCCAGCGAGGGTCATTCGTCATGCTCAGTTGCACATACTTGCAGCTTGCCTCGCATGGTCCCACCATGAAGAGAATTATATATATATAGATATATAGAAGATGGGGAAAATTCCTTTGAGATAAGAGCATTGTTACGAAAGTAATTAAACTCGTATCTCTGTATATATCGCTGTACATAAATATATATATACTAGTGTATTACCCGTCAAAAATGACGGAAGTTTTCAAAATGGATATATTTCAGTTTTTGTAATTGTCCTTTTTGCCTGAAAGCCGCATAGTAAATAATCAGAAGATTTAGAGACCAAGAGAGAAAAATTTAATCTCTTTTCCATATTGAACAATTTTATGCGGACGTTTGAAAATAGCGTTTTTCTGTTGTTGCAGTATTTTTTTCAGCGCTATTTTTTTTAGCGGTGCACATTCTAAAATCTAGCGTTACGAACGGACATAGCGGAGTATATATTTTGATTATATATACGAATATATGTGCTATGAGAAAACCTACAAAACCCCTTCCAGTTCTATATTAAAAGCAAGGATTTTTTATTCGAGATTAGCCTAAGACGCAATAAAATATTACATGTAAATAGCAATTAAAAAAACTATTGTGGGGAGGAGTCCGATTTTTAAATATGTTATTATTTTAAACATACAAATATGCAATCTCAAAGTGTATAAAAGAAAAACAAACGCTAAACTGAAGCATAAGTTGGTAAATTTCATTTGCAGTAATAAATAATGGCTTTGTAGTTCAAAACGCATCGAAACTTGACAACCAAACGACAAGCAATTGTAAGTTTCATGAACAGAAAAACGAATGTTATATATTCATATAGAAAATTAAATTTATAATTAAGTACGTAATATTGACATAGACACATACACAAAAAACGGACATTTAATACAAAAAATAATAATATTTATCAAATAAAACATGGCTCTTTTTACTTCGTTCCCTTCACAAATTAATAAAAGCACATTTAATGACGTCACGTCACAATATTTTATGGCTAGAAACACATTTTGTTAATCTCGAACGCAACATATTTACTCCTATATTTTACAAGCTTTTATTTAACTCACACTGTTTGTATGTTGTATCCGTCAAATCTTGTAACGTAAAATTAAACCACTTCTGATGGTCCTAGAGATCTCAAAATTTTACCACAGATAGATCTTGGATGACAATACATTGTATCAAAATTTCAGATCGATCGAATGTACCGTAATTAAATAAATGCATTTTTACGTTTATCTTTATATATAATCTGTATCCGTGCTATTCTTGACTTTCACGTGAATGTCACCGGAGTTCACAACCAGCCATGGATGACGACATTCCAGGTGTTAAACAGCTCAGTAATTCGAAACTAAATCTAAATTGACATGATAATACAAGAGGAACAACTGGTATTTGTGTAGCCTAGTTGGCCCAATTGTTAGCTTAATGGATTTTCGACCTGGAGGTACTGGGTTCAATTTTCAGTTGGGGAAACTGTTATTTTTTAAATACATAAATTTGTAATTAATAATCTATCTTTTTACCACTATCACATTTAAGTTATAGACAACGAAGTTTGACTAATTAAATTGAGTTGATTATGTCAAAAAATTGATTAAAAAATTGTGTTACTAAAAAGTAGAAAATAAAATATTTAAAAAATCTTTTTTTAAAAGGACACGCTTTTATTTACATATAGAAAGTGCACTAAAAAGAAGAAAATAAAAATTTTCAATCCGTGAACCTATCGACTGCACATAAAAGCGTGGGGCCCTCATCACAAACTCGCAATCATGTACAAAGCTGCGAAACATAAATACAAATTTATATGAATATTAATAAACATTTAAAGTTTCACAACTTTGATCATATACATGCTACTATCATATTAATTAGAAAAATGTATCTATATGCAAAAGAGTAGTTGCAATAAGAAATGAGTTGTGATGGGCGCCCCACGCTTTTATGTGCAGTCGATAGGTTCACGGATTGAAAATTTTTATTTTCTTCTTTTTAGTGCACTTTCTATATGTAAATAAAAGCGTGTCCTTTTAAAAAAAGATTTTTTAAATTCAATTTTTTTATCGTGAGTTACCTACCTCGCATAGCGTCACGGACAGACGTGACATTGCAAATTATATTGTTTAATATTATTATACTAGTTTGTGCTGTGGCGCCTGCGGCGCCCCCCCTTTTTAAGGGTGCCTACGGCGCCCACCTTTTTCAAAAGCCCAACTAACTTGTCCTTGTATGATAAATACGTAATATTAAACTACCTTAAAGTACACAAAGTAATTTTAAATTGAGGTAAGGCGCCCACTTTTTTTTGGGGTGGGGGGGTGGGGTCAAAAGCCCAAGTAACTTATCCTTGTATGATAAATACGTAATATTCCTGAAAATTAAACAAAATATTTATATAATACTTTTTACAGTGCTAATCACCACACGATTTTAAAACTAATTTTAGAAAGCAGCGCACCAAATTACTGCACCAAAAAATAACTATTTGAGTAAATCAGCACTGCTCACAACGCAAAATTTAAAAAAAAGCAGAGTGATGTCCCTTAGCGTTAGGCTACATAATTGAGCGTAAATATATATATGATTGTTTAAATTATATTGTTTAAAAAGGGGGCGCCGCAGGCGCCACGGCGCCGCAGCACAAATTAGTTTATATATACTAGTTTGTGCTGCGGCGCCAGGTGCCTGCGGCGCCCCTTTTTTTCAAAAGCCCACTAAATTGTCCTTGTATGATAAATACGTAATATTAAACTTTCTTAAATGTACACAAAGTATTTTATAATTTTTTTTATTTTTTAATTAACTTTTTTTTTAATGTCAAAAGCCCAAGTAACTCATCCTTGTATGATACATACGAAATATTCCTGAAATGTACACAAAGTATGTATATAACATAGGTTGTGCTGCGGCGCCCACTCTTATTTTCAAAAGCCCAACAAACTTGTCCTTGTATGATAGATACGTAATATTAAACTACCTTAAATGTACACAAAGTAATTTAAAATAGAGGTTGTAGGCCGCCTACAATATATATATATTCTATTATTAGTCATTAATTCATTAAGATTTTAAAGATATATTGTAGCCATTTGTTGATTAAAAGAAATTTTCATTTATTTGTTTTATAATATGAATTTTAAAATGGTATCACCTTAGATACTGGTTCTAATTTAACTTGTAAAGTGAATATGGGTTTGTTTTTTCAATGTATGATTCGGTAGTGGTCATTTGGTGCAGCTAAAGCGATGCTAAATATCTTTGTCTCGATAGAACTCACAGATAAAATTAATGAGTGGTTAATTAGTTTAGTCGTTCTCAATGATTTTACATAACCCCTTTGCATATCCGGAATAAGCCATCTTGGTGCCCTATTCACAAACCCACATGGGTGTCCCCTTCTACCACAGGCCCCCTATCCTGCACTTACCGCTGGTATGTTCAATATTATACATAAAACTAGCGAAGAAAAACATTTGTCAACACATAAGTTTGTACTAATCTCACTCATATAAAACCTATAATAAGGTATTTCTGTATTAAAAATTAATAGTTAATTAATTTAATGAAAATAATAATAGATTAAAATACTGTAACTTTTTTAATAGTTGAGAAAATCAGAGAGAGCACACATTTACATTTTAACGTTCTTTCTTTTTTTTTCTTTTTTTTTATAGATTTACATCTGGCAAAGTTTTTGAGTACATCGTCAAAGTTAATTTTGCGCAACATGTCTGCCTCAATCATCAGCAGAGATACGGAATCAATCCTTTCTTGTTTCATTGTCGATCTACTTGGATTTTTTGTACGTTTCAACTAAAAAAAAGCGCTAAGTTGAACAGTTCGTAACCATTAATGTTAAAGATATACGCTAGGGGATTTCTACGTTTGTAAAATCACATTCGATGTTATCTCCAACTATTACTTTGCACAATTCTGCACGACTGAAGGTGTTGTTTTCAGATTTTGATGCAAGAAAACTTGTGGCGAATATATGAGTTGTATACTGTTGTAGTTCAGTATATATAAATAAATTGTTCAGATCTTCAGGATAAGCATTTATTAGTCTGTCGCAACACTGAGATGTTGGTGGTTCATCGATCAAACAAGAAAATCGAAATGCTTTATCATTATATACCTGTCCTCGTCTACTCATCTCAGTCTAAAGTTTTTTAACAATGGCGTAGAAAGCAGATATACGAAATTTGTCTCTGGCATTCAGAGATATACCCCAGGGGCATCACCATCAATGACCACTGTCTGTCTTGTAAGATTACGGGTCAAAGTTGACTTATAATCCACACCTGGTTTTGTTTCTTTAGCAGATTCTTCAAATCTTTCAAATTCATTCCTAGATTCATGCTAGTGATCTGCTAGCGAAGAATAGAAATTGGCACACGTTTTCAACTTCACCTGCTGATCGTGTAGGGCTTGACTGACCCTGTAAAAATGCTGTGTAACGCTTGTTTTCCAAAAAGACAAGCATGAGAGCAAATTTTAATTCTTGCATATTCTTTGCAATGTTTTCTGTTTCTCTTCTGGTGCCCCCCTTCCGTGAATGGTCTTCTTGTAAACATTCTAACGCTTCTATAATCTGAGGATGAGCCTTTAGAATAGCTTCAGTTACAACAGCATGTGCTTCCCATCTGGTTTCATTCACAAGACATCCTTTTAGAATCTTCCAAGTGTTGGTTGAAGCTAAGAATAAATTATAGATCAGTTGCATGACCGCATGGAAAAAGTTTACGGCCTCTAAACAAGAGTCAGCGGCACTTCTGCCTATCAGATTTAGTGAATGGGCAGCACAGGGTATGTAAATAGCAAAACCCTTTTCCTCTATAATTTTTTTCCTGCATGTCCTTGTAGCACCCAGACATATTAGCTGCTTTATCGTAGGACTGACCTCTGCATTTTGAAAAATCAATATTGCAAACTTATGTATTACTTTATAAACATTATAGATGTGATAGTGTACTTGTGATGTTTAAATTGCTTGCCCTCGTAGACTGAGTATTGCCTATGATTTTATAAGCGTTTAATGCTTTAAAAGAAAATAATTTTACATAGCTAACATTACTATATGACCCGATAACTGGTAACACGGAACTAAAAAAAAATGAATTGAGAAATTAAAAAGAAATATTTTTGATTATTAAAAAAGTCCTTCTCCTGAAAACGCACTATAGAGTATAATAATTGGTACGCATAATTTAAAATGTGTTACTAAAAGAAATTATTATTTAATAGTGTTAAAAAAATAAGCAGACGCAGAAATATTTGAATTCCAACTACGCCCCACTTATATCCTAACATTTTTTGCGCTTCGGTATTTCGGTATTTCTTTCTGGTCCTTCTTAACTAAATAAGTTTTAATAGCAATTTATGTGTTTCCTCCAATTTTTGAAGCATTTTAGATGTAACAAATTAATTAATGTACCACGAACCTTCATAATAAAGAAAAAAGAAAAAATTATGGATAATATTTTAAAATATTTTAAAAATAATTTAGTTTATATTTAATGGGTATGTTTAAAAAGGAAAGGAAAGGAGATTAAAATTGTTTCGGAGACTTTGTCGAATATTTGAGTATCAAACTCTTGCTGTAACTTGCTGTAAATAAACATGGCTTTTGTAAACCTTTTTTTCTGCCTTCGTTTCTCTGTGTCAAGAGCACACAATTTATAATTAAACATGCCCCTGATTTACTCGCTGTCAGATTCCTCGATAATCCGCTCATCGCGAGTTCCTGTGGCAACTGTAAACATATCCTGGGGCAGTGCTAGAACTCACGAAGAAGAGAGGAAAAAATTCACAGAAGCTATAGAGGATTCAAAAGATGCGTCACTGGGGGGTGCGGACCGCACCGGGTGACACCATTTCATTATTACACCAAAGTCTAAAATACTGTATCTTCCCGTTATTTTGCACCAGCAGACTATGGAGTGAGTCGTGAGGGAGTTGACACCATGAGCTACCAAACTTGGACACACCAACTGGAGTACGCCTCTGGCTGTCAACACAATCTTTCGCGTGAGGTAATAATGAAACGGTCTAAAAAAAGAGCCATGATTTGTTACTACAGTTAAGCTGTCATGACTGAAACATGGCAAGGGGCCATCATAAACTGACCACACTTGGAATGAGCCATGACCAAACTAAAAGTTGTATTGAACACCACCTAATCTGCAATAGTGATGCACGCTAATGTTTCCCCAAATACATTTCAAGGACGAATATGATTTATGAATAGTTCGGCCATTGATGGCATTTCTGTTTTCATCAAACATAGAAAACAGTGTACTGTAGACTGTATGTAGAGCAGTGCTTCTCAAAAGTTTTCATCTGGTGGACCGGAATTTTCCCATTGCATCACGGACCGGTGCACTATTTTCCCGTACTGACGTGATTTTCCCTGTTCTGACGTGATAGCAAAATGAGCCCATAATGGCCTAAAGCTCTTCAAGAATAAGCATAAATTCGACGTGTTTTATGCTACATGTCATAGAAAATTTAAAAAAAAGAATAAACTTAAGCCTTAAATTTATTGCTTAATTCTCATTTACGACAGTGTTCATTTTTTATAAAAAATTGTTGATACTAGCAGCCATCGTTTTTGTTTCAAAATTTTTAAATTGATAGTACTTTAATAAATTTATATCCCATTTTAAGTCTAAGTTTTTATTAAAGATAACGTAAAATTTAATATAAAAAAAAATCATATATATTTAATTTCAAAAAGAATATAGTAACTGTAGTATGTACAATTGTAAGTTTACTCTCAAAGTTTAACTTGTACTAATAACTCAAGTGAGCCTGTTTATTTGTTGCAAGTTTATCAAGTCGTGGCTCGAGTAAGGACAATGCTACTCGCAATGGAGAACAAACATCCATACTTTTCCTGTACTTTGTCTTAATAAGGATCATTGTTAAAAAACCAGTCCCACATTGTTAAAGAGAAGGAAATGGAAGAGAAGCTGTCAAACTGTCAATTCTCGTAGTTAAGGGATTTAGCCTTGCTCTCCCGCTTGCATACAGTACTCAGAATTGACACAATGATACAGAACTTCAATGTTTACTCCAAGAACAGCAAACACACCCTCATACAACCGCTGTACAACAACGGCAGCCCGCTCAACAGTCTCCCTGATTGGCCATTCCATGCACAGCATATGATTAGGCTGCAACACAACTCAGTACACAATCTCAACCTCCATATTATACAGTTGATACAGTCATTCTTCTCTACCTCGCTTTCTTATCTTAGATTATCTTTACAGACGCTCCTTCTATGCAGAAGATAGTTGCGTCCACAGACCATGACAGATGATCTGTTGGCAAGTGATGCAGCATTCACAGGCCACGGCTTTGTGGGTTCCACTATGTAGTGTTAGGTACCCATTCGGAGCGGGGTGACTCAGGGGCGCCCTAGGCCCCGGGAACAAACCCTTGCCTTCACACGGATTCGAACCCGTGACCATCGGTACGACAGTCCAGTGCGCTGCCACTCGACCACCGCGTCCCCAACCTTTGTCAAGCTTTGTGCGACGCACAATAGTCTGGTGCGCACTATTATGCTACACTACTGGTCTCTCTTTGACCTCTCGCGTGTCTTCTGTCCACACACGCATGTGACCAACAGTTCCCTAAAACATCATACCATTGACTAGTGTTTAATAAGTCAACACCATTCACCCACAGTGATTCTTATGACCCTGACATGTCCCCCCTCTTCCCTTAGATTCTGATAACTTGTAGTATCTTCTATTTACAACAAAAACAAAGTCAGGGTATGGAATCACTGTCATTTACACCCCTACAAAAAAAATCTTAATTATTTACAATTTCAACGTTCACTTGCCAAATCAACAAACGGTCGTATTCGAAGCTGGGCACGAAGAGGAGGCGCTCTCAGCGGCACAAACTTGCAAAACTAAACTCGAACTATGGTTTAGTCTCAACGAGAATGATGAGGAAGCAAGACAGTGGCTTTACACGGATATACCCTACCATTACACTTTCACAAAAGGTCATTGGCAACAACGCAAGAGGGGAGGGAACAATGTGGTAGCGCGTATGTATACGGTCGGAATTAAGGACGAAGAGCGGTTCTATTTACGAATGCTTCTTCTTCACATGCGTGGAGCTACCAGCTTTGAATTTTTGCGAACGGTTGATGGTGTTGTTTATGAGACATTCAAGGCAGCAGCATCAGCACGAGGATTACTTAGGTCTGACGACGAATGGACACATTTTTTCAGAGATAGAGCCACATACCTTATGCCAAAGCAATTACGAAAGATGTTCGCTTATATCTGCGTATTTTGTATCCCTGCTGATGCTCCGAAATTGTGGGAAGATCATCTACCGGACATGATTCTTGACTACGCGCGACGTGACCCAGAGCCCATATCTATCTACAAAGCGCTCCACAACATCAATGCAATCTTCAAGCAGCACGGCAAATCATGTAGCAAATTCAAGCTACCAGAGCCCAATGGAAATTTTACTGACGACACTCCGGCGTACGTTGCCGTCGAAGAGGTGAGGGAGGGAGCAGAGCGAATTGCACTTCTCAACGACCAACAGCTCAGTGCATTTAATCAAATAATTGCAGCAGTGGACGATGTGAATTCCACACAGCGATGTTTTTACATTGATGGACCAGGAGGCTCCGGTAAAACATTTCTTTACACGACGCTCATGTTATTCATTCGCGGTCGAAATCAATGTCTTGCAATTCGCGACAACCGGAATTGCTGCACGCTTTAGAAGGGTGTGTGGACAGTCCACAGTGGATTCAATTTGCCAGTTCCTTTGCTCGATACTTCAGTCTCATTAATGCGCTTAACATCCACAGAAGCTCAAATATTGCAGGAAGCAGCTCTCATTCTCATGGACGAGATCACAATGTTGCCAAAACATGGCTTGCGTTGCATCGATAAGCTTCTTCGCGAGATTATGGATGATAACTTGCCATTTGGAGGAAAGGTTCTGGTGATTGGAGGAGAATTTCGTCAAACCTACCTGTTGTTCCGCGTGCTACTCGCACAGACATCATCGAGTGTTGCATCAAACAAGTAGATTATGGAGACATTTCAAGCAATTGACATTGGTAACAAATATGAGAAGCGAGGGACAAAACGCTCATAATCAGTGGCTGTTACAAGTGGGATCCGGAAATTTAGAGTCAGTGTCGGGACTTTTTGATGAAGATGCACTTCAAATACCGCAGCAAATGGTTTCAACGCACGATTGTATTCGCAAATGTTCAACAGGTGCCACTCGAAGAGCTTTCAAAGCGCGTGATTGTTGCACCGACAAATGCTCAGACACTCGCAATGAATCGTAAAATCATTGAGATGTTGGCGGAGATCCTATGATTTATTACTCAGCAGATTCACTCAGCAGGAAAACCCCAGTGACAATCTCAATTTTCCAACAGAATTCTTGAATGAGTTGACCCCATCGGGTACGCCACCACATGTTCTTTTATTAAAAAGGGCACCATCATCATGCTTCTACGTAACTTGAACCCGAAGAAGGGTATGTGTAATGGAACAAGACTCATTGTGGAAGAGCTGGCACGAAGCTTTATAAAAGCAAGGATTATATCAGAATGCAATCGTGGTGACTTGGTATTAATTCCTCGCATCGATCTTGCACCGACGGATACTGTGTTACCTTTCATCTTCAAACGACGTCAATTTCCGTTAACACCTGTATATGCCATCACTATCAATAAGAGTCAAGGTCAGACATTCAATTATGGAGGAGTAAATCTTCAGACAGCTGTTTTCTCGCACGGAATGCTATATGTCGCTCTGTCAAGGTCTCGCGATGCTCGAAATATCAAAGTACACGTTGAATCCAACTCATATCAAGGTCAACTACTTAATGATCTGAGAGTTTTTACGAGAAATGTCGTCTTCAAAGAGATTCTTTAAAAAACCAAAAATATTGTCACATAAAATTAACAATAACGTCATTGTTTTAGCTCATATTTTAATTTGGGAAAAAGGAACGATGTAAAAAGAGGATTTTAAGATTTTTAATATATATATAACAAGCTCCTGTCCGTCGTCATCATCGCCCAGGGATGTGTCCTGCCAAACATCCAGTCCCAAAAAGTCACAGAAGGTCACCGGTGGCAAGAGCTAAACATCATCAACAACAACAGAACCACCCGGCCCATTTTTTTCCGCCATACTGTCCTTTTCAGGACAACCCCAAAATACTCCCCAATTAGCTTTTTCTTGGTGCCGCCCACGAACAAACGACTTTTCCTTCCAATGTTTACTTACTGTCGTTGCTAATTAGTATTAGTCCCACCCTAACTAGATCTCTCTGCATTTCCTGTACAATACGAGCTATGTGTTTAATATTACGTATTTATCATACAAGGACAAGTTAGTTGGGTTTTTGAAAAAGGTGGGCGCCGTAGGCACCCTTAAAAAAAAAGGGGCGCCGCAGCACAAACTAGTGTAATAAATAGTAACCTTTCCCAAAAGTAAAAAATTTCATTGAAGGGAAATAACCAGTAATAAATTAACATTATTTTATTTATGTAGTTGACATTGCATTGTCTTAAATATATAAATATATATATTTTCTAGACACAACAGGTAAATAATAAGAAAAATTAAATTAATAAACAAATAATTCTATTTGGGTAAATATTTATATTTATTTGATTGTTCTTTTTCTTCAAGTAATATAACTGTTACTTCGAAGAAGGTCATACCCGGAAACAGTTTTAATATCCGCTGTCAATCGAATTAAAGGCATGACCAGACAGGATACATTTAAATCATCTGTTTCTGATCAATGTGATCGATCAAAATTTATTTTAACTTTTCATCCTCATAATTTTAAAGCTCGCCAGGTGATTCTCAAAAACCGACCAATCCTTATGGCTGACCCATCTAACTCAGCAGGTCTTCAAAAAACCTCCTCTTTTTGCTTTCCGGAGAGATAGAAGCCTCAGAGATATTCTTGTAAGAAGTCACCTTCCCACAATGAAAGCATATATTGGAACAAAAGGTTGCAACCGTAACCGTTGCAATACTTGTCCATATGTGATGGAAATTAACAACATTTCTTTCCCTCTTGAAAAATTCTTAATAAAAGATGGATTCACTTGCACAAGTCGCAACGTGATTTATGCAATTCTTTGCAAGAGGTGTAATAAAATTTACGTGGGTGAGACTGGTCGTCGTCTTGGAGATCGGTTTAGAGAACACCTGTATAATATAAATAAACAGGCTCAATGTCCTGTTTCTAAACATTTTAACAGTGTTGACCATAACGGCATATCAGATATTGCAGTAACTGGTATTTTATATGCAAGCAATACCCATGATAGAGTCCACATGGAAAATAGACTCATAAAAAGATTTGGTACGTTGGCTCCATATGGAATTAACCAAATTCATAATTTTACTTAACTGCATAATCTTGTTCCCGTTGTGGTTTTTACTGTAACTTTGGATACTTCCCCCTTTTTGCTATATTCTGTGTCCATGTTTGTTTTTGTTTTTCCTTTCTTTTTATTTAACATAAATATTTTAAAATACAATATTTTTTAAGAATGTTATTATTACTTATGTAAGTATTGTAAGAATGTATTTTATGTTGTACTGATGAAGGCATTAGCCGAAACGTTTACTGTCGTATCAGTCTAAAAATAAAGCTCAAATTTATTGTTTTCATTGCACAATTTGTTTGTGTATTTTGTATTTTAGTATAGTTATAAAGGATTTATATTATTAAGAATATTATCGCTGTCATGTGCACTACAACTTTTCATTACCATGTCTTGTGTCTAATTGTTATTAATGCTAAATATCTGTATTTGATATATCGTTATAATTTTATTCCATTTTGTTAGAACTAGAGTAGAGATATATTTTTCTTCATTTGTATTTGTACTATTATTATTTTATCCCCAATTCTTTGTTTCTTACCATTAATTTACACTTTTTTAATTATGTCAAACATTTTTTAATACATTTTTTGCAAATGACGTCATCTAAACTTGTTCAAAATCAATTCCGTAACTTTATTATTACTTCATTTAGTCTTTTACCAACAGTTTTATCAAAAAATTGTACAGAACTGGCGTTCAATATATTTAAGAAGACTCGATATACCACACATGTCAATTTTTTAAACAATTGTATTCATAAAAATCTTGTTCCAAAAGGTTTTAAAACATATTTTCATCCTGCTGCTGGTGCCTTTAATTCTTTTGATCGACTCAAACTTTCTGCCATTGACAAGAGATGTGCTTATGGACGTATGAGGATTGTTTTGGACTCTCACAGGCGTTTAATTTCTCAACTAACTATTAAAATTAACAAATTGGAGGATCAACTTCGTGTGAATACTCATAATAACAACTTGCTATTCAATCTCATTCACTGGATAATTCATGGTCTCAATAGGGAGCTTTACAACTTATTATCTGGAGCCAAAAAAAGAAAGATTGAACATCTTAAAACTGCAAATAATCCTAAAGTTACAACGTCTCACGTAACGGATAATGAATCAAACTTAGTCGTCTGTATTCCACCGGATCTTACACTTTCTGAGCCAGAAAGATCAGTTCTGAGTAAAGGTCTCAAATTCATTCCTCTTCGGGCCTCAAGTGATAAATACCAATTACTATCAGATGCCCATCGTTTCTTTCGCTCAATGAGATTGCAGCTTTACTTCTATGGTACCCCTGCGAATAACGATGAGGATGACAGTGAATTTCCTGTACATCGGCAACGTAAATCAACATGGACCCCTCCTTCCGATCAATCTAAAGCTCTTGACCTTTACATTAAAAGTACGGAAAATCAAATCCAAAATATTCGCCAAACTCCTCTGAACAAATCCAATTTATCGAAAGAAGAATGGCGAGCACTTTTCCAACTGAAAAAACGCCAAGACATTGTTATCAAGCCGGCAGATAAAGGTGGAGCTGTGGTGGTGTGGGATAAGAGACTCTACATTGAAGAGGCCTCCAAACAATTAAATAATGCAAATTTTTACAACCCAAGGACTAACGATCCTATTATTTGTAATAATGAAATTGTTAAGGAGACCATTGAAGAACTTATAGATTGTGGTCAATTACCATCCTCTGCAAAAAATTTACGTATTTATGACAGTGATCTTGGTAAACCATGTTTATACTTATTACCAAAATACACAAGCTGGGAAACCCTGGAAGACCAATTGTCTCCGCCTGCTCTTGTCCTACTGAATTAATTTCCGATTTTTTGGATACTGTTTTTCAACCTATTGTTGCTAATTTACCATCTTTCATTAAGGACACTAGCCATATGTTAAAATCTCTGGATTCCTTGGTTTTACCCAATGAAGATCATTTACTATTTACAATGGACGTTTCTTCATTGTACACGTCTATTCCTCATGCCGATGGCCTCTCTGCAATCTCATTTTTTCTCAACAAGAAGGCAAATCTCAAGATCCCCGCAAGTGCCATACTACGATTAACTGAGCTGGTCCTAAATTTAAACTCGTTTGAGTTCAACGGACAGTTTTTTGATCAAATTAGTGGAGTTGCTATGGGAACGAAAATGGGACCAAGTTATGCATGCATATTTATGGGCCATTTGGAACACCTATGGAGTGAAAATTACAAAGGTATCTCTCCAGAGTACTACAGGAGATACATTGACGATTGCATTGGAATTACAAAAATGAACATGCAACAATTGCAAAGTTTTATTGACTTCGTCGGTAACTTCCATTCTTCGATCAAATTTACTTCAACAATCCATAGAAGTGCTGTTAATTTTTGGATATACAAATTAAATTGAAAGAAAATAAAATATCCACATCAATTTTTTACAAGTCTACAGACAGCCATAGTTTCCTTATGTATTCATCGTCCCATCCTGAATCTTGTAAGAGCTCTATCCCATTTTCGCAACTATTGAGACTTAAACGACTCTGCAGTGATGAGGCAGACTTTTTGGAGAAAAGTAATGAAATGCTGGATTTTTTTCGAAGAAGGTCATACCCGGAAACAGTTTTAATATCCGCTGTCAATCGAATTAAGGGCATGACCAGACAGGATACATTTAAATCATCTGTTTCTGATCAATGTGATCGATCAAAATTTATTTTAACTTTTCATCCTCATAATTTTAAAGCTCGCCAGGTGATTCTCAAAAACCGACCAATCCTTATGGCTGACCCTCTAACTCAGCAGGTCTTCAAAAAACCTCCTCTTTTTGCTTTCCGGAGAGATAGAAGCCTCAGAGATATTCTTGTAAGAAGTCACCTTCCCACAATGAAAGCATATATTGGAACAAAAGGTTGCAACCGTAACCGTTGCAATACTTGTCCATATGTGATGGAAATTAACAACATTTCTTTCCCTCTTGAAAAATTCTTAATAAAAGATGGATTCACTTGCACAAGTCGCAACGTGATTTATGCAATTCTTTGCAAGAGGTGTAATAAAATTTACGTGGGTGAGACTGGTCGTCGTCTTGGAGATCGGTTTAGAGAACACCTGTATAATATAAATAAACAGGCTCAATGTCCTGTTTCTAAACATTTTAACAGTGTTGACCATAACGGCATATCAGATATTGCAGTAACTGGTATTTTATATGCAAGCAATACCCATGATAGAGTCCACATGGAAAATAGACTCATAAAAAGATTTGGTACGTTGGCTCCATATGGAATTAACCAAATTCATAATTTTACTTAACTGCATAATCTTGTTCCCGTTGTGGTTTTTACTGTAACTTTGGATACTTCCCCCTTTTTGCTATATCCTGTGTCCATGTTTGTTTTTGTTTTTCCTTTCTTTTTATTTAACATAAATATTTTAAAATACAATATTTTTTAAGAATGTTATTATTACTTATGTAAGTATTGTAAGAATGTATTTTATGTTGTACTGATGAAGGCATTAGCCGAAACGTTTACTGTCGTATCAGTCTAAAAATAAAGCTCAAATTTATTGTTTTCATTGCACAATTTGTTTGTGTATTTTGTATTTTATCCTTTACGTATGAGACGTAACTAAAAGAATGTTCATTATAACACGCAGCGCAAGACCATCCAAAAATACAAAATTGCAGTTGTGTCGTAAAAAGTGTTTAATATAATGCGCACCGATCAGGAATAGGTTTATAAAAAGTGTTGTCAGTAAAATACGCACCTTATTGCGCGACAGAAAGGTTGTTCAATATAATACGCACCGCGACGCTCTATCTCAAAAAATAGCATGATACATAGGAATAAATAAAATAATCTAAAAAATCAATAATTTAATTACGGTACATGCGATCGATCTGAAATTTTGATACATTGTTTTTATCATCGGTACGAAACTGCCTGCAAAATTTCAGCTCGCTATCTTGCGAGCAAGTGGGTTAAAAATCGATCAAAAGTTTTGGCGACAAGCAAGCAAGCAAGCAAGTCGGTCGGTCGGCCGCAGACACCACGAGTTAATATAAAGGATTTAAATAAGAAAAACCCGTAAAAAACCAAGTTTTTGACTATAAATCCTTTATGTACGAGAAGAATTTAAAAGAATGTTCATTATAATACGCAGCGCCAGACCATCCAGAAATACAAAATTGCAGTTGTGTCGTAAAACATGTTTAATATAATGCGCACCGATCAGGAATATGTTTATAAAAAGAGCTGTCAATAAAATACGCACCTTATTGCGCGACAGAAAGGTTGTTCAATATAATACGCACCGCGACGCTCTATCTCAAAAAATAGCATGATACATAGGAATAAATAAAATAATCTAAAAAATCAATAATTTAATTACGGTACATGCGATCGATCTGAAATTTTGATACATTGTTTTTATCATCGGTACGAAAACTGCCTGCAAAATTTCAGCTCGCTATCTTGCGAGCAAGTGGGTTAAAAATCGATCAAAAGTTTTGGCGACAAGCAAACAAGCAAGCAAGGTCGGTCGGTCGGTCGGCCGCAGACACCACGAGTTAATATAAAGGATTTTAAAAAAATGTTTTCTTTGTAATTGTTTTTTTTTGTTTACGTTTTGTAAATGCATTTCTCTGTCTGTATGCAAATTGAATAATAATTTTATTATTTTGAAGCATTTTTAAAATTATTTATTAATAAATCTAATATATAAAGCTCAAATGTTTGTATGTTTGTATGTTTGTATGTTTGTATGTTTGTATGTTTCACTTTTCGACTTTCTGTTAGACAATCACGGAAAAACCAAATGACGGACGGGGACCAAATTTGGCATGACGGTTCCTTTTACCCTGAAGGTGGTTTTAAGTTAGTTTTTGTATTTGTCCCTTTTGCCCGAATGCCGTAAATTAAATAATCAGAAAATGCAGAGACAAAGAATAAAAAATTTAACCTCATTTCTGTATTGAACAAATTTACGCGGACGTTCAAATGCCGTTCAAAGCGAGTTACTTTTGGTGACGTTTTTTTCCCCCCAATGCCAATACTTTATTTTCAGCCGTGCGCATTAGAAAAAATATTATAATGTCTAATTACGGTGCGCACATTTTCGTGTACGCTTCATAATTTGAGCTGTGTAGTACAAAGAAATGTCATTTTCTTTACTGTTACTTTCTATATATTAGATAGACACGTAAAACATATTTAATTACAACTGCCACACGATGCATTAGATTTAATTGTTTACACGTTTAAATTTAATTGCGAATTTGTTTTAATTATTTTCTGTTCCATAACTCGACATTTAATGATAAACCTATTTATGTAATAATTGTGTCAGTATTTTTTTCAAGGCTTCATTTTTAGCGGTGCACGTTTTAAAATCTTTTATCACCTGATTACTGTGCGCACATTTTCGTGTACGCATCTTACATTTAGCTGTGTCCTATTAATATAACATTTATATTTTGTTTGTCTTTTACATAAGCTGTTGTCTTTTACATAACCTATACACTTATACTATTTAAACTTAGGCTACCGGACTTATTAACATAAGTAGATTAAACTAAATAAAGTGATCCTGAAAACGCTTAATTATTTTGTATTGCGAATTGAATATGTTATGTTCATTCCTTTGATGATGGATTAACATAGGCCATTTTTAAAATCGATTATTGTGATGGTTTCACGTGCATTTTTAACATAAAATTGATTTGTTTTGTTGTTTTTTTAAAATTAGGAATATAGCCTAATTTTTTTATATTATCTTTATTATCTTTATCTCATAGACGCTGTTGCAAATATTGTATTAATTACAATTGTGTTACATTGCAGTGTCTTAAATATATAAGAGCTTTTTTAGTGACGACAGTGGCAGAGATCTTTTGGAAAAATGTCAACAAAGCAGTGGCCTTTTTTTAATGGATACAAACAAACAAACATAAAAATATCAACTGAGCTTTATATATTACATATGCGTTTAAATTATTTTATTTCAATTATTTTCACGATGCATTGTCTTAATATTTTACATGCAATGAATAAAATTGGGATTTTTAAAAAATTTAATTCATAACTCGACATTTAATTAAAAACCATAGATGTAGCGAGTTTATTTTATGTTGAAAGTGATGGCCTATGTCAAATAAACGTACACTTTAAAACTGTTTACTTAAGCTTTATATACACTATACATTATAAACTTTCGCTACCGAACGTATTAACAAAAGTTGACTAAATTTAATGAAGTGATCCTGAAAACGCTTAATTAATATGAATTGCGAATTGAATATGTTTTTATGTTCATTCCTTTGTATTCAGAATAGCATAGGCCATTTCTAAAATTGCCTTTTAATCATTTTTAAGATGCGCTTACTAACAGACGGTTGAATCTTTTTTTTTAATGTATTTTATTTTTCAGATATAAAATCTGGTGTGTGTGTGTGCATTGAATATAATTTACAAAATATGATGCCTTATCCGAAATAGGGAACAAAAAAAAAGATTCCTTTTTGAAATTATGCACATTATAAACCGTAAATATAAATCGTAAAATATAGAGACATAAAAATGTTAAATTTTATTTCCCTGTTTAGACAATTATGAATACGTCAAAATGAAGAGTTATTTTGGTCCAGTACATTTACTTTATAACAAGACTTTATTTTATGCGGCCAGCTTTCTATATGTCTAAATATGGTGTGCACATTTTTTTTATATCATTTTAATACGACCGTTTTTTTTTAAAAATAGTATTTTAGAAAGTACATTTATAATTTTGTTTATTTGGGCTATGAGTCAATTAGCTTTTGCCTTTTAAAGGGATAGTGCCACATGTTCTTTATCTCATAGACGTGGTTACAAATATTATATAACTTACAATTGTGATACGATGCAGTTTCGTAATTATATATTACATTTTTGAGTGACGAGGGTGGTAGAGCTCTTTCGGAAAACATATAAGTTATGTTAATTTTGTACAAGTGGGAATGAAATTGTAAATTTAGTTATTATAGTCGGCAAGAATCATTATTTAATAAGTCATATCTTTTGAATAGTAAGGTTATGTTAAAAGGCACTGCATTAAGTGAAAACAACTCACGCGGTAAAATGGCATATCTCTGTTTCTCATAAGATTTTAACTAAATAGTTGAATCTGAAATTTAACTTGGCAAATAAAGAAATTGTAATAACCATCACCTAATACTTGGATAAAGGGTCAGCACACTCCCGCTACAAAGTGCAGGGTATTTTTCAAGTATATATATATATATATAAATATTTAAATATGTTTGTGTGTGTATGAATGTCCTTTATAGCTGTCTAAACCATTCACCCGATCGTCATGAAACTTTTCAAGACTGTTGAGTATGCTCCCGGGATGGTAACTATCACTTTTTTCAAAATTTAACACTCATGGGGCGCCGGGGGCCCATATCGTCATGTTTTGCTTATACGAGCTATATAAAAATTAGTTTAAGCTTTAGCTACTGTGTAAATTATTGGATCTTAACCAAAATGTGTATATGACAACTTGATAGCCAATATTAAAATACTATAGGGCACTAAACTGCTAATATTCATTCCTTTGGGGCTGGGGGCCCAAAAATTCACATTTTTTAAGCGTTAAAGATTTTATTCACCATTCAGTCATTAACAATCTTGACAAATTATGACACATGTATCAATTATTATACTAATTGAAATGAACAGATGTTTTGAACTTTATATCTGGCCCAGAATGGGCCCTGGGACCCTTAATGTCGTTTTTATCTTATATGAGCTATATAAAAAATAGTTTCTACGTTAGCTACTTAGTAAATGAATAGATCTTCACCAAACTTTGCACACAAAAACTTGGTAGCCTATATTAAAATACTATAGACACTGCACTTCTAATGCCAATATCTTCGTGGCCGGGGCCCCAAATATCTTTTTTCGTATATGTTTAAGATATTTTTCCTATTTACTTTTTAAAGAGCTTGAGAAATATAGCCACAATAAAAATGAACTAAAATGAACAGGTTTTTGAAATTGACCTCTTGCACCGAATGGGCCAGGGCCCCTTAATGCTATTTTCCCCCTATTGTAGGTATATAAAAAGTAGTTTAAGAGTTAGATATTGAGAAAAAAACTGGATTTTGACAAAACTTAGAATATAAAAACTTAAGAGCCTATATTACTATAGGGCACTGAACTCTTAATTTCCATTCCTTCGAAAAAGTCTTTTTACTGAACTTTAATCATTGTATTCCCTATTCAATTGTACACGATATTGAGGAATATATATTGAGTACAATAGATAAAAACAACATTAAGGGCCCCAGGGCCCATTCTGGGCAAGATAAAAGTTCAAAACACCTGTTAATTTCAATTTGTATAATAATGGATACATGTGTCATTATTTGTCAAGATTGTTAATGACTGAATAGTGAATAAAATCTTAAACGTTTAAGAAATGAGTACAATGGCAATAAAAAAAACTATAATATCACTCATTTTTGGGCCGGGGCCCTTAATATCGTTTCTTCTTTTGTACGCTATTTAATTATTAATTTATTTATCAGTTTGCTATGAAACTTGGATTTTTTTTTCACACTTCCACGAAGATTTCTTCAGAATTATTTTTAAACATACCACTCATTGGTTTCTTTAAATTTATTCCTTTTTACTTTGATCGTTGCAACGCACGACGGGTCTACTAGTTATGAATATAAGAAAATAAATTATGGGAAAATGAGAAGTTATGGAAGGAGTTTGTCGATTAAAAATAGGTGGTGCCCGCCAACCTACCGATATTTTAGAATGTGCTCTATAGTACAAAAAGAGTGGGAACCACTGTCTTAGAGTATACCCCAAAAAAAGACATTATGGGCCCTTGGAAAATTCGATGTACAATGTAAATTTCAAAATGATTTTAATTTTACTTCAGTTTCCTCTTGGATATACTTCTCAAGATCGGTAAAAAGAGAATGGCACATAATATCTCAAACATATCAGAAAAAAAGAAATTTGGGACCCCCGGCCCTGACAATTGGACATTAGAAGTGCAGTGCCCTTTTTTTAAATATGGGCTACCAAGATTTTATATACAAAGTTTGGTTAAGATCCATTCATTTACTCAGTAGATAACGCATAAACTTATTTGTATATAGCTCATATAAGAAAGAAATCCTATTATGGTCCCCCGGCGCCCCATGAGTGTTAAATTTTGCACACAAAAAAAAAGTAGCCAGTGACCATCCCAGGAGCGTAATCAAAAGTCTCCAAAAGTTTCAAGGCGATCGGATGAATGGTTTAGTCAGCTATAAAGTACGTACGTACGTACGTTACGTACATACGTACGTTACGTACATACGTACGTTACGTACATACGTACGTTACGTACATACGTACGTTACGTACATACGTACGTTACGTACATACGTACGTTACGTACATACGTACGTACGTACATACGTACGTACGTACATACATACGTACGTACATACATACGTACAAACATACATACGTACATACATACATACGTACATACATACATACGTACATACATACATACGTACATACATACATACATACATACATACATACATACTTACATACATACATACATACATACATACATACATACATACATACATACATGCATACATACATACATGCATACATACATACATGCATACATGCATGCATACATACATACATGCATACATACATACATACATACATACATACATACATACATACATACATACATACATACATACATACATACATACATACATACATACATACATACATACATACATACATACATACATACATACATACATACATACATACATACATACATACATACATACATACATACATACATACATACATACATACATACATACATACATACATACATACATACATACATACATACATACATACATACATACATACATACATACATACATACATACATACATACATACATACATACATACATACATACTTTGATTTTTATATATATAGATTTCATTTTATATTTCATTACTCGGTGTTTGATTCTCATTTTGTTTGTTTCTAAGTGAGAAAATTTAATTTGAAATCTTACTGTGACAACTCGGCAAGTAGAGTACTACATAAACAAAATGGATGTATCCCACTCCAATTGTGTAGCTTTAAGGTCTAAACAAAATGGAAATAAATAAAACGTACCAATTAGTGCTATAATAGCTGAAATATAACATATATTAATGCATTTAATAAATTAAAAACGTAAAATCTCAAACGAAAATTAAATTTTGCCGTGAAATAATAGAAGTGCAGAAACTGCAGGATTACCCAAATTCTTATACAAAGAACACATTTACCCTGGTATCCGGGCTGGATAGCGACTGTCAAAACAGTGACTGTCATAAAGTCGACTGTCAAAACAGTGAAGTAAAGTAAACAGTACAGGCGACTTCCCAAGAGTGACGTAATTAGATTGACGACTTACAAAACGACTAGTGTCTAAAGGGGCCATCCATAAATGACGTAACGCTCCTCAGGGGGAGGGGGTTCACACTTTTGTGACGATGCGTGACGAGGGAGAGGGAGGGGGGTTGAAGAAATGTTACGTCACATGAAAAGGGTAACTTAAAATAAAACTTCCACTGTAATATTTGGTCGCTTACAATTTATTTAATGACTTTTTAAATTTATTTTTTATTTTTATTTTTAAAAACCATCAGTGCTTCTCAAAGTGCCTAAGAAATGCAATATCTGTAGGCAATCAAACGCCGGTTGGCGTAAGTTATCAAGAAATGAAAATTAAAGCTCATTATAATCCTTAAGTTTGAGAACTCATACGAGACCGTATAAAAGCGTCGTTTGATGTTAACATCAAAGCATTTGTGATGTAGCCGCAGCTCCGTTTGGTTTGCTTACGGTAGGAGTCGCGGACATTTTTTGCCCGTTCCCCAAAATAACGATAGTGACCACATTATAACGATAGCGACTACATTATAACGATAGTGACCACATTATAACGATAGTGACCACATTATAACGATGGCGACTTCCGAATGAAATATACTCATAGATCCCCGCTTCCAGCCCATCTCCGTGTTAGTGTGCACAAGTACAGGACAGCCTAAAATACTGTATCTTTTATGTTAATGTTAGAAGGTTTAAGGATAAAGTTAGGTCTTCATTCTACATGACGTAATACACATAATACGATTAAAGTTAGGTCTTCATTCTGTATGACATAATACACATCATACACTTATAGTTAGGTCTTCATTCTACATTACGTAATACACATCATACAATTATAGTTAGGTCTTCATTCTACATTACGTAATACACATCATACAATTATAGTTAGGTCTTCATTCTACATTACGTAATACACATCATACAATTATAGTTAGGTCTTCATTCTACATTACGTAATACACATCATACAATTATAGTTAGGTCTTCATTCTACATTACGTAATACACATCATACAATTATAGTTAGGTCTTCATTCTACATGACGCAATTCACATCATACGATTATAGTTAGGTCTTCATTCTGTATGACGTAATACACATCATAAAATTATAGTTAGGTCTTCATTCTACATGACGCAATATACATCATACGATTATAGTTAGGTCTTCATTCTACATGACGTAATACACATCATACGATTATAGTTAGGTCTTCATTCTACATGACGTAATACACATCATACGATTATAGTTAGGTCTTCATTCTGTATGACGTAATACACATCATAAAATTATAGTTAGGTCTTCATTCTACATGACGCAATATACATCATACGATTATAGTTAGGTCTTCATTCTGTATGACGTAATACATATCATACGATTATAGTTAAGTCTTCATTCTGTATGACGTAATACACATCATACGATTATAGTTAAGTCTACATTCTGTATGACGTAATACACATCACACGATTATAGTTAGGTCTTCATTCTACATGACGTAATACACATCATAGAATTATAGTTAGGTCTTAATTCTACATGACGTGATACACATCATACGATTATAGTTAGGTCTTCATTCTGTATGACGTAATACACATCATACGATTATAGTTAGGTCTTCATTCTGTATGACGTAATACACATCATACAATTATAGTTAGGTCTTTATTCTACATGAAGTAATACACATCATACGATTATAGTTAGGTCTTCATTCTGTATGACGTAATACACATCATACGATTATAGTTAGGTCTTCATTCTGTATGACGTAATACACATCATACAATTATAGTTAGGTCTTTATTCTACATGAAGTAATACACATCATACGATTATAGTTAGGTCTTCATTCTGTATGACGTAATACACATCATACAATTATACTTAGGTCTTCATTCTACATGACGTAATACACATCATACAATTATCTACCAAAAATAATATGTTGATGTAATATCTTAATATAGAACCTAGAGTGCACTTAGTCATGACCTCCTGGAAATAGCCATAACAAGGTCAACTTAATAACTGCCTATACATGTGTATAAGTCGAGAAATTGTAGTCATGCAATTTATTTTTAAAACGTAGAATCAAATTATCCACAGGCCAGTGCTAGTGTCTATAGAATTGTTAGCACTGAATGTGAAACAATGTCGAGGTACCAGTAGAGCCAGTGCTAGTGTCTATAGAATTGTTAGCACTGAATCTGAGACAATGTTGAGGTACCGGTAGAGCTAGTTCTAGTTTCTATAGAATTGTTAGCACTGAATCTGAGATAATGTCGAGGTATCGGTAGAGCTAGTTCTAGTGTCTATAGAATTGTTAGCACTGAATCTGAGACAATGTAGAGGTACCGGTAGAGCCAGTTCTAGTGTCTATAGAATTTTTAGCACTGAATGTGAGACAATGTCGAGGTACCGGTAGAGCTAGTTCTAGTGTCTATAGAATTGTGAGCACTGAATCTGAGACAATGTCGAGGTACCGGTAGAGCAAGTGTGCTTAGCTGTACGTTGATACAGATACCTAGTACGTGTATGCACACTAACAGCAGTCTCCAATATCGTAACACACAAGAAGCCATTTAAAACGTCATTCAATAAATTGTAAGCAATCAAACATTTAAGTGGAGCTTTCATTTAAAGTTGCGCGTTTTTTTAATGTGACGTCACAAATCTTAAACACCCCCTCCCTCCCTATAGGTGCTTGACGTCATTTATGGACAACCACTAAGGTATCAGTATGTTCAACACAACTATTTGTAAAATATACTTGCATCTGCATTTATTCATCACTTATTTCATCTTCCTTATAAATGGCAAAATTATCAGCATTCTCGGAAGCCTTCTTATTTTATCCATTACAGACGCTCCTTTTATACAGAAGATAATTGAGGCTTACCTTTATCTATTGTTTATGTCCCGTCTTGAAGTTTTGTTTGAGTTTTAAATGTTTGTTTTCCTCGTTTGATCAGGCAAACACATTCCACCTCGTTTGATCAGGCAACCCATTCCACCTCGTTTGATCAGGCAACCCATTCCACCTCGTTTGATCAGACAACCCATTCCACCTCGTTTGATCAGACAACCCATTCCACCTCGTTTGATCAGACAACCCATTCCACCTCGTTTGATCAGGCAACCCATTCCACCTCGTTTGATCAGACAACCCATTCCACCTCGTTTGATCAGGCAACCCATTCCACCTCGTTTGATCAGACAACCCATTCCACCTCGTTTGATCAGGCAACCATTCCACCTCGTTTGATCAGACAACCCATTCCACCTCGTTTAATCAGGCAACACATTTCCAGTGGCGTAGCGAGGGGGGGCAGGGTGGGACATATGTCCCCGGGCGCCACTTTTGGGGGAGCCAAATGAGTGTTCAAATTAATTATTTAATTTTATTTTGATATAAACTAATGTATCCGAAATACGCTTGCAAGATTGAATTTTGGAGCTCCACAAATATAATTAATATATTCATTACAAACCAGTGTGCAAGCATGATTTTGGCGCCCCCATTGAGAATTAAGGGGCGCCATTCTACTCATAAACAGTTGAGACATGCACAATGTGATGGCGTTATTTTTTTCAAGCTGTGGGTTGATGGGTGTGAGACAAGGGGAGCAGTAGGAGACAAAGGCAATTCTATTAATAGAACATACAGAAACGACACTAAAAGCAACCTCAAACCATATGAATTTAACTCTCGTTTCGATCCATTAGAATTCCACCATTGGTTTATACTTTACATATTAATTTTTATCACGTTCTATTTGGAACAGTTGAAAGTATATAATATATTTGTTTTTCTCTCGTTCAACAACTCTTTGGAAAGAATTAAAAATGGTTGTGCCAATCACATTGAAGAGGGAGTCTGAAACACGCCGGAGTGCACGATCAGAAGCTGTTAAAACTATTTGAAAAAATAGATGGACTAGTTTGGCTGTTGTAAAAATTTTCAGAAGATGCAAATATGATCTGACACCAGAAGTGAGGCAGAAACTTTGCTGGCACGCGGGGCCGGTCTTAGCCATAGGCAAACTAGGCAGCCGCCTAGGGCCTCCAAATAGTAGGTGCCTCACACAGGAATCATAGAGTTTTTTTTAAATATTAAAATAGCGAACTACGACGAAGGTCAAAACAACCAGACCCACCCAATCACTGCAATACATTTACCCGCCGATTATTTTTTAAATAGTGCATGTTTAAAATGTATCATTTTAAAATGTAAATGGACATTTTGGGGGATTGGTTGAATTAGGAAAGTACGATTCATGCCTAGATGATCATTTACGACGCATAAAAAACGAAGAAATTCATATTCATTACTGGGCAAAAGAATTCAAAATGAGGTAATTAATCTGATCGGTGATGCCGCCTTGAAAAAAAATAATGTTCAAAATTCAAAATATTATTCCATCATTTTGTACTGCACACCTGATGCTGGTCATCAAGAACAAATAACTATGATTTTGCGAATATGCAACACTGTGACTACGTCAGTAGAAATCAATGAATATTTTGTGGGATTCATGGCTGTCGACGACAGCACTGATTTTGGTCTCGAGGAAGCATGCTTTAAAAAGCTTGAAGATCTGAATTTATGTTTCCAGAACTGCAGAGGCCAATGATATGATAATGGAGCGAATATGAAAGGGTGCAATCGTGGTGTACAAAAACGTCTACTTGAACTCAATCCGAAATAATTTTATGTGCCTTGTGGATGTCACAGTTTCAATCTAATTCTTGGAGAATGGGCGAAATCTTCAGTGGTTGCATCGACACTCTTTGGAATTTTGCATCAAATTTATGTTTTGTTTGGTGCTTCAACACAGAGATGGAAGATCTTAAAAACTTATGTAAAAAAGCGTACAGTAAAGCCAATTTACGATACACGCTGGGAAGGCAGGATCGATACTGTTAAAGCTGTTCGTTATCAAAGAGCATGTGTACGATGCATTGTTGGAAGTGTCTGAAAATGCAAACGATCCAAAAGCAATGAAAAAAAGCTACTGGATTGGCGAAACATCTAAAAAAAAATATTTCAGGTAATTTTAGTCATCTGGTACGATTTATTGTTTCAAATGAATATGATCAGCAAATTCATTTATTCGAAAGACATGCGATTTGACATTGCATTGGAATGTATAAAACGTAAAAAGTGCAACCGGTTCATAAAAAATACAAAGAAAATGGATTTGTATCCGCTCAAATTTTGGCCAGATAATTGGCTCAAGGATAAGAGATGGAACCAGATGAAATCATATGTCCAGCTGTCACAAGCTTGAGAAGATGGAAAGTGCACAACCAGTTCGACTATGAAGGCAAAGATGAATCAATGACAGATTCAAAAGAAAAAATATCGAGTGGCATTGTTTAATGTTTTGTTAGATCAAGAAGTTAAATCATTGTCTGCACGTTTGGAGCAAATGGAACGTCAATTTTGGTCTTTTAGGATTTCTGCACAACTTTATGCCTGAAGAATCCAGGAAAACCAACACTTTATCAACATTTAAATCTCTAATAAAAATGCAGGACTAAACACAAACCATAAATAAGCGTAGGACGCAATAATCTTCTGTATAGAAGGAGCGTCTGTAAACAGATAAGATAAGATAAGATAAGAGATATCATTTTTGCTTCCAGATAATTCAATAGAATTTCTGCTTAATACACAACCAATTGTTGTTCCTACTTCAGATGATTTCACACGAATTGTTTCAGACTCTCTAGTACCATCTTTGTCTCTGCTATTATGGTCTTCATTCCTTTTATCATATATGTGATTGTCAATAGTGGCTACAGTGTCAATAGTTTCTATTTGTGCTCGATTCAACTTTATTATTTTTCTATCATTCATGTCTTGGTTTTCATTCTTTCTCCATGGCTGATCAAAATTTCTTATTCTGGAATCAAAACTATATCTGCCTCTCCATGATCTTCTGCTTTGATTATAATATATGGAATTGTGATTATATCTGTCTCTCCATGATTGTCTACTTTCATCATAATCTCTATGTCTGGAATTATGATTATATTTTTCTCTCCATGCTTGTCTACCTTTGTTTTCAAAGTGATATTGTCTTGATCTTTCTTCTGTTTTCTTTCTTATAGGGCTGCCATTAGGTGACACCCTATTTGGTTGTCCTTTATTGTGGTAACACTGCTTTACCATATGTCCTGGCTTGTTACAGTACCAGCAAATAGTTTCTCTGTTGCCTTGGTTTGGCAAACTCTGGTTTCTCATACCTTGCCTTTTTTCTTGACTTTTAATTTGTATTGCTGCATAAATATCTTGTCTTTTGTCCATTTCCAAAAATTGCAATTATCAAACTCTTCACACCATGAATGGATACGACTTAAGTTCCTTTATTTATAATATAATTCACACTGACACAGTTGTTAATAGTCCATAGATTTTTCTAGTTCAAGGTTATGTTTACAAATATTTCCTGGAATCAACCACACCTGTGAGCTTGTTGACGTAGTTCACTGCGTGTCTTCTGGCTTTTCCCCGCTTTTACTATAAACACCAACCGCGCGAGTGATTAGGCGCGGTTTTTTAGCGCGAGTAATCAACCCGCCTACCCGCCGCCTCTATAAACTTAGCCTTAGCCAGTGGCAGTTGCAGCGATGCTGCGCATGACCGTCAACAGGCAACTCCAACAAACGTGTCTGACTGCAACTAGCTACGTGAAAACATCATTTCTGAAAACCCCGTAACAGCCAGTGGTGTAGTGGAGGGTGGGCGCGGGAGGGCTTGCTATTTCAATTAACTTCACTTTGACTTTTGAAACTGTGGTAGTTGTAGAACTTGTACCTTTGAGAAAAATACGCCACGTGAAAATTTTGAAAAAAAGAGGGCCCTCTCACCTCTTTTTTTAGGACTACACCACTGGTAACAGCTACAAAAAAAATTATTTACAAAATCCTTAATACATTTCTTCTTTAAGTGACGATCCTGATTGGATGCTAGACGAAGTTACATTGGAGTGCCTTGTTCAAAATGGCATGAAACAAAATATTGATACCGACTTTTCTTTTTCTAGGCGTCAATACACAGATAAAACCAAGGTATCTATCGCTGTCACTTTTTAGCCAAACATTAAGGAATGGTGAAAACGAACCTCAACCTTGGCTCATATTTTCGAACATGTTTGGGAAATTGGGGTCACTAGCTAATGAATTGTTCAACGACTGGAAAACCACAGTTCAAAGAATGAAGGAACATGAGAATTCGGAAGAACACAGGTCAGCACTTGCGACACTATCTAGGAAGAATGATGGCGGTAGAGTTGACAAGAGTCTTGTTCTTCAAACAGAAGAAGAAATAAAATACTGGCATTGTGGCTGTTGTGAGTTCACTTTCTACACGCGGATTACCGTTTAGGTTTCCATGATAGATTTGGATTTAAAAAAAATAACACTGGGAACTTTGTTATGACTTATGACCCAGAACTTTTGGCGGAGTTCGATCCTTTTCTGGACGTACACATAAAACGCCATGGAAACAAAGGAAGTGGCACAACATCATATCTGTCGTCAAAAATATGCGATGAAATGATCAATATAATGGCAGAAAAGGTAATAAATACAATCATGACTGAGATCAAACTTGCCAAAAAATTCTCTATCGCTGTGGGCTCAACTCCGGACATTTTTCATGTAGATAAACTTTCTTTCATTGTGAGATATGTCTTTGAAGACGGATGTACTGTCGAACAATTTTTGAGATTCATTCCAGTATTCATTCATAGTAATATACATTGTATTATTCTGATGTTTATTGAAGTCATTAAAGTCAAAGGGGGGGGGGATCTATTTGATAGAAATAAAAACGTTTTTGATATAATTTTTCGATTCGTTTTTTGTCAAACGCCCCTGGCCATTCTAGATAAAATGATAAATGAGCCCATTTAAAATTAGTCAAGTATTCATTAACTTTATTTAATGCATCAAATTCTTGACATCGCAATTCCAGAGGAGCACAAAACAACTTTTCTTCTTAGCTCAGTTTTTGAGGCATTTTAAAGGATATTCCGTGTTGTTTTGAGTTGCAATATCTACAAAAATCCTAATCAGATCATTTTTAGACACTTTTTATGCTTGTAAAACTCACCAGTAGCATTTTCGATTGCTAAGGACGCTCCCCCAAATCCCCGAGTCATGTGAGCAGGACCTAGAGTCTGGGGGTTGGGGAGGGGGGGTAACACACACATAAACTTGTATATTTTGGGGTAACACACACATAAACTTGTATATTTTGGGGTAACACACACATAAACTTGTATATTTTGGGGTAACACACATAAACTTGTATATTTTGGGGTAACACACACATAAACTTGTATATCTTGGGGTACCACACACATAAACTTGTATATTTTGGGATAACACACACATAAACTTGTATATTTTGGGGTAACAGGCAAAAAAGTTTCGCCGAGTTCGTGAGAGAACCAAATGGAGCTGCAGTTACATCACAAACGCTTTGATGTCAACATCAAACGACGCAATTTCATACATTATCGTGTGGGTTCTCAAACTTATGGATTATAATTAGATTTAATTTTCGTGTCTTGATAGCTTGCGCCAACCAGCGTCTGATGGCATACAGACTGGCACATTGAGAAGCACTGATTTAAATATTATTATTTTTTTAAAAGTCATTAAACAAATTGTAAGCGACAAAATATTTCAGTGGAAGTTTTATTTAAAGTTACACTTTTGATGTGACGTCACATTTTTTCAACCCCCCTCCCCCCCCCCGTCACGATGATAAGACTAACCGGAGCCCCCACTAATGATGAGACTAATTGGAGGCCCCCACTAATGATGAGACTAATCGGAGGCCCCCACTAATGATGAGACTAACCGGAGCCCCCCCTAATGATGAGACTAATCGGAGGCCCCCACTAATGATGAGACTAATTGGAGGCCCCCACTAATGATGAGACTAACCGGAGCCCCCCCTAATGATGAGACTAATCGGAGGCCCCCACTAATGATGAGACTAATTGGAGGCCCCCACTAATGATGAGACTAATCGGAGGCCCCCACTAATGATGAGACTAATCGGAGGCCCCCACTAATGATGAGACTAATCGGAGGCCACCACTAATGATGAGACTAATCGGAGGCCCCCACTAATGATGAGACTAATCGGAGGCCCCCACTAATGATGAGACTAATCGGAGGCCACCACTAATGATGAGACTAATCGGAGGCCCCCAATAATGATGAGACTAATCGGAGGCCCCCACTAATGATGAGACTAATCGGAGGCCCCCACTAATGATGAGACTAATCGGAGGCCCCCACTAATGATGAGACTAATCGGAGGCCCCCACTAATGATGAGACTAATCGGAGGCCCCCACTAATGATGAGACTAACCGGAGGCCCCCACTAATGATGAGACTAATCGGAGGCCCCCACTAATGATGAGACCAACCGGAGGCCCCCACTAATGATGAGACTAATCGGATGCCCCCACTAATGATGAGACTATTCGGAGGCCCCCACTAATGATGAGACTATTCGGAGGCCCCCACTAATGATTGGACTAATCGGATGCCCCCACTAATGATGAGACTAATCGGATGCCCCCACTAATGATTGGACTAATCGGATGCCCCCAATAATGATGAGACTAATCGGATGCCCCCACTAATGATTGGACTAATCGGATGCCCCCACTAATGATGAGACTAATCGGATGCCCCCAATAATGATGAGACTAATCGGATGCCCCCACTAATGATGAGACTAATCGGATGCCCCCAATAATGATGAGACTAATCGGATGCCCCCACTAATGATTGGACTAATCGGATGCCCCCACTAATGATGAGACTAATCGGATGCCCCCACTAATGATTGGACTAATCGGATGCCCCCAATAATGATGAGACTAATCGGATGCCCCCACTAATGATTGGACTAATCGGATGCCCCCACTAATGATGAGACTAATCGGATGCCCCCACTAATGATGAGACTAATCGGAGGCCCCCACTAATGATGAGACTAATCGGATGCCCCCACTAATGATGAGACTAATCGGATGCCCCCACTAATGATTGGACTAATCGGATGCCCCCACTAATGATGAGACTAATCGGATGCCCCCACTAATGATTGGACTAATCGGATGCCCCCACTAATGATGAGACTAATCGGATGCCCCCACTAATGATGAGACTAATCGGATGCCCCCACTAATGATGAGACTACGGATGCCCCCACTAATGATGAGACTAATCGGAGGCCCCCACTAATCATGAGACTAACCGGAGGCCCCCACTAATGATGAGACTTATCGGAGGCCCCCACTAATGATGAGACTAATCGGAGGCCCCCACGAATGATGAGACTAACCGGAGGCCGCGGGGCTGCTGCCTAGTTTGCCTATTCCTAAAACCGGCCCTGGTGGCATGTATATTAAACTTTAACTTCCTAGTTTTGTTACATTTCTTAAACATCATACTTGGGAAAATTGATCGTGTCAAGAAACGGGCGCAGGATACTACTAGCAATTTCAAGGAAGCAGCATATGATCTTGAATTGCTGGAGCAAGAACTTGTCAACATTCCTGATAATTTGAGCATGATGGCGGTAGACAATGGAAAAACAAGATGCACATTTTGGGGAATCGAAGTTGACAGAAGGATTAGACGACATCGGAGGAAGCCTTGAGAATCAGAGAGATGTAGGACTTTCAGCAGAAGAAGAAATTGCACGTGTTATGAACAGCGTAATTGACAGACTCCAACAGGAGATATCCCTACGGTGTTTACGTCTAAAAAACCTAAAAACCAAATTAGGATTTTTATTAGACGTCAAAACTCTTCTAGCTTAGATTTTGAAAATTTCTATGACATTGACGTCAATGGTCACGAATAGTGTACAGTCATCGGAGACTGCAAAATGCTGCTCAGTACCCGGATTGCAGTTCTACAGGATACTCCTTTGGATCTTCTTGGTTTTTTTTTATATGGAGATGAAGTATTTCCGAATCTACGCATTTCACTGCTAATACTTCTAACAAATTTCTGTTTCAACTGCAAGCTGTGATCGGTCCTTCAGCAAACTGACGCTTATTTTGTCTTATTTACATGCTTCAATGGGACAAGGTCATCTAAGTGATCTTGAAATCTTTAGCATCGAAAGAAAAACACTTGAGAATATTTATTTTGACAATGTGTTTGGTGAGTTTGCGACAGGCAAATAAGGGAGGATCAATTTTTTGTAGACTATATCAATTTTTTGTAGACTATATCAATTTTTTGTAGACTATATCTATTTTTTGTAGACTATATCAATTTTTTGTAGACTATATCAATTTTTTGTAGACTATATCTATTTTTTGTAGACTATATCAACTTTTTGTAGACTATATCTATTTTTTGTAGACTATATCAATTTTTTGTAGACTATATCTATTTTTTGTAGACTATATCAATTTTTTGTAGACTATATCAATTTTTTGTAGACTATATCTATTTTTTGTAGACTATATCAATTTTTTGTAGACTATATCTATTTTTTGTAGACTATATCTATTTTTTGTAGACTATATCAATTTTTTGTAGACTATATCAATTTTTTGTAGACTATATCTATTTTTTGTAGACTATATCAATTTTTGTAGACTATATCTATTTTTTGTAGACTATATCAATTTTTTGTAGACTATATCTATTTTTTGTAGACTATATCAATTTTTTGTAGACTATATCTATTTTTTGTAGACTATATCTATTTTTTGTAGACTATATCAATTTTTTGTAGACTATATCTATTTTTTGTAGACTATATCAATTTTTTGTAGACTATATCAATTTTTTGTAGACTATATCTATTTTTTGTAGACTATATCAATTTTTTGTAGACTATATCTATTTTTTGTAGACTATATCTATTTTTTGTAGACTATATCAATTTTTTGTAGACTATATCTATTTTTTGTAGACTATATCAATTTTTTGTAGACTATATCTATTCCGGTCATGTATAATTGTTAGTTAGGGTATATTTCTTTCTCAAATAAATTGTTTAGAGGATTACTAGTCTGCATTCTATTTTCATTAAAATACCTGATGCTTCAAAAATGAACCATACTAACAGTAAAATTTCAAAAAAATTCTTGGGAGCTCAGTAAGCCCCCAGAATTCATCGTTCCTAGAAGGGACGCAGATTTTGTGTCATGTCCCCGGGCGCAGGTGACCCTAGCTACGCCACTGCACATTTCACGTCGTTTAATCAGGCAACTCATTCCACCTACGAATTCCGGACAAAACCAACGAGAATTTGTATGTGTTAATTGTTGTATACAGAATAGGAAAAGTGTTTTTGTAACTGTAACTATGTCTATCTGAAGGTTGTATTAGATTATTTTTGTTCTCTAACATGTATATTCTCTCAACGCAGGCCAAAGAAAATTATATAGATGTTAAGTTTGTCATGAAGCCTATTAACAGTGGAATATTTTGGCTCGATTAAGCTTTTTTAAAATATTGTGCCAGATTTCTTTAGTCAGATGGCACTGCAACAACGCCACCTTTCAAATTCAGTGGGATAGAGCAATAGTTAACCTAATGTAACATGACAGAGCAGCTGAAAAAGCTTTTGCCACCTAACCCTTAATTTTATTTATTTTTTAATTGAATTTTTATATCATATTAACTGCACATATTTATTAATTTGTGTACTTTAAAACAGTGCTGCCAGTGACAATTTTTGGAAAAACCTAGCCGACATGTAAAAAGAAACCTAGATCTAAAAGAAAAAACCTAGACGCGCTAAAAATAAACAAATATGACGTCACAAAGCTCTTTCTCCACCCCCCCCCCTAAAAAACCGTATTTCCTACTTAAATATTAGCATGTTTCAAATCAAGTTTTTGTTATTTAAGGATGTTGTTTAGTATAAGACTGCATTCTAATATCGTAACTCGCGCGGAGCCATTTAAAACGTCAATAAATAAATTTATTGTAAGCAATAAAATGTTAAAGTCGAGCTTTCGTTTAAAGTTGTGCATTTTTGATGTGACAGTTCTTCAACACATCCCTCCCCCTTGTCACACATCTCACTAAAGTGTGACCCCTCCCCCTTTTTAGATCCGTGTCGTCATTTAAGTTATTAGTATGTAGTACGTAAATTGTAATGTAAATTGTAAATGTATTTGTAAAATATGCTTACATCTGCATTTATTCATCACTTATGTCGTCTTCCTTTTAATCTTATTGGCAATCTTATAATCAGCATTCTTCGTATCATTCTTATTTTATCGATCACAGACGCTCCTTTTATACAGAATATTATTGAGTCCTACTTTTATCCATTGTTTATGTCTAGTCTTGCATTTTTATTTGAGTTTTAAATGTTGATAGAGTTTTGGTTTTCCTCGTTTGATCAGGTAACCTATTCCACTTCCGAATCCCGGACGGAAAGAACGAGAATTTGTATGTGCTTGTTGCATACGGCTACGGAAAAGGAAAAGTATAACTATGTCTATCTGAGGGTTGTATTAGGTTATCTTTGGTTTATACAATGAAACTTGTGAGAATATTCTCTCAACGCAGGCAGAAGAAAATGGTAGAGCTGTTACGTTTGTGGTGATGTGTAATAAAATTGAATATTTTGGCTTATTCAAGCTGTTTTATCTTGTACCAGATTTCTTTAGACAGATGGCACCGCAGCAGCGCCACATTTCGAATTCAGTGGGGTAGAGCTATAGATATCATAATGTAACATGACAGAGTGGCTGAAAAAAACTGTTGTTATCTAATGCTTAATTTTATTTGTGAAAAATCGAATTTATTTAGGATACTAATTTCACATATTTATTAATTTTTGTACTTAGTTTATTTACTTTTCTATGAAAAACCTAGATTTGGCTATTATTGAAATAAAAATCCTACACAAGGTTAAAAAAAAATCCAAGATCTAGGTTGAAAAACCTAGCGCTGGACGTGACCACATGGGCGTCGATGACATGTCTGTCACCGCCTTGGTTTCCTGTACAAACACACCCGGCCGGGTCAGTCTGGAGAATGGACTAATCCACGAGTATGGGACTCTTACACCACACGGGATCAATGTTGTGTTCGCACTGACAATCTGATTGATTGGCCACACCCACCCTATCCTTTCCTATATAAGCTCTTACTTTTCTCTTCTTTCTTTATCCCTACTGGACTGCTTGAATTTCACCGCAGCTAAGTGTTTTTTCTATTATTATTCCGTGTTTTTCTTTTCATGTGTGTACTATTTGTCCGTTGAGGAAGGCTCTTTGCCGAAATGTTCGCTATTGTGTTACGTATTGTCAGGCCTACTAATACCTTGTTTTTTTATATAATAAATTTACTTATTTAAAAGCCTGATTGCAGTCTCACCCCATTACTCTAGCGCTGGCAGCAATGTATTGATATTGTATCTCTAACTAAAGAGATCGAATATAAGTGGAATGCACTTTTAAAGAAAAAGGGGGTTGCGGCGGAAACCTCAAATTACTATCATCGATCTCCGCTGCAGTCCCTTTTTCGGACATAGCGTTTAATCTTTATTTTTTCAAAGTTACATTTTAATTTGGCTGAAGGCCTTACAAATATTTTGGTTTTTCAAATTTTTGGTGGTACAAAGAAACATTGTTACAGACAATAAACAAAAACAAAAAAAACATTTAAAGGGTTAGTAAACTAGAACAGCATGATGATGTGAGTGACAAGCCCCGTGGAGTGAAATATGGGTATGAATGGGACGATAAGTGAAATGGTGTGAAACAAAATGTGCAAACAATAAACAAAGAAAACATGGGTGATGGCTGTTCCTCCAGTAGACTTCTCCGTGCCTGCTTCCTTTGATTCTGCAGTTTCCTCTCTGAAAGGAAAGAGCGAATTTCTTAGCGTAGACACTGTCCGGAGTTGTTCATGCCTTAACATTTTATGCATATAAATATATTTATATTTACAAATATTTACAGCGGTTGATTAAACTTCAGCCAATTTATTTTATTGTTATTTAATATAGTTTATATTTAGTTTATATTTGATCAATTAAGTTTTGGATTTTCGCTCTAAATAGTATCTCTATTAAATTGTCTGTATACATGTGTTTGTTAAATATTATGTTTCTCCTGCACTGCCAAATGTGCTGTCTATATTCTGCCATCAGTCGTAAGCTGATGACATGTTGGTTTGTGTTATGGGATCTAGGGATTGTGTTTAAGGCTATCGCTTTATCTATGTCTACTGGGTAAATCGTTCCCGCTTTTATTAGTAGTTTTAGTGTATTTTTAGTTTGTTGTATTGCTTCGCACTCCATAAACAGATGTCTCTCTGTTTCTATTATTGAATATTTACAGAGAGGGCATCTTGGTCTCTGGAGTGTCTGTTGTTCGAGTCTTTCTGATGTTGGCGTCATATTATAAATTAAGCGAAAAGTTATTTCTCTAGCCCTTGGTTCTATTTCTTTAATGTGTAAGTTTTTGAAGGTGTCTTTTATTTCGGTTGTATTGAAATGTCGCATCCACTTGATTCGCTCAAGATGAGGGGTTTTCTTTCGTTCTCTCAAGTGGTTGTAAATTTCTTTGTTTGTTCTATTGACTAACGTCTCATTATTTTTTATAGCGCGTAAGCAAGCTTGGTAAAAAGAGGGGAGTTTCGTCCCCAGGTAGTGTGGTGTGTTATTGTTTATAGGAGTCAGACGTGTCAGTCTGACCCCTATGTAATAGTGTGTTAGGGAGTATTCCTTGTGATCTTTAATGGCCTGCCCTAAAAATTTAATTCTCATAGCTTCTATTTTTGTATCTATATCTTGTAAATTTATTCCTCCTTCTAATTTAGTCTGCATTAAGGTAGATTTCTTAATGTTCCATTTAGTGTTCTTAAAAATAAATCTCCTAATCATTTGGTTAATTGTGTTTAGAGTATGTTGAGGAATGTTAAAAATATTCCCTACGTAAATTAGTTTTGGTATTATTAAAGTATTTATTAATGTACTTCTGCCGAATATTGTTTTGGTTGCGTATTTATATCGTGTGATTACTTTATTAACGAATTTTACTAGCGAATCCCATGTTCCTTTGTGTGTCTCCCATGGGTTGTTTGTAAATGTTAGTCCGTAAATTAATAATTCTTTCTTTCCTTCCAAGTTAAGGGGATAGTCGTCCTTATTAGTGAATTTTCCTATGCCCATAATTTCCGACTTCCTGATGTTGATTTTTGATCCGCTGGCTGATCCGAATTCCTCGAAAGTTTCCATAATTCTTTTGATAGAGTTGTTGTTTTTGGGAAAGAATATAGTGTCGTCGGCGTATGCTAATAATTTTCTCTCTCCTCTATTTGGTAGGTGAATTCCTCTTATGGTATTATCTAACCTAATTTTTTCTAACACTGGCTCTATCGCCAAGATATATAAGTAGGGTGAGAGGGGGCACCCCTGCCTAACTGATCTTTGTATCTCTATTCCTTCTGATAGTGTATTGTTGATGAGTAGTTTACTAATGGGACTTTTTATAAATTATTTTAACCCAGTCACACACGTAGTTTCCTAGATTATTTTGTTTTAATATTTTGTGTAGGTATGTGTGAGATACCCTATCAAATGCTTTTTCTTGGTCGAGGGCCAAGATACTTGCTTCAATGTTTTTATCTTTGGCATAATGTATTACATCTCTTATAAAATGATTATGATTGTTTATATTCCTATCTTTAATGCTACATTGTTGGTCTGGGTGCACTAAATCTTTTAGGTAAGGTTTAATTTTGTTCGCTATCACTTTAGTTAATATTTTATAGTCTGTATTTAGTAACGATATTGGTCTATAGTTTTTAGTTTGAGTTTTATCGGTTTTCTTTTTGGAAAGAAGTTTTATGTAGGACTCTCCCATGTTGGGCGGCAGTTCTTTGTTTGTGTACGCTTCGTCGATCACCGCGTGTAGGAGTGGCGTCACCTGTGTAGCGAAGTGTTTGAAGAACTCGGTTGTAAAACCATCCGGTCCGGGCGATTTCCCATTGTTCATGCCCTCCAACGCCGTCTTTATGTCTGTTGCTTGTATTGGTCTGTCTAGCTCTGTCCTCTGGTCGTCCTGTAGCGACTTTGCGTAAGCCAGGTACCTGTCTTGAATGTGTGTGTTTGTTTGTTCGTGTGTGTAAAGTTTAGTGTAATAGTCTTTGAATGTGTGTACTATTCCTTCGTTATCGTCGTGTAGCACTCCGTCCTTATCCTCAATAGCGTTGATGTTGTTGCTACATTGAATGTTGTCTTCAATTGTTAAAAAATGTTTTGTGGGTATTTCTAGATTGTCTATTAATGTTCTGCTCCTGGTGTGAGCACCTTTATATTTATATTGTTGTATAGCTTCTAATTCTTTTTCTAATTCTATTATCTCTGGGTCCGTAGGATCGGTTAGTTTTAGGATCGGTATTTTATGTTTGAGTTCCTTTTCCTTGTTCCTTCGTTCCTTTTGTATGTTAGCAGCGATTGTCTGGGTAACTCTTCTCACTGTTGGCTAAAATGTTTTATCTGCAACAAAAGATAAAAAGTGCATATAGAAGTAGAGGCGTACCGAATACCTCCCTCTAGCCACTGTTAAATCTCAGGGGAGAGGCATATCCTACTTTCCTGGGACCCGTGGGACAGGCATTGAGCCAAAACGACAATAGCCCCAGTGACAGGCATCGTTTCATAACAGCCAAGTCGCACGAGACCGACATAGTTAAATTATCTACTACAGCAGTGTTGTCCAACCGAAAATCGTACACGGCACACTAAACTGGTAAAAAATTTGCGCCGCACACCTCACAAAAAAACAAGAAATCAGTGTTTATTCAAAAGATTAAACAATATAATTTGCAATTGTCACGCAAGTCAGTAGTGTCTGTCAGTCAGTCCTGACGCTACTAGAAAGCAGGGAAAACCAAATTACTGCACCAAAGCATCAAAAGGTGTGCAAATTAAATATGCGCAGAAAAAAAAACTGTAATGACGTCATTGCTTTCGCTCATACTTTAATTTTGGAAAAGGGAACATTGTAAAGAGAGAATTAGATGGTGGTTAATTATAAAATTAAATAAAAAGGGGGCGCCCTTTTATAAAATACTTTGTGTACATTTCAGAAAGTTTAATATTTCGTATTTATCAAACAAGGACAAGTTAGTTGGGCTTTTGAAAAAGGTCGGCGCCGTAGGCGCCCTAAAAACATTGCATTTTTTAATAAAATAAATAGATTTCAGTTGAAAACTTTCGTCATTTTTGACGGGTGTACGCTAGTATGTGTATAAGGTATAAACTATATTTATGTGAAGCGCTGTGAGCCCAGCTACTTGATACATCGCTATACAAGTTACCAAATTATCATTATAAAGAACTCACGTGATGGGGACAGTACACTAGTAAGTTCTCGGTCTGTATAGTGGAATGTTGGCATTCGCATGGCATTCTGGTTGTAAATCTAAGACGGTGCACACTACGTAAAAGTTTTCAAAATTACTTATGTTGCATCTTAAATTTATTAGATAGAAGTAGAAGACTAGTTGAACTTTCGGTTACACAGTTATTCCCAAAGTTTATTGGAGCTAGTTATTTGATATTGTTAATTATCAATATTTCTTACACTGCCATTGGTAATGTCCAATGTTGTGTCGAGTTTTTTTTTAAAGGGCATACTTATGTGAACTTTTTCTTGAATTTTTTTTATTTTAGTTACTATAATACACAATAAACACAAATAAAAGCAATAATATTCGTATATATGTTTCTTTATTCGTACATTTAAAATAACATACGCATTTTAAAACCGGTTTACCACTTGAACAAAAACCACCACCACTATGGGGCCGTCCATAAATGATGTCACGCGATTTGGGCCAATATTTAAATGGGCTCATTTATCATTATATCTAGAATGGCCAGGGACGTTTGACCAAAACCCAATGGAACAATTATATCAAACTTAAAAAGTTTATAAATCTTATCAAATTAATTCCCTCCCCCCCCCCTTTTTTTTAAAGAAAAAGGATATTCCGTGTCGTTTTGACTTAAAATATCTACACATAATCCTATTCAGACCATTTTTAGACACTTGTCATGCTTGTAAAACTCACCAGTATCATTTTTTTTTGGGGGGGGGCTAACGACGCTCCTCAAAATCCCCGAGTCATGTGAGCAGGACCTAGAGTCTGGGGGTTGGGGGGGTAACGTACATATAAACTTGTATATTTAGGGGTAACGGGCAAAAAAATTCGCCGCCTCCTGCCGTGAGAGAACCAAACGGAGCTGCGGTTACATCACAAATGCTTTGATGTCAACATCAAACGATGCAAGGTAACAATTTCATACGTTATCTTGTGGGTTCTCAAACTTAAGGATTATAATTAGATTTAATTTTCGTGTCTTGATAGCTTAGGCCAAACCAAACAGCGTCTGATGGCCCACCGACCGGCACATTGAGAAACACTGATTAAAAAAAAGTCATTTTAAATAAATTGTAAGCGACCAAATATTTCAGTGGACGTTTTATTTAAAGTTACCCTTTTCATGTGACGTCACATTTCTTCAACCCCCCTCCCTCTCCCTCGTCACAAACATGTGACCCCCCCCTCTAGGTGCGTGACGTCATTTATGGACGGCCTCTTATGTGTGTTAAGTTGCTGTTTTCTCCTTGTTAAAAACGGAGACGGTCGATCTATTCCAGAATATGAGGCAGTCTAGAACAGACCATGGGCATTAATGAACGACATTTTATTTGTGAATTAAAAAAAAATCTTTAATCTTAAAAGTCATTATTTTCATCTAATAAATTATGACGTAATCATTCACAGCGTGGTGGCTGGCGTAATGAGAAACTAAAACACACGTGTTGGGGGGGGGGAGCGGACTTAAAGTTTATTTGCTGCCCTCCCCCAAACATAAATTCAACCTGGAAAAGACGAAGCGTGCAATAAGATAACGTTGTCCCTCGGAAAAAAACAACACAAACAACTTAGTTGAATGTGTAGATAACGCTGAACACTCCCTTGTTTTGATTTCAGGGGTTTGAGTTCTAGAGTTATATTCAGTTTAAAATCACAGGTGTGTCGATCTGAACGGGTGGGGGAGAAAGAGGGTGAAAGAAATACAATGGTGCCAAAGGCTTTGAATCTAAACTTAATTGGCTTGAGGGGAGGGGGTCAGGGGGGCCTAGGGTTAGGGGACTTAAGGGGGTCAGGGAGGAGTCGAGATGACGTTAATTTCCACCGAAAATGCCAGCTGAATTTAGAAGAGGAAACAAAAAAGTACCCCCCCCCTCCCGGTAATACACCACTGATCAGCTGTTTTGAAATCCACTATAGTTTGTGGTTGAGTTATTTTACAAGTTTAAAAAATGGGGTTCAGAAACAAATTGAATGATTTTTTTTCTAAATCTACAGCATCTATTCTTGTCTCAGTTTTGGTTGTACTTTGTCTTTCCCCAGGGCTGCTCATGCTGAATTGTGGCTCTAAATGAAAATGACTTCCCAGTCTATTATTAATACAAGTGAATAACAAAAACAATGCAACACTGAAACTATTCAACGCACTAATTAATGATTAATGAATCATTCCAACTTAATAATAGTAGTATTGTTATTTGGGCCGCGGCATTGTAGCGGTAGCGCGCTGGACTGCCGAACCGAGGTAGAAGAGAGTCGCGGGTTCTATTCTCAGTGCTGGCATGGCCCTCGGGGCGTTGTGCTGGCCACAAAATCCCTTGCTCCTTAGTGGTGGCTAAATAAAACTTGTGAACGCTACTTCACTTGCCCCATAGTCCGTCATGGACTGGAAAAGGGGTTATATATTATATAAATATATATATATAGTATTATTATTATGGTAAACATGTTACCAAAAAGAAATGTAGAACCTATCTGTGAAATCTATTTCCTTGTATGTGCAAATGACATATAAGTATATGTAGCATACAATTTTTTCTATTAAGATGGGTACTTTTGGACATTTTGTCATTTTTATATTTTGATTTCAATTTGTAATGTTAAAATATGTCCAACGTTATACAAAATCTTCCATTGCGGTTTTCAGGTGAGTATACATCATACAACAATTAACAATGGTGCAGGGATTAAAAGTAAGGATGACAACATTAAATAGCCAGGTATGGTTTCAAGTTAAAGTAGGAATATTTAAAAACTAAATTTTTAATGTATAGCTGAAACGATAAATCATGATAAAATTTTCAATACACAACATTAGCATAAAATTCATATACATTAATTAATTATGTGTGGATTCAACAAAAATTTACTCTTAAATAAATTCAAGATTTATTTTAAAAAACAAAAAGCTAACTTTCTTGTACCTATAAAGCATTTCTGCTGACCATTTTGATATGGATTGTAGGTGAAATCAAAACTATATTTAAAGTGCACTGAATTATAAACCATAAAGATGAACAAATCAGTTAGGATGGAAGACTGGGAAAAAGGAGCAAACAATAAATTCTGAATTTAAGTTTAGTTCAGGTGAAGAAATTTTTAAAAAAATAAATATTGAGGCACAAATAATTATTCTATTTTAAAATAAGGCGACATTTACATAATTTCAATTTGCTAAGAAAATAATTTTGAAGATACAGACAAGGAGACTTAGTGTTTTTAATGACATTAAAGATTACTGAAAGCAAAAAAAGAGTAACATCCAATTTCTTTTTCTCTCTGAAGCCACTTGCCAGGTAAGGCTATGTGGCCTCGCTAGATAGCCCAGCACCAGGCTAGAACAACGCATATACATGTATTTAAATTGTATAATTGGCATAGAATCTTCCGATCAGAGGGAAGTTTTGGGCTAAACAAAGGGGATACTCTGGGTGACATTATCAATCACTTGCGTGTAACACGCTGTGGTGAGATCATAATCATATGACATAATTTACAGTAAATCATCCACAATCATAACAGTTAATCGAATCATTGCTAAGCTTCATTCCTTAGCAATAGTTGATGTGTTGAGGATGAAAGGAAGGCAGGATCTGAGTTTATCATCATTGTCATAGCAGAAGTTTAAGGATATGAAGCATGTCACCGATGCAAAAAGAAAGGCTCTTTTAGCCTATAAAGACAGGCCTTGCCCAGAAACTCTACATTCCCTTAAGAGCGCCAAGAAAAATGCCCAGCAGGCAGCTCGCCACTACGCTAACACGTACTGGCTCAATCTAAGTTCCAGCATACAGTCAGCTGCTGATAGAGGCGATACAAAGGCTATGTACGAGAATATAAAACAAGCAACAGGCCCTCTGACCTCCAAGACAGCACCCTTAATGTCAAAAGCAGGGGAAATTATCACTGATCGGGACAAGCAACTCAAACGGTGGATCGAGCACTACCTGGAGTTGTACGCAACTATAAATCATGTCTCAACTGCTGCCCTGGACGATATCCCAGACCTGCCGGTCATGGAAGAGCTCGATAGCCTACCCACAATGGTCGAGCTAAGTAGAGCCATAGATTGCCTAGCCTGCGGGAAAGCCCCTGGTAATGATGGAATTCCTCCAGAAGTTCTCAAATGTGGAAAAGAAATACTTCTACAGCCTTTGCATGACCTCCTCACTCTGTGCTGGGAACAGGGGCAGATACCGCAGGAGTTAAAAGATGCCAACATCGTTACACTGTACAAAAATAAAGGAGACAAGAGTGACTGCAACAACTATCGTGGAATCTCTCTCCTCAGTATAGTTGGAAAGACCTTCGCCCGAGTTGCATTAGCACGCCTGCAGACCCTAGCATCGCGTGTACTCCCAGAATCACAGTGCGGCTTTCGAGCCGGAAGATCAACCATAGACATGATCTTCTCTCTGCGCCAGCTGCAGGAGAAATGCAGGGAGCAACATATGCCTCTATACATCGCGTTCGTCGACCTAACTAAAGCTTTTGATCTTGTCAGCAGAAGCGGCCTTTTCCAGATCTTAGTAAAAATAGGCTGCCCTACACATCTGCTTAACATCATCAAGCAATTCCACGAAAACATGCAGGGCACAGTGTGCTATAACGGTGCCACATCTGAGGCTTTCCCAGTAAGTAGTGGAGTAAAGCAAGGCTGCGTGTTGGCACCTACTCTATTCGCAATATTCTTTTCCATCTTACTCCAGTATGCCTTCAAGAACAATAGTGAGGGGATATACATCCACACCAGAGCTGACGGGAGTTTATTCAATATTGCCCGACTTAGAGCCAAGACCAAAATAAGGAAGATTTTGCTGCGCGAGCTCTTATTTGCAGACGATGCCGCCTTAATATCCCACACAGCAGACGGCCTGCAGAGCCTTGTATCCAGCTTCTCCGCTGCCTGCAAAGAGTTTGGCCTGACCATAAGTATAAAGAAAACCAACATTATGGCACAGTATGCTGCCTCTCTCCCGACTATCACCATTGACGACTGCAACCTGGATGCTGTTGACAGTTTTACTTATCTGGGATCAAACATCTCGAGCACCCTCTCACTGGAAGATGAGATAAGTAGTAGGATAGGGAAGGCAGCAACTGTTATGGCTAGACTGTACAAAAGAGTCTGGTCCAATGCTAAACTCACAGCAAGGACTAAGCTGCAGGTATACCAGGCCTGCGTACTGAGCACACTCCTCTATGGATGCGAGTCTTGGACCACCTATACCAGGCATGAAAGAAGGCTCAATAGCTTCCACCTCAGATGCCTGCGCCGCATCCTAGACATCAAATGGCAAGAGAAAGTCCCCAACACAGAGGTCCTGGCTCAAGCAAGCATGAGTAGTATTGCAGCAATATTAACCCAAAGACGCCTCCGTTGGCTTGGACACGTCAAGAGGATGCAAACTGGTCGCATACCCAAGGATGTGCTTTACAGCGAGCTGGCGACAGGGAAAAGGTCGGTTGGTCGGCCATGTCTCAGATACGTGGACATATGCAAGCGAGACATGAAAGTAGCCAACATTGATATACAAAACTGGGAAAACCTGGCAGAGGATAGGTCCATGTGGCGGGCTATAGTGAAAGAAGGATCACTAAGAGCAGAGGAGCAAACTAGGGCAGAAGCAGTCGGGAAAAGAGCGAGGAGAAAGGCCAGGCAACACTGCCCCACTGCTTTCGTGTGTGTGTCATGCAGAAGAGACTGCCACTCAAGGATTGGTCTCATCAGCCACACCAAGAGCTGCAAATAATAAAGATAAATCTATCGTCTTTCGTAGACGGACAGATGCCATACCATAGCAGAAGTTTATTTAAACCTGATTCACATAGCGTAGGGCAAAAACAAATTAGGATCTGAATTTATCATCATTGTCATAGCAGTAGTTTATTTAGTGTAATTCATATAGGTACAGAGTAGGGCAAAAGCAAATAAGGATCTGAGTTTATCATCATTGTCACAGCAGTAGTTTATTAAGCTTGATTCATATAGCTATAGGGTAGAGCAAAAAAAAAGTTAGGATCTGAATTAATTATTGTTATAAGTTATCAACAAAATCACTAGAGAATGTGATCCAAAGCCTGCTTGTGTGATTCATTGATGGTGAGCCAAAGAGAAGTCCAGCCCTGTGTTAATTAAGTGAAGATTCTCTTATAATAGATACCAGTAGCTTCAGAATCAATGAATAGGGTAGGAAACAGCTCTTATCTTCACACAGTCATCATGGGAAGGGAGTGGGGTGGGAGGAGAAGTGAGCTCAGCTCTGATACAGAACAATCTGAGCATGTTTTCTACTTTGGCCCCATTCACTCTCAATGGCTGTTTAAGTGCCACCTAGTGGCAGTTGACACAAAGGGGGTGACATTTGTTGCCATTCACTCGACATTTGCAGCCTCCAGAGGTGTCTCCTTCACCCTGTTGTTAAGAAGAAAAAACAAAATTATGACTGAAAGACAAAGTGACTCAAATTTCTTAGGATCTCTTTGCTTTAAACGGTAGTAGTAGAAGTACAAACTAATGTACGTTATCTGTAAGGCATGAGATAACTTACTCTCTTAAAACCTCGGCAAGTGCCTTCACTACATGCACCATCTGTTGGGTGCTGTCATACAATATCCTCTCTGAGTACAGGATACACTGGCTACCTAAAACCCTGCTATGACCAGCACGCCGAGGGGGGACAAGGTCACCAGATGCACTACTGTTTCAGGGGCTGAGCTGCTATGCCCACAGTTTCTGTCATTGTCTAGTACTAAATTAATCTTTCTATACTAAGCCAAGTAAAATGTGAGTGACTCAAAAATGATTCTTGTAGACTTTGAGCACGTGAACTTAAGATCTGTGCAGGCTCTTTTTGGTGTACACCATTCTCTGCCCAACAGAAACTGACAGTGATCTGCCGACAAAACGGTGGGTCGAGTGGCAGCGCACTGGACTGGACTGTCGTACCGATGGTCACGGGTTCGAATCCGTGTGAAGGCAAGGGTCCCTGAGTCACCCCGCTCCGAATGGGTACCTAACACTACATGTAGTTAGGCGGCTGGGTAATGCGTGGAACCCACAAAGCCGTGGCCTGTGAATGCTGCATCACTTGCCAACAGATCATCTGTCATGGTCTGTGGACGCAACTATCTTCTGCATAGAAGGAGCGTCTGTATAGATAAGATAAGAAAACAGATGCCACATCATATGCTCTGCGTGCCATGTCATTTCTATTGCATGTCATAATTTGTGCAGCAAATGTCATGTCATCATATCAATTGGAATCAGTAATTAGTTATTCTGAGTGTCAAGATCTTTACTCCTCCCTGCCCCCACAACTCCTAATGTCTTATGTTCCTTTGACGCTAATAATATTCAGGTTTAAAGACCCATAGTTTAGTGAAGTATTCACAATTTCGTCCCTCTATCTGGGGGAAAAACACTGTTAAAATTATGACCTTTTCATATGAGGCCAGTAAGACAACTATATCTGGTCCCCACATACAAGGTGTTCAGACTTAAGGGGCTGTGTGTATCCACATCATCTGGACCAAGAAATGACCTCTCCACCACACCTTTGTTCAGCTGCTTACCCTGAGGCCCCATCGCCGCCCCTTGGTGACCCAGCAAATCTCGGTCTTGCAGATGGAGCACTTGATCCAGTCACAGCCGCCTTTCTTCTGGAGTACAACCAGACACTGTGGACAGTGCATGGCCTCGCCATCCTTAACCAATTTCTGTGAGACAACAAAGGTATTGGGATCACTCAGTGAACAAAACATATCCTGGCTTTATTTTCAAATTTAAAAAAATAAATTTGAAGTAGATGAAAACATATCATTTCATTAAAAAAAGGTATAAGGTTGAGCTATGAAAAAAAAATGTAGTGTAGATAAAACACTGAAAGAAGTGAGGATAAGACAGAAAGCAAAAAGTAACATTTGCTTTGTCTTCTCATTAAGTTTTTTCTTGACCCTATGTTTCTCACATATGTATATCATTTGACATTAATAGTTTCATTGGCTTCTTCATGGCTATAAACAAAAATAAATAAAAAAAATTGTAGATTTTTTTCACTCACAAGAATTCAAAATGCTTCAAAATCTTAACGTTTTATTAAAATTATTTTTATACCAAAAAGAAAGTTTAGCACTTTGAAAACATTCAATGACCACTTGCAACATACAGTACATAAATATGTCTGACGTTTCAGTTGGTTTTTTTCTTTTCAAAGTAAATATTTCTATTATATTGTTTGAAAAACATTGACAAATATAGAGGTGATTTTTAAGGTTTGATGGCACAAGCTTCAGTCAATTACACAACTGGTTGGGGAAGAAAATGTTGCAACACATTGAAACTTAATATACTTCCAACTGATTTTAAAAATGTGTGCTATATTATTAAAAATAAAAATAAATACAGAGTGCTTGGAACAAATAATGCATCATAATTTTTTTAAAAACATTTATTACATACCACGTGTAACAGCACTGATGAGTGCCTGAAGTCACTTATACTATTTCTATCACAAAACCAACGTAAGTTATGAGTCTCACCTCCAACATCTCCTTTGTCTGCCTGGCGGCTGAATCATTCATCGCTCTCAGCCTCAGGTTTTCTTGATACTGCTTGCAGTTAAGACCTTCGTGTATCGCCTGGAAAAAAAAATATATATACTGACTTTATTCCACAGTTGAGAGAAAATATAACAATTTCACCATCGTCAAACCTCACACGGCTTTAACTTAATTTACTTTATATTTCTTGTGTCCCTGTCGTTAACCTTACATCAACTCATTACTTTCTCATATCCATTATTTACCTTGCAAGTGAGGCAGTTCTCCTTGTCGCAAACAGGGCACTCAAAGAAGTTGACAAGGTCCTCGTAAACACACCACCCGTGGCAGTCGGCCGTCTTACAGTGGTAAGCATTGGCAGTGCGTGACTCGGCTTGATCTAGTCCCCTCTGCAAAAACTTCTCGTACAATTCCCTTGGGACCAGCTGTGACGAGCAGATCGTATTGGGCAAGTTGGATTAAATGGGCATAGCTAAACAAAAGCCATAAAGCCTAAGACATCTGCCAGACACCGTGCAGCAGTTTAGAGTTACGGCACAGCATATTTATATTGTTAAAAAGTGTAATGAATGAATGTTTGTGGGGATGTAGAATTTTGCACAGATTAAATGGATGCTGAAAAACTTTGCATACGAGTTTATCTTTTTAAAATCCTTTATATTAACTCGTGGTGTCTGCTTGCTTGCTTGAGAGCCGAAAAAACTTTGGATAGATTTTTAACCCACTTCCTTGTAAGCTAGCAAGCTGAAATTTTGCAGGCAGACTAGTGCCGACGATAAAAATGATGTATCAAAATTTCAGTTAAATCGAATGTACCGTGATTAAATTAATGAATTTTTAGATTATCTTTATTTATCTCTATGTAACATGTTAACTTTTTTTGCTATAGTGTCATGGTGCGTATTATATTGAACAACCTTTCCTGTCACGCAATAAGGTGCATATTTTATTAACACTTTTTATAAACATATTCCTGATCGGTGCGCATTATATTAAACATGTTTTACGACACATAACTACAATTTTGTATTTTTGGACGGTCTTGCGCTACGTATTATAATGAACATTCTTTTAGTTATGTCTTGTACATAAAGAATTTATAGTCAAAAACTTGTTTTTAACGGGTTTTTTTATTTACACATGAGCCAACAAAACTTAGAGGGAACGTTGGATGTCAAGCAGATCATTGTCATCGAGTTGAAGTGCACTGTCATGATCAGAATACAAAATTATAGCTATAGCCTGACAACTCAAGCACTGTAGTGAAGCATTGCTTTGGTACTTAGAAGTCTAGGGAAAGCTCAGATATTTGCTGTAAACATCAATGAAATGAAACATAAAGACCGCACGTTGTGGCTTAGCATTCTAAATGATAAATGATCTTAATTATTATTTTTTATTATTATTATATATTTTGTGCTCTGAATGAACATTTTCAAAAGAATTAAGTTCTGTTTGTTTCATTTGGTCATTCTTCAAAATTTGAGTGTCATTTAGTCTAATTAGAATAGGCTTCTCTTTATTTATACAATTTTCCGTAATTATCCATATTCATTTACAATTTTTTTTCCATGACCCTGTGGTTGTAGGGGGTTCTCATGTTTCCATTAGGACTTTCTCGGGGCTTGGTAGACCTGATGGCGCCCATCTCCTCTCCAGGTCAGCGTTGGACTTTTTAGCAATAGTCCTTCATCAATATTTTTATAGTGGCTTCACGTGGGCTAGATCCTACGAACTCAAGCTTTATGATTTATGAGCTTGTGAGGCGATCACACTATTGACTTTGCAATCCAACAAATAAAAAACTGTAATGAGCTTCTCCTTGTAATTCAGGAAACAATGTTTCTTTAGTTTGTCTCCCAAAATATATATCAGCATCTATTTGAACATATACTAACATAAAACTGTAGTGTCTATCTCCAGGATCTCTCCAAGAGTTTTAGGTATAAAATGTAATGCTTTCATGGGCAGCTTGCTGGGGTTTTAAAATAACTGTTGTCTGGTGAACACTGTTTTCTTTGAAGCAAACACAGGTAAATAAATTCAGGTCATACAGGGTTAATGGATACTCACCGCTTTGATCTCCCTCTCCTGGAGCATGGACGCGCACGAGTAATGCTCATCTTGGAATGGACACTTGACGATGGCATCCTCACAGTGTCGCACGGATTCTTCAAGGCATACCCTGGGTACATTGGATAGGATGGGTTAACGCTGAACTGTTATTATGTTGTGTTCTTTAAGGCAAGCCCTGGCTCCATTAGATAAGCTAGATAAGCTATCATCATGCGTTCTTTAATGGTAACTCTTAGGTAAATAAGAAGCTTAGCACTGTTGAATTACATCAAAGCTTCTTTAATTGTAAGTCTATCTCTGGGTTAATTAAATCAAAGCTCCTTTCATGGCTAATATCCTGAAAAGTAAGTTGCCTTGATGCCATGGGTTCTGGTGGAAAAATGAAAAAGCCTCACACCAACTCTACCAAAACAACACCCTCTCCTTCGACCCGACTCCTCCCCAAAACATAATCCTGGAACAACACTCTCTTGAATTCCACTCTATACCTCTCCAAACACCATATTCCAGCCCACCACTCCTCAAACAACACCCAACCCCTTCCAAAACCACTCCCTCTCTTTCCACCCCACAACTAACCACACCGTCCCTTCCAACTACCCCAAACCCTCTCCTTCCACCCACCCAAACCCTCTCCATCCACCCAACCCAAACCCTCTCCATCCACCCAAACCCTCTCCTTCCATCCACCCAAACCCTCTCCTTCCATCCACCCAAACCCTCTCCATCCATCCACCCAAACCCTCTCCTTCCATCCACCCAAACCCTCTCCATCCATCCACCCAAACCCTCTCCTTCCACCCACCCAAACCCTCTCCATCCACCCAACCCAAACCCTCTCCTTCCATCCACCCAAACCCTCTCCTTCCATCCACCCAAACCCTCTCCATCCATCCACCCAAACCCTCTCCTTCCACCCACCCAAACCCTCTCCATCCACCCAACCCAAACCCTCTCCATCCAGCCACCCAAACCCTCTCCATCCACCCACCCAAACCCTCTCCTTCCACCCACCTAAACCCTCTCCATCCACCCACCCAAACCCTCTCCATCCACCCACCTAAACCCTCTCCTTCCACCCACCCAAACCCTCTCCATCCACCCACCCAAACCCTCTCCATCCACCCACCCAAACCCTCTCCATCCACCCACCCAAACCCTCTCCTTCCACCCACCCAAACCCTCTCCATCCACCCAACCCAAACCCTCTCCTTCCACCCACCCAAACCCTCTCCATCCACCCACCCAAACCCTCTCCTTCCACCCACCCAAACCCTCTCCATCCACCCAACCCAAACCCTCTCCTTCCATCGACCCAAACCCTCTCCTTCCATCCACCTAAACCCTCTGCTTCCATCCACCCAAACCCTCTCCTTCCACCCACCCAAACCCTCTGCTTCCATCCACCCAAACCCTCTCCTTCCATCCACCCAAACCCTCTCTTTCCACCCCACAACTAACCACACCGTCCCTTCAACCCAACCAAACCCTCTCCCTCCTTCCACCCAAACCCTCTCCTTCCATTCACCCAAACCCTCTGCTTCCATCCACCCAAACCCTCTCCTTCCACCCACCCAAACCCTCTCCATCCACCCAACCCAAACCCTCTCCATCCACCCAAACCCTCTCCTTCCATCCACCCAAACCCTCTCCTTCCATCCACCCAAACCCTATCCATCCATCCACCCAAACCCTCTCCTTCCATCCACCCAAACCCTCTCCATCCATCCACCCAAACCCTCTCCTTCCACCCACCCAAACCCTCTCCATCCACCCAACCCAAACCCTCTCCTTCCATCCACCCAAACCCTCTCCTTCCATCCACCCAAACCCTCTCCATCCATCCACCCAAACCCTCTCCTTCCACCCACCCAAACCCTCTCCATCCACCCAACCCAAACCCTCTCCATCCACCCACCCAAACCCTCTCCATCCACCAACCCAAACCCTCTCCTTCCACCCACCTAAACCCTCTCCATCCACCCACCCAAACCCTCTCCATCCACCCACCTAAACCCTCTCCTTCCACCCACCCAAACCCTCTCCATCCACCCACCCAAACCCTCTCCATCCACCCACCCAAACCCTCTCCTTCCACCCACCCAAACCCTCTCCATCCACCCAACCCAAACCCTCTCCTTCCACCCACCCAAACCCTCTCCATCCACCCACCCAAACCCTCTCCTTCCACCCACCCAAACCCTCTCCATCCACCCAACCCAAACCCTCTCCTTCCATCGACCCAAACCCTCTCCTTCCATCCACCTAAACCCTCTGCTTCCATCGACCCAAACCCTCTCCTTCCACCCACCCAAACCCTCTGCTTCCATCCACCCAAACCCTCTCCTTCCATCCACCCAAACCCTCTCTTTCCACCCCACAACTAACCACACCGTCCCTTCAACCCAACCAAACCCTCTCCCTCCTTCCACCCAAACCCTCTCCTTCCATTCACCCAAACCCTCTGCTTCCATCCACCCAAACCCTCTCCTTCCACCCACCCAAACCCTCTCCTTCCATCCACCCAAAACCTCTCCTTCCATCCACCCAAACCCTCTCTTTCCACCCCACAACTAACCACACCGTCCCTTCAACCCAACCAAACCCTCTCCCTCCTTCCACCCAAACCCTCTCCTTCCACCCACCCAAACCCTCTCCATCCACCCAACCCAAACCCTCTCCATCCACCCAAACCCTCTCCTTCCATCCACCCAAACCCTCTCCTTCCATCCACCCAAACCCTCTCCATCCATCCACCCAAACCCTCTCCTTCCACCCACCCAAACCCTCTCCATCCACCCAACCCAAACCCTCTCCTTCCATCCACCCAAACCCGCTCCTTCCATCCACCCAAACCCTCTCCATCCATCCACCCAAACCCTCTCCTTCCACCCACCCAAACCCTCTCCATCCACCCAACCCAAACCCTCTCCATCCACCCACCCAAACCCTCTCCATCCACCCACCCAAACCCTCTCCTTCCACCCACCTAAACCCTCTCCATCCACCGACCCAAACCCTCTCCTTCCACCCACCCAAACCCTCTCCATCCACCCACCTAAACCCTCTCCTTCCACCCACCCAAACCCTCTCCATCCACCCACCCAAACCCTCTCCATCCACCCACCCAAACCCTCTCCTTCCACCCACCCAAACCCTCTCCATCCACCCAACCCAAACCCTCTCCTTCCACCCACCCAAACCCTCTCCATCCACCCACCCAAACCCTCTCCTTCCACCCACCCAAACCCTCTCCATCCACCCAACCCAAACCCTCTCCTTCCATCGACCCAAACCCTCTCCTTCCATCCACCTAAACCCTCTGCTTCCATCGACCCAAACCCTCTCCTTCCACCCACCCAAACCCTCTGCTTCCATCCACCCAAACCCTCTCCTTCCATCCACCCAAACCCTCTCTTTCCACCCCACAACTAACCACACCGTCCCTTCAACCCAACCAAACCCTCTCCCTCCTTCCACCCAAACCCTCTCCTTCCATTCACCCAAACCCTCTGCTTCCATCCACCCAAACCCTCTCCTTCCACCCACCCAAACCCTCTCCTTCCATCCACCCAAAACCTCTCCTTCCATCCACCCAAACCCTCTCTTTCCACCCCACAACTAACCACACCGTCCCTTCAACCCAACCAAACCCTCTCCCTCCTTCCACCCAAACCCTCTCCTTCCACCCACCCAAACCCTCTCCATCCACCCAACCCAAACCCTCTCCATCCACCCAAACCCTCTCCTTCCATCCACCCAAACCCTCTCCTTCCATCCACCCAAACCCTCTCCATCCATCCACCCAAACCCTCTCCTTCCACCCACCCAAACCCTCTCCATCCACCCAACCCAAACCCTCTCCTTCCATCCACCCAAACCCGCTCCTTCCATCCACCCAAACCCTCTCCATCCATCCACCCAAACCCTCTCCTTCCACCCACCCAAACCCTCTCCATCCACCCAACCCAAACCCTCTCCATCCACCCACCCAAACCCTCTCCATCCACCCACCCAAAACCTCTCCTTCCACCCACCTAAACCCTCTCCATCCACCGACCCAAACCCTCTCCTTCCACCCACCCAAACCCTCTCCATCCACCCACCTAAACCCTCTCCTTCCACCCACCCAAACCCTCTCCATCCACCCACCCAAACCCTCTCCATCCACCCACCCAAACCCTCTCCTTCCACCCACCCAAACCCTCTCCATCCACCCAACCCAAACCCTCTCCTTCCACCCACCCAAACCCTCTCCATCCACCCACCCAAACCCTCTCCTTCCACCCACCCAAACCCTCTCCATCCACCCAACCCAAACCCTCTCCTTCCATCGACCCAAACCCTCTCCTTCCATCCACCTAAACCCTCTGCTTCCATCCACCCAAACCCTCTCCTTCCATCCACCCAAACCCTCTGCTTCCATCCACCCAAACCCTCTCCTTCCATCCACCCAAACCCTCTCTTTCCACCCCACAACTAACCACACCGTCCCTTCAACCCAACCAAACCCTCTCCCTCCTTCCACCCAAACCCTCTCCTTCCATTCACCCAAACCCTCTGCTTCCATCCACCCAAACCCTCTCCTTCCACCCACCCAAACCCTCTCCTTCCATCCACCCAAAACCTCTCCTTCCATCCACCCAAAACCTCTCCTTCCACCCCACAACTAACCACACCGTCCCTTCAACCCAACCAAACCCTCTCCCTCCTTCCACCCAAACCCTCTCCTTCCATTCACCCAAACCCTCTGCTTCCATCCACCCAAACCCTCTGCTTCCACCCACCCAAACCCTCTCCTTCCATCCACCCAAAACCTCTCCATCCACCCACCCAAACCCTCTCCTTCCATCCACCCAAAACCTCTCCATCCATCCACCCAAACCCTCTCTTTCCACCCCACAACTTACCACACTGTCCCTTCCACCCACCCAAACCTTCATTCCACACCACCTCTACCCCAAAACACCAATACTTTTTCAGCTCTAAAGTTAAACTAGAACAACACACAACATACTTGCAAAACATGTGCAGGCACTCGCGCAACACAATCCCATCTCCTTCATCCACCTCCTCAAAACAAATGGGACAATCAAAAGTTTGATGGTTCGGGATAAGGTCTTGATCCTCAGCCTCGACTAGCAGCCGGTAGTTTTGAAGGACTTCCCTCGTTTCAGCCTGTATATGGTTACAAAAAATTCTTTGCTTTAACTTTAAGGCAACTTGATGCAAAAAATAATAATAATATAAAGTAAATTTAAAAATTGAGGTTGATCTTCTCTCTATATAATATCATTAGTTTCTTGTTACAATTTTGTGTTAATCGTTTATGAATTAAAAAAACAAACAAAGCTTAACTTTAAAATCAATCAAGAATCACATCCTAGTTATATACAAATTTTTATAATTTTTTAATAACACTCCGTAAGACTGATTTCAATCAACTCATGTTATGGCTAAATTATTTCCTTGTCTGATAAGAGGAGATGGAAGATTTCAATTAATTAGTTACTAATCAGCAGTTGATTATTTTTTTTATACCAAATTTTAATGGTTCTTGTGAAGATCTGTGTTGACACTATTGTAAGGAAATAGCAGAATAACTGTTATATGTGCTGGCTTACAATTATAGAACAAGACAATGCAAAGGAAATGTTTGGCTACAATCCTTCATCAGCTGACAACAGCAAGAAACAAAACAACAATAAGAACAATGATTTTTTAAAAAATATCTGTAGGCAGAGTTGTGGAAAATCTAAGGCCATCAGCGGATACTTAAGTTTTTGTTTCATTTTTTTCTACATTGTTTTTTGTACACTTTAAAGAGGAAAAAAATTTGCTTTGTATAATTTGTATTGTATTTTACTTTTATTTCAGCTTCATCATAACTTTTTTCATTATTTACTAATCAATCTTTATAATCAATATTAAGCTTTGCAATCATTTTAATGATGAATATTTCATTAGAGAATAAAGGTTTAAAGAGATCAGAAGCAGAGGTCACTTTGCTGAAGTTATTCTTCCTGTTAACCTGGGTTCACTGGGAAATAGATACAAATTTCTTAAGTTTGTGATCACATGTAATTGTGCACCTACAAACTTGCTTTAGCCACTGCACCTCCCCCCCTTTGTTTGTGTGCACAGATCCATTGCTTCTATTCTCTAGATCAGGGGTCTGCAAACTTTTCTGCTGGAGGGCCGCATTAACTGTCAAACACCAGTTTGGGGGTAGACTACACACAGTTTTGTGGTAAACTAGGTAAAAATAGTATCTTTTTTGGAGATTAAAAGGTCTCCAGGGGCCGGATGAGGGTCTCGCGGGCCGCATCTGGCCCGCGGGCCATAGTTTGGAGACCCCTGCTCTAGATATATATTGGTTCTGTCTTCAGCGATCCTCACAACCAGGCAGGCAGGAAGTAGAAGCTGGGCAAGCTGCCTTGTAAGACTGAGGAGTATCAGCATCCTCTAGATTAGTCTAGATCAGTGATGGCGAACCTATGCCACGCGTGCCACAGACGGCACGCAGAGCCTCATCAGCCGGCACGCAACTAAAATACTGATTCCTTAATCAAACCGCTGTGCTGGCACTTTGCTATATAAAAGTAGGTTTTAATTGAATTTTGGGCACGTGGCCCCAAAAAGATTGGCCATCACTGGTCTAGATAAACAGTTAGATCAAACAACTGGCACGTGGCAACGTGTCATGATTGAGGTTCTGGCTTTTTATGGTATTTCCTATTCAATGATCCACTTGTTTTGTGTAATTTAATATCCACTTTTAACCAAGGAAATAATTTCCCTGACAATATTTTAAAGGAGTTTAAACATATTTGTATTCCGTTTCTTATTAAACAACTTAGAATGAGTGCTGAATTAAAATTCTACATAGAGTTGTGCCATGGTTAAAAGAGTGCCCTTGTTTTTTTGTTCCTTTTTAATTAAAGAAAAGGATTCATTCATAGAGTGACACGTTCATGATTCTGAATGTCAATGTTCCAAGTACATGTACTGCCCTTTGATTGGACTTTTTTTTGTTATGTAAGGTTTGTGTTTGGAATATGAAGTATATGCAGTAGTTGTTTACCATGGTAATTTTTCCTGCCTTAAAAAAACACATTATAATATAATTCAGTATTCCCTTCTTTAAAAGTTAGATTTTCATCCTTTTTACTTAAAAAATTTCAATAATTGCTAACATAAAAACAAACAAACAAACAAACAAAAAACAGAGTCATTGTCTTCCAAACTGGTTGCTGTACATAACCTGATTTTTTTTTATAATTACACATAAAATTATTTTCAAAATAACATTGTACATGAAAATCTTTCAAAATGAAGGAAATGTAAGAATGAATGGGTAGTGATAAAACATGGCAATAAACTTGGTTCAGGATTACATTCAGCATTTTATCAAGCACAAGAAAATTCATATCAATACTTCTTTCGAGATGTTTTTTGTGGCAAGTATGAATTTGAACATTGCAACAATATTATCTTGTTTCATTTGAGAACAGGATGCTCAAATATGGTCATCTGTAAAGCATTACAAAAATAATACATGCACTTTACGAGGATGTGTAATATTTCTTAAAAACATCTTCAATCCAGAATTTAAAAAAGAACAATTCAAAATACTATATCATAATTTTTTATTTTTTATTTTTTTTTAAAGTTAATTTGACACTTTTTTTTTCCATTACAGACTGAATAGCATCTTCTTTAGTTTATTGGGTCAAGTTTTTCAAACTTAAATTTAGTGTTTTGATTAATGAAATGGGTTTTAATACAACAAAAGTGTTCTTTTTTTAATTGAGGAACAATTATATAATGAGAATATAGAATGTTTCTTTGAAGAAATTATCTGAAATGTTCAAATAATGACATGAAATTAATCAGGATGATTGCATTCCTTTGGTTTAACAGAAGTTCAGCAGTAATTGACTTCCTATTAACAACCTATTAACTTCCTAGAGATACTCAAGTGGTCAGGCGAGGTGGGTGGGGCGGGGTAACGAGTATCCCAGAAGATTGTAATCTTGTCATTTTTCCATCAGTGTCCCATAAAAGTATTGCGGTAAAGTTTTTTGGGCAAACCAACTTCCAATCAAACGCTGCGGTATTGTGTAGGGGGGTTTGTAAGGTTGGATGTTGGCCAACTGGTGGAAAGGGGTGGGTGTGGAAACAAAGATACTGCATGGTGAGGTGTGGTGAGGTCGGGTCAAGCAATAGCAAATATAAAACCTTCGAAGAACTCTAATCAGCTCATTATAACATTTTGTAAATAATATTTAAAAAATAAGAGTGATTATTTGATTCAGCTTGAGTTCGGTTGATTCCTGAATCATCCAAAATGTGCTTTAAGAAATGCAGTGTCATTATAACATTTTAAAAAATAATATTAAAAAAATAAGAGTGATTATTTTTTTCAGCCTGAGTTCAGTTGATTCCTGAATCTTCCAAAATTTGCATCAGGAAATGCAGTATCAACAAAGCTGACTAGTGCTGTTCCATTTGTTTTAAAGATTTGTTGAAGGCAGTGAAGAGAGTTGTGCCTGATGGGGAGATTAGTTAAATGACACAAAATTTCAATGGAAATTTTTTGTTTGTCGGCATGTGAAAGGGTGAAAGGCTGGCAAACATAGTGTGATGACGTAAACAAAGCATGCTCAACTCATATGATTTTTAGACTACAACAAAATAATCTTAACATAATATGAAAATATGTGCCACAAAAAAGAGATGGTTACAAAAAATATTTCCTATTAGGCATTAAATAACAAATAACAACTTTCTCATAGTAACAAAAGACAGTAATTAACACAAATTCACAACTTAGTGATGCTGTGTTCTTAAAGTTAGTTTTTTCTATTCAAAATGTCAGCAGCATATTTCTTGATTTTAATATCAAGTAAAAAAAAAGGAGCTAGGGATATCTTGTTATCATTTCAACCAATAAAACCTAATACACAAAAATTTCAAGACAAACAAACTTCACTATACCAGTAAATTTATTAACATCATCATCCGCTGCAATGCTGATCTGGCAATAGCTTTTTTGTGTGGATTAAACAAACTTCAAAGAGACAATAATTTTTTTCTAAAAGTCTAGCAAGCTTTTATTTGACTGCAGTGTAAGCAGCCAGTTAGTTAGACAGTCAAATCAAATAATGACACCTGTTAGTGGGTGCATGTGCAGGCAGGAAACAAGACACCATTTTAACATGATGACACACAAGTGATGTAACAAGAACTGATACAGGATGTGCTTTGAGAAGAACCTTCAGGCTATCAGTTTTCCTCATCTGACAAGGAGACATGGACCCCGCTTGGTTCTTGTGAATGGGAGTAACGCCTGAAGACCTGCTCCATCGACGGCAAGTTCACAGAGCTGCGGCTTTGCCTCGGGGGCCACGTTGGTCTGCCACCGGCCAAGCGTCCTGGAAACGGAACCTCTTGCACGTTCTCCCAGTCCGCCCCATTGGGTACATGGATGCATCTTTCGGGAAGCAGTCCGATGTTGCTAGTGTAGCTGCTGGTTTCATTGTCTGCTGCTCTGGGCGGGACCAGCTGCTGCTCATTCACACTGCCTGCATGGATTGTGTTACGGCTGAGTCTTTGTGATGCTGGGGGCCGGGGGAGGATGGGTGGCCCAGTTGGTGAGGCCTGTAACACACATACAGAATTGTAAGGTCAGAAATCCATCCGAGCAATAAGGAGAAGAAAATCTTTCTTGAGAGAAATAAAAACCACTCATCTCACACCTGTAACTGTCTAAAATCTAAATTAGTCTCCCTCAATTACTTCCATCAGTCTCCCTCAAGTACTTCCGTCTCCCTCAAGTACTTCCATCAGTCTCCCTCAAGTACTTCCATCAGTCTCCCTCAAGTACTTCCATCTGTCTCCCTCAAGTACTTCCATCAGCCTCCCTCAAGTACTTCCATCAGTCTCCCTCAAGTACTTCCATCAGTCTCCCTCTAGGTTTTCTATTACCGTCCTTCCTCCACCTCCATTAGGCTCCCTCTAGCACTTCCAACTATCTCCCTCTGACACATCCATAAGTCTCCCAACACCACCATCACCAGTCTTTCTTTATCATTCTCCCTCTTCTGCCATCTGCCTCCCTCTACATATCAATGTGAAACTGAATATTCCCTAATGGATATACATTTGTAACTCTACAGATATACACCTTTTAGGAAATCTCCCTGTAAGCATTAAACATCTGTCAATATTAGTCTTAATTTTTTTTGGTGAAATGGTAGGGTTTGTATTACAAAAATTTTATACATTTTTTAACTCCAAGAGTGCACTTCAATAAAGTAAAGAAAAGATTCTTTAAAATGTTAAATCATACCTATATATATGTACATTAAAACATTTTTTTAAAGTTATTTCAGATTCATATGATAGTGTGATGGCTTATGTAAAAGTTTATAATGACAAAAACTAAATTTTTTTTTACCCCCAAATTTATGGAATATTTTCTTCTTAACTGTACATTATTTTATTGATCATTTTGCTTCAAAAAGAACCTCATCCCATCTTTCACATGCATTATTTGATATCTTATGGAAGAACTTATTTCATAAATGCAATCTTTTATAATGCCTAAACCACAATCATGACGGTATCAACTTCAGTGCCATATCCAGTTGTACCACATAAGATGTAAGTAAAGTAAAGTTCCCCTTTTAGACCAGGCCAGCCTATGGGGCAAGTGAAGCAGCGTTCACAAGTTTCTATACCCACTGCATACAAGGGCATTGTGAGGCTAGTACAATGCCCAGCCATCTTTACTTTACCCCAACTGATGTCAGGTACCCATTCGGAGCTGGGTGGACTCACGGACACCTTTACCCACGGGAACAAGCCCCCTCTATCACAGTGATTTAAACCCATGACTCTCGGTACATCAGCCGAGCCAGCATGTCGCTAGATCACCGTGCCCCCCACATAAGATACAGTGGAGCATGTGAATAAAAGAATCGTCTCTTATGTAGAGTAAAGCATCCCCCACATTAATCCTTGAACCATCTGCCTCCATTCATAAAACTCGTAATTTGAATAGGGGTTTCATGTTGCCTTGCTTGTTTAGTTAGAAGTTATTGATGGCATATTTTAGGTAGTTGTTGTATGAGCAACAGTTGTTACGTTGTATGTATGTAGCAATGTTACTGACCCGATAAATACGTGGGATAAAAGCACTTTTTTTCTCTCGGAACTAGAAACAAAACTAACAAGCAGTGTTGCACAATAATTAATAATAATGGTAAAAAAATAGGTTCATGATTTGTTTCTTTGGTTCACATTTGTTGAAATTCAGGGATGCGCATGTTTTATGTGTTTCTGTCTTACCATGTTCTCATCTATGCCATATGCTAACATGTGGAACAATTTTCTTTTAAAAAAAAATAATTTTCTGATTTTAGTTCGTTTTCTAATCAAAATAAATACTTTATCCATTTCAGTAAAATTTTGAGATAGTCTGGGGTCTAATGAATAAAATAATGAAACTCTAATAATGGGACCGTATATTTAATGTGAGTCCCACAGAAAAGCTTTATGTTGTCAAAATATCCCACATACCCGTATATTAGCTGATTCTCATATAAGCTGACCATATCTTTGTCTTCATATTTTTGCACTCATAAAATTTCTTACCCCTTCTGTATGTATCAGCAAAGAATTAGAAAATGATATGGGGGAAAAATGAGTGACTGAGAATTCAAAATGACCACACCCATAATTGTTAGGAAATTTTCTGATGTTTTTTTAATGCATTTTATCAGTTTTACAGTTAAATATCACTTGTATATTGTGTGGATTGAATTTATTTGTACATGTAATAATATTTTTGCCAGTATGTTTTTGACAGGTATTTATTATATTATCATTGTTGATGGAAAATACTGTCCCAGTTCCAGGTATTGATACACATATTTCGATCTTTATTTATTTTTTGTTTGTTTGTATTTTTAATTGGCTCATACACGAGCATGTAAGGTATTTCAAAATTTCATGGAGGGTTAAAAATAGCGTAAATTAGCAAGACATTTGAGACAAGCAAACTGAACAATAAATTGTCAAATTGTTTGAAGCATGTTGCACTACCACACAATTCCCGCCCATCGTACACAATCTTCCTTGAAGATCATAAAAGCAACAAAAGATTTTCACTCAATCTATAGATAAAACATGCTTTAGGTCTAATGACATTTCCTGTTCCAAATGGTTTCAAGAGATTTTAAACTAATATCAAAAAGCTATTGCCAGATATTAAAAAAATAAGCTCTGCAGCAAGTCATTATTTTTATTAACAAAAAATGACAGCATAGATTCTCTTCACATTAATCATATAAAATGAATGAGATTTGTATGTAACTAATACATGCTGAGGACTGATAAGTCCTATTTCTCATAAGTGCACATATACTATTCATATGAAGGATTACATACACAAAAAGCAAGGTTCTCCAACCTTCAGGTGCTTGCACCTCAAGGGGTGTAAAATTCGTGTTTCAGAGGCGAGCAGGCAAAAGTTATTAAATAAAACAGCAAAACCAACCCAAAAAAATGTGTGACTGATTACAGTTAGTAAAATTTGAAACTTTCAGCATGTAAGTAACAAAAAACAACCCCGTAAAAACAAAGTTTTTGACTATAAATCCCTTATATATGAGACATAACTAAAAGTATTGATTATGTTCAAACGCGACAAATATATGGAAACATAAAATATGTAGATATAGGCAAAAACACTTATTCTTAATTTTGCTCCTCTCAGGCGACATAGAACTTAACCCAGGCCCAGTATCATCTAAATGTCAAATTTGTATAAAGGCATGCACTAGCAAACAAGGAACCATTCAGTGTGACACCTGCAATGAATGGTACCACATAGCATGCCTGCATAATAACACACCAAAGCACATAGCAGTAGGCCTAAGAAATAAATATGCATCTTGGCACTGCATACATTGTGGGTTGCCCCAAATCAGTTCAGATTTATTTAACTATAGGGACCTTATCACCACAAACTCTTACAGTGTTTTGGCTAATCCTTTTATAAATAAACCACTAGATAAAATGAAACCTACCACACAAACCCATAAAATTACCCATAAAAAATCTAATAATAATAATCAAAACATTCTCAAAACACTAATAGTTAATTTCCAAAGCATAAAAAATAAAATTCCAGATTTAGAACTACTTATAAAAACAGAAGATCCAGACATAATTGCTGGTTCTGAAACTTGGTTGAACCCCAACATATATAACTCTGAGATTTTAAACACCAATTATAATATTTTAGGAAAGACAGACCAGACAATTATGGAGGAGTGCTACTTGCAATTAAATCAAATATCATAGGTGAAGAAATTACTACACAGCCAAATTTTAATATAGAGTCTATTTATTGTAAAATAATTACACCAAACTCATCCCCACTTATTGTAGGCAGTATATATAGACCTCCGAATACAAACCTAGAATACATGAACAATCTTTGTAGTCAATTAACTTTAATAAAAGAGAATAATAAAAATGCAGTTCTATGGATTATGGGGGACTTTAATCTTCCAGATATAAATTGGAAAAATTATACAATTGATAACCATCAAACTAACAAAGAAATTAATGAACACTTTTTAGACACTATAAACAACATAAACCTAGAACAGATAGTAAAAACAGCAACAAGGAAAAATAAAACACTGGATTTATTCCTAACAAATAGACCAGGACTAGTGTTAGACTATAAAATAATTCCAGGACTGTCTGACCATGATATTGTTAGGGTCACCAATACAATAAAAACTAAAATTAATAAGATACCTAGAAGAATAATCTATCTTTGGAATAAATGTAATTCAATAAAACTACACCAATCAGCGGCTAACTTCCAACAAACTTTCCTAAGTAAATTTAACACAAATAGCCCAGAAGAAGAAATTTGGAAAGATATAAAAACAAATCTAAAAACTATAATGGATGAGAATGTTCCAACAAAACTAACATCAAATAAAATTAACAAATGCTGGTTCAATTCTAGATTGAAAAAGCTATGCAAACAAAAAGAGAACTTATTTAAGAAATATAAAGCTACCTATTCATATAGGATACACAAAAAATACTTAAAGATTAAACACTTGACACAAAAACTTAGTCGAAACCTCCAAAATGAATATATAAACAATGTAATTACCAAAGATAACAATAAAAACTTATGGTCCTTTATCAAATCTAAAAAAATGGAACCTTCAGGAATAGCCACACTAAAAAGGCTCAAATAATAAAACCTATAATGATAATGAAACTAAAGCTAATATCCTTAACACATATTTTGCATCATCTTTTTCTGCCTCAGGCGACAAGGAAGTTTTAATAAATTTAAATAAAATGGCGGAAATAGGTAACATAATTGTAGATGAGATAGGTATACATTCACTCCTAAAAAACTTAAAAATAAACAAAGCTACTGGCCCAGATGATTTGCCTGCAAGGTTATTAAAAGAACTAAGCAATGAACTGTCCCCAATCCTTGTAGTTCTCTTTCAAGCCTCTCTAAACCAGGGTAAAGTGCCCCAGGATTGGAAATTAGCTAACGTAACTCCACTCTTTAAGAAAGGGGATAAATCAGACCCTGGTAATTACAGGCCTGTATCACTTACTAGTATCACCTGTAAATTACTAGAACGCATAATATATAGTAGAATAGTTAACCACCTTGACAAATATAATGCCCTATGCCCACATCAACACGGCTTTAGAAAAAACAGATCATGTGAAACACAATTAATAGGTTTAATAGATGAACTATCAAAAGGCTTAGACAAAAATGATCAAATAGATACAATATTACTATACTTCTCAAAAGCATTTGACAAAGTTCACCACCTTAGTTTACTTAAAAAACTTAACTACATTGGAATCTCAGGTTCCTACATCACTGGATCCAAGACTTCCTTTTGGGCAGGGAGCAAACTGTAATAATTAATGGATCTAAATCTGCACCAATAAAGGTTAACTCAGGAGTTCCACAAGGAACTGTGCTAGGTCCCTTACTCTTTTTAATTTATATAAATGATTTACCCAACAACATCTCAACAGGTACAAAAGTTAGGTTATTTTCTGATGATTGTATAATCTATAGTACAATTAAATCAGAACAAGACAGCAAAATTTTACAAAAAGACTTAGATGAATTGATAAAATGGGAAACTAACTGGAGTATGTCTTTCCACCCAGAAAAGTGTCAACGGTTAAGAGTAACAAAGAAAAAGAAACAAATAAATTCAAAATATTACATTCATGGAAAAGAACTGACCCAAACTAAAGATGCAAAATACTTAGGAGTCTTAATAAATGAGAAACTATCATGGAATCCCCATGTCAATGAAGTTATTAAAAAATCAAACAAAACCTTAGGCTTTATAAAAAGAAACTTTAACAAATGTAATCTATACTAATAAAAGGCAAAGCCCTCACTCACTGACTCACTGATTCATCACTAATTCTCCAACTTCCCGTGAAGGTAGAAGCATGAAACTTTGGGAAGTTGTCGAGTAGCCTCTCGCGACGAAAATTGAAGTAAAAGAATTTTAAAAATAACACTCATGGGGGCCGGGGGCCCAAAAACGTTTTTTTTCCTTATATGGCCTATATAAAATTTGAAAATCACCAATTCTCCTGTTTCCTGAGTAGGCAGAAGCATGAAACTGGGAAGTTGTTAAGTACAATCCCGCGATGGTAACGGGAGGAAAAATATTTAAATTATCACTTCCTGGGGGCCGGGGGCCCAAATTAAGCTTTTTCCTTATATGAGCTATATAAAAACTAAAAATCACTAATTCTCCTATTTCCCGTGAAGGTAGAAGCATAAAACTTGGGGTAGTTGTTAAGTACACTTCCACGATGGTAACAGGTAAAAACAATATTTAAATTATCACTTATTGGGGGTCGGGGGCCCAAATGTATTTTTTTCTTACATTAAAACTGACTCATCACTAATTCTCGGATTTCCCATGTAGGTAGAAGCATGAAACCTTGGGAAGTTGTCAAGTAGCCTCTCTCGACGACAAATGGCGAAAAGAATTTTAAAATTCACCTTCATGGGGGCCAGGGGCCCAAAATGTTTTTTTCCCTTCTATGGGCTATATAAACATTTGAAAATCACTACTTCTCCTATTTCCCGAGTAGGCAGAAGCATGAAACTTTGGGAAGTTGTTGAGTACAATCCCGCGATGATAACGGAAGAAAAAAATATTTAAATTATCACTTCCTGGGGGCCGGGGGCCCAAATGAAGTTTTTTTCCTTATATGAGCTATTTAAAAACTAAAAATCACTAATTCTCCTATTTCCCGTGTAGGTAGAAGCATGAAACACTAATGAGTTGATAAGTACGCTTACGCAATGGTAACAAGCGAAAAAAATATTTAAATTATCACTTACTGGGGGCCGGGGGCCCAAATTTAGTTTTTTCTTATATAAAAACTGACTCATCACTAATTCTCCAACTTCCCGCGTAGGTAGAAGCATGAAACCTTGGGAAGTTGTTGAGTAGCCTATTGCGACGATACTTAGCGTAAAAAATTTTTTAGAATTCACACTCATGGGGGCCGGGGCCCAAAACAATTATTTTCCTTATATATTTTCCTGTGTAGGTAAAAGCATGAAACTTTTGGAAATTATTGAGTACACTTCCGCGATGGTAACATCCAAAAAATATTTAAATTTTCACTCACTGGGGGCTGGGGGCCCAACTTTTGTTCTTATATAAAAAGTTAATCGTCACAGATTCTCCATTTTCCCGTGTAGTTAGAAGCATGCAATTTTGAGAAGTTGTTGAGTACACTCCCGGAATGGTAACAGGCGAATTTTTTTGGTTTAATTATCACTCACTGGGGGCCCGGGACACAAAAGTAATATTTTTAACTTTTTACTTAAATTACACACACACAAAAAACAACAAAAAACAAACAAAAACTTTGGAGACTGTGTAAATGTATTTTTACAAAACTTGGAAGATAAAAACTTCATGGCCTATATTAAAATTTCGTTAGGGCATTAGAATTATATTTTTTCAATATTTTGTAGCCTAGGGCACCTAATCTCTTTTTTGTAAACGTTTAAGACATTTTAACCATTCGATTTCACTAAATTTTAACAAAATTTTTTTACTAACAAATATATTCATCATAATCCAAATTGAAATAAGCTGTTGTTTTGAACTATACATATTACCCCGATAGGGCCCCCGGCCCTTACTTAAGTTTTTTTAAAGACGTATTAATTGTAAATGTATTTTATTCACCCCACGGCCATCAAACTTTAGGAAGTTTTTGGGTACGCTACATCGCAGGTTTCTGGCATTAAAAGTAAAAGTTTTAAAAAACACCACTTATTCCGGGCTGGGGGCCCGTATGCCATATTTTAACATTAGTTATATAAATAGTAATTTAAAATGTGGCTACTAGGTAAATGGATGAACTATGGCCTAATGTGATTTAAAAAATTAAATTAAATTCTATAGAGTAATGAACTTCTAACGTCTGTTCCTTTGGGGCCGGGACCCAACATATTTTTTTTCGTAAACATTTAAAGCTTTGTTACCTTAAAAATAATTTAAATAAATATAGTAACATTTCTCTATCATGACCTAGATTGAAATCCTCAGACCTTATGAGACATGCACATCCTGCATCCATTTTGCACGGGGGCCCAGTATTGTCATTTTAGTACCCATATTATTTTACACGACCTTGAAAAATATTGACAAACAAGTATATCAATCATGATTCAGACTGAAATCTATTGGTGTTTTGAATTGGTGTGAAACGGGTTTTCAACGCTTACTAAAATTCTAACTTCCGCAGCAGAGCGCGGGGATTTTGCTAGTAGAGATATAAAACTAAAATGCTACCTCACTTTGATGAGACCTGTACTAGAATATGCATCTTCTGTATGGGACCCATCCACCAAAGAAAACATTGATAAACTAGAACAAATTCAAAAAAGAGCTGCCAGATTCATTACTGGAGAATATTCAAAACTGACAAGAATAACACCATTAGTTAAATCATTAAACCTTGAAACACTAGAGGATAGAAGAACCAAAAGCAAAGTAGTAATCATACATAAAGCAATTAATTCTAATTTAGAAATACAACACAAAGATAACTTAATACAACCCTCAGATAGACATAAGGATAGAAACACCTTTCTTATTCCGTATGAAAAAAATACATACTTGGAATGATAATTAACTGTAATTATTTCGAGGTTTCCCCAGACTAAAAAGTAGGCAATTGATGAGACAAACAAAGTGCAAAGTCCAAGAAGCTAATAAATACATAACGGCATAAAACATCTGGTACAATTGCTTAGGGTAAACATATTGTAACTGAGCTCAGACACTGAATCATGTGAAATGGAAGGGTGTCATTGCAGAATTTAAACAAAATTAATTTGGTTTTTAAAAAAACAATTTCCCAGATCTCCAAGAGGCAAAACAATGTCATTCATTACATCCACCAACTCCACTAATAACGTGAAACTGAATAGCTGGATATGACTAGAGAGTAACTGACTAGAGTTCAGATATTTTTTTTTACAACCTTTCATATTCATAGAGTCAAGTTTGGTTTCCTGCAAAAAATCTAAACAGAAACTCCCAGAGAAAATAGACAATTCTAGGACATAAAAAAAAACAACTAAAGCTCATAAGTCAGTCAATCAAAAAACAAATATATGGTGGTGGGGAAAAAAAAGGGGGGGGGATATGAAATTAATCAACGACCATGAATATTTTATCCCAACTTCAATAAGAATAAAATTTTAGGACATTTAAGGAGAAAGTGTGTAATGTGTGGAGTTTTCCAGGACACCCCCAAAATCAAATTCGTGGAAATTCCCCGGAACATACTGGAATTCCAGTTGGCTGTAAGCGCCCATCAAGTTAATGAGATAGATATTTGATATCATTAATATTTAGGATTAAGAAGCTGGAATACATTTTTTTCATGGTTGTATCCAAAAATTATCATTTGTGACATTAGTCTAAATTTAAAACACAAACTTTTTCAAATTTTTTTTTCCCCCATGAATTTAATACGAATATTTACAATTAACAGTGGAAACTGACAGGTGTTATCAAGAATGAGATTAAAAGGGTTTTCTCTTTTTCCAAATGACACAGACCATCCAGTGCCATTCAGAGTTAACGATACAGGTTAGTGTAGTAGTCACTTACTTCACGTGTCATCCTCTCCAAGAGCTTGTCATTCTCAATCAAGGCTATTTCTTCAGGGGTCATCTGGTACCCCACAGGGATTTGGTAGGTGATGGGTCGAGGCCCTGAGCAGGCCTCACAGCCCGGCCTCGTTGGGAGGTTTATAAGTGTACAAGCCGAGCACTGCCAGCCGGCAACCTGTGCACATAAACAAAATGTTTAGTAAGAATCTACAGGGACAATATATATGGTAAGGACCAAACATTGTTTCATTAAACAACTGTGTGCAGACAAAACCTGGTTAAAATTAAAAAGAGAACACATGTCAAAACTTTGTTTCTGTTATCTACAATTACAACAACAAAAATTATTTTTTTTAATTAAAAAAACAGTGATCAATTTATCAACTCAAAATTTCATGAATTAAAAACTTACAGAGTAATAATTTAACAACTTTTTAAAAATAACGGTATAAATATCATTGAAAAAAATATTTTTAAAAGGGGGGGGGGCCAAACACAACAGGCCAAATAGGTGGAAATTAAAACAAATATGGAATGGAAAAAATTAGGAAGGGGGCGGGTGGTGAAAGATATGAACAAGAGAACAGCAACTTACCTCATTTCTTGCCTTTTCTGTCGGCGGTGTCCTGGGGGGTGTCCTTGACCGATAACCAGATGAAGTCCTGTCTTGTGTAGCCTCAGAGGATATGTTGGATTCTGAACTGACCGACCGGGGTCGGTTGCTCTCTGGCACAACATTGCTGGGTGAAATCTGGGGACCCTGTATGTTAATGGCCGACATCATCTCCTGTATGGGGAAAAGACCAAGCAGTTATGCTTCGGTAGTTGGATTTGCCGTCAGAAATAAATTCAGGAAGATCTTACTTGTGGATATTGTAAATAGAATGCAAATCCATTTCTTGGTCATCCATAACTAAGAGACATGCGAGTATCTTAGCATCTATGCCAGTATCTTAGCCTCTTTGACACAAAAACCCTTTCTTCAGTAAATTCTAAAATGTGTTTTGTTAATTTATATTGAATTTCACACTAAATACATTGGAAGAATTCATGTGCTGCACACATTGACACACAATGTAACTTGCCATGTTTCCTTGTGCCAAAAGAACTACAGTGGTTCAGTCTTAATTATCTTGTATCTTAATTATCAACATGTCAAACAGAATTAGACAGAGATACAGCTTACAAATAAACAATTGTGTAATTAATAATCAAATAATCAAACGAATTGTGTGATTAAAACAATAAATTATAGCCTTATTAATAAACAAATACATATCCCAACGTTTTGACAAATGCTTTCATAACTTCCATGGTATAGCAAAATAAAATGTAAATTTAATTTAAACACTTGTGTTTATTTATTTGTACTGATGAAATCATTTGCTAAAACATTTACATATGTATTTGTCGATTAGATTAGAACAGCTTTAATTTATTGTTTTAATCACACAATTGGTTTATGTAACAAATCACAACTTCAAGTCAACTATTACAATCTAAATAAAATACAGATTAATATGAGATGTATGATGTATCTTTCCTGTTGATGACATTAGATCACTCAAACCTCAATAAGGAAATATATAAACTTTATCAGTACTCTGTAAACATCTCAGATAAATAATAAGAAAAAAAACGAATTTTTCCTAAGACCCAAGCATGTAAACAGGTAAAAATCTTATACACATTCAACTCCTCACTACAAAATTTCCACTATCCGCTAGGCTCAAAAGTTAACCCTTTCATTCGTAAGGTGGTCTCTTTGCTTACCTGCAACATGGAGCTGCCACTGCTAAGTGACCTCTTAGAGACCTGCCTGCTGGTCGCACTGTGTGGCACGCCCTCACCCTCCTCCGGTGACAGTCCCAGGTAAAGATTCGAGATGGTTGAATTGAGAGCCGGGGACAGGGGTGCGGGAGCCCATGATCCTTGCTCATCTGAAAAGTCGGGCAAGAAAGAGACATGTAAAAAGAAAAAACAAGTTTTAGTTTTCAACATCCTGCGGAGGGGAGCCGTTATGTCAATGTTTAGCTTTTGTTGATGAGTTTCTTACGATGATTATGAGTAGGTTTTAAGAATAAAATAAACTTATCAGCAAAGACATTCTTCATCTACATAAAAAACTAAGTACCCATGAAGCTACACATACTCACTTATACAATATAAATGTTCAATTTCCTAAAATATAATAGAGCTATGTACTTAAAGTTTAAAAATCATTCCCATAACTGTTCCGCATCACTATGGTTTTAGCTGAGTCATAGCTGAGTCATCCTATCATTTTCCTAGCAGACCTAATCGTTCAAGTCCTGCATTAATAACTGTACATATTTAAATTATTTTAAAATAAAGTATCTGGGACTTAATCATGCCTAGTTGACTAGATAAAAAGTTATTTAAAAAAGTGGGGAATTAACTCAGGGTAATAGAGATGTTTGGCCTAGCAGATCAAACCCAACTGCAGGGAATGACTTCCCTTCAACTAAGATCAAATAACAATGAGTCGTCATAATAGAGATATCTGATCCATTCTAGTTATGAATAATGGAAAGTGTCATGTAGGCATGTTTCCTATTAGAAAATTTCTTAACAAAATTAATTTACCTGACATTGTTTTATAACTTGTGACAAATTTAAAAGACTAATTTGAAATATTAATGAAGAAACTTACTGATGGCCTGTCTCTGGATCTCATAATTTTCCCTGGTAAGTCCAACAGACCTGGCCGTCACCAGATAAAGGTAGAGAGTATGCCCCGGCCCCCTGATGCCGCACTGACCCAGTTTGTCTTTGTCATTGAAAATTTTCTTCCCGATTATCCAACGCTGGACTTCAACAGGAAAGTTGTGCTTTAGCATCACCTGAAATTCATAATGTGGTACCCATAAATATCTTTCATCAAGTCATTTTATCTTTCATTTACAATAGCTACATTTTTATTTCCATTGATCTGGGTGCACCACAGTTTGTTTCTGTTGTACAAATTGGAACCCCCCTACGACAAAAATATCATGGCTCATAGAACTGGACACCATAAATTGCCAGGTTTAAATATTTTAATACCTTCACAGGTTTACATATTTGTTTTGGACATATCCTTGCTTCTGCTTATTAATTCATTACTGATAGATACCCTGCTTTTACAGTCGAAACCGGTTAAGTCGACGGCGTTGGGGTATGAAAAATGGCATCGAGATAACCGATGATCGAGTTAAAACGAAAACCAATATGGCGGCAAAATATTAACATGCGCTTGAAATTTCTTTATATACGTGTTGTGCGTTAATTAGTGATGGGACGATTAATCAGAATCGTATCGGAATATACGAAATATCAATATAATGTTAAATTATGTGATATGTTAAATTATGTGATATATTATATTATGCGAAATGTAACGTCCTTGCGAGTATGATTTATGTGAATGAATTAGTGACTCGGCTCTGACTGAGGCTCTAGTTCTAGTTCATTTGCTCGTTCGTCCTTGAACTTTATTATTTCATGCTATTTACTACTAATAATAATAATAAATTAATAATAAATTGATTATTTATATAGCGCTGTATCCCAGTAAGGAACTGGGCTCACAGCGCTTTACATGAAAGAAATAACATACTTATAAGTATTAAATTAACTTTCATATCACAACAAACACACAAAATTACAATACATTATACATAAGCTACGTTAATCATTTACAAGAAATGTTGTTTCATCAATTTTAAAAATAAATTTTGAAAAGATGTGTCTTAAGTGCAGTCTTGAAGGACTTGGTTGTTTGAATACTACGTATGTGTAATGGTAATACTAATACTAATGATGTAATTATAATTAAAGTCATAATCTTAGTGTAAGTTTATTACTAATAAATACCAAGGCATTTATTTGTATAAGGATCAAGGAAAACAATCAATATTCAAATAAATATATGTATTTGTTAATAATTGACTACTATTACGCTAGGACTAGTGTTTGCCGTAGTTACGACTATCGTAGTTACGACTATCGAAGGACCGCTTACACTCATCTTCAAAAATGTTTAGGCTTATTTCTTAAAGTTTTAAGTCTTCGGAATTTAAATAATTTACTCAGCTGCAAAACAAAGTGTAAAGAAATATTTTTTTGCAAAACAATTGCACCTAGAATATCGTTTTTAGTGAGATCAGAGTATCAAAATACAATGTTGTAATGAATCTTTCAGAAATGTTTGACCTGAATCTAAAAATAGCCCAAATGACCGAATGAGTTATGACGTTTTCCGGTCTTAGAAATGACGAAGTCTATATGACTCATGAAAAAGCTAACTCTTCTCTATAAAAACGTACACAAATAAATTAGATACTCCTTTTGAACCTTCAACTTGACACATTTTAATTAATTCTAACCAATAGTTAAATGGCTTTTGCACACGACCACTTCTTATGAATGAAACAATGAGAACAAAGCAGTAGTAATGAGTCAAAATGAGGTTGAAGGATGAATGGTTGCCAATGACAACAAGTCTGCACACTGTACATTTTGTTATTCCATACGATCCCCTCAGCTTACAATGGACTTAGAGTGGGGGTGGGTAAACTGTCTGTTTTTTTTTCGTTATTTGTTTGATGAAGCTATCGGCATGCTATAAAAATGTACATACATGTTTGCTAACAACAAAAGGTATATGTGCACCAACTAACAGCAGAAATTTACAAATTTAAAATAAAAACCAAGTCGATTATCGATACAAACTTTCATTATATTCTCCAACATTGCAAACACAAAATTCGCGAGTCATTTCACTATTGCCATAGTACCAGAAGCAACACAGCGCTGAGAGATAAAAGCAAGCGAGCTTTGACGTCACCAGCAGACCCTGGTGAGCCAGAAAATTGGTCACTTCCCTTGGTTATAAAAAAATCATAGCTGACATTTTCAAAAATGGCGATTGGTCATGGGGATCGAGATAACCAACGTTAAGTGGCAAATTTGACCCTTTTTTGTGCTCGTGTTATGAGGTTTCGGCGACTTAAAAGAATCAAATTAAACGACGAGAAAATGCTAAGACAAAGAGAGAATTTGGCGGTTCCAATAAAAAACGTCGACATAATGAGGTGGGCGAGTTAACCGAGCTCAAGTTAAGTGGGTTTGACTGTATTTGGATATTTTGGAACTTTTATAAACCAACTGCAGCCTCATTTCAGCAGTAGCTTTAAAGATGAATTTCATTCTATTTAAAATTTAATGATCAATGAAACACTATAATAACCATTCCCCCATCCTATTTCTTTCAGCTTAAATTCCAGAAAAAATAATCTTCTTTTATGTTACAGACACTACTTCTATACAGAAGATTACTGCATCCTACACTTATTCATGGTTTTAGTCTAGACTTGCATATTAATCAGTGTTTTGAATGTTAATGCGTAATGTGTTGGTAAACCATTCCACACCCAAATGCCAGGCGGCAGGACAATTTTTATGCATTTGGTTTTGCATTTATCTAATAGTAAGTTGAGGAATATGCATGGAAGGTTTGGACAAACATCTTTAACTTTTACATAGTATTTACCTCATCTTACTGGCAATGTTCCCTTTAAGTTCTGCGGGTATGCAGTTATCTGACTGCTGCCACGCAGCAGTTAAGAATTACAGAGCAACAAATTTATATAAGGATAGTATAATTTCTGTCTTTGTGGAGTGTAAAATTGTGCACAAAAAATCTATGCTATGCATAAAAATGTATTATTTAGCACACAGACCAAAGAACCTTAGATTACATGGGACATAACTGCTGACTGACAATATCCCAATCAATGTTTAGTCATCAAGTTATTTATAATATTAAGAAGCCCGAAGCTGCAATCACATTTGGTAGTTAAAGAAGTTGAGTTCTACTAAGACGATACACTGAAGATAATTTTACTTTATTATTTCTTCTTTTTTTAATGTTCGTTGCTTTGTAAAGCTTTTGGCTGATACTTTTATTGTTTTGTCGCGTCTTTTTCAGTCTTACCCATACCTTATTCATAGGCTGCGGAAATTATAGATTAATTTCTCGATTAATCGTTAAAAATTTTATCGATTAAATATCTATTAAAATAATTTTAATCGATAAAAAGTCGATTAAAATTTAAGAAAATATTTATATTTTTTAAAAATTTTAGTAATAAATAAATTATTAATAATTTATAATAATTTATGTACATTTTTTTTACGTACAAACATCTCCAGCGTAATAATAAAATTTATTTTATTAATTTATGTTGACAGGCAGACGTCAACTAAAAAATGGCTGACAGCCAGAGCCGTCTTTACACCATTTTTGGCCCTCGGGCAAATAAATAGTGTTGGGCCCTTCCCCCGCAGGAATAAAAAATGATTATTTATAATATATATAAATAAAAATATGTTGTTTTTAAGCTAACTGCGGATGGCAAAGTCGAAGATGGTGAAAACGTTTACTGTGTTCACTGCCATAAACAATTCTCTTTTAAAGCATCAAATACATCGGTGACGTACCACCTTCAGCACAAATCAAGTATCAACACATTGTCATGAAATTTAGTTCAAAATATTCTTAATTTTCAATGTCCGTGAGAAATGTTCAGTTTAATGACGTCATACATTTCTATTTTTGGTTTTAATCAAAATTATCGATTAATTAATCGATAATTTTTCAAAAGTTAACGATTAAAATTAAATTAATCGATAACAGCCCTACTTATTCAATAACTTTTTTTATTATAAAATACAAATACAGTCGAAACCGGTTAAGTCGACGGCGTTGGGGTATGAAAAATGGCATCGAGATAACCGATGATCGAGTTAAAACGAAAACCAATATGGCGGCAAAATATTAACATGCGCTTGAAATTTCTTTATGTATGTGTTGTGCGTTAATTAGCGATAGGACGATTAATCAGAATCGTATCGGAATATCGGGACCCTATTACTTCACTCTTTCCTAAGATTGTTAAGACCGTTCGTTTTTAAGGACCGTTTAAGTTTAAATATAACCCTTTGTTGCGTTAGCTGAGTTTTTTTTCCCTAGTACATAACTATAACGAAGTCATATACTCCTGCCCGCCACGCCGCAGTGCGCGCGCCGTCTTGCGGTGATTCCCAGATTGAGCGATACTGTGCCTTTGACTTTCCTTAAAGATACACAAATAAGCAAACTAAACATCCCCTCATTGTCCCCGAACCATTCTCTTCATAATAATCTTCTTTGGGTCCGTCCCCTCAGCCTACAATGGACTTAGAATTCCTTCGGTAACTTGATGCTAATCGGACTAACAAACAACAATGGTGTGGGAGATTGAGAGTGGGGGTGGGTAAACTGTCTGTAGTCTGTTATATTATATATTTTAAAATCTGGGGAGCCTTGTTTACAGTAAGCACCCTATGATTTTTCGTCCCATCACTAGCGTTAATAAATGAGAATGTACATGCACATGATTTTCGAGGTTTTGTTTACACAAAGGCGTTGCCGTTATTTGTTTATCATGACCTATATATGACTCATAACAAAGCGAACTCTTCTCTATAAAAGTGTACAAAAATAAATTAGGAACTCCTTTTGAACCTTCAACTTTGATACATTTTAATTAATTCTAACCAATAGTTAAATGGCTTTTGCACACGGCCACTTCTTATGAATGAAACAATTAGAACAAAGCAGTAGTAATAGTAATACAATAGAGTCAAAATGAGGTTGAAGGATGAATGGTTGCCAATGACAACAAGTCTGCACATGGTACATTTTGTTATTCCATACGCAAAGAAATGTTTTAGACATGCGATTCTTGCGTGCATCTTTGCTATTGGAGCAATTACGTAATACTCGGCATCACTTACTTGGCCGATTGCAGAGTATCTCAGAGTATAAAAAAATCGGCCGATGCCGAGTAGCCGAACCGATCGGTTCAGCCCTATCGATAAGAACATTTTCAAAAGCTGGCGATTTAAGTTAGTAACAGTAACACAGCGCTGTGAGCAAGCGGGCTGTGACGTCACCAGCGAGGCAGAAATTTTATGCCTTGGTTATAAAAAAAATAAGAGTCAAAATGAGGTTGAAGGATAAATGGTTGCCAATGACAAAAAGTCTGCACACGGTACATTTTGTTATTCCATACGCAACGAAATGTTTTAGACATGCGATTCTGCGTGCATCTTTGCTACTGGAGCAATGACGTAATACTCGGCATCACTTATGCGGCCGATTGCCGAGTATCTCAGAGTATAAAAAAATCGGCCGATGCCGAGTAGCCGAACCGATCGGTTCAGCCCTATCGATAAGAACATTTTCAAAAGCTGGTGATTTAAGTTAGTAACACAGCGCTGTGAGCAAGCGGGATGTGACGTCACCAGCGAGGCAGAAATTTTATGCCTTCACTTGGTTATAAAAAATCACATCTAACATTTTCAAAAGCTGGCGATTGGTCATGGGGATCGAGATAACCAACGTTAAGTGGCAAATTTGACCCTTTTTTGTGCTCGTGTTATGAGGTTGCGGGGACTTAAAAAAATCGAATTAAACGATGAGAAAATGCTCAGACAAAGAGAGAAGTTGGCGGTTCCAATAAAAAACGTCGACATAATAGGGTGGGCGAGTTAACCGAGCTCGAGTTAAGTGGGTTCGACTGTATTAGCAATAGCTTAGTCAAGTGGTTCCCATTCTTTTAACAATCGTTATCTAGATAGCTCTTATTGCCTTAAAAAAATTATGTATGCTTTTTTGATTTGAGTGGACCTGGAGATTCTAAGAAGTCTTCATGGAATACTCAGATATCTGAGGTTACTCTAAGTCCCACAAGTTATATAAGTTTCTCTTACTTTTTTCTTCAAGTCCTCAATGGTATCACAAGCTTTGACCATTAAATTAAAGTAGCATCCATCTGAAACTCTGTCCTCAACATGAACTCTGATGCTGGAAAATGAATTCACAATTATCAAATATGTGTCTTAAGAACCACATCAAACATCATCACAAAACTGGGGTAAGTTATAATCATTTGAAACAAGGCCCAAAAGCAAATTCTGGGTTAATGTGACACATTAACATCAATTTAACTTCATAGAAATTAGTGATGGGACGATTAATCGGAATCGTATAGGAATATCTGGATTTTTCCAAAGAATCGGGAATGGGTATCGGAGCTGAATAATTCAGACCCGATTCCGATACCAAAACAATTCTTTGCTGATATAAAAAAGAAAGCCAATCAACAAGAAACAAGCAATACAAATGCTACAACCACAACAACAAAGAGTCAATTTTCAGCAGCAAGTATTAAAATTAGAACAACAATGAGAATCCTCTTAGCTGGTGGAAAGCGAACAAAGAAGAACATCCAAGTTTGGCTCTCCTCTCAAAAAAGTATTTATGTGCTCCGCCTTCTTCAGTAGAGACAGAGAGAATTTTAGTGTAGGTGGCAATATATATATATATACTCACCAAAGAGAAACCGTTTAGAACCAACAACTGGAGAGACCCTTATGTTTTTTGCACTATAATTTGCGAGTGCTTCAATTTGAATATGATTAAATGCATATTCTTACTATCAACTGATTAAACACTGAATGAAGTTTTTCTCTTTAAAATGGAATTATTTATATGTATTATTTTGAACTCAATACTACATCTTTGTATTATTAAAATAGAATTATTGATAGATGTGTTTATATAAAACCTTTCCAATACATTGTTATCTAGCATATTGTAAAGCTTCAATAAACTTTTCTAATCAATTCTCAACTTTTATGTTAATTAAATATGTTAATACCTGGGCACAGTAATACATATATGCAATAATGGCCAGGAATCGGAATCGTATCGGGAATCGTGATAATTGGGTAGAATCGGAATCGTTAAAAATTTTGTTATTGTCCCATCACTAATACAAATCAAGCTCAACATCATTAAAAAATGTTTTGCACTTTTTCAAGAAGGATCATCAATATAAAAATTTTAAAAATTGATAAAAGGTGATGTAAAAAAATTATTACAAAAGAAAAACTAACAGGTCTCTGGTCTCTTGGGTTTGGAAAAAAATAATTCTACAAATATTAAGTCTTAAAACTTAATCTTTTAATTTTGACCCTCCTTTGATAAAACTTAAAATTCCTTAAAATTTAAAGGGAAATTTTTTATTTTTTTTTACTTATAACTATTAGCCCTTTCCATAGAAATACCTGAATTCTTTCTCTTTGCTTCGCTGCTCAGTCTCCTCTTTAGGAACAGTAATTTCAAGTTTTAACTGTAAGCTGGCTATAGTATCCACAAGCTCTTTAGCTTTAGCTGCATCCCCACCCTGAATAGCAGCTGAAAGCTTGGTTACTAGATCTGATGCTAAAGCATAAAGGCCAAGGTCGCTTGTTGGCGTACTAGGAGAGGTCATCATTTATTCAAATTTCTTTTTTACTTCATGAATAATTTATCTGTGCAGAAAAAAATATTGTTGCAGTACACATAAACAAATTTATGAAAGTTTTTAAAGATAATAAATTATTATTCTTACTTTCAAAGGTTTGAGAAACAAGATAATGTCTAAAACATAACTCACTTAAGTAATGCCATGAACTTTCTCAATCATGATGAAATCTCTGCTTATTACTTTATGTTTCTATATTGAAGGAAAAAAATTACTTATACTTTAAAATTCCAAGGTTAATTATAAGGCAGTAGCTATACAAATAATACTGGATATACGTCCAGTGATCTGACAATTATAAAATACATAATATCACTATATCTTGAATTTCATGATAAATGACTGAACTAAACCAAAACCTGGGACTAAAACTAATGAAATCAATTTAATATTCTTACAATTACAAATAAATTAGAGCTGACAAGACAAATCACAATTTTTTTTTATTTTTTAAATAATAATAATACAAAATTTAAAAAAGAAAAGCTATTATCAATGTTCCCTCTAAGCTTTGTTGGTCTGTGTGCAAAGTAAAAAAAACTGGTGTGCAAAGTTTCTCAGCACCAATTATTTGCGCAATATTTTATCAAATTTGCTGCGCGGTAATTCAAAAATGCTGCGCAGCATCAGTCAGATGTCTGCGCGACCGCTCAGCTAAAAGGGAACATTGGCTATGACTATGATAACTAGTAAATAAACGTAAGTAATTAGATTGTGATAAAAATAAAAACAAAACCTAGTCAATGAACAACGTCGACAGTACAAATACTAATACGAGTTTTCAGTCCATAATACTCAACATCAAACTCAGAACATCACCTAGTAGTAGTTTTATTAACAATTAATAATAGCGAAGTACCAATAGCCGATAGCTCCAACTGTGGCTATAGGCTTGGTCATTATTTACCGGAAGTCTAATAATAGACTCGATCTATAACTAGCAGGTCACCGCCTGAGGTGCCGTAAGGTCAAGTAGTGAATATTTATTCATAACTATTAGAGGGAATGCGCTCATTGAAATTATCTAAAACTTGTTCAAAAGCTTGATTTTATAGAATTTTAAAGAAAAATATAAGATCATATTATTTGATATATTATAATAATGCGAAATAGAGCTTCCTTGCGAGAGTGAATTTAATATTAATATGTAAATATACAGACTATACTTTTTTATTTTTAGTTCATTCGCTCATTCGTCCGAGAATTTTATACATTCAAATACTATTTACTTCTAAAACGTATGATGTAATTATAATTAAAATCATAATCTTAGTGTAAGTTTATTACTAATAAATACTTAGGCATATATAATTTATATGAACCAACGAAAACAATTTATATTAAATATAAGTTTGTTAGCACTAGTGACTAGTACTAGTAGTAGCGACGGCTGGAACAACCGCTTACACTTTCACTCATCTTAAATAAATGCTTATGCCTAGGCTTATTTATTTAAATTAAAATATCAATAGATGGTTATATTATGTAATAGTATATTTATTATGCAAATGGAACGTCCTTGCGAGCATGAATTATGTAAATGAATTAGTGACTCTGCATCTGTTCTGACTGAGGCTCTAGTAATAAGTTAGTAACTAGTTCTAGTTGCTCGTTCGTCCATGAAGTTTATTCTTTCATACTATGATGTAATTATAATTAAAGTCATAATCTTAGTGTAAGTTTATTACTAAAGGCATATATTTTTATAAGGCAAGGGCCAAGGAAAACAATATTAAAATACATATATGTTAATAATTGACTAAGCTAGGACTAGTGTTTACCGTAGTTACGAATATGAACGCTTACACTCAACTTTAAATAATTTAAAATACTATGTTACGGCTTATTTATTAAAGTTTTAAGTCTTCGACATTTTAATAACTTTTTTCGGCTGCAAAACTGAGTGAGAAGAAATATCTTTTTTGTCCAAATAGCACCTGGAACATCGTTTTCAGATAGCACTATAACACTATTAAACACACTGTTGCTAGCCATGTTTGAGAAAGTTTGACCTTACTGACAACGAAGAGCCTAAAAATAGATATGACCGAATGGCTTATGACGCGTTGGGGTCACAGAAATGATCAAGCCTATTGGCATTGGTACTCAAGTACCAATAGCTCTCTACAAGCTATTGGTAGCTGACTACCAATAGCCACAGCCAATGACTAATGCCTAAGCCTAAGGTTTGACTAAAGTTTAGTTGAAAGCTTAATGTACTTAATGACTAATGAATGTGACTAAGGCTAACAATGTTACTAAGTAAAGTTAAGTTAACATAAGATAAGATTAATACTAATAAGGTTATTAAGTTAATCTAAGATTTTTAAAATTATAATTAGTGATAGTCTAACTACTCTAAGTGTAAGAAAAAAACAAAAGGAAAAAAAAGGAGAAAAAAGAAAAGTAAAATTTAAAATAAAATTTCAGGTCAACTCTAATTAACCATTAATAATTTTCTATTAACTCAATATTGTCAACATTTTTTAAGTCAAGTAGGTACTTTGACAAGATTAAATATTGTCAGATCATTCTAAAACATATATCATTTTATATCTAAGCTTTCTAAAACGGAGTGGTTATCCCCAGAATTCTGCCAATAATTTTCTTATCTTATCTTATCAATACAGACGCTCCTTCTATGCAGAAGATAATTGCATCCACAGACCATGACAGATGATCTGTTGGTAAGTGATGCAGCGTTCACAGGCCACGGCTTTGTGGGTACCACGCATTACCCAGCCGCCTAACTAGTGTTAGGTACCCATTCAGAGCTGGGTGACTCAGGGACGCCCTAGGCCCCGGGAACAAATCCTTGCCTTGACATGGATTCGAACCCGTGACCATCGGTACGCCAGTCGAGCGCGCTGCCACTCGACCACCGCGCCCCTTTTCAACGTTATCCCCAGAATTCTGCGAATAACGTTCAATGTTATCCCCAGAATTCTGTGGCTATTCGGACCCAGGGTCTCTTTACCTTAAAAGACAATAAATCCATCATCTCTTCGTGGCCGCAAGGTAGAGTGAAGGACAGTTAACGTTGTGGTACAGGGTTCGATTTTCCTTGTGGAAATTTGTTTTTTTTAATTTTTTTACAGGGTTTGATTTTTAGATGGGGAATCATTCTTTAATTTTAAAAACAAATTATTCTATTTTAAACCTTTTGTTATTGCATACTATTTAAACGATTCACGTTCATCCCACTGCGTCGCGACCTTGGTAGCGGCGCAACTGACATATACTGCTGATATTGTTAACACTACTAGTACTACTACTAATAATAGTACTAATACCCTATCCTATATTAAAAATAAATATATTGTCCTATATTCTCTAATAATACGTCATGGACTGTAAACCTATATTACTGCAGGACCGGCCTAAAGGAAATGGAGGCCCTTGGCGAAGTGAATTTGGTGGCCCTAAATTCCCTAAATAAAATGTAATAGAAAAATAAAATAATAAATATGGAAAAATTCTTGTGCGAGGCCCCCATTAATTATTAATGATGAAACGAATCGGAGGCCTTAGGCGGCTGCCTAGTTTTCCTATGCCTTGATTACTATCACTACTACTAATAATAGTACTAATAGCCTATCCTATAATATATATATATATATATGATAAATATATTAATATTGGCCTTTATCATTATATATCCAAAACGCAATGGACTATACTATACTTATACCAGTGAGCTAGCTAAAAATAGCTCAGTGGACTGAACAGATTCTAAAATATAAACTTAAATTCAATAAGGCTGGTACTGTTTTCTTATACAGGTCAGATATAATTATTATAATCAACGTGAATTTACTTGATACACATGATATAATGATAAATAATGCTCAAAATTAACTTTGAGAATAGTTCACTGAATTCTCCCATCAACATCGAGAGTCATTCACAGAATTCTGGGGATAACGTTGAAAATTATTGGCAGAATTATGGGGATAACGCCAATTTCTTCTTTTTATCATGAACAGAAGTAAAGTTGGTTAATGCAAAAAGAACGGTGCGCTCAACTATTTACATTGTTGTTAATATTTGAGCGTACTTCCGGGAATGAAATGATGTATTTTTACACTTGAAAATAGGGAATAAGTTGAATAAGTGCAATTATTTTTATCCATTAACGTAATTAATAACTTAAATAAGGTTGTAGTTTTATAGTTAGGGCAGTTAGGGTCTGGGTTAGGTTTAGTTGTCTATCTTTTAAATTTAAATAGACTAAATAGTAAAAACAAATATAGCAGCCAAAAATCTCATTTATCAAGCGCACCATTCTCTTTGCTTTTACCGTAAAGTTATTTTTTTTGGTGAATTTTTTAAGCCCTTTGCCTTTATATAATACTTATTTATATTATACTAAAAAAAATTTGTGACTCATTCATTTTAAAAATGTTTCACCCTTTTGCCTTTGCCCATAACTTTATGAATTTATGATGAACCAGACCAGAAAAAAGTAACTGTTTTAAAATATAAAGAATATAGGAGTTGTACTGATATTAAATAAAGCTAGAATTTAAAAAAACTTGACTTAAATGACTAATATCGTCTTTTAATACTAAATACTTCCCCCTTCTACTCTAACTCTACACAGTACACAGTTTACTGTCTGACTATTTAAATTTAGTCTCCTCTCCCAGCATTTTGAATCAATCTTCAACAACTTTCAATACAATATTACTAACCTAAGCAAACATCGTACATATTGATGAATTGTAGCAAATCAGTCTGACTTACCACATTTTCTTTATTTCACTTTTTAATGGTTTTAGGATATGTGAATTGCCCGTAGATTTATCTGATGACAAGATGTGATTAAAATCGGATTTTTACGTTATTATGTGTATGTAGTATGTTGACAGAAGTGTTGCCCGTGTGAATTTTGTGAAAAACCTAGCCAACGGGTCTGGAAAAAACCTAGAACAGAAAGAAAAAACCTAGAACCCGAAATCCACCCCCCCCCCATTTAACAGTTGTATCAATGGTGTCCAAAGTCCGGTCCGCGGGGAAAATGCGGCCCGGACTTAAATTTTAACTGGTCCGTGACCCAATCTTAATTAATTAACTGACTTGTGGATTTTTTCCAGCTATGACACTATATTTATAAGAAAATCATTTTATATATGTAATGTCGTTACATAAATAATGTCAGTCAATTAATTTTTTAAGATGAGGGAGCGAGCCAGTAAAATTATAAAAGTGGGCTGGACTTTGCATACTCCCGAATTAGATTATCTTTGTGTTTTTAAGTTAGAATTAATTGCTCTATATTTTATTACTAATTATCTCTTTGTTCTTCTAGTGTTTCTAGGTTAAATGATTTAACAAATGGTGTTAATCTTGTTCATTTTGAACATTCTCCAGTAATAAATATGGCAGCTCTGTTTTGAATTTGTTTATGTATGTCTCTAATTAATCTTGATTGGTGTTGCCATTACCAGGGCCGGCTTTAGGCATAGGCAAACTAGGCGGCCGCCTAGGGCCTCCGATTAGTGGGGGCCTCGCAAAGGACTCATATGAAAAAAATATATATTTAAAGAGTGAACTACGAGTCTACGACAACATTTACCCGCTGATTATTTTTAAATAGTGCATGTTTGAATTGTAATATTTTTAAAATTTAAATTCATCTGTCAAGACACATTTTCAGAAGATTGACAAACGTGTAACCTAAATCTACGCTAAATATACAACTCTGTTGAATATGAAATGTTTTAAGTAGTAAACATTCAATTTTAAAAGTTAAATGCTGTTGTAAGTAGCAAAATATAAAAACGTCTCTAAGCATGGGTTTGGAAGTAGAAATTTGGTGTCAATAAAATTATTTGACGAAATTAAGCTGAAACTTCACTGATTTCTCAAAGTATTAAATTTTTTCGTTTTCAGAGATTAGCAACGACAATAGCTAAACAAAAATATAATAAAACATTATTTTAGTAGTCTGGCATGGCTAATTTTTTTATTTTATTTTGATATGTTCGGTTTTTATCATCTCTCCAATACTGAAAATTTATTAAATAAGTCGTTTAACATCGACTTAGACCTTGAGCCTATTGCATTGAAAAGTTCATTTAAAAATGCAATTAATCGATGCTTTTAAGCATTTTCATTCTGCACAACATACTTCGATGGGACAGAATGAGAAACCTATAGGTTAAAAACCTAGTAATTATAATTAATTTGGAAAATACAACGGGACTCGCTAAGTCGAACTTCTCTAAGACGAAAACCTCCCTTTATCGAATTAATTGTTAGGACTCGGTCAAATTTCATAAGACTAATTGTATTTTAGATCTCCTTAAATCTAAGATTTTTTGACTTCCAACCTCCCTCAGTAAACATTTTCCAAAGCGTTTGGGTTATTATTCTGTGGTGACATTTCAGAACGCGTGTTCCGCACAGCTACGAAAACGGACACACATTCTTTCCATGGTGCATTCCACACGGGATTAAGTGAATCTTGAAAGTACCAAAAAATGAACAAGACAAGAATAAAGGAGTGACTGGAAAAAGGTTAATTCGCGTCTATGAATTGTCCCATGAAGCACATTCGTGCTATCGGAGCTTGGATTGAACTGGAAAATCAGTTGAAGGAAGGAAAGACAATTGACAAGGAAACACAAAAACTTATGCAAAAAGAGACTCAGCACTGGAACAATGTTTTACAAAGAATCATTTCAATTGTGCAGTTTCTTGCAGAACGGAATTTACCACTTCGCGGCACTGTGGATCCATTGTTTCAACCAGACAATGGAATTTTTTTGGGGATTGGTTGAATTGTTAGGAATGTACGATTCATGCCTAGAAGATCTTTTAAGACGTATAAAAAACAAAGAAATTCATGATCATTACTTGGGCAAAATAATTCAAAATGAGGTAGTTAATCTGATCGGTGATGCCGCCTTGAAAAAATTATAAATAATGTTCAAAATTCGAAATATTATGCCATCATTTTGGACTGCATACCTGATGCTGGTCACCAAGAACAAATAACTATGATTTTGGGAATATGCAACATTGTGAGTACGCCAGTAGAAATCAATTAATATTTTGTGGGATTCATGGCTGTCGACGACAGCTCTGGTTTAGGTCTCGCGGAAGCAAGCTTGAGAAGACAGAAAGTGCACAAACAGTTCGACTATGATTAATATGAAAGCATAGATGAATCGTTGACAGATTCAAAGGAAAAATATCGAGTAGAATTTTTTATGTTTTGTTAGATCAAGCAGTTATGTCATTGCTTGCACGTTTTGAGCAAATGGAACGTTATTTTGGTCTTTTTGGTTTTCCGCACAACTCAAAAAAAATTGGAGAATTCTACCAAAACGATTTGATGAAATGGTGCATGGATTTGAAATATTGCGCTCACTGATGCATTTGGTTGCAGATATTGATCAGCAGGATTTATGCAGGGAATTGTAAATATTTTCCAACGTTTTTTCAGATACTGTTTCGTCTTCTCTTGATGCTTTACGTTTTAATTATGATCATGGTTTGAATATTGCTGTTCCAAATGTCGCTTTAGCCCCTCGTATAGCATTGACAATTCCGATTACTGTTGCATCGGGGGAAAGAAGTTTTTCCAAGTTGAAATTAATAAAATTTTATTTGAGAACGACTTTGAAGCAAGAACGCCCGAACAGTCTGGCAATGATATCTATCGAACGAGATATAGTCCAGTCTCTGGATTACTCACAATTTATTGCGGAATCTGCTGCCATCAAAGCACGAAAGGTTGATTTTTGTTGAAGGTTTATGGCATCTACACGAATATGTTTGTATAAATTTCAGTTATTTGTTGATTTAGAAATAAATACAGGTAGTTTTTAATTAATTGTGTAATTTTATTCTTTCCGTATTTATTATTTTATTTTTCTATTACCTTTAGGGCCACCAAATTTACTTTGCCTAGGGCCTCCAATTCTGTAAGGCCGACCCTGGCCATTACAAGCATTCTAAGTTTTGTGACACGTTGTTTGGCAAGAATTCTGTCACTGGTCGTCGGAGCTTTTAAAGAGAATACTTTATCAATGTAGGCAGAAGGAGTGTGGTAGAACTGTCAAGTTTATCATGAAGCCTGATAAAACTGAATATTTTGGCTCATTCAAGATTTTTTGGGGGTAATGTTTCGTATCTTGTAACAGAACTCTGGATATTTTCATACACTTCATACACGAAGCCCTGCACACAGCCGTAACAGCTCCACTACTCGAATCTATTGGCATTGGGATAAAGGCTTTATGATAAAGCCATAGATATCATAATGTGACATGATGGAGCTACTAAAAATGTTGTTGTTACCTACTGCTTATTTTTATTTTTTAATTATGTAATTTATTTAGGATATTAATAGCAAATATTCATTTGTTTTCACATCGTATATTTATTTACTTAGATAATAGGTATGTTTTAAATTTAAAAAAAACCTAGAAACCTAGACAAGGACAAAATAAATCTAGATATAGGTTGAAAAACTTAGCACTGGCATCACTCGTTGACAGTTAGGGTAAACACGCCTTTACCGAGACATACCGAGAAAAATTAAAGATATCTCAGGTAAAGTCCATAAATGTATGTTTGTGGTTCAGTCTAATTACCACACTTATGCATTAGCATGGGGAAATATTAATTTTTTTAATCTCCCAAACAAATGCCCATAAAATTAATTAAAATTGTTATTGTGTTTTAGAAAGAGTGAGAAATTATCCTATTATCTGCCCCTACCAACCGAAAGATTAAAATTAAAAATTAAAAAAAATACTCATACTCACACACACTTCAAACAGGACTTTTGCATCCAAGCACAATATTTTTGGATTTCCAATGAGCACTGTTTTCTGTGAGTATAATTTTTAAATTCCTCACTGAGCTAAAACGTGGATTAAAACAAAGGAGGTTGGGTCTAATGCACCCGAGAACCTTGTCTTTTTATTATTTAAAAGGTTTTTAATTTTTTAGTATATATATATGTGTTGTTCGTCCGTCGTGGTCGACGATGACCACTCTCATCATATTTGCTGGGCCACCACATGTGTCCTCTGGTGGTTTATTAACCCTATTCTGGCACGAAAAAGGCGTCCGCATGTCGGACAAGAGATGGATGCGGCCCCTTCAGGTGGTTTTTCGATGCGGTCCTTTCTGGCTTGACGTTTTAACTTAGCAGCCTATTGTCTATTAGCCTCACAGACAGCTGCGCCACTCCATATCATAGAGCGCCAGTGGGCTTGGTTACTGGCTGTTGCTTCCCAGGAGTCATTTCCGATGTCGAAGGCCTTCAGAGCAGTTTTAAGTGCATCCTTATAGCGCTTACATGGACCTCCGCGTGCTCTATGCCCTTCTGTAAGCTCACCATAGAAGAGCCTCTTGGGGAGGCGATGGTCGGGCATGCGCACTACATGCCCCGCCCAGCGTAGTTGGCTTTGCTGGAGGCTAGTGTGGATGCTGGGGAGTCCTGACCTGGATAATATTTCGGTGTCTGGAACTTTTTCCTGCCAATTTATATTGAGAATTTTTCTAAGGCTTTTGGTGTGGAAGTGGTTCAGCAACCTCGCATGGCGTTGGTCCAAGTTTCACATGCATATAATAAGGTAGGGAGCACTACAGCTCCGTATACTTTTAGTTTTGTTTGGGTGCTGATTCCCCTACTGTTCCAGACACTGTCATATAATCTACCGATATATATATATACTATATACTATATATTATTTTATATATATATATATATATATATATATATATATATATATATATATATATATATATATATATATATATATATATATATATATATATATATATACTAAAAATTAAATATATATATAAAAATATATACACACATACACATATATTATTCAACAATATAATTTGCAATTGTCACGCAAGTAGTGTATGTCAGTCCTGATGCTACTAATTTTAGAAAGCAAGGAAAACTAAATTACTGCACCAAAGCATCAAAAGGTGTGCAAATTAAATATGCGCTGTAAAAAAAATATTATATGACGTCATTGTTTACGCTCATATTTTAATTTAGGAAAAGGGATCAATGTAAAAAGAGGATTTGATGATGGTTAATTATAAAATCAAATAACAAAGGGGCGCCGTAGGCGCCCTACAAACCCTATTATAAAATACTTTGTGTAAATTTCGTAAAGTTTAATATTTCGTATTTATCAAACAAGGACAAGTTAGTTGGGCTTTTGGAAAAGGTCGGCGCCGTAGGCGCCCTAAAAAAAGTGCATTTTTTATAAAATAAATAGATTTAAGCTGAAAACTTCCGTCATTTTTTACGGGTGTACGCTAGTATATATATATATCTGTGTTGCATAATAGCCAATCAATTCCCAAACGCCAACCTTAGATAAAACCTGAACATAACTTTTGCTTGGTTTCTCTAAATATTTTTGCACCATTAAATAAGTATCTTTCGTGTGAACAGATCAAGGATTTCTTAAATTGAAATTAAATTTTTATTGGGTAAAATACCCGTTTATATTATTGATAATAGCTAAATATTACTTTAGCAAATATTGTGCTATGTTAAAATTATATTTTTTATTTATATTATATAATTTTTAAAATGGTAATTAAATCATTCTCTTTGTAATTTCCTTTATGTCCTTTTTATCTCCCTTAAAAATTCATCTTTGAATTAATTTAAATACTCTTTTAATTTATATAAATTATTTTTACTATTATTATTATTATTGCTATTGCTATTGCCATGGCTATGGCTATTGCCATGACTATGGCTATGGCTATGACTATGACTATTAATTACTATTAAATTACTATTAGTATTATTGATAATAATGATATTGTTATTATTATTATTATTAATTATAAATTATCAATATTACGTTAGGAATTTTGTTTCGCTCACCGATTTCTTGTTTACCCTTTTTTAATCGAAAGTTTTCAATTCAAAAGACCATCAACATTTCTACGTCACTGACTGTTCTCGGTGTTTACTTTGTAAGGTTCAGTTTCGCCGGTTGTCAACCATGCCTTTTCGTCCCCATTTGTCCAAACACAAAAGTTTTGAAGTTTTCTAAAGTGCCTCCGACCCCTCCCCTCCACACACACACACTTTAAAGATAGTCTTCTCCACCAAGCCTCCCAGGCCTTCACCAGATTCGCCGCTATTGAAAAAAATTGTAGGCCCTAAGTCAAATATAAAGTTATACCCCTTGCCAGGAACGAGCAGTTCTTCGATTGCGCTTTTGTATTTAATTTATCAACCTGAACTGCCTGTCACGAGACATCTTGTCAGTTTCCACGGTCTTGTGGGCCCAGTAATACGACTTGTAACAACCACCTCGATGAGGCAGAACACAGCAAAAGGAAGTAAGGTAGTCAAGGAGTTGGATAAGTTGTTTTCTCACCCGCCCCCCCCCCACCACATTTTCCCACAACTCAAACGAACAGTCCTTGTATGAGCTAAAACGCGGCAACGTCTTGATGTCTCCAATCTGGTCATTATCATTCCTCTCAGGTGTGGGTGGACAACTTTACAAAGGCTTTCTAATGTATTAGTGGTCACCACTGTAGACGTTCTTCTTCCAATCAAGTCCATCCCTTCTCGATCGACCAATTTACTCCAAGACGACCAACATCTCCACAAATTTTATTTAAAACAATAGAAATTGAAAATTTAACATTCAATTCATCTTAAGAGCAACTTCTGAAATGATGCTGTAGGGCAGGGGTCGGGAAACCTTTTGTCTCAGAGAGCCATAAACACCGCATATTTTGAAAATAAATTCTGTGAGAGCCATACATTATGTTTAATACTAAAAATTCACATAAATGTGTGCATTTAGTGCAATTTCAACACTATAAGTACAATAATTAGGTCTCTGAATTCTTTTAATAACATTTTTATGCTATTTTAATATCCAATTATGATGTAGATCAAAGGATTCTGAATTTTAAAAAAAATTAAAATAATCGAACATTTGTCTGAGAGCCAGATGCAGCCATCAATAGAGCCACATCTGGCTCGTGAGCCATGGTTTCCCGACACCTGCTGTAGGGGGTCAGACATGTGGTAGAAATATTTTTACCTCATTTTAAGGGTAAACTCTTGTTTAATTTAATAGAAATGATCAAAGCTTGGCTCCTGATACTGGTAATGATAATTAAATTATTTTGTACCTTTGGAAAATACTTGAGTTTGTTCTCTAAATACATTTGGTTGAAATGAGAGAATAAGTGGGTTTAAGGGAAATAATTTTACAGATATAGCCCTTAAAAAAAAGCACTTTTTAGGTGTCGAAAAAACAACGAAAATACCTGAATTTCAAAAGTGTATCATTTATGAAGGTACGAGCAACAAAACACGTCCAAGGACGCTCCGCCATCGTTAGGTGGCATGTTGTAACTCCCCTCCAACAGCCGTCTCGACCGGCATTACAAAAATACTATTCATTATAGTTAAAATAAATAACTCGTAAAAACAGAGCTTTGACTATAAATCCTAACGCGTATTACTCAAAATAAAGTCTTGGCAGAAATACTGCACCAAAAATAACTCGTTTTGAACGTCCGCGTAAATGTATTCAATATGATTGGTTGTAGGAGTCATATGTGTTTGAGGGACGAATCGCTATCGAAGACCGGACAGAACGGACAGAAAATTGCCTTTTATTATTATAACAAGCAACAAAACCCGTCCAACGACATTCCGCCACCGTTCGGTGGCATGTTGTAACTCCCCTCCAACAGTCGTCTCGACCGGCATTACATGTGCATCGCATAAAAAATACTATTCATTATAGTTAAAATAAATAAATCGTAAAAACAGAGCTTTTTGCTATAAATCCAAACGCGCATAACTCAAAATAAAGATTTGGAAGAAATAATGAACAAAAAATAACTCATTTGAACGTCCGCGCAAATGGCGTAAACGTGTTCAATATGATTGGCTGTAGGAGTCATATGTGTTTGAGGGACCAATCGCTATAGATGACCGGACGGAACGGACAGAAAGGACAGAAACTTTGCCTTTTATTATATAGGATATATAATAGATAGATATGGACAAATTTGGTATCTAAGTTCTTAGAATTGCTAGTACTTTAAAAGGGAACATTTAAGAAGGCTTTGAGAGCATTTTGAAATTTCAGTTTGAGGTACCTATTGGTATTTGAGGTTCAGCCTGGCGAGGGAAAGACTGCTTTGATGACGACCCCAACATGTATCCTGGAGCTCTGTGAGTAAATGTGGCGGTTATAAATCGTCGTGGGTCGTAATTTTGCTAGAGAAGAGTTGCAATTGATCTGCTCCAAATTGCCAATCAGTGGCGTTGTTCTGTTCTGTATTGTGCAGTTTGTTTGCATTTCGGATGCTTGCCTTTACATTGCCATCAGTTTGTGGATCCCAATGTTTTTTTTTAAATTCTTCCGTCACCGTCTTATCAACACTCCAGGATACCGTCAGGTAGTTCTCCGGCTACCATCTCGTTACCAGCTCCATATCCATCTTTTGGCTGAAGTCTCATCCACATCTTCCATCTACAGTCTTTCGCTATATCCATCTCGTTTCCAATATGCATTGGCTTTTGGCTACCACCTTGCAAATTGAATCTCCGCCAACATCACGAACAAAGCATATGAAGAGCTTAGTGATAGTGCTAAAAGTGCTTAAGTAAAAAATACGCATTTTGAGATAAAACGTTTTAATTCAATCGTTTGCTTCTTAATGATATCATTTTAACTTTTTAGGCTTTGAAAAGGTAAACCCAGTTAATTTTTATTGTTTTTAACTTTATACATAAGATTGGTCTAAAAAAAAAGAAGTTAAAAATTCAAAGTTAGATTGAATTTGACCAAATTCTCAGAGGCATGCAAGGAATTCGGTCGATCTATAAGCCTCAAAAAGACCAACATTATGAGACAAGGTACGGACTGCCTCCAAGCAATTTCCATTGAGGGAAACACCTTGGATGTTCTCAAGGATTACACCTACCTTAGCTTTATGAACATATGAACATCACAAGCACACTCTCCCTGGAAAAGGAAATAGAAACCATCATTGGTAATGTCGTAGGGGATGCGGTGGTCGAGTGGCAGCGCGCTCGACTGGCGCACCGATGGTCACGGGTTCGAATCCATGTTACGGCGAGGATTTGTTCCCGGGACTCAGGGCGTCCCTGAGTCACCCAGCTCCGAATGGGTACCTAACACTAGTTAGGCAGCTGGGTAGTGCGTGGAACCCACAAAGCCGTGGCCTGTGAACGCTTGCCAACAGATCATCAGATTATCTTCTGCATAGAAGGAGCGTCTGTATAGATAAGATAAGAAGATAAGAAAGAGTGTGGAACAATGCTTATTGATAGGATGAAAATCACCGTCTTATCAGGCCTGCGTGTTCAGCACACTGAGTGAGAGCCGCCTGCGGTGGACCATCAAGCTACAAGGACGAATACATACATGCTCCATACGCCCGCACACACATACATATATATATATATATATATATATATATATATATATATATATATATATATATATATATATATATATATATATATATATATATATATATAAATTTGATGATAGATTTGTATCCTAATTTATAATTATTAACAGTGATTAGTTACGAAAGATAGAGACGAAGAAAAACCAGTGTTGTCGATTATTTGTAGCATGGCTAAATGTTTGGAACATTTACGAAACATTAGAGCAGTTAATAAAAAAAATAATTAAAATGCCTTCAATTTGCTCAAACTTGTTTGGAAAAGAAAACTTCTATAATTGTTAACTAATTAACTGGGCAGTAGGTTGGTTATCAAAAAGTGAATATTTAAATCGATTTTATGCTCTCTTTCATTCAGTGTTGGAATTCCTGGAAATCAAAGACAATGATTTGTGACACAATTATCTCATCATCTTATCTTATCTGTTACAGACGCTCCTTTTATACAGAAGACTATTGCGTCCTACGCTTAGCTATGGTTCGTGCCTAGTCCTGCATTCTTATTAGAGTTAGTATTAAATGTTGATAAAGTGTTGGTTTTCCTGGTTTCTTCAGGCAACCCATTCCACGCCCGAATTCAGAATGATATATTTGTCTTATTTAACGAAACTAATTTGAATCTTCGAGGTGACCAATTAAATTTTATCAAAACTAAAAGCGTAATATCTGCGCTTGTTGCAAACCCTTTTCTTTACAAATAAAAAACAAACAATAATAAATACATAAAACTTGGGAAAAGGAGAATTTTCTCAGTTTCCAAATCTTTCAAAATAGAGATAAAGATTTGGTTGCTTATTGTCAACACTTAACGGCTCTTCATGCAGACCAGAACCAAAGATTTTGAAGACATTCTTCACTTGGATATTCCCGACTAGCAGTGGAACCCTTCTGGGCACTGAAAAACTCAGATCCCAAACAGAGATAAATACACACTAATACAGGAGCATCTTATTGAAATATTCACAAATGAGGAACTTAAACCATGTTTTAAAAAAGGATACCACAAGTTCTGGTTATATATATTATGGGTTATTGTACAGAAGTTGTTGACTGCTTTCACGTCTTCCATTTGTTTGAACAAGGATTCAGTGCTGTTATGAAACTTCCTTAAAAAACAACTAAAAAACAAAGCAAAAAAAAATAATTAGTACTCAAAGGGGATTTTTGGTAGCCACTCACAAACATTGAGCCGGTCATAAATACACTCATAAAAAAATGATCACGTTTATTCAAGTCATTAACTGTTTTAAATTATGAATTACGGTCACTTCGACCCCGGACGGTTCAACCCGGTCAGTTTGACCACATGACGTTTCAACCCCAGGACGTTTCGACCCCGGTCGGTTCGTCCACGAATGGTTCGACCACGGACGATTCGACCCCTGGCGATTCGACCCCGGACACTTCGACCACAGGAAATTTCCACCCCAGGACGTTTTGACCCGGGACGTTTCGACCCCTTCGTATCTACTCCGTAGAAATTGTTTTGTGTTGTTTTTTTAAATATACTTTTTAAAAAAACTTAATGTTTTTAAAATTAATCTCTGGTATAAAAACAATTTAGCTTAATATTATTATCCATTAAAAATTAAATACAGTTATTTTTAACATTTGATTAACGACGATTAAAAAAAAAGTATATACACGGACAACGAGTCAACATTCAAAGCTAATTCATGATTGTGATAAATGCGCCATTCCTATGACTATGAGGTCCTTCCAAACCTATCTAACTCCACCCCCACCTCGTCCGATGTAATTGGACAGTAAAAAGGTAACGTGGTCAGATAGTCCTTTCTAATGGTGCCTACATTCTCTCTGCCCCCACTCACTTTATTTACCTTCCCCGTAACCCTCGCCAGCACATCGCGTGATGTGGTGGTCACTAAGCCTAGCCTTCGTAACATGTCATTAACGTAAGTCCCGGACAAAATGTAAACAATGAGGTAACGTTCAGTCAGGTGATACGGGCTCAAAAACGTGATTGTTATTGTCTAAACTATTGAAATGTATTTACTTTAAATACTGACAACTTTGTGTGTCTTATTAAAATCAGTATTTCTGCGAGGGAGCTCTCCACGTTTTCAGGAACACAAGAAACAGGAGCGAATGGAATGGCGCGGATTTGTAATGGTTTCAGTGCATGCGAGGTGCGTTGTTCAGCATGCCGACACATTTAAGAAAATAAAAATAAATAAATAAAATACTTTTAAAAATCTTTTTTTTAAAAAGGACACGCTTTTATTTACATATAGAAAGTGCACTAAAAAGAAGACGCACATTGGCTGGAGAGGACATGCCCCCTTTACATTACAGATTTATGTATAATACACAAAACATTTTCCCCAACTGAAAATTGAACCTCGTACCCCCATGTCGGCAATCGGTCACGCTTATATTTCGGTCAGCAAGACTTGATGTTGATAGTACTTTTTTAAAGTTATAATAAAAATTCTTTAAAATTCACGTCTGAAGCCCACACATCTTTTTAAATCCCTTATATTAACTTCGCGGCCGTCTCTGTCGTCATCTCATCATCTCATGGGCGGGCGGGCGGAAAAACAAAAGTCAAAAATGACCCACTTCCCGTGATCCGATCGAGCTGAAATTTGTCACACGGACCCGTCTGACCTAACAATGCATCGTATCAAAATTTCAGATCGATCGATTGTACCGTAATTAAATTAATGCATTTTTAGTTTATCCTTATATGAGGTATGTAATTCAAATTCACGGTTTGTTATTGTTTTTTTCCCACGTGAAAGTTTGAGTTGACGCGTTGAGGCGACCCGTCGAAGCGCCGGGGCACTTTTGTTTACATTTTACGTGTCACGCTGAGCTTGGTCAAGCGAATCGGTGACCAGACTTTTCCCCTCTCACCCTCCACCCCCCCTCCCCAGGGTTATGAAGCAAACTTGAGTTACGACTGATTCAGTCTGTAAATGTTTGAAAATAATCAATACTGTTAGTTATGTCTCATATATAAGGGATTTATAGTCAAAAACTTTGTTTTTACGGGTTTGTTTTTTTACCACTATTTTTTTTTATACCAAACACCTCATAAGCGCCCGCCCAACGTTTTATACCACGGTGATGTCTTCACGTGGTGAACTCATGGATGTCAACAAAGCAGACGGGTACCGATGCTTATATATAGACTATAGATAAACTACAAATGCAATAATTTCAATACGGTACATTCGATGGATCTGAAATTTTGATACAATGCATTGTCATCCAAGATCTATTTGTGGTAAAAATTTTTAGATCTCTAGGACCATCCGAAGTGGTATAATTTTACGTTTCAAGTTTTGAAGGAAGGATGGATGGAAGGAGGATTGGATACAACATTCAAACATTGTGACTTAAATAAAAGCGTGTAAAAATAGAGAAAAAAGAAGGGAAAAAAAATTTCATTTATTTTTGTTATCACAGTTAAAATCTTTAAACGACTGAAATATATACATGTTGGTTTTCTTTATATTGCATCTTTTAACCAAAAACGCAAACAGACAAGTGGATTGGCATTATTTGGTTCAAGTGATGAGCGGGTCTTATTGGCAATATAACCTGCCGAGCTGAACAATAGTTCACATAGCTTTAGATTGTCTCAGCTGAAGTTACTGATATTGTAGCGGATGTTTGGTTTGCAGTTGATTTGCAAGCGAATTGTTAGAATCATGGTAGCAATGTTCCCTTTAAGCAGCGCGGCTGCGCAGATATTTGACCGACGCCACGCAGGAGTTTAGAATCACCGCGCAGAAAATTTTGTAAAATATTGCACACAAAATGGACGTTGTGCAACTTTGCACACTAGTTTTTTTTTAAACTTTGCACACGGACCAAGGGAGCTTAGACTTATAAGGAACATTGCATGGTAGGCAAACGATTTCTCTCAATGGCCACAATAACCTTTATCAACATTTTGAACATTCACGTCAGTCAAAAGTTTAAAACCAAAATGTTAGTGTAATCGTCCGGAAATTTTTATATCTATCTGCCGAAACATTTTGCTTTTTGACTTCCAGTACATTGATAAGTCGATTAAAAGTTTAAAAAAAATTTAATCGTTAAAATTTTTAACGATTAATCGAGAAATTAATCGCTTATTTCCGCCGCCCTAACATATATTATATATATATATATATATATATATATATATATATATATATATATATATATATATATATATATATATATATATATATAAATATATAACAAAACACTGTCAGCAAGAACTAGACTCGCCTTCTTTTGAAATGCAAAAATATATTAATTTAAAAATCCCTCTGTGTTCTCTCGTTTACAATTGCCTTCACAAATTATTTTAGATAGTATGCAAATGAGAAATATTTGTAAAATTCAACTTACTAGATTTTAATGAATTTATTTATCATTATTATTATTATTATTTTATTATTATTATTATTATTTTGAAACGATTCTTGATCAAGAGTCATGTACACTACACTGATGTTCTTTATTTTAAAAAAAAACATTAAAAAAATAAATAATAAATTTACATAGCCTATTATAGCTATGAAATCATTTTCAAAATTATGTTATTTCTGTGGATTTGAAAATGAAAGTTTTGGTTTAAATTTATGAAAATGTGTAAAAATGGCCTTTACAATTCAATGCTAATTTTCTTTGAACCAATAATTTATTATTTTTCAAAATAATAATAATAACAATAACATTAATTTAGACATATTCTTTTCCGCTCAATTGTTTAAATAGAACACACATATTTGAGAACAGCTGTTGAAATACTTACGTCTGAGACTACCACCACCACCCCCTCCCCCGCCCCCACACCCCCCGGACTGGAAGGAATGTACGTAAAAACATTATAGCACTCGGCCTCACAGTTGCATGTAGAGCGTGACGTAAAGAAACTTTACAAGCAAGAAAAACACCGTCCGCGCCTCGTCAAGACACTGACTTCATCGTGGTAAGTAATGTCCTATGTTTACTCGGTTGAACATCGAACAACTTCTTTGTTGTTGTTTAAGAGGAAATTATTTGTCTTGCGTGTTGGGAAGAGGTGTTCTTTAATTTTCAATGTGAGTTTTCAAATATATTTTTGCTGTCGTGTAGGATTTAAAGAAAAAAGGTAAGTAGAGATCTATGTATTTGTTTCAAATTATTATTTCGGTTTTTTTTGGGTAAAAAGTTAAAAGTCGGATATAATTGTAAATTTATTTTTGACTGAATGTGCCCTGCGGTCTGTCTTAAAGACAAGTTGCAAAATTCGTATAGCCGTAGGGAGAATGCTACATAAATTGGTAAAAAAAATGTTTAAAATATTTTGTGCTGTTTTGAAAGAAAACAAATAAAGTTTTTCCTTGACTCTACTGTAATTGTATACAATATGATTTAACGCATTATTTATATAATTTGTACACTACACTTCTTGTCCTAATTACTGGTGCATGAGATGTGTCCTCACTAGGATGTTTGTCCTAGCTACAGGGAACATTCATTTTGTTTTACCAAAATTAAATCAAAACTGGTACTAGATCTGACCCACGGTGTAGCATACGCCGCACGATGGCAGCAATGTTCCCTCTAAGGTTCGTTGGTCCATGTACAAAGTAAAAAAACTCGTGTGCAAAGTTGCACAGCATCCATTTGTGTGTGCAATATTTTACTAAATTTGCTGCACGGTAATTCTAAACTGCTGCGCGGCGTCGGTCAGATATCTGCGCGGCCGCGTAGCTTAAAGAAACATTTGGATGGCAGGCAAGGGACTATAGCAGAACATTTTTAATTTAACAACGATGAAACACGCTTTTTCTTCTTTCTTCACTTCCTTTCCTTCTATATAGTGCGTCTCAGTGCGGTGCGCATAGTGCTGCGCGGTGGGTGTGGGCACACTACTACTACTACATATATGTAGACTGCGTTCTGCTCGCGTCTTGCTTACTTGCTCTAGTTTCTGGCGAATTATATATACTATAGTGCAAAAAAGGGAGAACCGCCCCTGCAACACCCTCACTTGGCACCTATGACCTGTGATTTCTAGACCCTTCTTTCTTCACTCCCTTTTTTCCTATATAGTGGGTCTCAGTGCGGTGCGCATTGTTCGGCGCGGAGCGCGTGTGCACACTACAACATATTATATATAGACTGCGTCTCGCTCGCTCTAGTTTCTGGCGAGTTATATAATTCAAAGATATTGATAGAAAGATTGTATATATATATATAGAGATAGAACTTCGACCTGTTCTCCACCTATGTCGACCTGACCAAAGGCTTTTGACACTGTTGGCAGAGAGGGTCTGTGGAAGATCATGGGCAAGTACGGTTGTCCAAGGAAATTCATCGTCTTGGTGAAACAATTCCATGAGGGCATGCAGGCCAGAGTCCAGGACAGCGGAGAGTTTTCTGATCCTTTCCCAGTCACAAACGGGGTCAAGCAGGGCTGCGTCCTGGCACCAACACTGTTTAGCCTCATGTTTTCCGCCATGCTGACAGAGGCATTCAGGGACGAGGATGTTGGTGTCAACCTGAAGTACCGCACAGATGGCAAGCTGTTCAACCTTCGGAGGCTCCAGGCAAAAACCAAGGTTATGACAGACATCATCAGAGACCTGCTGTTTGCTGATGACTGTGCCCTAAACGCTGTCTCAGAAGCCGACATGCAACGCAGTGTAAACCTGTTCTCCAGCGCCTGCACAAACTTTGGTCTGACAATCAACACTAAGAAGACTGAGGTCCTCCACCAGCCCGCGCCTGGAAGGCCCTACGTGGAGCCCAGCATCACTGTCAACGGCCAGAGACTCAACACAGTGCACCGGTTCACATAAGTAGGCAGCACACTGTCTCAAAATGTCACCATCGATGACGAAGTGAACGTCAGAATTGCCAGAGCCAGCTCCACTTTCGGCAGGTTGTACCCTAATGTCTGGAACAGAAGAGGCATTACCATCCAGACCAAGCTGAAAGTGTACAGGGCAGTGGTGCTCCCCACACTGCTATATGCTTGTGAAACTTTGACTGTTTATCAGCGCCATGCAAGAAAGCTTAACCACTTTAATATAACAAGACTCATGAAGATTCTCGGCATAAAGTGGCAGAACAAAATTCCAGACACAGTGATACTGACCAAGGCAGGTCTCCCCAGCATCTTCACCCTCCTGATGCAGACCCAGCTTCGCTGGGCAGGGCACGTTGTCCGAATGCCAGACGAGAGACTGCCAAAGAGAATCTTCTATGGTGAGCTCAAGTATGGCCAGCGGTCCCACGGTTGGCAAAAGAAACGCTTCAAAGACACACTGAAAGCCTCAATGAAAGCGTTTGCCATCAATCCAGACACGTGGGAACGAGCTGCAATGGACCGATCCACCTGGCGCTCTTCCATCCACGAAGGTGCCAGGTCATGCGAGGCAAACCGGATCACCGCCGCCGAAAAGAAGAGGCAAGCCCGAAAGGCCCATGCTGTCAACCCTCCAGGAGATGTCCCACTCGTCCCTTGTCCTTTCTGTTCCCGAACCTTCCGTGCAAGGATCGGCCTAGTCAGCCATCTGCACACGCACAGACAACCCTCGGATGACTAGAGTGGTCCTCGTCGTATCGACGGACGAACGAACACAGATAGATTGTATAGTTTTAAATCAGGTTGGTAATTTTTCAATCAGGATCCGCAACCACTCGTTAACATTTTTTTCTTTCATACGTTTTGTGAGTATGAGGGTATTAATCGATATAACAATGAAAAACTTCAAATGATTATTCATAAGCACACGCCTTCTATCATATTTACATTACATGATAGTAGTAGGATATTTTGCGCTCGAATACAAGCTATAAAATTGGCGCCTCCCCCCACCCCCTTTAAAAAAATGAATATCCTAGCTTTGATCGCTTATTATTATTTGACGTGGTAAGCATCATTTAAGCGCCCGGTTTGTTGGCGGCCGGGGACATATGTACCCCTGCCCCCTCTCCCTACGCCTCTGATATGAGAGGACAGCATTAGAGCCATCACGTGGGGGATTGGTGCGGGTCGTCCACCCCTGGCGTAACTTACTCTCTTTATTTATGGGAGGATTTGCTAGACGACGGCAGAATTAGTTTTGTGTTTGTGTTTGTGTCACGGTGCGTGGGTGGTCTGGTGGTCTGGTGGATGTGGGTGTGTCTTCGTGGCACCAGTTACACCAAGGAAAAGGAAGGATGCCGCATATTATTTGTAATTGATAACTGCGGCTGGATAGCGAAGCCAATGTCACGCTCGCCTCACAAGCTGAGGTTAGTTAGTTCCTCTCGGGTCGAAGACGGCACATAGGACAGAAGTCATTGATTTCCATTTACGACGATCCGTCGCCAATTGTATTAGGTCTTGATTATTTCTTAGACCCATGGTTGAGCTTTCTCTTTTGATTGTTCTACGTAGGGTTTCTTTTGGTCTTCCTTGTTTTCTTTTGTCTTTTGGTGTCCATATGAAGGCCTGCCGTGGTAGTCTTCTCTCGTCCATTTGAAGAACATGACCGATATAATTCCAACGTTTTCAAGCTGAGGTACGTGGGATCATTTGTATCTCGCACAAAAATTATTTCCTTAAATATTCCTTTTTAGATTATATTATGGACTTATATTATAAGTCACGAACCTAGGGGGGAGTGTCCATACATTTGTGACGACGTGTGACGAAGGGGAGGGGGCTGTTTGAGAAATTTGAAGTCACATCAAAACTTCAAATTTAAATAAAAGTTCCAGTTAAATATTGGATTTCTTACAATTACTTTTATGATGTTTTACATGGCTTTACGCGTGCTCCGATATTAGAGTGCAACATTACACTAAATACATACTAAAATCACAAAAAGTGAAATAGAAAATACAGCTTTTAGGGGGGGGGGTCTAAGTTTTTGTGACGACTCGTGACGAGGTGGATTGAAAAATCGGCCAAAATCGCGTGACGTCATTTATGGATGGCCCCTTAAACTTAAAGTATGTCATTTCCGCTTATTATCTTAATCGGGTAACGCGCATGCTTTTACTTCAAGATATACGGCCGTCGTTGTAAACAGTTTGGACGCACCTGGTCCTTTATCGAGGAAGGTATGAAACTAATGTTTTCTTGGGAGAGTGCGCACGTTTGAATTAAGGGAGACAAAGGGGGGGGGCGGTGCGGGGGAGAAAGAATAAGAGTACACAATACAATGTCAAAGTAGGTAAATACACCATTCTGTAATTCTTTACAAACTTAATTCAAACTGTTGTCGACATTTTAATATAACCCCTTTTCCAATCCATGACGGACTATGGGGCATGTGAAGTAGCGTTCACAAGTTTTCTTCAGCCACCACTAACGAGTAAAGGATTGTCTGTCTTGCCTGCACCGAGAATAGATCCCGTGACTCTCTTATGTCTCTGTTCGGCAGTCCAGCGCGCTACCGCTAGACCACCGCGTTTCACATGAAGATTTATGGATATCAAGATATTTATAATTTGTTCACTAACAATGAAGTTTAATCCGATCGTATTATAACAACAATTCGACCTTGGCTCAGTTTTAATGACAGCAGTTCCTTGAGAAGACACTTACTCCAGTGGATTATTCAAGCACGTTCTTGATCAAAACGTCATTCATCGCTACGCCTACATCAACGACTTTATGCGGCTAAGTATTTTTAAATACCAAACCAGCAATTTTGCTTAGGAGGCCGAGACTTAATCGCACAGTTTTAAGTGGCGGGCCAAGACGGCTTTCTGCTTCTTTACGCCAGCCAAGAGTAGTATCGGATGTGCTCATACTTTAGTTGTTGTCTGAGGCGTGTCAGGGCGATAAAAATGTATAGGGTGTGTAAGAGATAGGAAGAAGTGGTGGGTTAATATGACTAATTTTAAGTAGCAATCTTGACTGTCATGACCACCGAGTAGATAAACTATTTCGCCGCTCACATCTCAAAGTTGTGGTGGGGGGGGGGCAAACAATATAGAGATAAATAGGAATAAATTAAGCGTGTGGCGGGCATTGTTATCTGATGTATTGATAGGAAATAAATGTTACCGTATGTCTGTACCTATAGATTTAATGTAGTTCAGTCGATTACTATTTGAGTACTAGAGAAGTTCCCCTAATAGAAGGTTAGATATCGCTTGACATGGTAACGTTTATTTGTAATGGACTCGGTTTTCCATCTCTCTCTCTCTCTCTCGCTCTCTCTCTCTCTCTCTCTCTCTCTCTCTCTCTCTCTCTCTCTCTCTCTCTCTCTCTCTCTCTCTCTCTCTCTCTCTCTCTCTCTCTCTCTCTCTCAGTTCTTGAATGTGTGTCTTTTTCTAGGTCTTTCCATGGCGTTCTGTGAGTCTCTGTCTTACTCTGATTTTCAAATTTGTCTTTCTCTGTGTTTTTCTCCCTGCCTTTCTCTCTTGTCATTATCTGAGCCTTTCTCTTTGTTTTGTCTCTAAATTGTGCTCATTGACTTTGTCTCTGTCTCTTTATTTGTCGTTCTCTCCATCTTTCTCTCTATCACTTATCTCTCTTGGAAGTCATGGTTCTTATCATTGCCATTGCATCTAAATGCTTTGTCTAAGATCCGTACAGCGACTGTAATCATATGTAACTAGCACCTAACACCTAACATATCGGTCTACGGCGTTGCCTGCCAGAGGTTGTCGGTTTCGAGTTGCAGGTCGCGGTCAGGTCCGCCGACCCACGTCCCTACTCGTCCGCCGACCCACGTCCCTACTCGTCCGCCAACCCACGTCCCTACTCGTCCGCCGACCCACGTCCCTACTCGTCCGCCGACCCACGTCCCTACTCGTCCGCCGCCCACGTCGCTACTCGTCCGCCGAGCCCCATAGAGACCACCCCTTCTCGACGGTAAGATTATAAATATAAATTATATGTTTATAAATACATATATAAATTATACATTATTTTAAATATATGTATATTTTAAACGAACTGATATTACATCAATACTGAAAATCCAGTTATGGTTACAAGTAGAGGATTTGTTGGAAACGAAAGAAACTCATCTGAGAAACGAAGTATGTCAAATTATCCGGAATTCGGGCGTGGGATGGTTTGCCTGAAGAAACCAGGAAAACCAACACTTTATCAACATTTAAATCTCTAATAAAAATGCAGGACTAAACACAAACCATAGATAGGTGTAGGACGCAATAATCTTCTGTATAGACGGGGCGTCTGTAACTGATAAGATAAGATAAGAGAAAGGAAACTCGGATTATCAACCCGCTGACCTCCCTTTCTACGGGCTGAGAAATGGTTTGAAAAATAGCAAGCACCAAAAAGTAATTTATTAACGAAACTATTTATCAGCATATTACTTTTAAAAAATTGCAGAACAAAACAACAGCAAAGCTCAGTTCCACTGGTTTGTATTGTGTATTGACCTTTGGTTCCGTCCCCCATAGAGTTTATTTGTGACCTCGGTATGTCTGTAGGAGTTGTCACGAGTGGCATAAGTTTTATGTGTGGGAGTTGTCATGCATGAAATGTCTGTGGGAGGGGGGGGGCTGTCAATGGCTCTGCCTCATAGAGTGCACGACGATTTTTTATAGTTCTCCACTACTTATTTATATAATGCTATACACTCCTTTATTGTCTTTTTTTTTAAAACAGGCTCGTCTTTCGCTGAGAATGCTATACTGATATAAAGTATTGATTTCATGAGAAAAATGGTTTGAAAAGAACGTGTTTTGTTGTATGGGGCCGCATGACATATTTTAAAAGAAATGTTTCATAATAAAGGCTTTTGGGGGCGGTGTGTGGGTGGGGGGGGGGTAAAGTAAGTTTGTGGGCTTCTCAACACATTTGTCCAGATTTTTCGAAAGATTCTTTTTACGGAGATGTAGGTTTTGACTTGGATATTTGATGAAAGCGTAAATGGCATAAACGATCCCTTGACATAATTTGGAGCGTCAGTTTTTTCGAGGAAATATACACCTTTTGATTAGTTCAATTTCTCGTAGTCACTTTGCCACAAGAAAGGGTAGACTACTGCATTATTTCAATGAGTCATAGTTAGATTGATTCGTTGAATGGTAAACTCAATGCCTGGATTTTTTAAGTGATGGATAGTGAAGTCAATAGTACGCTCGCCCCACAAGCTGAGGGGCGTGGGAGCTAGCCCACGTTAAAGCCACAATAAAAATGTTGATGAACGACTATCGCTAAAAAAAGTCCTCCGCTGACCTGGTGAGGAGATGGGCGCCGCCAAGGTGTACAAAGCCCCGAGAAAGTTCTAATTTAAACATTAGAACCCCCTACGACCACGAAGTTATGGGACACACACAAAAAATAATAATAATATATCCACGGTCGAAGGTTGAATAGGACAATTTTAAAACAAATGTTGCAGTTTTTCCTCTCAGTGGCCCAATCTATTTATGGTTGCGCTGATGGTTTATTGGGCCGTATCGTTAGACCGAACAGTAAGTAACATCCTAGTTGTAAGAGCGTTGATGACAGTCATTTAACGTGAGGTTTTGTTTAATTAGCATGCGGAATGGCCGTGCTGGCAGTGAACACTGCAATTCTGGTCACACTGGCGGCAGTGCCCCCTATCGGACAGCTTAGCAGTAGTGACCCTAGCAGTGGTGTCCCCCATCGGAAAGATTAGTGATCCCAGCGGCAGTGCCCCCTATCAGACAACTTAGAGGCCCCAGCGGCAGTGCCCCCTATCAGACAATTTAGAGACCCCAGCGGCAGTGCCTCTATCAGACAATTTGGAGACCCCAGCGGCAACGCCCCCTATCAGACGATTTAGAGACCCAAGCGGCAGTGAACATTTTTTGACATCATTGTCCTCTGCTTTTGACTTCTAATTCAGCACAGTGAATCCTAATTTGTTGAACTCTAAGAAATCTTCTCAGTGGATCCGTCACAGTTTCAAGGAATTCCTAAATGCTTCTAACTTGTAATATAATACCTTTTGTTTTTGAGGCTTCTATCCTATTAACTCGTGAAGGATTCCGGATTCAAATTCAACACTTCCGGATCTGTCGTCAATTTTTTCAAAACGCTCGTAAACACGTTTTGTGAATTGCTAGAGAGCTGAAATTTTCACAGTAGGTTCGGCTTGTAGGGAGGATAAAGCTATTACATTTTCAGATCGATCGAATTTACCGTAATTACATTAATGCATTTTTAGTTTATCTCTATATGTAGCGGCCAGCATTTGTTTACATTTTACGAGTCACGCTGAGTTAAGTTCAGCCATCCGTGACGAAACATTTTAACTGCCCGCTCCGTTTAATAACAAAGGGTATTTAAGGCAATCACATTCTGTAAATGTTTGTCGCGTGTAAGCATGATAAATACTCTTGAGTTATGTCTCATATATAAGGGATTTATAGTCAAAAACTTAGTTTTTACGGGGCTGTTTGATTCAATCCCTTATATTAACTTCCTTTGTTTTTACGGGGTTGTTAAATTCAATCCCTTATATTAACTTCACTGTCATCTCTTGGGTTCGCAGGCGGTCGGTCGGGCGGAAAAACAAAAGTCAAAAATAAAAAAAGACCCGCAAAAACAAAGTTTTTGACTATAAATCCCTTATAAATGAGACATGCTATAAGTATTGATTATGTTCAAACGCGACAAACATTTACAGACTGAATCTGCCTTAACTCCCATTTACTGTATAACCGGGTGGGGGGAGAGGGGAAAGGTCTGGTCACCGATCACTTGACCGAGCTCAGCGTGACACGTAAAATGTAAACAAAAGCACGCCGGCACATCGATGGGTGGCGTCAACGCGTGAACTGGTACGTGGAAGAAAAACAATAACAAACTGTTAAATTGAATTACATATTATGTTGTATAGAGATAAACTAAAAATGCATTAATTTAATTACTGTATGTTCGATCGATCTGAAATCTTCATACGATTCATTGTTAGTTGACACGAGTCTATGTGCCAAATTTCAGCTCGATGGCATCACGGGAAGTGGGTCATTTTTACCACGTTTTTATTAACTCACTTTCGTTTCTGTGGCATTGTTTGTTTGTGTGTCTGTCCAAGATTTTTCAAATCTGCCAACGTAAAATTGAACCACTTCTGATGGTCCTAGAGATCTCAAAATTTTACCACAGATAGATCTTGGATGACAATGCATTGTATCAAAATTTCAGATGGAACGAATGTACCGTAATTAAATTAATGCATTTCTTAGTTTATCTTTATATAAGCCTCTCTTCCCGCCTGCCGTAGTTTAATTTTACGCGAGGAGTTCACCCCGTGACCTCATCGCTTTGTTATTAAACGTTGGGCGGGCGCTGATGAGGTGTTTGGTAAAATAAGAAGAGGTAAAAAATATTTTTAAAAACAACGTTTTTATTAGTGGACTAAAAAGAATAAAATAAATAAAAGTAAAAAAATGATTTTTAAAAATCACGTTTTTAGAAGTGGACTAAAAAGAAGAAAATAATTTAAAACTTCTGGAGGCATCATTCAATGTTGCATATCTTATTGCAACAAAAAAAAGAAGCCCCACGCCCCACACCATTGGAGAAACTTTGGTGAAGACTTTTGCTCTGGAGATAGTGGAACTGATGTGTGGTCACCAGTCACCAGCAGAGGAAGCAGGTTGAGAAAGTTCCTTTGTCCAATAACACTATTCATTCCAGGATTAGTGACATGGCTGCAGACTTTCTGGATCAAGTCTTGTGCAAGATGAGAAGCAGTCCTTTTCCATTTAGCATGCAGCTGAATGAATCCACTGATGTAGCACAATGCAGTCAGATTCTTGCATTTGTGAGATATGTTCACAGTGGATTGCTGAAGGAGGAATTTCTCTTTTGTAAGCCACTCTTAGCTACTAGCAAAGCTGCTGATGTGCAGCAGCTAGTCAGGATATTCTTCAATGAAAACCATTTTGACTGGACTTCAAGAATTTATTCAATTTGTACAGGTGGTGCTCCCTACACGCTAGGTAATAAGTCAGGATTTTTAGCACTGGTAAAGAATGAAATTCCAGATATTGTTACTACACAGTGTATCCTTCATCGTCAGGCCTTGGCATGCAAAACTCTACCTCCAACCTTGAAGTCAGTTCTTTTTACTGCAGTCCAAGTTGTAAATTTTATCCGCTCACATGCCTTGAACCACTGCCTCTTCAAGTTGTTCTGTCAGGAGGTGGGCTCTGAGCATGAAGTTCTACTCTAACACACTGAGGTGCGCTGGTTGTCCAGGTGACGGATACTTTCTCGGTTAGTAGAACCGAGAGTGGAGCTTGCTATTTTCTTGCGATAAAAAGAGAGTGACCTTGCTGACAAGTTTGACTGTCCAAATTTCATTCATTACTTGGTATACCTGGCTGACATCTTCTCCATCTTGAATGAGTTGAACACATCTCTCTAAGGACCTGCTTCGAAAGTAATGGATGCTACTAAGAGATTGCAAGCCTTCCTTAACAAACTGCCACTATTCCAGCGACGACTAGAAAAGTACAACTTGGACAACTTTCCATTCTTGGATGAAGTTGTAATATTTGGTGCAGAAGGAAGCACTGAGGGATCACTGCCCGACAACATCAAAGGGGAAATTTCAGAGCATCTTTCAACATTGCAAAGGTCATTTGATGGGTATTTCTGTCAAGAAATTGCTAGGAAAGACCTTTGGATTCGCAATCCTTTTCTCTGTGACTTGAACAACATTGATGACAGTGACCTTGTTAAAGATGACCTGATTGATTTGAGAACCAGAGAAGTACTGGGGAGTGCCTTCAGTTGCAATACCTTGATTGAATTTTAGTGAGCCCAGCTAGATTCCTACCCACAACTAGCCAAGAGGGCAGTACTGACTCTCCTTCCATTTTCCACAACCTATCTCTGTGAAGCAGGATTCTCCACACCTTTGACGATTAAAACCAAGGAAAGGAATAAGTTGAATGCAGAGGATGAAATGAGAGTTGCTTTTTCCAAAACAGTCCCCAGATTTAAATCGCCGATTGATCATAAGAAGCAGCAGATCTCTGTTTAAATTCCCTTTTGCCTATTGTCAAAACTGTTATGTTCCTAAAATAAACATAGCTTATTATGCATTTTCTGAAAGTTTCACGAGGGGGTGCATGAACTTTGTTTGGGCATCTGAAGGGGTGCATGGACCCCAAAAGTTTAGGAACCACTGATTTAAACGAACAATTTAATATGCAATAATTGTGTTAAAAACCAATTTAAATAGGATTTCTGTTTTTAAGACTTTAAATTACGTTTGCCTTATAGCATAGCAGTATATAATACATGACAGCACAGTTAAGGGCCAAGGGTTATTATGTATATAAAAGTTCATTGAAAATGATTGAAGTGATGTCTCAGGGCTTTAAATTGTTGGGAACATACAAAAATCGGTTATTTAAAAAATGCACGCGTGAGCCTGCTGACAAGACGGCACAAAGCAACGAACCAAATAGGCAAAAAGCCTTCGTCAGCGATTAAACAAAATCACATAGAAATTAGAAAAAAAACATAGCTGCAGTGTTGGTTTCAAGAAGACATCAACCAGAAAGTAGACGGCTTCTTAAACCTACTGTCAGCCATACCCTCTACCCTTCTTCACATCCTAAATCCTGTAAGTGGATCCTTTCTGTCAACTTCCTCGCCTCCGTCGAAGTTTGTCTGGCCTGCTTGATATCATTGACCCTACCCATTTACTTCCTTTGAAGCAGACAGAGTCAGGTCGCCCTGGCCTGTTTCATTACTCACTTTCCCTAAGACCAAAGAATCCAGCATTACACAGCTCTGGAAATAACCTCTCTTAAATTATGTGTTTTATATTATTCGTTCACACCTTAATTATCATTTTCATGAAAAGGTGCACGAACCGCAGTCGTTTCTATAACCTGACACGTAGAAGAGTACGTTGGGCTGGGGACAGGTCCTTGATTTGTGCGTCATCTGATACATCTGTCTACCTGCTTTATCGTGTTCACAAGTTTAACTTGAGCTTCCAGTTATGTGAAGCAGCCCTAACAGCCTCGACACAACATTTCCATGTTGTGTAATATTTTGGCATTGAGCGGGTGAGGGTGGGACGGTGGGCGAGTTCCCAAAACCTAGCGTCCAACAGTGCTACAATGTTAAGAATGAAATATTGCCCCCCAAAATGGGTGTTACGGAGGTGTCCGGATAGGAGGGTGGGGACAGCTACAGGAGGGCAATACATCATAGTGGAGTTTACGAGCAAGGGCCGTAGGATGAGTGTGGGGACTGTGACAGGAGGGCAATACATCATAGTGGAGTTTACGAGCAAGGGCCGTAGGATGAGGGTGGAGACAGTTACAGGAGGGCAATACATCATAGTGGAGTTTACGAGCAAGGGCCGTAGGATGAGTGTGGGGACTGTGACAGGAGGGCAATACATCATAGTGGAGTTTACGAGCAAGGGCCGTAGGATGAGGGTGGAGACAGTTACAGGAGGGCAATACATCATAGTGGAGTTTACGAGCAAGGGCCGTAGGATGAGTGTGGGGACTGTAACAGGAGGGCAATACATCATAGTGGAGTTTACGAGCAAGGGCCGTAGGATGAGTGTGGGGACTGTGACAGGAGGGCAATACATCATAGTGGAGTTTACGAGCAAGGGCCGTAGGATGAGTGTGGGGACTGTGACAGGAGGGCAATACATCATAGTGGAGTTTACGAGCAAGGGCCGTAGGATGAGGGTGGGGACAGTTACAGGAGGGCAATACATCATAGTGGAGTTTACGAGCAAGGGCCGTAGGATGAGGGTGGGGACAGTTACAGGAGGGCAATACATCATAGGGGAGTTTACGAGCAAGGACCGTAGGATGAGTGTGGGGACTGTGACAGGAGGGCAATACATCATAGTGGAGTTTACGAGCAAGGGCCGTAGGATGAGGGTGGAGCCAGTTACAGGAGGGCAATACATCATAGGGGAGTTTACGAGCAAGGACCGTAGGATGAGTGTGGGGACTGTGACAGGAGGGCAATACATCATAGTGGAGTTTACGAGCAAGGGCCGTAGGATGAGTGTGGCAACAGTGATAGGAGGGCAATACATCATAGTGGAGTTTACGAGCAAGGGCCGTAGGATGAGTGAGGAAACAGTGACAGGAGGGCAATACATCATAGTGGAGTTTACGAGCAAGGGCCGTAGGATGAGTGTGGCAACAGTGATAGGAGGGCAATACATCATAGTGGAGTTTACGAGCAAGGGCCGTAGGATGAGTGTGGCAACAGTGATAGGAGGGCAATACATCATAGTGGAGTTTACGAGCAAGGGCCGTAGGATGAGTGAGGAAACAGTGACAGTAGGGCAATACATCATAGTGGAGTTTACGAGCAAGGGCCGTAGGATGAGTGTGGCAACAGTGATAGGAGGGCAATACATCATAGTGGAGTTTACGAGCAAAGGCCGTAGCATGAGTGAGGAAACAGTGACAGGAGGGCAATACATCATAGTGGAGTTTAAGAGCAAGGGCCGTAGCATGAGTGAGGAAACAGTGACAGGGGACAACACTTTATAGCATCCCCTTGGAGCCAGGGCATTGGCTGTGAACGGAGAGTGAGGCCGTAACAGGAACAGGCAAACACATGATAGTGGAGTATAGGAACGCAACGTTGAAAACTACACAGAGCCTCTTTCATGCTTGTCCCCCCCCCTACCCCCTCAAATAAATGATGGCATTCCGCAGACTAACAACACACGACAACGTTGAAGCTGATCTCCGCCATTAATTTCACAGCAAGACGAATTCATTTCCTAAGTGCAGGTTGGTCGCTGCACGAGAAACATGGGCGACATAGTTGAGTTAATGGAAATACTTTATAAGTGCCAGCCCGCAGCCCATTTCTTTTTAAATGGGAAATCCTCCCATCAAAAAAAATTCCAAATCTATAAAGTCTGGATTTAATATTTATAACGTAAACCAGAGTTAGCAAATTTATTTTTAGTTTTAAAATTGCTTTTCCTTGCATATAAAGTCCTGAGGTATAAGTCTTACATAACTCACTCTACGTGAAAGATCTCAGGTAAGCCTAGTACTCTTTATTTTAATGTAGTTTTTGTCTGGTGTAATAAATGTTGTAGATGCACACAATGCACAATGTTGTACATGTGCACAATGCGCGATATCGTACATGCTCACAATGTGCAATATTGTACTATTGCAAAATGCGCAATTTTGTACATGCACACAAAGTGTAATATCGTACATGCACATAATGCGCAATAGTGTACAAGTGCACAATAGCGCAATATTGTATAGGCACGCAATGCGCAATATCTTACATACACCATGCCAAATTTGAATATGCCCAACATGCCCTTTTTAACATGCACACCATACTCAATCAATGGCGTAGCGAGGGGGGGGCAGGGTGTGGGGCAAATCAGTTGCGTAACAACGACTTGTCTTGGCATAGGGCAGTTCTTCGCAATTAACTTTGCTTAAACGGTGCTTTAAACCTGGTTTGCTTTACACGCTGATCCCACCGAAACGAACTCTCTAAACTATTTTTGATACATTAGAACGTTGTTACGCGTTCTTTTCCATGTCCACACACCGTCAGAAAGATCAACAGGCATGACACAGACTTCTAGATTACAAAATAGTCAATACAACAGGGAGCCATTTTGGGTAATTTCAAAAGCTATAGAAAAACCGACAGAAGCAGACGAAAAGCTAAACACACGAAAGGATAGTAATAATACATACGGCTATTAATTTTAACTTGGAAATACAACACAAAGATAACTTAATACAACTCTCAGATAGACATAGGGATAAAACACATTTCTAATTCAGCATGCAAGAACAAACAAATGCAAATTCTCGTTCTTTCCGTCCGGAATTCGGACGTCGAATGGGTTGCCTGAAGAAACTAAGAAAACAAACACTTTATCAACATTAAAAAATCTAATAAGAATGCAGGACTAGAGAGACAGATTCAGGAACTTTGATAAGTCGCAATGAAATATTTTTCTTTCTAATTTTTTAGACATCTGGAAATATGTAATTTATGTACTCAATGATGCCCAAAATTATTTACAAAGGTGTAGTGCTTAAAAAATGCCCTGCGGAGGCTACCCACATAGAAACTTAAGGAATACGTAAATAATGCTATAACTTAAGCTAAAAAGATTTACTGGGCACCTCGTAATTTTAATTGAACCTTCCAGTCACAGAACGAGAGACCAAATTTTGGAGATAAAAGTGAATAGGTGGCCATGTTATGTAAAAAAATAAGTTGAGAGGAAGTGTTTTTTCTTCGTAAGATAAGGCTATCGGCTATTGTAGGAAATTTATGTAAGTCTTAGGCTGGTAAAAAAATTAGAAAATAAATATGATTAGGCTCGAGGTTGCCCTGTGTTATATACAACTGTCATAAGATATGCCAGGTGCGAGGGAAGCTTCTCTAAAAATAAGTTAAGGAAAAATTAATTACCATAGCATGAACCTATTTTTCGGGGTGGGGGTGCGGAAAACCTGGGTTCTGCCCCGGGCGGCACGTACCCACGGTACGCCACTTTGCCCAATGACATATATGCACACTATACCCAATATCATACATATACGTCATGCCAAATATCATATATGCACACTATACCCAATATCATACATATACGTCATGCCAAATATCATAGATGCACACCATACCCAATATCATACATATACGTCATACCAAATATCATATATGCACACTATACCCAATATCATACATATACGTCATGCCAAATATCATAGATGCACACCATACCCAATATCATACATATACGTCATACCAAATATCATATATACACACCATTCCCAGGATCATACATATACGCCATGCCAAATATCATATATGCACACCTTTGCTAGTAGCATACATATACGCCATGCCAAATGTCCTATATGCACACCTTTCCCAGTATCATACATATACGCCATGCCAAATATCATATATGCACACCATTCCAAATATCATACACGCACATCACGCCTTATTTTGTTCACGACCGTCATGACGAATGCCCTTTTCTGTACATGCACATTATTCCACATGTCATATATGCACAACATGACAATGTCGTACATGCACACCTTGCTTTGTGGTGTGCGGGCCGGATGTCGTTTTCATTATGTCATCAAATATTTCAATAACTAAATGACTTGCACTCACGTTTCTCTTGTAAAGCTTTCCCCATCTCCCCTACCCCAGTCTCTCTTACCGACATCTGACAAAGTGACAATGATTGTATAAACCTGAACAATTTGCCTCGATTTCATTCGTCAAATACTTTGAAAATTGAATTGTAAAATCGCAATGACTTACCCATAAAGGGTGGGGGTATTCAAAGAATGTTTAACAGGTCTGTTAAAGTGGATCTGAAAGACTTGGCAGTGTAAGATACGAGCGAATGTGGGGTATGTAAACAGCACTGATGATAGGCCATCGGCATTTCCGACAATAAACCCTCCCCACTTTTCCAGTGCGCTTCTGATTAATTTCCGATCTGGATAAATATTTAAATGTGAGTAACACGTTGAAATTCTATCAATGATTTTAAAGTTATGTCATTTTGATGGGTGTCTACATGGTAAAAAAATAATTGGATACACATTTTAAAGAAGTAAATTGATGGTGTTTGCATGGGATTGTAAAGCTCACTAACATAGAAACGCTACGATAGATTGGATAAAGATTTATTGTTGACGTTCAAAAAAACTATCCACTTATATATTATAAGCACAGTTGACTTTGCCTAAGGAGTATGTCTCTGTGCCCATGTATTCATCTCTCGAAGCTAAGTATATTTCTCTTTGTGGCATATGTTTTTTTCTCTCTCTATCCCCCTCTCCCCCCCCCCACACACACACTCTCTCTCTCTCTCTCTGGCTTTATTTTCTGTATCACGCATTTATGCCTTCTTCTTGTCTTTTGTATGCATCCTCTTCCATGGCTGTAATTTTTCTCTCTGCAAATGTGTATTTCTCTCTGCTATATTCTGCGTTCCGTTTGTCATTTGCGTCGCTGTCTCTTTCTCTCTCTCTCTCTCTCTCTCTCTCTTTATCTCTACTTAAGTTACATGTCTTATTTATCTTATTCGCTGTCGTGTCTTTTTCTCTGCGACAAGTCTTTCGCTCTGCCATGTAGATTTGTCTTCTATACCCTATGACATCCCTCTCTGTCAGACTTTATCTCCGCCCTATACATCTCTTTTTACCACATGCAATTCTCAGTGTCACGTTCATCTATCTAATTACTTTCTACATGTTATTTTCTTCACTACCCTACAAAAAATTTTGACATAACATTAGGTACTAACATTAACGCGACTGCCCTGCTGAAAATGTTAGATGACTTCCTTGTTCTCCTGCCATGCAGAAACGGTAGATATAAATTATATCCACGTAAAGGCGAAAGAAACTTTACAAAATCCCGTTAACCTTGCGTGGCTGGCACAACCCATGCGATAATTAAACAACCCGTAAAAACAAATTTTGTGACTATAAATCCATTATATATGAGACATAACTAAAATTATTGATTATGTGCAATATAATAAGCAACGCGCGACAAACATTTACAGACTCAAACTGACTGAACCCCCTTGCTGTAAACACGGGATGTAGTCATCGATGGCTGAAGTGAACTCAAGTGACAATAATGTCAACAATAGCAGACGGATAGAGATAAACTTTAAAAATGCTTTGATTTAATTACGGTAAATTCGATCGATCTGAAATTTTAATACAATGCATTGTTAGGTAACACGAGTCTATGTGCAAAATTTCAGCTCGATAGCATAATGGGAAGTGGGTCATATTTTACTTTTGTTTTTCCTCCCGCCAACGACAAGACGGTGAAGTTAATATAAGGGATTTAAAAACCTCGTGTTTTGTCTCATTTGAAATCAAGAGGTTGAATGCAACTTGTTCTGCAGACGTGACTTCGACATTGCAATAGCAAGAGATTGCAAAAGAAGCACCAACAATGTCTCAGATACCATCAAAACTTATCTTTGAAAAACAGCAACTGAGCCCTTCACACTTGATAGGCAGGGGCCAGACTTAGACTTGACAGGGGCCCCAAGCTATTTGAGATATCGGGGCCCTTTTGAAGTGCAGATATTTGAATGTCAGTACCAAATATGAAGAAAAAATCCGGGGGCCCCCAATAAGGCTGGGGCCCTAAGCTGTAGCTTGTTTAGCGAAAAAGTCAATCCAGCACATGTGATGGGACTGTACTTTACGAGGAACAATATTTTTTTAAAAAGCAAAACGTATGTTTTATTACCAAACTCTAATCATTGTCATTACTTCAATCGGTGGTCGAGCGGCATGCGCGCTCGGCTGGCGTTGAGGTTTCGAGACTCTGTGAAGACATGTATGTATCTGTTCCCGGGGCTAAGGTGTCCCCCCTGAGTCCACCCAGCTATGATTTACCTGACATTCGTTAGGGAAACAAAGGTCGGATGTACATTATACCACCTGATCCATTTACAGCCGTGACCCGTGAACGCTGCGTCACTTGCCAACAGGCCAGCACGTTACGTGCGTTCTAATAAGAAGGAAGGACGCAATAATCGTCCGTAATGTTAAAAGTTGTGTTTGACGAAACAACTTTTTGTTTTAATTTAAATTTTGAATTAAAAATTATTATTTTCCATTTTACCCTTTTTTGAATAAAAAAAAATTAAATGTTACATTCTCTTTTAGGGTCAAGGTTATCCAAGCTCTTATGACCCGGCTCATAGTTTTTATGACAAGCCTCACCTAATAGTTATCTCTTCTCAGTTGTCGCAACCGACCCGTCCAAATCCCCGGCCTACGCCGTGCACACGGTCAACTTGTGCCCAACCGTCCCTCGTCTACACCAGTGCTTCTCAAACTTTTTAGTATGGCGGACCGGCAGGATTTTTTCCCATTGCACAAGGGACCGGTGCACTCTCCTCCCTGCACTGACAATTTTGTCTGTCCTTTTTTGATAACATTTGCGGACCGGCGGCGGATGGTCCACGAACCGACAACGGTCCGCGGACCACCACTTTGAGAAGCACTGGTCTACACGACAGCCGATATTCCTTCTCGTGTCAAATCTATGCAAGTAACTCCGTGTGGGACAGTGCTCAGTCCTCATCTGGGTGATGAGCGTTACGAATTGTTTCCACTAGGGGTCGCTATTGCCTGGCCGCGGCATGAACTGGTTAACTTTTCTGGGCCGAAAATAAGCCTATACGTAGGTTACGTTACATCCACGCTGTCTCGTGTAACGTCCAGCAGAACGAGCTTGGTCTGCACTCGGCCTCGTATCTACCCCCTCGGCCAGTAACTTTGTTTTTTTTTCAAATTGAGTTTTATCCATACACAGAGCAAACTCAATCAGTATCGGTAGATGGTCGCTACCTATTTCTTTCAACGCCTGTAACCTTTGCGTCGACTCTAGGTCCACCGAGAGACCAGAGATTGGCTTTAGGTCAGTGTTGGACTCCATGCTGTGTGTGCAGAAGTGTCGGTGCACTGTCTGCATTCTGTAACCTGATGAGGCTCGTTTTAATACAGACTTCCCTGATGCAACGGCGTGACGAGATCCATTCCGGGCAGCCCCATTTGTGAGATTGTGCATGACCCTCCACCCCCTCCCCCCCACTACGATTGTTCTATCAAAATGTGCCTCGTTACCCGTTGGTAAACGGATCGTGTTGTAGACGTTCGTGATAGTGTAAGCCTAGCTATGCCTTTATAACTCTCACTGTGAGACCTCTGCCTTGATCACTCTCACTGTGAGACCTCTGCCTTGATCACTCTCACTGTCAGACCTGTGCCTTGATCACTCTCACTGTCAGACCTCTGCCTTGATCACTCTCACTGTCAGACCTGTGCCTTGATCACTCTCACTGTCAGACCTCTGCCTTGATCACTCTCACTGTCAGACCTCTGCCTTGATCACTCTCACTGTCAGACCTGTGCCTTGATCACTCTCACTGTCAGACCTCTGCCTTGATCACTCTCACTGTGAGACCTCTGCCTTGATCACTCTCACTGTCAGACCTGTGCCTTGATCACTCTCACTGTCAGACCTCTGCCTTGATCACTCTCACTGTGAGACCTCTGCCTTGATCACTCTCACTGTCAGACCTGTGCCTTGCTCACTCTCACTGTCAGACCTCTGCCTTGATCACTCTCACTGTCAGACCTCTGCCTTGATCACTCTCACTGTCAGACCTCTGCCTTGATCACTCTCACTGTCAGACCTGTGCCTTGATCACTCTCACTGTCAGACCTCTGCCTTGATCACTCTCACTGTCAGACCTCTGCCTTGATCACTCTCACTGTCAGACCTGTGCCTTGATCACTCTCACTGTCAGACCTCTGCCTTGATCACTCTCACTGTGAGACCTCTGCCTTGATCACTCTCACTGTCAGACCTCTGCCTTGATCAATCTCACTGTCAGACCTCTGCCTTGATCACTCTCACTGTGAGATCGTCCGCATTGTAATCGCACTTACCTCGAGTACCTCCATAGTCAAATAGTTCCGGGCCGCTGTGGCGAGATCCAAATCACGTCGGTCGCACTTACAAATTAAATTAAAATTAATCGGTTAATCTGCCTTCAGAAAAATAATTCACGTTAACGACAATATCATTTATTACACAATATCATTTATTACACAATATCATTTATTACACAATATCATTTATTACACAATATCATTTATTACACAATATCATTTATTACACAATATCATTTATTATACAATATCATTTATTACACAATATCATTTATTACACAATATCATTTATTACACAATATCATTTATTACACAATATCATTTATTTCACAATATCATTTATTACACAATATCATTTATTACACAATATCATTATGGAGACCACGTTAAGTTTGTCTAAAAATGAATATCTACAAACTAACGTAAGGAGATTTTTTGATGATCAGACATGAACACACTCTTCTGTCACACACTGAACGATCACTTTTAAGTTCGGACGTGACGTTTTGAGCAGAATTTTTAATTCATTCACCGGAATGTCAACAGAAGTTTACCGGAAATTCTTGAGATATGGATTGATTTCGCAGTTTCACGGAAAAAATGTACAAAAAGAAATGTGCTCCAACGAAACCAAAAATATGGGCAATTTTTACCAACACGCAATGAGTACTTTGATGCCAAGTCTTGGTATGCATTTAACTAACGATATTGTTAACATCCGTGTTAAGATGATGATTGTTTCTTGTATAGCAACTTTTGTCCCTGCTAGTCCGGCTAATCACCACGTCTTGTTTTCAAAACTCTTTAAAATTTTTTAAATAAATTCTTAAAATTTTTCTTAAATGTTTCTTTGTCATTCTCTCAATGACTTGGGCGCAGTTGCTACCCCGGGGGACTTCTTTCTGCGTCCATCCACTTTTAGGAAATTTCAGAAAGCACTGTGTAGAGGAACGCAGCCCTTTTAAAGATACGTGTTTTGAAGTAAGTCTTTCAAATATACAGCCGCGTCGCAGGATTTTCGAACGCTCAGCCTAAGCAACCTTGTTCATTATTGTTAGTCTCTACTTGTGTACCCGTAACGTACATTCCAGGTTGCTGAACCACTTCCACACCAAAAGCCTAAGAAAAATTCTCAATATAAAATGGCAGGAAAAAGTTCCAGACACCGAAATATTAGCCAGGTCAGGACTCCCCAGCATCCACACTAGCCTCATGAAAAGCCAACTACGCTGGGCGGGGCATGTAGTGCGCATGCCCGACCATGGCCTACCCAAGAGGCTCTTCTATGGTGAACTTACCGAAGGGCATAGAGCACGCGGAGGTCCACGTAAGCGCTACAAGGATGCACTTAAAACTGCTCTGAAGGCATTCGACATCGGACATGACTCCTGGGAAGCAGCAGCCAGTAACCGAGCCCACTGGCGCTCTACGATATGGAATTGCGCAGCTGCCTGTAAGGCTAATAGACAACAGGCTGCCAAGTCAAAACGTCAAGCCAAGAAGGACCTATCCAAAACCCTCCTGAAGGGACCCCATCCATCTCTTGTCTGACATGCGGACGCCAATTTCGTGCCAGAATAGGGTTAATAAGCCACCAGAGAACACATGAGGCGGCCTAACAAATATGATGAGAGTGGTCATCGTCGACCACGACGGACAAACAACAAACAACAACCCGTAAAGTGGTCATATGGGGGCGGTTGGGGCCCCCCTGGGGGGTTTTACTCAACCTTTTCCCGCGGACCATTTATTGAGCACCTCTGGGAGTGAGTCCCAGATTACAAACCGAAGCTATGAAAATTGCAAGCCACTGTCCACCCACAAGCCACTCTCCACCCACAAGCCACTGTCCACCCACAAGCCACTGTCCACACACAAGCCACTGTCCACCCATAAGCCACTGTTCCCCCACAAGCCACTGTCCGCTCACAAGCCACTGTCCACCCACAAGCCACTGTCCACCCACAAGCCCCGGTCCAGCCAGAAGCCACAGTCCACCCACTAGCCACTGTCCACCCACAAGCCACTGTCCACCCACAAGCCCCTGTCCAGCCACAAGCCACTGTCCACCCACAAGTCACTGTCCACTCACAAGCCACTGTCCACCCACAAGCCACTGTCAACCCACAAGGCACTGTCCACCCACAAGCCACTGTTCACCCACAAGCCACTGTCCACCCACAAGCCACTGTCCGCCCTCTAGCCACTGTCCACCCACAAGCCACTGTCCACCCACAAGCCACTGTCCACCCACAAGCCACTGTCCAACCACAAGCCACTGTGCACCCACAAGCCACTGTGCACCCACAAGCCACTGTCCACCCACAAGCCACTGTGCACCTACAAGCCACTCTCCACCCACAAGCCACTGTCCACCCACAAGCCACTGTCCAGCCACAAGCCACTGTCCACCCACAAGCCACTGTCCACCCACAAGCCACTGTCAACCCACAAGCTACTATCCACCTACAAGCCACTGTCCACCAACAAGCCACTGTCCACCCACAAGCCACTGTCCACCCACAAGCCACTGTCTACCCATAAGCCACTGTCCACCCACAAGCCACTGTCCACCCACAAGCCACCCATGTGCCAAGTTGCTCATCACCCATGTTGTTTGTGTGCACAAAGACATATATTATATTATACTTATCGAAATTTGTTTGCGCGGCAATGGTAAACTGCTGCATGGCGTGGGTCAGATAATGTGCGCGGACTCGCAGTCTCGCAGCCGCGCAACCTTAAAGGGAACATTGCTGTCAAACCCACATATATGGCTATATGCAGCCTTTAAACCATATTTTTTCGATACGGCCTGAAGCCATCCATCTTGGAACCACAATGTCTTTCTAGGACCAAGGATATAAAGCAAGTATTTTGAAATCATTCAAGGGCAGTGCCCACTTAGGAGTCAAATAGACCAGAGTATTGATCGAGAGCCACTGACAGACAGAAGTATATGAAGAAGAGTCCGTAGGCTTATATCCCGTGTTTAAAATGCTAAGATTATCATTTCTCCATTTTACTTTCCTTATTTATTCCATTTCCCGGTAGCTGAAACTTAGCCAAAAAAAAAGAACAAACAAACAAAAACCAACAATGTCAGATTTTGAAAATTAGCTAATTAAAACTAAATAATTTAATTAGATTTTTAGCCTTATAAAGGATATCATATAAATAGGGGTCTTAACTACTGAAGAGAACTTTCATATTTGCCCCGTGAAACGTAATCTAATCCATTTAAGCCTTTGGTTGCCGCTGCAATTCAAAAGCTCTCATAATATTACAAAAAGGAACGGGGTACATACAATATATATATATATATATATATATATATATATATATATATATATATATATATATATATATATATATATATATATATATATATATATATATATATATGGGCTACCATTCTTCAGTTCACATGAAAACATGTGTTAGAAATCGAAAGCAATAGCCCTCAGAAAATTTTCGCGGAATTTCCCTCGATTGCAGATGATAATTTTGTGGTATAAGTTATCAGGAATAACAAGAAACATACCCCGCCCACATTCTTACTGACAGCCCTGCAGTCATTCAACCGTGTCTCATACTTAACGCGCGACGCTCCGATGACCTGCTCTTAAAAATCAAGGCAAGAATTCATTCCACGACACCCCTGAGCCAGCAGCGGAGTGCACTGACTTGAAAACATTTACACAAGTACAAAGTGTCAAAGGAAAACAAAACACCATTGACCTTGGCAACCACCGTTTGGGACCCTTCCCCGACGACCCTCTTACTGAGAGGGAAGAGGTCATGGTGTTGGTGGTTTCTAGCGGAAAGGGTATCGGAATTCATTTGTATTTTTTTAAAAAATAATGCAATATTGGGGACATGTTATTCTTATTTCTTTACATTCCTGCTAGCACTAGAGCGGTGTTGCCGTGGGCTGCAGGTAGCAGTATTAACAGCGAACTAAGAAATGAAAGAACGTAACTGCCATACAAAGCCGTGGCTATGGTACTTAAGGGTCACATAAATTCTATGTGTTCGATATAGACATAAGAAAGCCGTGGGATATCAACGCGTCCCCTCCCCCGCCCCCTGACTACACCTTTTCCATTATTTTTTTGCGTGGGGTGCTTAAAGAAGGTTGGGCTTGGCTATGTATATATGGTTTTTTCCATTCTTTAAGAAATCGGGTGGGCTTTCACATATTTGGTCACGATGGTCACGGGTTCGAATCCACGTGAAGGCAAGGATTTGTTCCCGGGGCCTAGGGCGTCCCTGAGTCCACCCAGCTCCGAATGGGTACCTAACACTAATTAGGCGGCTGGGTAATGCGTGGAACCCTCATAGTCGTGGCCTGTGAAAGCTGCGTCATTTGCCAACAGATCATCCGTCATGGTCTGTGGACGCAATTATCTTCTGCATAGAAGGAGCGTCTGTATATATAATATAAGAAGATTTTGACTGTTTCCTTCCTTTTTTCAATTGAAAGTTCCGATGTTAAAATCCAAGCAAAGTCATTTCTGAATATAGCACTACCCCTGAAAATAGCACTACCCTTACTAATACCACCAGAGCGAGAAAAAAAAAGCACAACACAGACACACAAAAACATCTCGCGTTATTTCTAGGTTTCGCCTCAGGAGAGCATGTCGTGTTACACTCGCCGATCTGAGGAACCACCAGACGTTTAGTGTTTGCCGATGTTATTTGAGTTTCGTTTTTCTGAAGGTGTAAGGATATCGGTTTGACTTCTGCTCAAGTCAGAAAGCATTACAACCCCACCCCTCCTGTCTATTGTTCTCATGTCCACCCTCTCCTTGACCCCAACTTGGCGTTTGACATTTAAAACGTCCCGCTAGCCGGTCTGCCATACACGAGAGGCCATGACCACCTACGATAACGCGATAAATTATTTTTTGTTAACCACCGAGCATAAAAACTCAAGCAGATCCTGGTCCATGAGCACAATTCAGCACAATGACAGGATAGGGGCATTAGGCGATGGATAGGGACATTAGGCGGTGGATAGGAGCATTAGGCGGTGGATAGGAGCATTAGGCGGTGGATAGGAGCATTAGGCGGTGGATAGGAGCATTAGGCGGTGGATAGGAGCATTAGGCGGTGGATAGGAGCATTAGGCGGTGGATAGGAGCATTAGGCGGTGGATAGGGGCATTAGGCGGTGGATAGGGGCATTAGGCGGTGGATAGGGGCATTAGGCGGTGGATAGGGGCATTAGGCGGTGGATAGGGACATTAGGCGGTGGATAGGGGCATTAGGCGGTGGATAGGGGCATTAGGCGGTGGATAGGGGCATTAGGCGGTGGATAGGGGCATTAGGCGGTGGATAGGGGCATTAGGCGGTGGATAGGAGCATTAGGCGGTGGATAGGAGCATTAGGCGGTGATAGGGACGTATTGTAGCACTGTCAATTTTATACGTTATTTCATTTGCATTTTATAATAATGATTATAAAACCATTGAAATATTTCATATCGTCTAAACGTTTCGAGAAGGGGTGGGGGGTGGGTGAGAATTATTGAGGGTCAGCTACGTCGATGGACAAACTTATCGTAAATATATAGGCATAGAGCTATAGACTCCTGTTACGTAAAGATGCATTTAAAGTGTTTGTGTATGCAGTAATAGCGTGGTAAAATTTTCTCGTGTGTCTTCTGAAATATGACAGTAACATAATCTTATGCTCCAAAGTGTCTCAAACGCTGTCAGTATTGTCAAATAATTGCCATACATCGGTTAATAAAGTAGGTAAACTTTTCCATCATTGCATAGCTTTTTTTTTGTTGCACCACACATTTACACATCCCTTTTTAACACACATACACCCTACAGGCGGTACACTGAAGTCATGTAGGCGACACACATACACCCTACCAGCGGTACACTGAAATCATGTAGGCGACACACATACACCCTACATGCGGTACACTGAAATCATGTAGGCGACACACATACACCCTACAGGCGGTACACTGAAATCATGTAGGCGACACACATACACCCTACAGGCGGTACACTGAAATCATGTAGGCGACACACATACAAACCAAGACAACACACACACACACAGCTGCAATCCAGGCGACACACCTGCAACTTAGGTGACACAGCTGCAACCCAGGCGACACACCTGCAACTTAGGTGACACGCCTGCAACCTAGGCGACACACACACACCCAACTGGCGATACACTTAAATGATCCAGGCGACACACATACAACCCAGGCGACACACCTGCACCTTAAAGCGACCCTACAAGTGACAAATTGGCATTCTTTAGCGACACACCTAAACCCTACAGGTTCGAACGTAAATCCTACTGGTTACCAACACACCTTGGAGGGTTTTGGTTGTAACAGCATCTAACATAATAACTGGGTGAGAATTATCTTATAATTCTGGTGAGAATTATCTTATAATTCTATGTACTTCAGGCGTGCAAAAAGGTTATCTAATATATAAAGATGAAAGTTTGTGTGTTTGTTTGTTTGTGTGTTTGTTTGTTACCAATGGAAATCTACACCGTTGGACCCAGGATGCTGAAATTTTGCATGGGGCTCTCATTCGACCCTAGACAGGTCGTAGGCTATGTTTCAACCCCAGGTGACCACCCCTAGGGTAAGGGGGCCCATAATCAGAAAATGTAGAGCCAAATAAAGACAAAATAAATTCTCATTTCGATATTGAACAGCTTCATGCGGGCATTCAAAACGAGTTCATTTTGGTGCGTTATTTTTTACAATACTTTATTTTTAGCTGTGCGCTTTCAAAAATCTTTTATTGTCAAATTACGGTGCGCACCTTTTCGTGTACGCATCTAAAAGTGAGCAGTGTAATTTTATTATAATAACATTCATATTTGTTTTGGCCTTGCGGTACAAAACAGTGGCCTTTTATACAAATACTTTCTTGATATTATAGATCTGTTAACACTATTTCATTACATTTGTCACACGATGTATGGTATTTATTTTTAAATTAAGAGTTTTATTATGTTGTTTCTAATGACTCAAATTTTAATTTAAACAAATAAAAGAAATTGCCCAAGTCAAAAAAGCTTAATCGTAATTTAGAGGAACTATACGTTTGTTTTTCTTAAAATTTGATGCGTGTTCTATATTAATTTTTCTTGCTTATTTTACTTGCTCAATCCCTTAAATTTAATTATTAACGTAAATCATCAAGGAATATTACATGCATATAAAAGCCTACGACCAATGCTGTGTTTTTTTTATTACATACGCTCTATAAATTTACAATTTAAACCTTTCTACCGGACTTATAAACATAAGCATATTAAACTCAATACAAGTGAACCTATAAGCAATTAATTAAGTTGGGCGGCGAATTGAATATGCCATGGTCATTACGCTGTTGCGGAATAACAAAAGCCATTTTAAAAATAGATGTTTAGTCAAACATAGCATCTTTTTTTCCTATTTCGTAAATAATTTATTTATTTTGCAGAAACTAAATCTGTTGTTTGAAATATAATTTACAAACTATGATGTCCCATCGGGAAACATGGTCCAAAACATACTTGAATTCTTTTTTAAAATTATACCTATTACATAAAAGCCGTAAATTTAAATCGTATAACATAGAGACAAATATAAAAAAAAGCATTATATATCATTTCCATATTAAAACACTAATAAATAAAGACTATCAAAAAGTATACAATTTATTTTTGGAGCAGTACTGCATTATAAGACTTCATTTTAAGCGCCCGCCTTTAAATTAACTTTAATTGACTAAAAATTGACTATAATTTGTTCACTTTTGTCCCTTTCTACAAAACGGTCCATTTAGCGATGGATTCCAAAATCTTATATGTTGCTGTTTCACCAAGGAATACAATTCTTTTTTGATTCCCGTTTTGAGATAAGACATTATATTTTGTAAAAAAAAATTCCTGTTTTTGTTTCTGGAAATTAGATAAAGGGCGATTTTTACTAATTACTTTTAGTTCAGAGTTGAGTCGTGCTTAATTGTTTTTAGTATGATTCGTAAATTTTACAGACTTTTAGTCAAATGGGAAGTTGGACCATTAGTGAGAGGGGGCTTAGGCTTTTATTAGTATAGAAAAGGGGAGGGCACTAAATGAAGTTAATCAAGAGAAATACAAAAAAATAAGAAGAAAGTAAATCGTTGCATACACATACATACTTAACAAATAACTATTTGAATATTTTCAACAACATAATAAAACTTGCTCATTACTATAAACTTACTTATTAAAAATAAGAATCAATGATCTTGACATGCATATAAAGGCCTAGGACCTATGTTGTCATTTCATGTTTACATAATTTTATGTTTACATAAGCTAAACAAATTAACTATTTAAACTTTAGCTAACGAACTTATTAAGAAAGTCATTAAACTTAACACAAGTGAACCTAAAGATCACTAATTCCGTGTAGTTAGAAGCATAAAACTCTGGGTGGTTGTTAAGTACACTTCCGTGGTGGTAACGAGCAAAAAAAATATTTAAATATCAATTTTCATATAGCCCATATAATGAAAAAAACGTCTTTGTGCCCCCGGCCCCCATGACTGAATTGCAACTTTTTTACGCAAATGATCGTCGTGAGAGGCTACTCAACAACTTCCCAAAGTTTCATGCTTCTACCTACACGCGAAGTTGGAGAATTCAATTAGTGATGAGTCAGTTTTTTATATAAGAAAAAAACTACATAGCCTATGACCTGTCCCGGGTCAAATGAGGGTCCCATGCAAAATTTCAGCACCTAGGTCCAACGGTGTGGCATTCTATGAGTAACAAAACAAACAAAAGAAACAAACAAACAAACTTTCATCTTTATATATTAGATGGGGTTTTCCCGCTTTGGGAATGTCAATGTTTGACTGTTGCACAGTGCGCACTATTTTGACACATGCTTGGTGTGACGTAGTTTGGTGTGGGATGACGTCAATAGAGAGATATGCTAGAGGGACGATTTTGTAGCGGAGAGCACGCACAGTGTTGTTATTATTTTGCCTTGAAGGATTTCTTTGTTCAATTAAAATATTGATTCTTCTGATGGTGTTTTTACTTATTGAGTTGAAGCCTTGTGAGTCATAAAAATCATTAGAACTTGACATTCTTAAGAAGAACAAATGAAATTAATCTCTTTAGAATGTGTTTTTTAAGATTTTACTATAACTAACCCTACCTAACCAAACTTGAAGTAGTAAACAAGTTTATATATTAGCTTATCTAATACCTTTCAGCCATTTAGTGGTGCTAATAGAATAAATTAAATTCATCTGTTCATTGATGTTAAGAAGGATGAATTAAATACATATATTTATTGATCTTGTGAAGGTTAAATTAAATAAATCTCTTCTGAATATTTTTTTTTGGATCTTATAATCAATACAAAATATCACTAAACAAATTATATATCCAAAACTTAAATTAACACTTCACCTGTTTTACAAATGTCTAAACACAATTGATGTGTCCGAATTAAACAAATAGTCATGGGGTAGCAAAATTTAAACTAATTTAATAATTTACTTATAAGTTACTTATTTATCTAAGTTACTTATAAGTTTATTGATGCTAAAAGGGGGGGGGGAACCTTCAGTATGGTATTTAAGAAGAAAGTTTTAACAAAGGGAAATACTTAAAAGCAGTTGTACACTAAAACAATATATAAGCTATTATGTTCCAATCTTTCTTCAGAGAAATCATGCCCCCAAAAAGAAAAACTCAATTAGGTCGTGTTTCTAAAACGGCAAAGAAGCAAGCCTTACATAGAGAAAATGAAACGAATGAACAAACACAGGCAAGACTTGCTGTTGAGAGAGAAAGAGTTTCAATCAGAAGAGCTAATGAAACCAGTGAACAAACACAGGCAAGACTTGATGATGAGAGAGAAAGAGGTTCCATAAGAAGAGCTAATGAAACCAGTGAACAAACACAGACAAGACTTGATGATAAGAGAGAAAGAGTTTCAATCAGAAGAGCTAATGAAACCAGTGAACAAACACAGGCAAGACTTGATGATGAGAGAGAAGGAGTTTCAATCAGAAGAGCTAATGAAACCAGTGAACAAACACAGGCAAGACTTGATGATGAGAGAGAAAGAGTTTCAATCAGAAGAGCTAATGAAACCAGTGAACAAACACAGGCAAGACTTGATGATGAGAGAGAAAGAGTTTCAATCAGAAGAGCTAATGAAACCAATAAACAAACACAGGCAAGACTTGATGAAAAAAGAGTCAGATCTTCAATGAGAAGAGCAAATGAAACAAAAAAACAAACCCAAATAAGACTTGCAGACCAGAGAAATGGAAATTTAAACAGAAGAAGAAATGAAATGCAGCAAGACCTAAAAGGTGCTGCTCATCAATATGACCCAGATATTCCATACCATCAACATGAAAAGGTCAACATTGGTGAGATGAACTTGATCTGCAAGCATTGCAGTGCATTTAAATGGAAAGATGAGCACCCTGGAATGTGCTGTTCAAATGGCAAAGTTAAACTAGAGACTCTGCAACATCCACCTGAGCCACTTGATCATTTGCTTCAAGGTGTATCTCAAACGTCTAAACGCTTCCTAGCCAACATCAGAAAATACAACTCATGCTTTCAAATGACATCTTTTGGTGCCAGCAAAGAAATTCGTGAACAAGGATTCATGCCAACATTTAAAGTTCAAGGCCAAATTTATCACAGGGCTGGATCTCTGCTGCCAGCTGAAGGCGAACCACAGTTTCTGCAGATCTATTTCATGGGAGACCAAGCTAGAGAAGTCCAACAAAGATGTGCAAACTTTCCAGACTTGCAACAAAATGTTGTTTTGGAGTTGCAAGAACTCCTACATGCAAACAATGCCTACCTTCAAATTTTCAAGACAGCTCTAGAAAGAATGCCAACTGATGAATACAAAGTTGTGATACGAGCTGACAAAGCACCAAGACATGAACACCAAAGGCGGTTCAATGTACCAACATTTGATGAAGTGGCCATTGTCATGGTAGGAAATGAATTTGACAGACGTGACATTGTCCTTCAAAAGCGAAACAACCTTCTCCAAAGAGTTGCAGAAACTCATCGCTCTTATGATGCTCTGCAATATCCCCTAATGTTTTGGCAAGGTGAAGATGGGTACTCCTTTGGCATTCCTCAGACAAACCCAGACACGGGAAACAATGTTTTGGGTAAAAAGGTTACAGCAATGGACTTTTATGCATATCGAATCATGATTCGCAGTGGTGAAGATAACCATCTCTTGAAATTTAGACAGCTGTTCCATCAATTCATCGTAGATATGTACGCGAAAATTGAAAGTGAACGCTTGCTCTACATCCGTCTAAATCAAAAGAAGCTGAGAGTTGAAGACTACATTCACCTCAGAGATGCCATTGCAAATGATGCCAATCCAAATGATCTGGGGAAAATGGTTATCTTGCCAGCAACATTTACAGGAAGTCCAAGACACATGCATGAGTACACTCAAGATGCTATGACTTATGTCAGAAATTATGGAAGGCCAGATTTGTTTATCACCTTTACATGCAATCCACTATGGCAAGAAATTCAGGCTCATCTTTTACCTGGCCAATCAGCAGTGGATCGACATGATTTGGTTGCTAGAGTCTTCAAACGAAAACTATCAAAATTAATGGGAGTCATTACAAAAAGTCATGTCTATGGTGAAACGAGATGCTGGATGTACTCAATTGAATGGCAGAAGAGAGGCTTACCCCATGCACACATCCTAATCTGGCTGATGAAAAAATTACGACCTAATCAAATTGACAATGTAATCTCAGCAGAAATACCAAACTCTACACAAGATAATTTTTTGTTTGAAATTGTTGTGAAAAATATGCTGCATGGACCCTGTGGAAACTTGAACAGAAACTCTGCTTGCATGGTTGATGGGAAATGCTCAAAAAAATATCCAAGGAATTTGATACAAGAAACTAAAACTGGTGAAGATGGCTATCCTGTGTACAGACGCCGTAAACCAGGAGATGGTGGTTTTACTGCAAAAATCAAAATGAAGGTTGGTTCAACATATCAAGAAATAGAAATGGACAACAGATGGGTGGTTCCCTACACTCCAATTTTGACAAAAATGTTTCAAGCTCACATAAATGTCGAATCTTGCCAATCTGTCAAGGCCATCAAATACATCTGCAAGTACGTCAATAAAGGAAGTGACCAGGCCGTTTTTGGTCTTGAAGGAAACCAAGAGAATCCAGATGAGGTGCAAAAATTTCTAATGGGTCGTTACATCAGCAGTAATGAAGCAGTCTGGAGAATTTTGAATTTCCAAATTCATGAACGGTATCCAACAGTTGTTCACTTGAGTGTTCATCTTGAAAATGGGCAAAGAGTATACTTCAACCAAGAAAATATATATCATCAAATTCTGGAGCCACCAAGAACAACTTTGACAGCTTTTTTTCAACTGTGCCAACAAGACGACTTTGCAAAAACCATTCTCTATTGTGTTGTTCCAAGGTACTATACTTGGAATGCTTCTCAAAAATTATTTAAACGCCGAAAACAAGGAGCAGATGTTGAATATCATCCAGGGATAAAATCTTCAGATGCATTGGGACCTGTGTACACCGTTCACCCATCTAATGCAGAATGCTTCTTTTTGAGGATGCTACTTCATGTTGTTAGAGGACCAACATCCTACACTGACTTAAAAACTGTTGATGGTCATGTGTGTGCTACATTTAGGGAAGCTTGCCAAATGCAAGGGCTACTAGAAAACGATCACCATTGGGTCTTGACCATGGAGGAGGCGTGTACATCTCAATCACCTACCCGTTTGAGACATCTGTTTTCAATTTTGCTGACAACATGCTCTGTTTCTAATCCACTTGCTCTCTGGGATACATTTAAAACATATTTGAGTGAGGACATTATGTTGCAAACCAAGAGAGAGAATCAAACACTGCTAATTGAGTTCTCTAATGAGATTTACAAAAGGTGTCTTATGTTGTTGGAGGATTTGTGTGTATCAATGTCAGGAAGGAACCTTGACCAGTTTGGGTTACCAACGCCTCAAAGAAATGAAAACAATCTTCAGAATAGTGAAATTCTACGAGAACAAAATTATAACACAAATGAATTGATGGCCTATGTCTCAGAAAATCAACCACGTTTAGTTGAGGATCAAAGAGCTGCCTACATTCACATCTTAGAACTGGTTACCTCAAAAAAAGGTGGAATCATATTCCTTGATGCTCCAGGAGGTACAGGTAAAACATTTGTGATCAATTTGCTCTTGGCTACAATCAGACGAGACAAAGGTATTGCTCTAGCCGTTGCTTCTTCTGGCATAGCATCAACATTGCTTGCCGGGGGTAGAACAGCTCATTCTGCCTTCAAGTTACCTTTGAACATGAACCATTCTGAGAATGTAACCTGCAACATATCAAAAGGATCAGGAAAGGCCAAGGTACTAGAACAGTGTTCTCTCATTGTCTGGGATGAGTGTACAATGTCACACAAGCGAGCTCTTGAAGCCTTGAACAACACTCTTCAGGATTTAAAAGGAAACACAAAACTAATGGGAGGAACAGTTGTGGTATTAGCTGGAGATTTTAGACAAACTTTGCCTGTCATTCCAAGGTCAACACCAAGCGATGAGTTGAATGCCTTCCTCAAAGCTTCAACTCTGTGGAAACAGGTCAAGAAAATGACTCTGACCACCAACATGAGAGTCCATTTACATGGAGATAATGCAGCAGGCTACTTCTCACATCAATTGCTTCAACTTGGCGATGGAAAGTGGCAGGTAGACCCAGCATCAGGAACAGTTTCTTTCCCATCAAATTTTTGCACTGTAGCAAAGTCACTTGAAGAGTTGAAACTTGCCGTTTTTCCAAACATCCAAGACCAGTTTAAAAATCCTGAGTGGTTGTGCGAAAGGGCCATTCTTGCTCCAAAGAATTCAAGTGTCAACAGCATCAATTCTCAAATTCAAAATTTTCTACCAGGCATTTCAAACAACTACAAATCTATTGATACGGTTACAGATCCGGCCCAAGCTGTTTACTATCCAACAGAATTTTTGAATTCATTAGATCCTCCTGGCATGCCATCACATAACTTGGAACTTAAAATCGGAGCTCCTATCATACTTCTGAGAAATTTGGATCCCCCTAAACTATGCAATGGAACACGATTGAGCATCAAGCATCTCTTACCTCATGTAATAGAAGCCACAATTTTGACAGGCTGCGCCAAAGGAGAAGATGTCTTCATCCCAAGAATTCCACTCATACCAACAGATATGCCTTTTGATTTCAAGCGCCTCCAGTTTCCAATCAGGCTTGCATTTGCCATGTCTATCAACAAGGCACAGGGACAGTCTTTAAAAGTGGCAGGCATTGTACTTGAGGAAGCATGCTTTGCCCACGGACAGCTATATGTGGCATGTTCTAGAGTTGGGTCACCAACAAATCTTTTCATTTTTGCACCAGACGGAAAAACCAAAAATATAGTCTATCGACAAGCCTTAATATAAGCAATATATAAATTACATGTACTTATTTTTAATTACATTTCAATTTATTTTTTAAATTGTTTTTCAATGAATGAATTGAAATATTTTTTTTAAAAATCTGTTGACTATTATTTCAATCGTGCGACGCCGGGTAACCCGGCTAGTCCTAATATAAAATAAAATTTGCTATGGCGTGCAACTTGCGTAATAATAATATTGCACGGGATGGCCCTGTGTTGTTCAGTTTCTTACAACATCTTTTTAAGCTGACGCCAGATATTTTCCTTCTCTCGCTCCGAAGCTATAAATTTTCTGATATAAAGTGCTAAGAAATGGTGTTGTTTTTTTAAATTCCTATTTTAAAAAAATGTGATAAAGTTTAAAAATGTAGCTTCGCCCTGAGACCTAAACGCACCTGAAACAAACACGATAATGTGGATATTTTCAGAACACGATGAGAGAGTTGCTCTCTTAATGACTTGGCCAGGGACACACACACAGAGAGTGGTTCAGAGATTGTGAAGATCATGCTAGGTTTGTTAACCTTACTTTCTGGTCTAACGATTCCCTATCTCGATTCTAGTCCAACACAGATAGTGTTGATATCTTGATTCTTGATATTTCACTACTTAGTCTACCACAGATAAAGTTGGGATCTCTATCTATCTATATATAATTATCTTCATGGGACCCTGCGTGACACCACCACGCAAGTATGTGCAAACGAGTATGACGAATGACCCTCGCTGGGGTCAAATAATCACTGTTGGCAAGCGTGGTGGGATAAAAAGGAAAAAAAAAGGGGGGGGGGTGGGAGTGGGTGGCAACAAAGCTCTTGCGTTCACTTGCCGTTCTCTTGCATTGTTCCTTCACAGAAAACGTGAGATTCGCAGTGTACTGGTTAGCCCATCCGCTTCATACGAGGAAGGTCCTGGGTTCCAGCCCCATCGAAAACATTGTTTTATTTTAATTTTTAAAAATGTCTGTTTGTGCCCGTTCTTTTACCCCTTTATTGCCAACATGGCTGACCCTTGCTAGGGTCGGACAATCACAGTTTATGGTTGGCAAGCTAATGTGGTAAAGGGTGGTGGGCAGGTAGATAACCACAGTGCGAATGTCTCGAAACCAACAATGAGTCGGCAGTCCCCCCCCCAAACCGGCGTTCACTCGCGTTGTTTTAATTTCTTCGTGCTGTAGTTTGTGTCCGTTCTTTCCCCACTTTCTGTGCACTCTCCATGAGCAAGTCTGCGGCGTATGCTACGCCGCGGGGCGTCTAGTTCTTAATATTACATTACTTAGTCTACAAGAGATCTTAATTCTTGAAATTACACTACTGAGTGTACCAAAGACAATATTTTGATCTCGAGTTTGATAGTCCACTACTTAGTCTACCACAGACAGTGGTGACAGGAGAACTGCAAGTTATAGTTTCGATCCTATATATGGTGATGTAATCTTAACTAATAAAACTGATATTCGTATGTTTAGTGGGACTAGATGTTTTATATTAATTCTTGGTTCTGTAACCTCATCCCCCAACCACCCCCCCCCCAAAAAAAAACCCCACCTCAGCGCTATTCCAGTTTGGGTGAAATTTTATTAGAAAAGACGCGTCATATCCGTTTTACTTAGTGCATACCGTAACAATCTCTTCCAGAACTTTCTGTAACCATTCTACACTAATCTCCCCACCGCCTCCACACAACACACGCACGATATTTTTCATGACCACTTAGGTAGGAGTGCAAGTAATTGGTTTACGTTGATATTAAAGCCCAGCAACGCATACACAGACGAACTGACCGTGGCATGATCTCAATGTTTAGTTAATAATGTGGAGTGTTGGTGTCATAGCGTATATTCGGTGTCTTATCTCTATTGTTCCTATTAAAGTTATTGGGTTTTTTTCTCTCTCTGACTGGCGGGTCATGTGATCATATATTTATAATTCTCTACGTCGCCCAACCATGCGGGACACCACGCACGCGCGCCGACTCTCTAACCCTCCTCCCGCCCCCTTCACCAAAGCGAGTATGTGCAAACGAGCATGAGGAATGATCCTCGCTGGGGTCGACCAATGTCTCGAGACCAACAATGGTCCTTGTGTTCACTTGCATTGCTCCTTCACAGAATAACGTGAGATTCGAAGTGTACTGATTAACACGTCCGCCTTATACAGGGAAGGTCCTGGGTTCAAGTCCCAGTGAATACACTGGGGTTTTTAAATTTTTAAAATGTCTGTTTGTGCCCGTTCTTTTAACCCTTTATTGCCAACATGGCTGACCCTTGCTAAGGTCGGCCAATCACAGTTTACGGTTGGCAAGCGAATGTGGTAAAGGGTGGTGGGCAGGTAGATAACCACGGTGCGAATGTCTCGAAACAAACAATGAGTCGGCCCCCCCCCCAAAAAAAAACACCAAAAAAAGACGTTCACTGGTTGATTTCTTCCTGCTGTAGTTCGTGTCCGTTCTTTCTCCACTTTCTTTGAACTCTCCATGGGCAAGTCTGCCGCGTATGCTGCGCCGCGGGGCGTCTAGTCATCCTTATTCGGCTTACCATTTTGTCACTCTGTGTGATGTTTATCATCACTGATGTTTGTTTGTGAAAGATATTAGTATTTATATACTTTCCATTTTTTCTCTCTCCGATAATACAATAATGCTCTTCACATAAATAATCAATAAACCATTGTTAGTAATGGTATCGTTGTATTATATCTTTTTACTAGTTTTCCCCCAGTTCTTTGTTAAATTTTTAACAAAATTAAGTTAGTCGTATCTTTAAGCATATTACTTTTGTTGAACTATTTAATGGTACAATTAACATTTTTAATTCCAACCCTCACACCCCCACCCGCCAGGGCGACACTATTAAAAATGGCGCGTTCTTTTCCCAGTGTCGGTAACAAGTGACAGATGAAGTTATATAAATTTGACACGGCTATCGAAAGCTCCGAAAAATCACTTACAATTTAAAAACGTCACTGTCACATCACGGTTACGTCATTCACTGTCACACCACGGTTACGACATTCACTGTCACACCGCGGTTACGTCATTCACTGTCACACCACAGTTACGTCATTCACTGTCACGTCACGGATACGTCATGAATGTGACACAAAGTCTTCATCACTTCCTTCACAATAAGTCCAATAAACATCACTGCATTTACTTATCACAAGTTTTGTTTTATTTACGCGGCGCCTTCCACACTAATGAGCTCCAGGTATCCAGCCATCCCTCCCAGGGTCGACACGGGCAGACAACTGCTCGCACGGTGATAAAACCTGCAAACGCGTGCATTTCAGATTGCGGCTGCAAACTTTCACAGGAACGCGAGAATATCGAAGTTAAAATTGTTACAAAACCTAAATAACTCGTTCCGCTGTGGGTTTGTTTGTTTTCAAAACCTGTTCCCGTAACTCGCATCCAAGTCAACGTCTGGGTGTTTCACTGCAGGTCAGTTGTTTACTTAGACGAGTCATGAAATAACGATTGTTTGTACATGTAAAAGCATTGACGGCCTTTGATTACTTATATTCCGCGTTTCCTGGCGGTATGTGTAATATTGTTGAAGTGCATTGTTGTTAACTGTTTACCGTGTTTATGCTTTATAAACACTCGATCCTTTTTTGTCTGTCATTTTAAATTTTAAGCCTGGGTTAGCTGATGTTTGATTAGGTTCATTGCTTAGGACAAGTGGTTTTCATTTACTTTTTAAAAATAAAAAAAATATTATCAAAATCAAACTTCATGAACAGCAGTCAACAAGCCGGCAGATAGAGTCGGAGCGCTACACATTCAAATGTTTTTACTAATTGATGTATTAGACGAAATCTCGAAGTGGTTTTACTTTCCATAACAAATATTTTAGAGTTGTGAGTCGAAAATGAAATCGAATGGAAAACATTTAACCTACACTCTTCTGATGACCCAGCAGGAACCACAACGCACTGAGCAGCTACCAAGCCTCAGAGGCGGCCTAAGGGATGGGTCAACCGTCTCAGTGCCCGCGATGAGAGATTCTGTACGGTACAACGCCTACACACTTACACCTCTCGGCTCCAAAGCCAAACAAACCTATTAGAGTAATGTTTTTACACTTTTTACAATTGTGACCAGAAGCGTAACTGGATTTTCCGCGCCCTTGGCTAATTCATTTTTGGCGCCCTTAAGAAATAGGGAAAATACTATATTGTACAGAATAAATTGATTATTGAAAGATTAACCCACGGCGCCCTTGGCAACTGCCCCGATCCCAGGTCGTTGTTACGCCTCTGATTGTGACGCATCATCTCTTAGGCCAAGATTGCATATGCTTAAACATAACAATACAATACAATGGAAAACGATTTATATACCTGTATAAATGTATATTTGTTCACTTGCTTGACGTCGCAATTCTCATTCGGCGGCGCCCGAGGACACTTGTACCCCCGTCCGCCCTTCGATGCGCCTCTCATATAGTACACAGTCGTCTCCCTTACTTCCAGGAAAAATAATAATCTGGTAGCTCCTTAAAATAATGGAAGGGGGAGTGTCACCCTCTCCCCTCCCCTGCTACACTCCCTTTACTCGGGCACTGGCTATGCATCTACTCACGAGAAGTAATCGCGGGATCCATTTTGTTATTTTATTTTGTTTCGTTATCTACGAGATTGCTCGGTACACATGCTCCTCTACCCATCCTTCCCCCATCCCCATATACTGTAGTGCTGCGAGTGGTTCAGACATTATTATCGCAGGCACTCATTTTTACCTGCCGGGGAAAATCTTTCGCGGAAAAATCTCAGAGCATCGGATCTCGTGTTATATTTAGTGAGTATGTGTTTGAAATGTATTTTTTTAATAACAGCAGTTATAACTGGTATTTGAACATTTCAATGATGCGGGTAGATGCTTGTAACTTGGTGGCAAGTTTGTTGTTGTTATTGCTGACAACTGTAACATTTTGTAAATATTTTGTTGTTATTATGATTAAGTTTTTGCTATTATTTTTTGTATTGAAATTTCAGGACGACTACTGTGTCATAAACACTATCATGCATGCACCTCTACAAAACGCAGTATGTACGAATACTGCTAGAGCACTCTTTTTTTACGACAACATATTGCCATAACCACGAACTCTTATAGTTGCAAACTCACCACAAACTTGATAGCTGCGATGGTAAAAATTTACATTTTTAATGGTAGTTAGGATGGTAGCTGGGATTGTAGTTAGGATGATAGCTGGGATGGTAGCTGTGATGGTAGTTAGGACGGTAGCTGGGATGGTAGAGATGGCATCTGAGGTGGTTGCTGGTACGTAAGAGATGTATCCAGTGGCGTAGCTAGAACTTTTGCGCCCGGGGCGGTCTCCAATTTGCCGCGCTTTTTAGGGACCGTCCATAAAAGACGTCAAACACCTGGGGGGGGGGAGTCACATACGTTTGTGACGATGTGTAACGAAAAGGGGGGGGGGTAAGAAATGTGACGTCACGTCAAAACGCGCAACTTTAAATAAATTCCCACTTAAATATTTGATTACTTACACTTTATTTAATGACGTTTATGTAAAACGCGTGTTACGATATTAGAATGCAGCGTTACACTTAAAAAATACTTATATTGCAAAAATTTAATTTGAAACATGCTCATTTTCAAACAGAAAATACGGCTTTTATTGGGGAGGGGGGTCAAAGCTTTGTGACGTCTTATTGAAGGAGGGGGTCTAAGCTTTTGTGACGACGTGTCACGAGGGGGGAGGGCTGAAGTATCAGCCAAAATAGCGTGACGTCATTTATGGAATTTTTAAATTTTTATTTAAATAAAAGGCGCCAAAATAAATTAGGCAAGGGCATCAAAAACCCAGTAACGCCTCTGTACATTAGTATGTAAACATATTTATACATTTACTTTCCTAACTTTCATAATAGAAAAATCGTGTATTATGCTATCAAAATTTAAATTATTTGTAATATCTTGTTCTATGGACAGTATTGCAAGATTTTGTTGTCTTTAATCGCTCATTGTGGAACAAAGATAATTTTTTTATCAACTTCAGTTTGGAGAAGCTCCTTTCACAACTAGAGACACTGATAGCAATAGTTGAAAGAATTCATAGCAAAATTACAATATTGGGTACAGAATTTTCCAACATATACTGTTGAATAGATTTTAATAGACAAGGGGACCTTTTCCCCCGTTTTTCTAACATAATGCCTCTTCTTGTAGTGTAGGTACAGCCATAAAAACCTGGATCCTCTTTCTTTCCACATTGAACTGTCAATGTCAATAAAGTAATTTATTTGATTTTCAAATGCTTCATTTAGTATGTTACATGGTATTACATGCATATACGAATATTTTCTTGCAAGGACATGCATTCATCAAAGCGTTATTTTATTTTATTTTATAATTCCAGCCATGGATAAAAACATTTCTCGTTGTAATTCTTGTTCTAAAGATAGAACCACGTCTTCTGAATTTTCCTTACTCATATTTGTTCTCCTTCTAACTAGGCATTCAGTTGATATATCCATCTCTTCACAAAATGTTTGGATCATATAACAGCATTTTGTATTAGCACATCTCTTTGTTCCATACAATGGCTTTGCATTAATTTTAAAAAATGACAGGCTCCCATAAATTGAGATAACAAAGAAGAGAAAAAGATTGCATTGAATTGAGTAAAATTCCAGCATCTGATCTCGTGTTCCTAGTTACTTCTTCAGATGTCAATTTTTCCAAGACCCTAGAAATTATAAAGTATGTCTTTTTCTAAATTATTATGCCTATTGTAGTGTTTATTAACAGAGAAATTTGAATATTTACATATTCTTGTCATAAATCTTAATAATTTTCCATAAAATAGACAAATTCAAATTATTTACACATTTCTATTACTTTAATTTGATAGGCGTAACATGCTTACTGAATAACAGTATTTTAATGAAAAACACAAATTATTTGTGCTATTTTAATGAATTAAAAATAAAATAAATTTAATTTTTAATAACTTACCTTACAATAATTTATTAAAAACTGAAACAGTAATATAAATTACTATTTGCAAGTTAAATACAATGTTTGAACCACCATGCCTTGTAGGTGTACTTGTTCGCGCATCATTCTGCGAATGTCGAAATTCCACTTAAAAACTGTCGTGGTGATATAAATAGCACACATTATTCGGACCAGCGGTGATGTGTTTTTGGGTAGTTTTCTTATAAAAGCGTCATTTGTGACTTATCCCGCTCAGTTTTCCAAACAAACGGATACTTTTTTAGAGCGATTTAAAATTTTTGAACGGTTTTGCGTTAGTTATAATATCCACTATGTAATCAAACAAATGGTGTGCGAATCCGTTAATTAAGACTCGAAATTACGAATATTTTTGTTTTACCTTGGTTTTCCCCTTTCAAAAGAACAAGGGCGGTTGTCGGAAATGGTGGTACTTTTCAAATGCCCACAAATGCCGCCCCTAAATGAGTGCCGCCCGGGGCGGACCGCCCCCACCGCCCCCCCCCCTAGCTACGCCACTGGATGTATCTGTTCTTTGCATTACGGTACATTTTTTAAAGAAATATTTTTACAATTGCTTTTGTTCTTTCCACGAGTTGCGATCAACAGTAGACCCAAAAAAAAGCTGGAGGATAATGCAGGGCCAACACAATTTTTCTTAGAAACATGCGATCAAGCCGTGCAATCCTTTTACTCAGCTGAACTCCACCACACAATGCCTTGAGTTGTAACAATAACAAACGTATTTCTCTCTCCTAGCCATCGATGGTTTAAAGATATCTGTCGTCTCTCATCAAATATGCATTTCCCTTTCCTTGAACAAAATTTAAAAAAATTTTTACAATGTTCTTTAACCTTCAACTGCATGTGTTCAACAATCATCTCGGGGATAAATAGATACCGCATCAAAATTAATTTACATTTCTCCCATGCATATTCTTTGTCATTTTTCTTAAATTAAAAATAAAATGTTTTAAATGTTGTTGTTGATGGATCTACTGATTAGTCCCTTAGTTTACTTTATTTACGGTATTCACACATGTACTCGGAATCGTATAAAGAGTTTCACTTCGATTCCTCGTGCTCGTTCGGATTTCATCCAGCTAACTTGGCAAAGGTCACGAGATATTAGGCTTAGCTGCTAAGCCTAATATCTCGTGACCTTTGCCCTCACCAGTCCAGCAGTGCGACACAATAACTTGATAAATAGCGGAAACTCCGCCTTGTCTCTCCCGCCCAGAGATACCGGAACATGACCCGTTAAATGGAGTTAAGGGTCAAGGTCAACATGACCAGCTGCGTTAGGTATGCAATATTCCACGAACGCCCAACCACACACACACACACACTCCCAGCTTCTTCAATTTTTCAACAGCTATCTTTTTTCGACTCTCGACCCCAGGTAAATGTTGGAGCGTTAATTAATACATGTTGAAATATTCACGAGTTTTTGTTGTTGCATCCACGTAGCAAACCTTGTGGCATCCACGTAGACGTAGCTCAAACCTTGTTGCTGGTTTTAAAAAAAAGTTGAATTATGATGGTCCTAGTAATCTGGCTTGGCTAAGGATAGTTTTTGTAAGGATAACACCAGTCGGGCTAAGGATAATATTTTGTAAGGGTAACACCAGTCGGGCTAAGGATAGTTTTTGTAAGGATAACACCAGTCGGGCTAAGGATAATTTTTTGTAAGGGTAACACCAGTCGGGTTAATGATTTTTTTTTGGAAAGGATAGTAGTACCAGTTTGGTTAAGTCTGGGAAGATTTCAAATTCGAGGATACTTCAGCAGTGATTTTCTAGGTTAAGGAATTTAAGTATCATCTTTTTATGGTTGATGTTTTCATTGTGTCCACATTGCGCATCGCTTAAAACCAATTCAAATAAAATGGAGCAAACATAGGGTTATACATGTAATTGAATAAAATTTATTTCGTAGTTCCCATTCATAAAAAAGTAAAATGTGTTGTCCTTTGTTCAGCCTACAAAGGGAGGGGAGAAATATCATAATCACACACAGTTATTAAAATGTTATTTTTTTTAAAAAATACAATAAATATCATTATTTTAAAAGAAAAATTATTTTTAAAAATTAATTAATTTTTTTAATTTGTTTATTTTATATATATGCTACGGCCAAAGCCCGAAGTCCGGCCACTTCGCGAACTGGCCGACAAGTCTGGCCAAAGCCCGAGGTAATTACAACTAACAATTGTAATTCGGGCTTTGGCCGGCCAATTCGCGAAGTGGCTGGGTAACCTTGGCCAAAGCCCGATGGGGTAAAGGAATACTGCCCGGTTAGCGGCACATCTGTCGCTTCTGGTATGTTGGCCAGTGTTGGTGTGTACGGGGTAGGAAAAAGGCGCCACGCTCGGGCGATAATATAGCGTTAGTCTTTCCTTTTCGGAGAAGGTCCTGACATTGTGACTAGTTCTTATTATGCTGACACGGTGGTTTCATTGTGAGTACTGTATTACTCGTATTTATAACTTCACAGCTAAGTGGCGTACCGAGGGTCGCGGGTTCGAATCCATGTGAAGACAAGGATTTGTTCACGGGGCCTAGGGCGTCCCTGAGTCACAGAAATAGAGAAATATTTTGCTTTTTTTTATTTATCCCAGTCACGATTGTATTGTAATTATTTCTTTTTCTGCCATGATATTAACCATTCCATCGCATATTTTTGACGAAAGATATGATGTTGTGCCACTTCCTTTGTTACCGTAGCGTTGTAAGTGTAAGTCCAGAAAAGGATCAAACTCAGCCAAAACTTCAATGGTCATAACATAGTTCCCACTGTTTTTTTAAAAAATCCTAATCAGAAAGTGAGCTCACAACAGCCACAATGTGCCTCAAAACATATTCGGTGGCTCCCTGGCTTCCTATTCCCCGATCTAACATTTGCCCTGTCAATATATTGGTGACCAAAGGTATACAGGTGAAATTGTAGAAGGCCATTTATTTAAATGCATTAAAACGCATTGAAACCTTTCGCAGGTCCCCATAAACTACCTGTGACATCTCCCCGGCCTCTGGTCAAGTCAGTCGACATTAAAAAATTGTTCTCCCGGTCCCTATCAATTATCTGTAATCTGAAACCCAAATCCCGGCTCGGGTGGTGTCTTGTCCTGTGTGTGGTATGGGGAGGGGGGAAGTCGGGGTCGTGCCGTTTTTTACTGGTAATGCAATCTGTTACGCACCCACCCTACGCCTTCTCCACAATATTGCAACAGCAGCTCAGAACGCAGCTTACAATGACAAACCAACACAAACGAACCCCGTGCACTTGACTACTGGGCAGTGTATGCAAAATGTAGTAACAATATTTATTATACTATTATTTTCGATAAAGCTTTTTGATAATGAAGCCAGGCTTTTGGGCTTATGTAAAGATTCCACCACCGGAGCCCCTTGGCTGGCTGGGGCCATAGGCCCGGGCCTTGTGGACCTAGGCGGAAATCCGGCCCTGCCTAACACTAGTTAGGCGGCTGGGTAATGCGTGGAACCCACAAAGCCGAGGCCTGTGATCGCTGCATCACTTGCCAACAGATCATCTGTCATGGTCTGTGGACGCAATTATCTTCTGCATAGAAGGAGCTTCTGTATAGATAAGATAGAAGATAGATGGAATAAGTTGGTGCACATCAGGAAAATGTGGAAACAACATTTGATATGAAAATCAGATTCTCTGATACTTTGAATGCTTCGTTACAAGGAAAAGCCAATAATAGGGAGATCCTCACCAAACAGAAAACATCGTTTTAATAGAGGACGTCAAAAAGGCTAAAGCAAAGGAGAAAAAAGAAATTTTTAACCATCATAGTCTAAAAAAATATGATGTTCTCGAAGTTAGCAGTAAAGAAAGACTTATTGTGCCAGTGACAGGAGACAATAGCGTTATTTTGTACTAGCTGTATTCAGAAGAACTGTGAGACATACTGCACGATACTCACTTGAACATTGGACATGGAGGTCGCACATGGATGGAAGAGGAGCTAAAAACTAAGTACAAAAATGTCATCCAAGAAGTCATTACATTCTCTCTTCACTTATGCAAGCCATGCGTGATCAAATTATAATAATCCTAAGAGAGGTCTAATATCTAAAACGTGTGTTTCAATCAGATAATGGGAAAGAATTTGCAAACCAGTTGTAAATTATCTTAGAAGACTTATTAAGATTCACTTTTGTAACTGGTGTTTATCATTTGTAACTAACAATCAATGTTAAATATTAAATGTACTGGAAGTCAAAAGTAAAATATTTCGACCGATACATATAAATTAATTTCCGGACGAGGAAACGAACATTTTGGTTTTAAACTATTGACTCACATGAATGTTCAAAATGTTGATAAAGGCCATTGTGTCCATTGAGAGAAATCGTTTGCCTACCATGCAATGTTATCTCTAGGTCTAAGACTCGATGGTCCATGTGCAAAGTTTTTAAAAAAACAACTCGTGTGCAAAGTTGCACAACGTCCATTTTTTGTGCAAAATTTTACAAAATTTGCTACGCGGTGATTCTAAACTCCTGTCTGTCAAAAATATGGGAAGCCGTGCTGCTTAAAGAGAACATTGCTACCATGGTTCTAATACTTTGCTTACATTTCACCTGCAAACCAAACATCCACTACAGTATCGGAAACTTCAGCTGAGACAATCTAAAGCTATGTGAACTATTGTTCAGCTCGGCAGGTTATATTGCCAATAAGACCCGCTCATCACTTGAACCAAATAATGTCAACACACCTGTCTGTTTGCGTTGTTGGTTAAAAGATGTCATATAAAGATGTCATATAAAGATGTCATATAAAGATGTCATATAAAGAAGACATTCCAGCGTTATTTCGATTTTCGACAAGTACTTTTAATAAATGTTACTTGTGACACCATAAATTTCAATTTTTGGCTTTAATCGAAATTAACGATTAATTAAAAGTTAACGATTAAATTTCAATTCATCGTTAACAGACCTATTTTTAAGGCTAATGCTGGTGCATTGAAGCTATACCCGTTCGTTTGCTTTACAATAAGTTTTATTCCACTAGCGAGCTTCTGCTGGAATAATGATACATGACTACCCTACATTGCGATACTTCGAATTACTAATTATTATTATTTTTTAACCACGGGATAATCGACTTTAACCCCTTGCATAAATTAGTATAGAAGGAGCGCCTCTATTAAGTTATCATAAGATAAGGGAGTCCACCGATGATCGACAAAAACGTATAGGAAGTCATGGTTATCCACCCTTCTGAAGGCAACCAGTTTCGAGGATATAGACCAGTGCTTCTCAAAGTGGTGGTCCGCGGACCGGTACCGACAGAAAAAATTGTCAGTGCAGGGAAAATAGTGCACCGGTCTCTGATGCAATGGCAAAAATTCCTGCCGGTCCGCCATACTAAAAAGTTTGAGAAGCACTGATATAGACAACGCTTGAGACTCGCTTGAGTTTCAGGATGGCCAACTCTTATGAGATGCATCAAACATGAAATATTTTGTTATTAAAGATTTTAAATTTTGAGAGACTTGTTTCTTCTATGTATGGCAGTAAAACAACGGCCATTTAGCGGACCAGAAGGGTCATGTTGGGGATTGATTACACGAGCTATCTCCCTTGCGGGGAAAAATTATAATAAAATAATAAAAAATTAGTTAAGACACTCACTTAGACACTCACTTAGACACTAACTTAGACACTCACTTAGCCACTCACTTAGACACTCTTCATACTCTTCATCGGCGTTCTGTGACCAAATGGTAACTGGGGCGAACTTGCGTGTGAGCACCTTCTTAATTCCTCGCATAATTTATTTATTTATTTTTTTGTGAGTAATATTATGTTTCAATCCCGTCCCACGCAATTATCGGCATAGTGTTTTTGTACTAAAGTCCATAAGGATTCTCTCCCCAACCCCCACCTCCCCCGTGGATTCCATTCTAAGTATGTGCCATTAGGTTTTCAGTGAGTCCTTAGTGTGTAAGAGCACTAAATTGCATAGTGTGAATGCCCCATACTTCTATAGAGAGTATGTGTCTTGAACGCTACTGTAAATAGCTGTTTTGAATTATATATTGTTTATGTACCATAAAGTCTATAGTGTGTAATTGCCATAAAGTCTATAGAGTGTAATTGCCATAAAGTCTATAGTGTGTATGTGCGATGAAGTACACAAACGGTTACAATGTAAAATCGATTCTTTAAAAAAATATTACATAGTAAAAACAGCACTTCGGCGAAAAATAATTATTTCAAACTAGCTGACCCGTTGCAACGATCTCAGTACATTCAAAGAAATCATTGAGTGGTACCTTTTAAAACAATTCAGCCAGAAATCTTTGCGGAAATGTAGTACCAAATTTCATTGCAATCGAAAAAGTTCAATAATTTTTTAAAAGCTTACTCATAAAAAAACCCAGAAAAACAATGTTATGTGCCATGGCCCAACAATAAAAGATACTATTTTAAAAAATTTATTGCAATTATACTCAGCAACTTATCAAATCATCAGGACTATAGGCGTCTATAGGTTGAATAAAACAATAAATTATAAAGCTTATATCACTTTTGTTTAAAAAACATTAATGGTCCCGGCATCCCAAATGATGCAAGATGTACATTTCAAGATCCCTATATATTTTAATCTGTGTCACGATGGGTCTGTGTGTTCATATATGTCAATGTGTGTCACGATGGATCTGTGTGATAATATATGTCAAGATAGTGTAAAATTAAATGGGGAGAACCATCTTAAAATTTACCCCCCCCCCAAAAAAAAGATTTAAAGCCGGTCAAAAAGGAATCAACATTAGGAGTTCAATATCCCATAGGGGCCGTCAATAAAGTACGTCACGCTCCAGAGAGGGGGGGGGTGTAAGAAAGTGTAGTACGTCACGCTCCAGAGAGGGGGTGTAAGAAAGTGTGAGACTTTGTGACAGGGGGGGGGGAGGTGGGGTCCGGCCATGTGTGACGTCACGGTGTTTTATATTAAATTTTAATGATTTTGTTAATAAAAAACAACATTTTTGTTCGAAAGTGTGAATTACTTTAGGGGAGTCCGAGATTTGTGACATTTTGTGACAGGGGGGAGGGGGAGTTAAATATGGTCAAAAATAGAGTGACTTACTTTATGGCCCCTAGTATTTTTAATATCGGTCATCAAGTATTTAAGTCGCAAGTTTTGTAAAGATCCATCTATTACTTTTTATATTGAGGGAAAAAAATGACGTTCTAAGTTTTTATGTTTAATACTCTTTATTCTTTATACCAAAAAACTTATCCAAAATGAATTCAACAATTTCCCAAAATTTCAAAAAAAGTATGATGAATAAAATAGTATTTGTATCGCTAATATGAGCAAGAAACAACTTTAAGGGCCACCGGGCCCAACGGGTGTAAGATTTAAAGTTCAAAATATCTGTTCATAACAATCTGGATCATTATGTAAATATTATCAATATCAATATTTGTCAAACCGTGTAAAATAGATTGGGGAATAAAATCTTCAACGGTTACGAAAAAATAGTAAGGGGCCCCCGGCCCCGAAGAAATGGATTTTAGGAGTTTACTTCCCCAAAGTATTTTAATATGGGCAATCAAGTTTATATATACCAAGTTTGGTCAAGATCCATTTATTTAGCCGTTAGCTAACGCTTAAACTATTTTATAGACTATAAAAGCATGAAATGGTATAAAGGGCCTTAGGGCCTCATCTGTTCAAGATGTAAATTACGAAACAACTGTGTATTTCTATCTGGATCATAATGGAGATTTTTGCTATTATTTGTTAAGATCGTGTAAAATTGAATTGGGAATAAATATCCCAAACATTATGTAGAAAAAAATTGGTGGCCCCCTGCACCTAAGGAATGTAATTAGGTGTTCAATGGCCCATAGTAATTCAATATAAACTTTCAAGTTTTTATATACCAAGTTTGGTCAAGATCAATCAGTTTACCCAGGAGCTAACGCTGAAATTAACTTTTCTATACCTCATATAAGCAAAACAATTACATTCGGTGCAACATTGCAAGTTTGAAACAACTGTTCATTTCAACAAATTTCATAATTATTTAATTTTTCTATTTTACTCAAAATCGTGTAAAATTGAGTCTGGAATTAATTTCAAATATATTCCTTTTATAATAATAACAATAATAATTGATAATTTATATAGCGCTGTATCCCAGTAGGGAACCGGGCTCCCGGCGCTTTACATGGAGATCATAACAAACATCTAATAATTAAATAACCATTCATACCATAATAACAACATAAAGGACAGTACATTACACATAAGCTACGCTAATCATTAAAACATATGTTTCATTAATTTTGTAAATACATTTTGAAAAGATGCGTCTTAAGTGGAGTCTTTTCTGTTATTTTTATTTTTCTTTTTTAAATATCCCACTAATTAAGTGTAAGTGGGTCGCTCAAACATCCCAAAAAATCTCCATTATAACCGAGCCACGATTTATATCTATAGACACAATTTTGTAATTGTTACTTTTACATTCACACAATTTGAGCCATTCTATTTTATTTTTATTTTTAAAATATAGTTTGAGAATCACTGAATACCAGCTCAAAGCTTATCGCCAGTGTTGAGAGGACTTCAAGAGCGAGACTCCATTCGTCCATTAATTTGAGCTCCTTTGTGCCTCCCCAAGAAGACGCCCACGGAAACCACATCATGCCTCTTCGATGTGGCCACGGTCGTCGTGCTGTTCCACCGGTTGTTTCCCATAGGTAACTGACCCTAACCCTAATTAATCTTAACTATAACTCTAACTAACATAACTATAACCCTAACTGTAAACTAACCCTAACTTTAACCCTAACAAAACCCCAACTAACCCTGTTTACAAAACCCAGGTCCTCCACAATACACCCTGTTTACAAAACAATGTCGTCCCGACATTTCGTAACATCTCCGCGTTATGTTTAATTGTCTTCAAATGGCTTTGAGTGACTAAGACCATCAGCACTATTCAAATACGAATTAACACTGACGCTAACTTGTGTGTACCGAAAAAACAACTAAACTCCCATATGCCATATACCGAACCATTATTAACCCCTTCTTTAACACTAATTAACCTTAATGCCAATTTTAACCATAATAATAACCCCAACTAACCCTAAAACTAACTTTGATCCTTACTATAACTCTCGCTAACACTAACCCATCATGTCGTCATGTCTTGTTTGATTTTAAATTGAATACATTTACAAATATATGTGTTACTATATTTATTTATGCAAAGCCGTTTAGTCCAAATGTTAGTTTGGATTAGCGTGAAAAAAAAATAATTCAAATTAAAATTTGTCTTCTTATTTTCACTAACTAAGCATGACTCTAACTATTAATTTCCCTAATCTAATAGTATACGGAAAGTTTTGATTTATTATTGGTCAAATCTAAGCCCATACACTAGTTGTTGTTTTTTTTAAAAATCAAGTAAGTCTACTGGTAATCAAATTAAGCATCACGAAAGTCATTAAAATGACGTCATCAATTACTGAACACTCAGAAGTAATTTTTTTAATTCAAAAAATTGAACAAAACTTTACTAGAATAACGTCACTCCCCATGACAGCCATTTATATATACGTAGAGACATAAACATTCACACACACACACACACACACACACACACGCACACTTTTTATATTATTAGATAACTGGAAATTTTATATAGGTATATTAGAGAACGTTTAAGTCATTAAATGCGCATGGGTTATTTTAAAAGCGCCCAGAGTCAGTACATCAGTGAGCGTATTTATTTGTGGCTTACAGTTATATCTTTTAGCGGCTTGATTATCCCGGTATTACCTTAGATTCTTGTTTAAAATGACTTGAGATTTTAAGTAGAGGTTACTGACTGCCTGCTTTCGGAGATTTAATTATGCTACCGCTGTTATCAGCAGGCCCAGTGGCACTGTATTCAGCCCCATCACACGCTCGAGTGTGGCCTACCATGTCTACGTTAACAACACCTTCAGCAATGGCGGCGTGGATCCCAAGGCGACGGCTACACTACCAAGTAAGTGGCCGTTTACCTTGTTGTGTTACAACCTTCTCATTTAGGTTTTGCTCTTCCAGGTCCTCTCAGCACACCCGGTGGTTCCAGTTCCGAAGTTTAACAGGTGAGACCACCACAAACAGGGACGCGAACTGCCAGCATTGCAGCCTAGCCCAGGGGCGGATTAAGATTTCCCGGGGCCCCTGGCTGCAATCCCACCTGGGTCCCGGTCCACCCGCCTTTATTATACAATATAATAATTTTGGGGCCCTTAAATCATTGGGGGCCCCTGGCTTTAGCCCAATCAGCACCCCCCCCCTAAATCGGACATAGGCCTAGCCCCTGAACCCGTAACGCGCCCGTAGCCTTCGTCCCCCCAGCTAGACATAACCGGTGGAATTCTGGGATGGCCTGACACCTGACAATGTTTATGGCATGCCCCCACAGGTGGTGCAGGTTGTCAAGAGAATGTCCAGGCTTTAATTAGAAAATCTCAGACTTAAAAAATGTGTTCGTTAGTCCCCAAATTGTCAAAATCCATCGGTCAGTGAAGTGACCTGGTCTCCTCGTGTAACTGAAATCAGACCCCCACCCCCACCCCCCCACCCAAAAAAAGAAAAATAAATAATTGACTTTAAAAAACAACAAACAAGCTAATAAATCTATGGATAGATGATTGAAGAGGTTCTCAACTTTTGAACCACATGAAGCCAGTTACTTTGGGGAGTTCAACGACCGTTTAAACGTCACCATTTGGTGGTAATAAACCCGTACCAGGAAAATCGACACATAATTTCCATTTTATTTATTATTATCTCTATTTTAAAAAAGATAAAAAGCGTACCCCAAACAAATTTTGACAAATTTTTATTTAAAAAATATACTAAATATCCTTATTATGTGAGGCACAATAAAAGGGCTTTGGGGCCCATAAAAATCGGTGTGGTAAAAAGAAATCAATTCACATTTTCTCACTTAAATATTGTGGGGTACCAAATTGCCAATGGTATCTTAAATGTAAAAGGGGTCCTAAGTAGTGCCTGGACCCTTGGCCACGTTGCGACCTAAAAGATGCATATCTTTAGCAACGTGACTCCTCAGTCTTGAGGTTTATTCGACGCCAGTATCGATAATAAGTAATTTGTATGTCTGTAATTAGATTTGGTAAAAAGTAAAAAATATAAAATCATGACAAAATTTGTTACAAGACATTCGGCTGAAAACACACATCATGCAAAGGGGAAAAAAAACGCAAAAAGCTTCAGAGCAAAAGGCAACGAACCAGGTTTGCAGAAGAAGACCGGAAGTAATTAAACTAAAAAATAAAGAAAATAATTCAAGACGCTTAATTTGGTGTTGATGATAGACAGGAAATGTAGCAATTATAACAAGTAAACCATTATAAATGGAGGGGAAAGACAAAAAAGGAAGTGTAAAATTGAAGGTTTTGTCTAGTTTTCAGAAATTATGTGAAGGAAATTGGGTGGGGGTGGGGTGGGGTGGGGAACAGAAATACAACGGGATTTTTTAAATATAGTTTGTCGTTTCTCAGACCGGAAATCTTCATATCTCATTACGCAATGTTACTATTTTTTGACAAGATTTGGTTAAATCGATGTTTTTCAACATTAATATAGAAGTAACAAGGTGTTTTCAAATTATTCAGTGGCTAAATCAAGTCCACTAGGCTGAATAAAATTTATCGCAGAATTAACTAACAATTAATTAAGCCCAAACAGAATACCGGAATAATCTATTCATAGAATTCTACCAGTTTATCGGTATTCAACTAGAGAATCGGGAAATCCCGTCCATTGCAGTTTTATGTTGAAAAGAAAACGTAATTTTGGGCCCAATAGTTTATGTTCAAGCCATCCTCATGCTCAATTCAATTACACAGTGCAAAACCCACATGAATTTAAACGTAATTAAAAGCTGAGGTTGGAAATTAGACCAATTTCAGTCTTCAGAGACTTTATGACAATTACTTACAAAAACCCTTACATTTTTGTAATTGATATCAAAACGTAAAGCGGTTTATATGTTTCATTTTAACCTGTTTCTAAAGTAACTTTAAATTAATAAATTGTGCAGTAGTTTTTAAAAGGAAGTCTGTCATAGACATTTTCAAGGCCCGGGTAAAAGATGAGCGTTAATCTCAGGGTTCGAGTCCTTTTTTAAAATAATTTTTACCCAAATATTTTAAAGAGCTAACCTTCAATTTATAGGAGCCCTCACATAATTATTTTCTATCTAGTCATTGTCATTTCCCATTTAATCTGCGCTACAATTAACAAATTCGACATTCATCTTGCTGTTTTCTCGAATAATAACTCTGCAGATGCTTTTTTTAAAAAAAGTTAAAAAAATTTTTTTTTAAACTCGATGTTTCTTCGCTGACGAAGTCTTTTCGCCAGTACGTTCGCAGTTTGATGAGTCAGTTCTCCACACACTTTATGTGACTTCTATATTTCTACGATAAAGGATGAGCTAATATGTACCGGGAAGATAGTGGGGTCGGCTTAAGCTATTCTTAAAGGCAGTTTTAATCCCTTATCCCCCCAACTCCAAACATGCCCTACTACCAACACCCACACGTTAAATACCCACAATCCCAACACCCACACATTAAATACCCACTATCCCACCACCCACACGTTAAATACCCACAATCCCACCAACCACACATTAAATACCCACAATCCCAACACCCACACATTAAATACCCACTATCCCAACACCCACACATTAAATACCCACTATCCCAACACCCACACATTAAATACCCACTATCCCAACACCCACACATTAAATACCCACTATCCCACCACCCACACATTAAATACCCACTATCCCAACACCCACACATTAAATACCCACAATCCTAACACCCACACATTAAATACCCACTATCCCACCACCCACACATTAAATACCCACTATCCCAACACCCACACATTAAATACCCACTATCCCAACACCCACACGTTAAATACCCACAATCCCAACACCCACACATTAAATACCCACTATCCCACCACCCACACGTTAAATACCCACAATCCCACCAACCACACATTAAATACCCACAATCCCAACACCCACACATTAAATACCCACAATCCCAACACCCACACATTAAATACCCACTATCCCAACACCCACACATTAAATACCCACTATCCCAACACCCACACATTAAATACCCACTATCCCAACACCCACACATTAAATACCCACTATCCCACCACCCACACATTAAATACCCACTATCCCAACACCCACACATTAAATACCCACAATCCTAACACCCACACATTAAATACCCACTATCCCACCACCCACACATTAAATACCCACTATCCCAACACCCACACATTAAATACCCACTATCCCAACACCCACACATTAAATACCCACAATCCCAACCCTCACACATTAAATACCCACAATCCCACCACCCACACATTAAATATCCACAATCCCACCACCACACTTTAAAGAGCCCCACCTCTGAAACTCCCACACTTTAAACAGCCCCACCTCTGAAAATCCCACACTTTAAACAGCCCCACCTCTGAAACTCACACACTTTAAACAGCCCCACCTCTGAAACTCCCAAACTTTAAACAGCCCCACCTCTGAAACTCCCACACTTTAAACAGCCCCACCTCTAAACTCCCAAACTTTAAACAGCCCCACCTCTGAAACTCACACACTTTAAACAGCCCCACCTCTGAAACTCCCACACTTTAAACAGCCCCACCTCTGAAACTCCCACACTTCAAACAGCCCCACCGCTGAAACTCCCACACTTTAAACAGCCCCACCTCTGAAACTCCCACACTTCAAACAGCCCCACCTCTGAAACTCCCACACTTTAAACAGCCCCACCTCTGAAACTCCCACACTGTAAACAGCCCGAACTCTGAAACTCCCACTTTCAACTCACCGTTGAACAGAAATGACAACCTTTGATTTCTTAATTCGAATCATATTTTTGTTACAAGATTTTAGACTTTCAAAACATTTTTGTTCCTTTGTTCTTTTATTTATTTATTTTTTGTTTTTTTGCTTGATATTTTTGCTTTCCAAAGTAAAAGACCCTCTTTTGGAAAAAAAAAGTGGTTAGAGGCTATGCTACGAGTGCTCAACTCCATAGCGCCTCCCCATCCCCCTAACATCTCTCTCATTAGTTAACTCAACGATTTCGGTCACTTCACCTATACGGCCTTTAACTCATTGCAGTGGTTTCCACGGCTTTGCCCAGTGTTTTATGACATGCCACCATTAATCTGTTTGTCTTTCTATCTCTCACCCCCCTGCCCTCCCCCTCAACAACACACATTACACCTGGCCGTCTATATTACAGCAACTAGCTGAGCGGGAAATGTGTTAAATTCCTTGTCGGGAAAATACAAGCGGATCTCGAAATTTCGTCCGTGTACAGTTAACGAAAAAAACCTTAAAAATATAATTTTGAATTTTAGCCTAAAAAAAGAAATAAAGAAATATATATACTATCTGTTAATATATCATATAGTAATTCTAGCAATAAATTTTAAACGTTATTAAAATATGTGATCTTTAAAACAAGTAAAGAAAACTCTAGCTCCTAATTCATAATAACTAAAATACTTCGCTTTTCAATTTATTATAATATTTTGTTTTCTTCATTTTCAATTTTCTTTTCTTGTTTATTTGAATTTGAATTAAATTTCTTCGCACTCCTGAAAGTTACACCATTACAACCCCAAAAGATTTTATTTTATTTAATTTTTGAAATTCCATTATGCGCTATATTTTGAGGCCCTCTTGTGTGACGGTAGTTACCAAGTTCAACTTTTACGTTTGGGGAATGTCAATTTAATTTGACACACAAACAATGGACAGTGTTGAAAATATGTACGTACAAGGCGCTTGGGGCGGGGGGGGGCGGGGGGTTAACCTATGTAAACGATTTGCTCGTTACAGGTAATGGATGTTATTCTAAGATATCCATGTGTGTCTATAGGGTCGGGGTTATTGGGTGTATGTGACAGTGTGAGTATGTGGCACTGTGTGTGTGACAGTGTGAGTTTATGACAGTGTGAGTATGTGGCACTGTGTGTGACAGTGTGAGTGTATGACAGTGTGAGTATGTGTGACAGTGTTAGTATGTGACAGTGTGAGTATGTGACAGTGTGAGTATCTGACAGTGTATGAGAATATTCTTGTAGCTTTAAAAATAATTCATAAAGACTAGTCTCATATGGTATACAACAAACAACAAATACCCCCCCACCCCATTCTCCATAGCAACGCCATTGATCCTCTTTCTTTCAATGTAGATTGTTTGTGTCATTCACACCCCCCCCCCTTTTTTTTCTTTCTTTGCACTATCTATGGGTAAGTCCGCGGCGTAAGGTACGCCGCGGTTCGTGTCTAGTCACAAATAATTTGACTCAATGTTCCCGACAAAAACCCATGAGCGATGATCCCAGTTAACTTGACTCCACATCCCCGACAAAACCCGCATGTGCTCGCCTTGATGGCCAACTAGAAGGTACATGTTTGTTTAAACATCATCCCAAACAAACTTCACGCATACTTGACAAACGTGAGGATGGTTGCATTGCGGCATGTTTAATGCACACACACAAAAAAAAATAATTAATGCCAAGGTGCTCAGAGACAGGACTCATTGCTTTAACGAGCTTGGCAAGCCCCTAAATGTCTGGTGTTTCTCTGTCAAACCTGCTTGTCTGCGTGGGTGGGAGAGAGCCATCGTTTACGGTTCTTTCTTTTTTTGTTTCCAAACCAATCTTTATGTTTTATAAAGAAGAAACTCTTTCAAATGTTATCAGTGCATAAAGCTAAGATGATACCTCACATTTATCAGACCTGTACCAGAATATGCATCTTCTGTATGGCAACGATACACCCATAAAGAAAAAAATACGTATTAAACTAAAACAAATGAAGAGCTCAAGGGAAGAAACGTCTATGTCACATTTGTGTAGTTTAGAGATATTCAAGTTTTAAAGTTCAAAACTCTACAGATTATCATTAATTGACCAAATACATTTGAATTTTTCATAGGGTCGGGGAGGATATTTTTTAATGAAATCCTATTCAGAAAAATTTAGTTTATACCCTCTATCAGATAGAGGGGTTAAATAAAAAGTTCAAAAATGTCACATAGCCGTTTCTTCCCTTGAGGTCTTCTAATGCAAAAAAGACATGAGCGATGTCAAGATTCATTACTCAAGAACAGAAGCGTGACTGGGTTTTCCGCGCCCTTGGCTAATTCATTTTGGCGCCCTTGAGAAATAGGAAAAATACCTAAATTATACAGAATGAGTTGATTATTAAAGGATTAGCCCTCGGCGCCCTTGGCAACTGCCCCGATGCCAAGTCGTTGTTACGCCTCTGCTCAAGTTGACAAAAGTAACATCACTTGTTAAATCATTAAACCTAGAAACATTAGAAGATAGCAACAACAAAAAAAGAGTAGAGTAGTAATAATAAATTAGTATAGAAATTCTAACTTGGCGATAAAAGACAAAACTCAGATAGACATAAGGATAAAAAACATTTTTTTAAAATTCCATATTTAAGAATAAACACATAAAATTCTCCTCTCCATCTTGAATATCAACGTGGAATGGTTTGCCTGAAGAAGAAAAAGCAGGAAATCCAACACAGTAATTAACATTCAAAACTATAATGAAAATGAAAGAATAGACGTAAATCATGGATAAGAAGCGTAGGACGCAATAATCTTCTGTATTGAAGGCATGTGCGTCATACACAAGATAAAACAAAGATCGCAGGTGTGGAATATTCGTAGTATGACATGTAAAAACTGGTCAGGATAATCGGTCCACGGGCAAGGTTCTAATTACCTGCTTTTCACCTGTATGTCGCCAACCTGTGCAACGCCTACCTGTTTTGACACCCACCTTATGACACCCTCACAATGACACTCCACTTCCTATATGTCATTTACCGCTGTGACATCTACCGTGAAGATACCAACCCGAGCAACACCTACCTGTATGACAACTACCTTTATAACATCGGCAGAAATGATCTTACCTAACGCTAGTACACCTATAATTTTTATACCTATCTCTGTAACACCTACCTGTATGATATAGCCTGTAGACTAAATTCTATCTCTCCGATGACCATGAACTTTGTCATTCCCACTAACCTTGAACTTTTAAACAAACTAACATTGATAATCTCATTTCCTAATCGACCCATTAATCTCATTACAAATCTACACTTTGTCTTCACCAATCAACGCATTCATTCATCATTAACCAGTTAGCCAGTGTTTCCCACCATCCAACAAACAGTTAGCCAGTGTTTCCCACCATCCAACAAAGTTAGCCAGTGTTTCCCACCATCCAACAGTTAGCCAGTGTTTCCCACCATCCAACAAAGTTAGCCAGTGTTTACCACCATCCAACAAAGTTAGCCAGTGTTTCCCACCATCCAACAGTTAGCCAGTGTTTCCCACCATCCATCAAACAGTTAGCCAGAGTTTCCCACCATCCAACAGTTAGCCAGTGTTTCCCACCATCCAACAAAGTTAGCCAGTGTTTCCCACCATCCAACAAACATTTAGCCAGTGTTTCCCCACCATCCAACAAAGTTAGCCAGTGTTTCCCACCATCCAACAAAGTTAGCCAGTGTTTCCCACCATCCAACAAACAGTTAGCCAGTGTTTCCCACTATTCAACAAAGTTAGCCAGTGTTTCCCACCATCCAAAAAACAGTTACTCAGTGTTTCCCACCATCCAACAGTTAGCCAGTGTTTCCCACCATGAAAAAAACAGTTAGCCAGTGTTTCCCACCATCCAACAAACAGTTAGCCAGTGTTTCCCACCATCCAACAAACAGCCAGTGTTTCCCACCATCCAACAAACAGTTAGCCAGTGTTTCCCACCATCCAACAAACAGTTAGTCAGTGTTTCCCACCATCCAACAGTTAGCCAGTGTTTCCCACCATTAAAAAAACAGTTAGCCAGTGTTTCCCACCATCCAACAGTTAGCCAGTGTTTCCCACCATCCAACAAGCAGTTAGCCAGTGTTTCCCACCATCCAACAAACTAGTCACGTGTCCAACATTATACCACACCAGTGCACCAAAATTACACCCTTGTTACTTCCCACCTTAATTAAAAATGTATACCACATTGTCCAGATATATTCATTTTTTGTTGTCTTCCAGGTCACAAGATAAACAATTGCCTGACACCTCCGCTATGCCATTCACTCTTACACAATGCGCTTTCATTTTCATAGACGTGCTTCTGAATGAATTAACATTTTTGAGATTTCGACACACACTTGATAATTTATTCTTTTTTCTTTTCTTTAAGTGTATTAAAATCAAAATTTAAAAAATTAATAAATTTTAAAAAACGTACAAAACCAAGTTTTTGACTATAAATCCTTTATGTACGAGACATAACTAAAAGAATGTTCATTATAATACGCAGCGCAAGACCATCCAAAAATACACAAATTGCAGTTGTGTCTTAAAACATGTTTAATATAATGCGCATCGATCAGGAATATGATTATAAAAAGTGTTGTCAATAAAATACGCACCTTATTGCGCGACAGGAAAGGTTTTTCAATATAATACGCACCATGACACTATATCTCAAAAATTTAACATGATACATAGAGATAAATACAATAATATAAAAATTCAATAATTTAATTACAGTACATGCGATCGATCTCAAATTTTAATACATCGTTTTTATCATCAGCACGAAACTGCCTGCAAAATTTCAGCTCGCTAGCTTACGGGGAAGTGGGTTAAAATAGATCCAAAATTTTGACGACAAGCAAACAAGCAAGCAAGGGCTCAAACAGACACCGCGAGTTTATATAAAGGATTTTAAAACATTTCTTGTTTATTAACATTTCACCCCTAGGATTTACTGAACTTGTTTTTCAGGTTTTAAAAAGTAACGGTTCTCAATAATCAACCCAAAAACCTGTATCATTTATCTTTGACTCTCTCTCTCTCTCTCTCTCTCTCTCTCTTTCTCTCCCCCTTCTCCGTCTACTTTATGTCCCTGTGTTTCTCTCTTTCTTTATCTCACTCTCTCTACCCCCCCCCGATTCTTTCTCACGGGCTGTCTTCATCTTTGCGTTTTCTTTCTAATAATCCCTGACCCTCTCTCTAGCTCTATCTCTTTGTTTCAAATTTCTATCTCTATCTCTTCTCTGCTCTTCTCTCTGTAACTCTTTCTATCCCTCTCTCTCTCTCTCTTCTTTATCTCTCTCTCTCTCTCTATTGCTTCGAAAATCTCAGTCCCTATCCACTGTACATGTCTGACCTGTAAATCTCTCTCCCCCCCCCGCACCCCCCCCTCCAAATTCCTGTGGCATTTACTTGTTTGACCCTGACCCTTATTACCCCCCACCCCACCCCATTTCAAGTTTATAGTTTGCACTCACTACTTGGGAATCTCAAACCTCATCTCGCGAGATTCTATTTAATTTAAATGGTGGAAACACCCTCATTAATTAGGCTCTTGACGTCTATCACAGCTGCTAATTTAATGAATGCTTCCACTCAACTTGCACTTCGTGATTAGACGTTTTGTCAAGCGTCGAGACATGCTTTACATTTACATGGCTTTCTCATGCCGCGTTCACACCACTCAGCTCAAATACAGCGAATGCTACGGCTGTTCGTGTTTCGTAGTATTTCGTAGTGATAGTATTTTTTGACAGTATTTTTTAAAAGAATGTATCTACTCCACTATTTCTCAACAATATCTTTGTCTGGGACACTGCAATTACATAGCTTGGCGGATTGTTACCAGGAGCACATTAAAAAAAAATCTTTTATATTAACTCGTGGTGTCTGCTTGCTTGCATGCTCGAGTGCCGAAAAAACTTTGGATCGATTTTTAACCTCGTAAGCTAGCGAGCTGAAATTTTGCAGGCAGTTTCGTACAGATGATAAAAGCGATGTATCAAAATTTCAGATAAATCGAATGTACCGTAATTAAATTAATGAATTTTTACATTATCTTTATTTATCTTTATGTAACATGTTAACTTTTTTTATGCTATAGTGTCGTGGTGCGTATTATATTGAACAACCTTTCCTGTCGCGCAATAAGGTGCTTATTTTATTGACAACACTTTTTATAAACATATTCCTAATCGATGCGCATTATATTAAACACGTTTGACGACACATAACTACCATTTTGTATTTTTGGATTGTCTTGGTTTTTACGGGTTTTTTTATTTTACTTTACTCTTTCGTGCTCTATAAAAAATTAATTTTATTTCTTTGGCATTTTTTAGAAAAAAACTTTTTTTTTAAAAGCAAAATTAACGTAATATGTATAAACACTAATTAAAAAAAAACCATAAAAACCAAGTTTTTGACTATAAATCCTTTATGTAGGAAACGTTACTAAAAGAATGTTCATTATAATACGCAGCGCAAGACCATCCAAAAATACAAAATTGTAGTTATGTGTCGTAAATAGTCTGCCTGCAAAATTTCAGATCGCTAGCTCACGAGGGAGTGGGTTAAAAATCGATCCAAAGTTTTGGCGACAATCAAGCAAGCAAGCTAGCACGGGTTCAACCAGACACCACGAGTTAATATAAAGGATTTAAAAATTAGAAACATATTTGAGGTGTTTTTATCTATCTATATAATTAACCACAACAAGCACAAGACGATTGCAAATAAGGATGACGAATGACCCTCACTAGGGTCAGCCAATCGCAGTTTATGGTTGGAAAGCTCCGGTAGTGTAGGGTGGGGGGGGAGGTAGCTAAACACAGTGCGCATGTCTCTAGACCACAAATGTGTCGGTGCTCCTCTTTTACAGCCACGTATAATGAAACATTACGAACACCGCCAAGAGTAGCGTATCTTGAATATCTGTTGATCCATCAAGAGCCAAACTGAATGCTAAATAGTTCTTTTAAAAAATCGTTCCTCATTTTTTCCTTCAATATCAGCGTTAATGTCTGAAATACGTCGCCCAGTGGTGTGGCGTGACATTGGAATTCGTGTTATCAGTCTCCGAAGTCTGGAATTATTTTGGTCTACTAATGAGATTACGTCCTCGGTATTGTTCTTGACAATTTCCCTATCAGAATAAGGTCATTTAGCACAAGCAATATTCCAAGCGATGGCATAACTTGCCTCAGTTCAAGTGACACCATTTCTGAAAGTAGAAAGTTGTGTCTGTTGCTGATGCATTCCAGTCTATAACTCGGCAAGCTTGCGTTTTCTTAATTCTGATTGCTGTGAATACCGCGATGCAGACACTTCATGACTTTCATAGTGCCGATTCAAATTACAGGCATTGTTTGGCAGATGAGGCAAATTGGCTTACCATCTTTATCAATAAATGCTAAGTCCTTGGCTTACCATCTTTATCAATAAATGCTAAGTCATTGGCTTACCATCTTTATCAATAAATGCTAAGTCCTTGGCTTACCATCTTTATCAATAAATGCTAAGTCATTGGCTTTACCATCTTTATCAATAAATGCTAAGTCATTGGCTTACCATCTTTATCAATAAATGCTAAGTCATTGGCTTACCATCTTTATCAATAAATGCTAAGTCATTGGCTTACCATCTTTATCAATAAATGCTAAGTCATTGGCTTACCATCTTTATCAATAAATGCTAAGTCATTGGCTTACCATCTTTATCAATAAATGCTAAGTCATTGGCTTACCATCTTTATCAATAAATGCTAAGTCATCTTTCCATTCTGGTAGAAAACGTCTATTTTCTTCTTTATAGTTTCGTTTCTTGCAACTTATTGCCATATTTTATTTTAACTTTTAAATAATAAGTTATTATTTCATAATAATAAGTTAAATTAATAAGTTAAATAAGTACTAATTCTATTAGGTCGAACAGTAATGACTTCGAAATGGGGATTTTTACCGGAACCTTAACCAGAAATTTAACACCTTATAACACCAAACAATCCGAAACAAATCACTCCCTTCAACTTTTAAAATATAAATGAAGCCTAAATCATTTTCAATCCCTTGTTTCGGTTAAGACTTTTTAAAAACTTCGTTTGTTTTTGATATTATATATTTCAAATTAAAATATTTTTTATTTCACAAATTGTTCGCGAGCCGCAATATGAACACAGAAGAGCCGCATGCTGCTCTCGAGCCGCCGTTTGGCCACCGTTGTTCTTGATTCTAGAGCGTTAAAATGTACAACTATTTTCTACATTCATGGCCTCCTTAACAAAGAATCTTTGTTTAAAAAAAATTTAACACATTTTTTACATTAAATGCTAACCAGTAAATTAACCATAATGTGACTTGTGGTAAAATTCGAAAACAATATTTTGTAGCCATCAATATTTTGCCACCAATATAAACATACGTCTTTTCTTCAAACACGCGTGGGGTTAACTTTAAATGCTCTATCATTTTACCCCATACAAATGTCTCCTCTGGAATGCTTCCACCTTAAAGTTTCTCAGGGTAAAGAGTTTGAGAGCCACTGACACCGCCCCAATATTGGGCCCTGTTGTCCTCTATCAACATTCTATACCCGTCATGCATGTCAAACGCCCGCGTTTATAAGTTAAGGACATGGAGCGCGTAGACAAACTGCACCAGTCTAAACGAAAACAATGGGAAACAATTCCAGTTTTTAAATATAATCATTATAATTTTTTTTGTTTTGTAAGTATGTTATATATACTGAGAAACGTTGACAATTTTTAACGTAGCTTTGTAAACGGTTTTTTCCGAAATGATTTAGTTACCAACTTTGAGATAGGTAACCGCGAAAAACGTATAATATAAGATATTTTCTTTCACTGTGTGACACGATGTTCCCTCTAAAATTCGTGGGCCCATGTGAACAATATTTTTAAAAACTCGTGTTCGAAGTTGCAGAAGTTGCAATTCTTTGGGAAAATGTTACACCCCACATATAAAGTTATTAAATTATCATTTTCAAAATTAGCTGTGCGGTAATTCTAAATTGCTACGCAGCGTCGGTCAGATATCTGCGCGGCCCCTCAGCCGAGCAGCTTAAATATAACATTGGGGCTGTGTCTTTATGTTTTTATTTATTGCTCGCATTGATTATTGCAATTCTCTTCTGTCAGGTGCGCCAAAACAATGCATTGAAAAAACTACAGACAGTTCAAAATTCAGCTGCCAGACTTGTTTTTAAGAAGAAACCATATTACTCCGCTACTTTACTCACTTCATTGGCTACCTATACAAGCCCGAATTGAGTTTTAAAAAAACTGTCCGTTCTTTGTCACAACTTCTTTTCTGTCTCATGCCCTTCCTATCTTACTGAACTTCTGTCTGTCCACTCACCCACTCGTCAGCTAGGCTACTCTGCAGACACACGTATTCTCTCTGTTCCTAAGACACACATTAAAACATTTGGCGAAAGGTCTTTCTCTTTTTGTGCAGCCAAACAATGGAATTCTCTACCATTACACATTCGTAGTATTCTAACTACCAAGTTCTTCAAGACTGCACTTAAGGCACATCTTTTCAAAATTAATGAAACAAAATTTCTTCAATGATTAACGTAGCCAATGTGTAACGTTGTAACGTACTGTCATGTGTGTGGTTGCTATGAAATGAATGTTTATTTAATACTTATATGTTTGAAATTATCTTTATGTAAAGTGCTGTGAGCCCAGTTCCTTACTGGGGTACAGCGCTATATAAATTATCAATTATTTATTATTATTATTATTATTTTAGAGAAACTCACCACCTTAGCAACAATATTCCCAGTCAGCTCTTCTCAGCACCCCCACCTCACTGCCTCCACCCAAACGGCCAAAACCTGACTTAACCCACCAGTAACGTGACAAAATTTACATTCAAGTAACGCACTTTATCTACATAGAAAACCCAATTAGTTCGCCCCCGCCCCCACGCCTTAGCGCGCCACATAACTATATCAATGTCTATTTACAATTTGAAAAATCCATAACATCTCATCGTGGTCCTTCTTTGCGCCTCTCATTGTTTGTTGGTGTCGTAGTTGTTGTTTGTTTTGTTTGTTTTTTATTCTTTGTTGGTGTTTTTTAATTGCTGATGTTGCTATTCGTTGGTTTGCTTTTGTTTTGTTTTTGTTTGTAGTTTGTATATTAAACGGTGCTGACATTTAAGGATGGCAGCGGAGATGGGCTTAGGTGCGTGGCCTTGCTATAACTTTTACATGTGGGAGTAAGTTCCTTGGCTTGGAGTTGCTCGCAGTACTTTAAACAGAAATACGGAGCAGATACAGATTGTGTTTAAAAACCAAGTCCTCAAACAAATAATCATATCATCTGTTACAGACGCTCCTTCTACGCAGAAGATTATTGCGTCATAGGCGTATCCACGTTGATGGAGTTTACTAACTGACATTTTGTAGACGGAGTATTTATTAAAAATCAAATACTTTCAATTGATTCCATTTGCAACAAACTTGATAAACCAACAAAAACAAAGTTGGACATTTTTTTCCAAATTAAGAGATTATCATCCTCAATCCCTGAAATGATATTTTAGTTGATGCAATTAAAAAATCAAAACAAAATTGATGTAGTTTTGATAAAAAAAATTCCCTAAATTTCTGAAATACTGTATTTACTTACAGTCTCCAGGTTCATGTTTCGTACCCCAGCTACAATACGAAACAGGATTAGCTATCAATATTTGCTCACTCTCACATCTCTTGAGAATCCCTCTCATGTAGGGCCTAAAATAAATTGCTCGAATAAATAGACCTACGTTTCAAGGGAGACAAACCGCTGTGTCAAATTTGTCCCGCGCTTAGTTAAAACATGGTGTAACGCGGTGTTAAGAAACTATTTAATTTGCTCATTTGTGTCGTGTTTCTGTGAGCCTCGGAAATTTGCTGTGTTTTTCACGGTTAGAGGATAATGCTATTTTATTTTTCAATTGAATACTTCTTTGTGTAAGACCTGGAGTATTAAAAGAAATATTTATTCAGTTGGACATGTAAATAATTATAACAAATCGCTCGACACTATATTTTCATGAAAACGAAACGGGTAAAATAATCTCTTACTTCTGTCCTGTCGGACTCACAGACGTTGCTCATTTGCTAACTTGAAACAAATTTGTTTACATTATTTCTCTTATTTTGCTTAGTCGTTAAAATATGTATTTTCGGTTGTAACTCGGAGAAAAAATTTTAAACTTCTTATCAGTTTCCTCTTGTTTTTACCAAATTAAATGATGGGTTTTTAAAATGGATTATCGGGCAGCAAAGGATTCGACAGCAACACTGTTAAACGTTGTTAAATTTTCTAATTAATGTTTTTTGCTGTCTTGGGGAGGAAGTGAAAAAGACAGCTCCTAATTATCCCCTTGGAGATATAGGTTTTATAACTTGGAACTATGTTCTTCTTCTTATTATTGTTATTATTATTATTATTATTGTTTTCGTTCTATTTTTATTGTGGGCGTGGGGAGGCTGGGGTATGTTCAATTATGGTGGCAAATGAAAAATGAACTGCATGGAAAACAAAATACAAACCCAATTTACTCCCCCTTTCCCTAATAATTAGTTCTTGGCTTTATTTGAAAAACTCACATTTTTATTAGTACTCAATTTACATAAGTATTTTCTCCGTTTCTTGTTTTAATTCCGAAACATTTTGTATTCTTTTGGAATGGTTAATTATGGGTAAAACGCGTTATATTTATTTCGTAAATATTTTTTATCATAGCGCTTTTAAAACACACGCACACGTCGCCGTGCTAAATATCCGTAGATTCATCAACCGTTTGTTTAAAAAATGACGTACTATAATTTTCCGCAAATGGTCGTGAATACTCCATGATGTTCTTCAAAGAAAACAGTAAATTTCCTGGAGGCTTTGAAACCTAAAAATTCGTGGCCATTTAGCATATTAGAACCTCACAAAGATCGTTAAAAATTATGAAAACCGAGTGTTTACACATTGTACTGAGTTGATATGTCAATATTTTAATATTTTTTTCTCCCTGAAATGTTTTTATAACGGGATCCAAAACAGTGGCGTAGCTAGGGGATGGGTGGTGTCCAAATTCGAAAGTCCTCCCGGGCCCCCACTTCGGAGGGGGTGTCCGAATTTTTTTTTATACATTAAATATTACACCACCGTCCCCCCCAGAGAGGCCAAGCCCTCCCCCGGGCCCCCAAATCCCTAAAAATCCCTAGCTACATCACTGATCCCATAGGTGGGTGGGGAACTGAGGCCTGTTTGAAAAGGGAGGGGGGACTCCTGTTACCCGAGGGGTGGACTATTTGGAAAACTGCAGAGTTGTTCACTGTTCTCTTTGCAAAACTCTTGCTCGTATATCGAATGGCAATAATCTTTTCTACGCCACTGTTTGTACGCCCCTCTCTTCCCCTCGCTTCCTTCAGCTACTGCTCCAATCATTAACCCGCGCATCCAGGTAACTCACCTGTTCAGCTCACGGGTCGATGTAACCTTCTAGCAGTGGTTCTTAACAAGATAGTACTTACACCATTATTCTACTAATACCATAGCATAATGATAATTTATTGATGCATACATTTTTAAAGGTTTCATATCTATATCTCTTCAAAAGAAAAATTTGCACAATTGTTGCATCTTATATTTTCGCTTTTGTTTTTGGGGAGCGAATAATTCATGAACATCATGTACTTTATACAGTACTGGAAACACATGAGGAAATACACAGTGTTGCTTGAAACCACATTTTGGACTCTGTATGCTATTTTTAAAGATTTTTTAAAAATAAAAATAGACCCCTTGTATCAAATTGTTGAGACCCATAGTGCACACTTGAGTTTCAGGTAGCGATTTGTCGTGTTTGCCTTAAGTGTGTGTATGTACGTATGTGTGTGTGTGTGCTTTTGTGAGTGTATGTATGAAGGAGGCTGAGTAAATTGACCTGTGTGTCTAGTCTTTCTGGGAGGAAACGTTAAAACAGTCGAAGTCGAAGTTGATAAAGTTTGATTTTTTTTTCCTTATAAAAAAGGGTAAAGCTACTTAATTGACAGCAGAGGTAAAACGTCCCAGCCTTGAAATGGTCTGTATCGGTACATCTTTACTGTACCGTACCAGCCTTGAAACGGTCTATGTCGGTACATCTTTACTTTACCGTACCAGCCTTGAAACGGTCTGTGTCGGTACATCTTTACTTTACCGTACGAGCCTTGAAACGGTTTATGTCGGTACATCTTTACTTTACCGTAAGTCAGCTTTCAGCATCTGTTTGTACGTGCATTGTTGGTAGAAGGTGTCGTGGATGTGGATGTGGATATGTGACTTAATCCTCTTTCTTACCAATACTACGGGACAGTGTAGTTAAAACTGGAGCGTGATGTGTTGTTTGGACTAGCAGGTCAGCGTGACATGCCACTGAAGTTTAAACCAAAGGTTGGAGTGCAGTACGGTCAGGGCTGGTGGTGTAGTTAGGCCGGAGGTAACATTCGAACTCGTAACGCACTCGCTATACGTCTCATGTTTTAACCAAGGCCATCTAGAGTCTAGACTCTAGAGAAAGCGCGTCAAGATATGTTTGAATATCAGAGCGAGGGCCCCAGGACTCTTGCTTCTCAGCGCTTAATACCCATCGTCATAAATTTTTTAGAGGCGTTTGGTTTTATTGTTTTAATATGACCCAAGGCCCTCAGAACTCTGACGAATGAGGCTTTGCCCTGAGAGAGAATAGTCCATGACGAATGAGGTTTGACCCTATTAGAAAAGTTTTGGCCCCAAAAGATAAGTTTGGCCCTAATAGATAAAGCTTGGCCCTGATAGCAAGGCTTGGCTCTAAAAGAAAAAGGCTTAGCTCTGAAAGACAAGGCTTGGCCCTGATAGACAAGTCTTGACCCTAAAAGAAATTGGCTTTTCCCTTATACTAATAGACAAGGCTAGGCCCTAAATAGACAAGGATCGACCCCCGAGTGCATGCTCGTCCTTATACGTCATATTTGATTAAGGTTGTATTTGCCACTACCCAAAGTTTCCTAGCATATAATCCCGTAATCTTAGAGTTGACACAGATAAGTTGGGTTCAGCCGATCCCACTCGGGTTATCGTCCCACATACTACTCGCTCCATTTCGACCCACTCCTTGATTCCTTACAAAGTCAGTCATTAGCATTATCTATATAAAAGGCGGTAGCATCCTTCCTCACCCTCCCTACATTTCCAGTCACCTTTAGGAATTCTAGGAAATAGTGCTTTCTGATCCGCCTACAAGAATATTTCCCCGTAGTTAGACATAACTTGATTATTTTATTTCAACCTTCCTTTTAGAGGAATCCTTCAAGCAGAGGCGTTACCATAGGGTTGGTGTCAACAAGTGCGGTAACTCATGGTGCCACCCCTTCACGACTTACCCCATGGAACTCCTCCGAATCTGTCAGTGCCAAATAACGGGAACGTAAAGAGTTTTACACTTTGGTGTCCACCCATATGATGGTGTCACCCGGTGCGGTGCGCACCACCACCAACACCCTCCTCCCCCCAGGGACACCTCTGCCTTCAAGTGTCTATAACACAGCGCAAACTTCATGACTCTCGTTATCCCATTCAGACATCCATTTTTTTAAAAAAATAAATAATTGAAAGACGTTCATCACTGCAACACGAGCTTGAAGGACTGGGCCGGACTCTTGTGCCACAAACAAACGATATCCTAGAATTCGTCCATAAATATTAGTTATACTGGGGTGGGGGCGTTTGGGCGTTCGTTCCGTTTATACACATTATATATATCAAATAATTTAGTTGAACTATTTTAAACAGCTCAGCAGTACGTAGAAAGAATTCATTTCGGGGGTTAATACAGAAGTTAATACAGAAGTTAATACAGAAGTTAATACAGAAGTTAATACAGAAGTTAATACAGAAGTTAATACAGAAGTTAATACAGAAGTTAATACAGAAGTTAATACAGAAGTTAATACAGAAGTTAATACAGAAGTTAATACAGAAGTTAATACAGAAGTTAATACAGAAGTTAATAAAGAAGTTAATACAGAAGTTAATACAGAAGTTAATACAGAAGTTAATACAGAAGTTAATACAGAAGTTAATACAGAAGTTAATACAGAAGTTAATACAGAAGTTAATACAGAAGTTAATACAGAAGTTAATACAGAAGTTAATACAGAAGTTAATACAGAAGTTAATGCTTTAAGAAGAGAATTTTTTTCCAACTTGTGGGAGATCGTTTATCACCCTCGGTGTCACTAAGACGAGTTTATCAACGGGAGACCAACATTATGTTTTTACTTTTATCAATGACACTTTTATACAAAATAACAATAACATTGGATTATGCGTATTTTAATAATCCAAAATCTGACCTAATTAAGATAAAAACAGATGACCTCTGTTGTTGTTTTTTTAGTAAACATACTTCTTTAGTTGCATTTTCCTGGGTTGAGGGCCATGTTCCCTCTAAGGTTCGTTGGTCCATGTGCAAGGTAAAAAACTCATGTGCAAAGTTGGTCAGCGTCCATTTTTTGTGCAATTTTTAAAAAAAATTTGCTGCACGGTAATTCAAAACTGCTGCGCGGCATCAGTCAGATATCTGCGCGCCCGCGCAGCCACACAGCTTAAAGGGAGCATGTTTGGAGGGTGCTGAAGGAGGTGGGGAAAAGCACTTTTGAGATTGAAATTATTAACTGTTCGCTCACCCCCTCCCCATTTTTTAAAACCTATATTTCGTCGTCCGAGCGCCCTCCCCCACCCCCACCCCGTCATTGTTTTTGGTCCTTTGTAATTGGAGAACCCACTCCTGAGATATGAAAGAATACCAACACCATGACGATGACTGTTAACAGAACGCCACCGCTACATCATCATATCATCCGCGTGCATTGGCCAATTATCCCCCAAATGTTTAGATTAGGGCCCTTACCTCAGCATACCGCGGACTCTTATTGTAATATCATTGTCAGCCTACACGCGTCGCTTTGCTTTTCATATCAGTGTGAGGACTGTGTTGTTTACCAATTCTAAGCGTTCCATGCATGCCGGTCGAGAACAACAAGTAGTGAGGTGTAAGTTACACGCTGTTGTAACCCCGTACGTAGACTGTGCCGACTCATTGAAGGTAACATAGTAAAAGCCATCATCGAGCTCTCTGAGGTGCACTCATGTTTTCTACAGGCTTCCCATCTCGATGAATGCGTGTGTGAAATTTCCCTTGAATAAAAATTAATTTAGTTTTTAAAATAGGTTTTCCACAGATAGGCCAACCGAAAAAAAGGGCAAAATTCTGGCTCTCGTGAACATATAGCCATACGACGATGTATTGCATAAAAAAACGTGGCATTCCTCATTGACAAATCACGTTGTCACAAGTTGTTACAGATCAAACGGTAGTTCTCATTGTGACAGTAAGGTGAAATGATGCAGTAATTCTCGTTTAGGGGAGAAGTGGCTAGATGTTGATCAGGTGTCATCATATTGTTATTCTCGTCGGCAGGCAGATCACGGCCTGACAGTGTCTTAACTGAACGTTTGCATTCCTTGTCTGCAGATCACGGCGTGACAGTGTCTTAACTGAACGTTTGCATTCCTTGTCTGCAGATCACGGCGTGACAGTGTCTTAACTGAACGTTTGCATTCCTTGTCTGCAGATCACGGCGTGACAGTGTCTTAACTGAACGTTTGCATTCCTTGTCTGCAGATCACGGCGTGACAGTGTCTTAACTGAACGTTTGCATTCCTTGTCTGCAGATCACGGCGTGACAGTGTCTTAACTGAACGTTTGCATTCCTTGTCTGCAGATCACGGCGTGACAGTGTCTTAACTGAACGTTTGCATTCCTTGTCTGCAGATCACGGCGTGACAGTGTCTTAACTGAACGTTTGCATTCCTTGTCTGCAGGTCACGAAAAAGAGGCAATTTTTTAACGTGAAAATAGAAGTTCTCTTGACAGATCACGTGGTGTCAGTGTTAAGATATTTCTCTAATTATAAAGTTTTTGTGAGTCAAGAATGTATAACTCAATATGCCTTCTTTCTTGTAAGCTCACTTATTTAAAGCCTAATAAGTGACTCGATTTCGTTATTAAAGTAGCGAATTTGATAGCCATCCATATTACAGCTAACGACCTTCTCGGGTTTATAGAGATGGTTTGCATACAATGTTATTTTAGGTTTCCACGTCAAATAACGTGATACAGCTGCCGGTCATGTAGACCAGTGCTCCTCAAAGTGGTGGTCCGTGGACCATCAGCTGCCGGTCATGTAGACCAGTGCTCCTCAAAGTGGTGGTCCGTGGACCATCAGCTGCCGGTCATGTAGACCAGTGCTCCTCAAAGTGGGGGTCCGTGGATCATCAGCTGCCTGTCATGTAGACCAGTGCTCCTCAAAGTGGGGGTCCGTGGACCATCAGCTGCCGGTCATGTAGACCAGTGCTCCTCAAAGTGGTGGTCCGTGGACCATCAGCTGCCGATCATGTAGACCAGTGCTCCTCAAAGTGGTGGTCCGTGGACCATCAGCTGCCGGTCATGTAGACCAGTGCTCCTCAAAGTGGTGGTCCGTGGACCATCAGCTGCCGATCATGTAGACCAGTGCTCATCAAAGTGGGGGTCCGTGGACCATCAGCTGCCGATCATGTAGACCAGTGCTCCTCAAAGTGGTGGTCCGTGGACCATCAGCTGCCGGTCATGTAGACCAGTGCTCCTCAAAGTGGTGGTCCGTGGACCATCAGCTGCCGATCATGTAGACTTTGTTTAAGGGATCCAATGTGAGGTCAAAATGTTACCATTATGAATTATGAGCGACCTACTTACAAAAAGAAAGATCTTGTAAGCTACTATTTGGCTCAAATCGTAAACTTTTCTTTTTAAAAAATAATGTGTCGTTATGTCAAAGGCTTAAAAAATTATGCTGTCATTATATTACATCGTATAATTATTATTTTTGTTTTGTTTGTTTTAAAGGAACGAGTAAAGGTATGAATTCCTCGAAATTAAAATTAAGTTTTACATTTTACAAGACATATTCCTTCTATTTCATTAAGTTTTCGAACAGCAGACGATTCAAGCTACTCATCCGAGGATTAAGATGCGCAAACTGTCAGACGCTGATTTTAAGATTTGCATTCTTATATTATGTAAAGATTTTGCAAACATGTTTCCTTTCTCAAAAGTAATATTTGGTTTTAGACGTAAATTACAAATTACCGTATATACTCATTCTAAAGCCGACATTTTTTGGACAAAACCTAGGGGAAAAGGTTGGGGCGTCAGCTTATGAGCGGGTCAGCTTATGAGCGGGTCATAGGTGATTTCTGTATGGAAATTTAATATCGGTGTTGTTATTGTAGATCATCAAGGTCTTTTTCTACATTCTACAAAATTCGACTGCTCTACCAGAGGCTTTACTATATTATTAAATATCTTCACTTACCTTATTTAATCATTTTATTTATTTTTGTGAATGTTTCAAATATATTGTTATACAAATATTGTTGTCAACAACGAATTTTAATGTACGCGCTTTGGCCACTGTTTACCAAAGAATTTTTTTTTAAATACCGGTAACTCTTGCCTAACAAAGAGCACAAAGACAAAGATAGGCAGTACAAAGTAAACAATCATAATGACCGATTTAGGTTGTAGTTTTTAAAAAAATGTGTACCATTTTTTTAAGCTGTCCTATTATTTTTGGGGGGTCGGCTTGCGAGCGGTTTATGCACTTTTAATACTTTTCTCTTCCAAAATTGGGGGGGGGGAGGGGAGGGCTCGGCTTATGAATGAACGGGCTATAGAACGAGTATTATACTGTACGTCAATAGGGTTTGTCATTTCTAAAACCGGAAAACGTCATAGCTCAGTGAGTAATGTTCTATTTTTAGATGACATTTTAGCGAACCAATGTTTTGAAGCACAAATACAGTCGAATCACTATGTTCTCAAAATTGTTAGCATAGTAAAATTACGAAACTGTTTTTCCTTTTTCAAGTCCAATAAGCTATCTTACATTAACTAAGAATCAACAAATAGCTGATAAGATACATCCTCCTCAATATACCTAAATTTACATATTGACTCGTGTCTTTTATTCAATTTTTATGAAATTTGTCCTTAAAAAAGATATATCTCTCTCTATATATCCCCAATAGTTGTACTATTCGATTTCCGATTAATTATGACAAAGCCTTTATAAAATTAGATGTGACGTATTATTATTCACATGCTTTTTTGGTGCCCAATGTAGCGAGTGTACAAATTAAAGATAGTGGAGATATGATAATGGAATCCCTTAAAATGTTTCTTCTTAAAAGTGTAGTTTAAAAATAAAGGGGGGGGGGAGTGTGTGGGAATCGTTTCATTATGATTAAGCGTTCCTGATTTATCCACAAAGTATGCCGCATAACCGGAAAACATTATTTGAGATGACAATAGGGAAATAAGGCTAAACCAAAATACAGACCCCCTACCTTTTGTTTTTACACACACATATTTGTATAGTGCAGGGGCAGCCAGCCGTGTAGTAACTTGGAGCCATTTAAAAAAAAATTAAATGTTTATAGCAGCATTGAAGCACTACGGGTCCTTAAACTTGGCTTGGAAATCTTCCTGTTATTCTTGTAACAAATCTTACATAAATTGTACGCGAGCCGCAGTGTGAACACAGAAGGACCGCATGCAGCTCGCGAGCCGTGCTTTAGCCACGGTTGGTAAAGTGCTTTAAATTGGAATTCATACCAGTAACTTATGGCTTTTTAGGATTTATTGCTCTATTTTATTTTTTAATTATTTTTTTAAAAAGAAGAATAATGAATATTTGTGCACAAAATTCACATGCATTTGTGCAGATTTATCAGTGAACTATTTTTAAACAGAATATAAATAATATAAAAGCCCAAGTCATTAACTCACTGTTGGCTGTACAGATGTGAAACACTGAGGAACGATGTACAATGGTCTAGCAGTTGAAAAATCGTGTGGTAATTAGCACTGTAAAAATATTTAATATGACGTCATTGTTTGATCTTATATTTTAAAATACAAGGTGTGCATCGGTGCCCTACAACCCCTATTATTAAATACTTTGCGTACGTTTCAGAAAGTTTAATATTTCGTATTTAACAAAAAAGGACAAGTTAGTTGGGCTTTTGAAAAAGTTTGGAACCGTAGGCGCCCTTAAAAAAATGGGCGCCACAGGCGCCACGGCACAATCTAGTTGAATAATAATTGGCCTACCGGTGTAACCATATAAGTAACAAATTATATTAGGAAATTATTTTTTTTATATTATTGTATTTTACAACCCCATACTTTCGTACTCATCCACTATGACTTAGAGCAGTGCTTCTCAAAGTGGTGGTCCGCGGAACGGTGCCGGTCCGTGGGCCATCCGCCGCCGGTCCGCAGAAGTTCTAAAAAAAAAGGACAGAAAAAATTGTCAGTGCAGGGAAAATAGTGCACCGGTCCCTGACGCAATGGAAAAAATTCCTGCCGGTCCACCATACTAAAAAAGTTTGAGAAGCACTGACTTGGAGAATTTAATGATTCCTCCCAGCACGTATAAGCGTGAGACGCCATGATCTTCTGTATCGAAGGAGCGTCGGTAACATGTAAAATAAGATAAGGTAGCGTGGTTTCGTGTTCTGATGAACCCGTCAAATTATACTCTCATCACTGTATCGTTAAAGACATAAGGTTAATAACACCGCCAGACATGTCCCCGTAACCATCGCCATCTGTGTTTATTTTGGACGTATCACATGACCTGCAATCTCTATTTATATCGATGCGTTAGTTATCTTTCTTGTCATCAATGGCTACTAAAGTGCATCTCACCTTTGTCCTGTATCATATTCTTGCCCATTCATTATTTCTAACGCATTAAATAAAATTGTTTAGACATGTTCTCAGCAAGGTTCATGCTAAAATGACCACTGGATCTGATTGAACGCAGGTTCTCTGACCACTCGTGACAATCAAACTTCGTTTCCTACAACTCGCTATAATGTTTTTCAAAGAGCAGCAGTGTTGAATTTGCAACGATAATTTGTAATCAGGCAACGGTAACTGATCTGTGATATCCCACCCCATGATAACGGACCACTAGCCAGGCGTCCTTACTTAGAGTAACTGAGGGTAAGAATTGAGTTTCCCTAACATCTCCCGTAAAGGTTAATTTCTCCTATAGTGAGGCGCATCGCTTTACTCCACTGCCACACAGGGTTAGAGCAGTCTTAATCCCACATCCCACCTCCGTTTGTTGGAAGCCTAGAAGCCTAACCTTTCCCCTTAAACAAAAACAAAAGCACGCGAACCATTTGTTAGAATTAAAACAAGACATTAAAGCTTAATTTATAGAATAAAAAAACATGTGCACGTTTCAGCATACACAATTATCAGTACAAATTAAATATCTTTACTAGTGTATTACTCCATAAATAAAGCTTTAAATTATTGTTTTAATCACACAATTCGTTTTGTGTTTTATTTGAACGCTTTATCGCAGTCATATTCTGTATGACATATTAATCTTTTCCACTCCACCAAGGACCTTGATCAGTTCCGAGGAAAGTAGAAAATAAAGGGGAAGGGCGAAGATTTTAATAAAATGTCGGCGTTTTTTTAAAGATATTTTTACTTTGTCAATGCCTTCTAAGCATTGCTTCTATTAGCGCCAAATTATTACATAATAACTGGAAAGAATAAATTAATTATTTTGTTACAGGAATAAGTATTTCTAATTTTAAAAATAGTCCGCAGTCGTAAACCGAGTTGAAACCAACAGCATTGATTTCATATTGTCCTCGTGTCATTTCTGGTTCTAGAAATTCTTTGGAAAAAGTCATTTAACTTTAACGTGACCAACGATTGTTTATACACAAAAATACTTGACCTTGAAACACTAGAATGTAGTGCCCCCATCCACGATCCATATTCCACCAGAGACGACGCATGCAAACATCTCAGACTATCTCTTCAAGTAACAAAAACTGACATCCTCCCCCCCCCCTACTTTCAGTAGATTTCGTTTCCTCGGAATCTAGAAATGTTCAGTGTATGTGTCTCCTGCATTCTTGAAATAATTCATTTTGCTAAGGCGTCCCCGCCCCACTCCCCCCCCCCAAGACATGCTGTTACCTACCAAACTATTTTCTTATCCCCCAATGCTACACCTCGCCTCTTCATTCTGTTGCTGCTCCTCTGTGTAATCTGATTAGAGTAAATGTAGGTCACATCTTAGGGCGCCGTGAGGTTTTGTTGTTATTTTCCTTCATTTTCGTGCGTGGATGCTCTGTTTTCTTTATTACTTTGTTTATTACTTTTCTTTCCGGGTTTTCAAGCTCTGAACTGTGAGTAGGTAACGTGTAACTAACTTTTTTTTTAAAAATGGTGTGTTAATAACATTGGGCGCGGCGTGTGTTGTGCTAACCTCGAAGAGCCACTTATTATATCTACTTGAAACGAATTCCAAATTTCACACCTCCAGCTGAAACGTTTTACATTAATGGATGTATATTTTATTTATGAGGATCTGTAATAAAAAAAAGTCAATGTTCTTTTTATCAACATGAGAAAATAACAGTGAGATTGTTATTCTATTTTAAAAACGTGTTCAGTGAAAATTGTGTGGAGAACCTGGATTGAAAAAGCGTTTGACTCACTCAAACGATTCAAAACGGATCTACAGAAGCTACTTAAGTTGGATTACATTGACCCATAGACTGCAGCATGGGGGCAGTGGTGACTTCCTGTGCCAAAAAGGGAGGTGACCATGGCAAGCACGAGACAATCAGAGACCAGGTCCACGGCGATGGCCGACGCGTGCATCCAGCGGAAGGGATGGTTCTACCGCCCAACGTCGTCATCATCCTAGGTTTGAGCTTTAAAATGTTTTCTTTTTATTAAATCCCTTATATTAACTTCGAAATCTTGTCGTCATCTCTATCGTGATCTCTTCGTAGGTCGGGCGGAAAAACAAAAGTAAATAAAACAACCCCGTAAAAACAAAGTTTTTGACTATAGATCCCTTATATATGAGACATAACTAAAAGTATTGATTATGTGCAAACGCGACAAACATTTACAGACTGAAACCGAAATTATCTCCCCTGGCTTTAAAACTGGGGGAAGGGGGGAGGGGGTGTGGACATGGACGGGTTGCGTCAACGCGTTAACTCAACTCCAGGTGGTTTACCTTGTTAAAACACGAGATGTGTTCACCGGTGGCTGGCGTGAAGTCAAGTGACCCGTAAAATGTAAACAATAGCGACCGCTACATATAGTTTATATACATAAACTAAAAATGCATTAATTTAATTACGGTACGTTCGATCGATCTGAAATTTTGATACGATGCATTGTTAGGTGACACGGGTCCGTGTACCAAATTTCAGCTCGATGGCTTCACGGGAAGTGGGTCATTTTCGACTTTTGTTTTTCCGCGTGCCCGACCAAGACAGAGACGGCGGTGAAGTTAATATAAGGGATTTTAAAAATGACCCACTTTCCGTGATGCCATCGAGATCAAATTTGGCACATAGACGTGTGTCACCGAACAATGCATCGTGTCAAAATTTCAGATCGATCGAACGTACCGTAATGAAATTAATGCATTTTTAGTTTATCTTTATAAAATCTGTAGAAATCGCTATTGTTTACATTTTACGGGTCACTTGACTTCACGCCAGCCATCGGTGACCATATCTCGTGTTTTAACCAGGTGGAATTCACTCAGTTTCAGGCTTTAAATGTTTGTCGCGTAGGAACATAATCAATACTTTAAGTTCTGTCTCACATATAAGGGATTTATAGTCAAAAACTTTGTTTTTACGGGGTTGTTTTTATTAAATCCCTTATATTAACTTCACCATCTTGTCTTTCTGTCTGTCAGTCGTGGTCCCACTGAAAAACAAAAGTAAAAAATGACCCACTTCCCGTGCTCCTTTTGAGCTGAAATTTTGCACATAGACTTTTGTCACCTAACAATGCATTCTATCAAAATTTCATATCGATCGAATGTACTGTAATTAAATTAATCAATTTTTAGATTATCTCTATGTATCTCTCCGTAGCATGTAAATGTTTATGCTAGTCTGTCGCGCGGTGCTTATTACATTGAACATAATCAATACTTTTAGTTTTGTCTCATATATAATGGATTTATATTCAAATCTTTGTTTTTATGGGTTGTTTAATTATTACACTTTTTTTTTATCATGGGTACTGCGTGAATCCATTGGTGCTTCTCGGTAATATGCGTACCTCCGGGACACATCTTGGGAAAATCTTGGCGATCTGAGTACATATGTGTTATCTGTGGAATAATGTGGATGTATAATTGAACAATATCCCGTTTTTTGATGCAATTTGCTATTTTTAAACATCAAGCGTATTATGTGGTTTTAGTCAGAGTTCCCAAAGCGATCGTCTAAGTCAGTGGTTCCTAACCTTTTGGGGTCCATGCACCACTTCAGATGCCCAAAAAAGTTCATGCACCCCCTCATGAAACTTGCAGAAAATGCATAATAAACTATGTTTATTTTAGGAACACAACAGTTTTGACAATAGGCAACAGGGAATTTAGTGAGAGATCTGCTGCTTCTTATGATCAATCAGCGATTTAAATCTGGAAATACCCATCAAAGGACCTTTGAAATGTGGAAAGGTGCTCTGAAATTTCCCCTTTGATATTGTCAGGCAGTGATCCCTCAGTGCTTCCTTCTGCAGCAGATATTACAAATTCATCCAAGAGTGGATATTTTGCCAAGTTGGACTTTTCTAGTCGTTGTTGGAATATTGGCAGTTTGTTAAGGAAGGCTTGCAATCTCTCAGTCCCATCCATTACAGTCACAGCAGGTCCATGAAGAGGTGTGTTCAACTCATTCAAGATGGAGAAGACGTCAGGCAGCTATGCCAAGTAATGAATTAAATATGCAGAAAGATGTACCTTTCAAAAAGGTTCTATATGGGCACCCTTAGACGCGGCATGCCTTGCTTATGGTTTACATTTTCAGACTATTAGTTTTTCTTTATTTTTTCCTCCTTTTTTTCTTCCCCCTTTTCTTTTCTTTTTTTCTCTGAATGTTTCATGCACCCCCTGGAACCTGCTCATGCAATCCTTGGGGGTGCATGCACCACTGGTTAGGAATCCCTGGTCTAAGTCTTATAGGCCTTGGCATAATAAGGCGGAACTCTATTAATAGAAATATTGGGGATATATTTATCTTTTTTGGGGACGAATTTCATGAAAATTTAATAAAAGATACGAGTCAATAGTCAATATGTAAATGTAGGTATTTTGAGAAGGAAGTATCTTAGCTATTTGTTAATTTTTCGTTAATTTAAGACTGCTTATTGGAATTGAACAACAAATAAAAACAACCCGTAAAAAACCAAGTTTTTGACTATAAATCCTTTACGTATGAGACGTAACTAAAAGAATGTTCATTATAACACGCAGCGCAAGACCATCCAAAAATACAAAATTGCAGTTGTGTCGTAAAACGTGTTTAATATAATGCGCACCGATCAGGAATAGGTTTATAAAAAGTGTTGTCAGTAAAATACGCACCTTATTGCGCGACAGAAAGGTTGTTCAATATAATACGCACCGCGACGCTCTATCTCAAAAAATAGCATGATACATAGGAATAAATACAATAATCTAAAAAATCAATAATTTAATTACGGTACATGCGATCGATCTGAAATTTTGACACATTGTTTTTATCATCGGTACAAAACTGCCTGCAAAATTTCAGCTCGCTATCTTGCGAGCAAGTGGGTTAAAAATCGATCAAAAGTTTTGGCGACAAGCAAGGTCGGTCGGTCGGCCGCAGACACCACGAGTTAATATAAAGGATTTTAAAAAAAAGAAAACAGTTTCGTAACTTTACTAAGCGAAAAATTTTGAGAGCTTTTTTATTCGACTATTTATTCTTAAAAAACATTGTTCCGATAAAATGTAATCTAATAACAAAAACCATAAAACATAAAAAACAAAGCTTTTGACTATAAATCCTTTATATACGAGACATAGCTAAAAAGTATGTTCATTATAATACGCATCGCACGTAAATTCAAAAATCCACAATTTTTGTTATGTCTCATATATAAATGATTTATAGAAACATAAAAATTACTACAGTCTGCCTGCTAAATTTCAGCTCGATTTGATCACGGGAAAAGAAAGGGTTATAAAAACATGTTTAATATAATGCGCACATACTAGCATAAACATTTAAAGATCGGGAATATATTTTTAAAGAAGTGTGGTCACTATAATACGCACCGCACCGCACGACAGGAAAATATTAAAAATGCTGTTCAATATAATACGCACCGCAACAGTCTAGCACAAAAATTTATACCCTGTTTATATTTTATACATTTACTCACAAAAAGTTACATGCTAGAATCTACATAGAGATAATATAAAAATTAATTAGTTTAATTACAGTACATTGTACATTCAATCGATGTGAAATTTTGATAGATCATTTTTATCGTTGCCACAAGTCTGCCAGCAAAGTTTCAGCTCGCTAGCATACGGGAAATGGGGTTAAAAATCGATCCAAAAGTTTTTTCGGCAAACAATCAATCAAGCAAGCAAACGCCACGAGTAAATATATATAAAGGTTTTAAAAAATAGAACATGACTAAATGAGTTATGACGTTTATCGGTTTTATAAATGACAAGGCCTATAGGTAACAGGTAACCGCCATGTTCCGTCAAACGATATCAGCCGATATTCTCACTCTTCACAGGAGCGTCACGAAATGAAAAACAAATTTTGTAAAAACCCTTTTAAAAAAACAAGTTTTTGACTATAAATCCTTTATGTAGAAGACTTAACTAAAAGAATGTTCATTATAATACGCAGCGCAAGACCAAGTCCAAATTATACCAGAATGACTTGAAACTTTACTAATAATCTAGTACTCTACTTGACTTGTAATTGCTCACTTAGACTTAGACATAGTTGCTTTTTTTCTTCCAATATAAATAAATATATATATATATATAAAGGAAGAGAACTTTTATTTAAATTTTAATTATATTTTTGTCAACGATTAATGAGCTATTAAAATAGTTTAACAACCAGTTACTACGAAATAAATTCAGTTTCTGATTTCGCCAAGCACGAAGTACATAACTTATTTATAGACCAGCAAGCGGGAGCACATCATTATGAGGAACCGGAAGCAGCCCGTTATTTTCAGAAAATTTCATAACTGTTTGCAAAACAGTTGCCACGCTGGCTGGTGACATTTCGATAAGCGTCGGGTTTTGGTTGTGTGTGGGGGGGGAGGGGTGTTAAGGAATGGGGTAGAGGCCACCTCAAAATACATAGCTCCGCCTCCGATGCTCCTCGGCAAACACATTCTAGTTGAGATGATGAGCCACACGTGGTACAAATTATTTTCTATAAGAGAAAGGACTCGATTTTTGAAAGAGCACACTAAACGCTCAATGGCAGGACGCTCTTCGCACGCTAGAAGCACGCAGTATCACTCGTTCGTAGCTCTTCGCTCTTTGGTTGTATTTCTTCTTCGCTCGTTTATAGCATTTTTCTTCACTCGTTAGTAGCACAACTTGCTCGTCGGTAGCTAGCTCTTTGCCATTCGTTGATAGTACTCTTTCTTCTCTCTCTTTCGATAGCAATCTTTTCATACCGCACTTTCTCTCTGATATTTCAGCAAGTTGTTTATTGTTAGATATTCGAAATAAATACTATATTAACCAAGAAACATGTGATCTGTATAATGCGAGGACAACAAGGCCATTCTGTCCAGAGTAAGGGCACTGCCAGAGGAGTATACGTATTGTTTTGTGCTCGATGAAAACTGTATTGAAACAAATTTTCTCAGCCTTAGTAACCCATAACGTTCCTCAAAATAGTAGTTTAAACCCATTCTTGTCCTGACAAGTCTTTCACCTGGGTAATATATCCCTCCTCCCCACTTTCCTACGCCATGCTGTCACCATGGTAATATATCCCTCCTCCCCACTTTGCTACGCCATGCTGTCACCATGGTAATATGTCCCACCTCCCCACTTTGCTACGCCAAGCTGTCACCATGGTAATATGTCCCTCCTCCCCACTTTGCTACGCCATGCTGTCACCATGGTAATCTGTCCCTCCTCCCCACTTTGCTACGCCATGCTGTCACCATGGTATTATGTCCCTCCTCCACACTTAGCTACGCCATGCTGTCACCATGGTAATATGTCCCTCCTCCCCACTTTGCTACGCCATGCTGTCACCATGGTAATATGTCCCTCCTCCCCACTTTCCTACGCCATGCTGTCACCATGGGTAATATGTCCCTCCTCCCCACTTTGTTACGCCATGCTGTCACCATGGTAATATATCCCTCCTCCCCACTTTGCTACGCCATGCTGTAACCATGGTAATATGTCCCTCCTCCACACTTTGCTACGCCATGCTGTCACCATGGTAATATGTCCCTCCTCCCCACTTTGCTACGCCATGCTGTCACCATGGTAATATGTCCCTCCTCCCCACTTTGCGACACCATGCTGTCACCATGGTAATATGTCCCTCCTCCCCACTTTGCTACGCCATGCTGTCACCATGGTAATATGTCCCTCCTCCCCACTTTGCGACGCCATGCTGTCACCATGGTAATATGTCCCTCCTCCCCACTTTGCTACGCCATGCTGTCACCATGGTAATATGTCCCTCCTCCCCACTTTGCTACGCCATGCTTTCACCATTTTATCTAATGGAGCCCATGACGTGTTTATTGACACAGCTTTGTTCGCATATCGTTGCTTATTATCATAATTATGAGTATGTTGTCCCCCATTTAAAACTCTGGCTGAATATAAATGTCAAATCGCTGGTTAATCGTGATTTCAATTGTGCTTATATTGAATTGAACTATTTTATTTAATTCATCTGACAAGCCTTCAAAGACATTTTTTGGAGTGACTAATTTTAATTTTTTTTAAAATAAATAAAATAAAATATTTAAACAATAAAATGAAAGCCTGTACATTTGATGACTTTTTATTATTGAAATTTTTGTAAAACATTTTTTCCCCGCTGTTTTCAGAACCTGATCCCAAGACTGTTCTAACCGTCGTGAGTGTGAACCTCGACATACCCGCCAACACCAAAGCCCACCACACCAACGACTACGACGTCTGCGAGAGTCCCACAGCTCCCAAGTTGGTGGTGAGGCGCGGTCAGCCCTTCACGATTGAGGTCGTGTTTTCCAAGGAGTACAACGAGGCGACCGATGACCTCAGGATTGTATTCGAGGCAGGTAGGTCAAGAAGTATTGTAAGTTAAAAAAAATAGTTCATAAAGAAAATATTTTAATTGAGAAAAAAAAGGCGTTTGATGGGAAATAAGCGGATACATTTCTTTTCATTTTTAAATCCCTTATATTAACTTCACCGTCGTCTCTCTCTGTCTTGGGCACCGCGGAAAATTAGAAGTCAAAATTGACCCACTTCCCGTGAAGCCATCGGACCCGTGTCACCTTAAAATGCATCGTATCAAAAATTCAGATCGATCGAACGTACAGTTATTAAATTAATGCATTTTTAGTTTATCTATATAAACTATATGTAGAGGTCCTTTACATTTTACGGGTCATTTGACTTCACCCCAGCCATAGGTGAACACATCTCGTGTTTTAACCAGGTGTACCGGCGTGTTATTTTTTACATTTTGCGTGGCACGCTGAGTTCGGTCCATCGATCGGTGACCAGCCATTCCCCTCTCCCAACCCCCACCCCCCAGGGTTATAAATCAAAAGGCCGTTAAGACAGATTCAGTCTGTAAATGTTTGTCGCGTTTGAATATAATCAATACTTTTAGTTATGTCTCGTATATAAGGGATTTATAGTCAAAAACTTTGTTTTTACGGTGTTGTTTTTATTTAACTATTAATTATAAAAGTTTGTTGTTTTTTTTGTTGTTTTATTTTGTATTTAAAAAATCTTTTTAAAAAATAAATAGTAGATTTTAATTATAACTAGAGAATTTTAATCTTTAAATTGCGAAAATGCGTTAGCTCTATTCAAACTAATGCACACACACATTCTGCCATTATGGTGCGATTAATGTATTAATTTGAAACCATGGGAAAGTTATTTAAAATGTGTAAATCGCATTGGCATTTGCATCAATCGTATTCTGTACTAGCCTGACGGTTACTGAGCCCATATAATTTGTTAAAATAAACAACCCCGTAAAACAAAGTTTTTGACTATAAATCCCTTATATATGAGACAGAACTTAAAGTATTGATTATGTTCCAACGCGACGAACATTTACAGCCTGAAACTGAGTGAATTCCACCTGGTTAAAACACGAGATGTGGTCACCGATGGCTGGCGTGAAGTCAAATGACCCGTAAAATGTAAACGATAGCGACTGCTACATATAGTTTTATATAGATAAACTAAAAATGCATTAATTTAATTACGGTACGTTCGATCGATCTGAAATTTTGATTCGATGCTTTGTTAGGTGACACGAGTCTATGTGCCAAATTTCAGCTCGATAGCATCACGGGAAGTGGGTCATTTTTTACTTTTGTTTTTCCGCCCGACGACGAACGACAGACAGAGAGTCAGAGACGGCGGTGAAGTTAATATAAAGGATTTAATAATTAAAGAGGCCGGATTCTTCATTTCAACCCTTTTACTGCCAGGAATAGGTTAGCACCTAAATGTGTCTACTGGTGTCTCCGTTTGGCCTCTCATTTATGTTTCACTTGCATACAGGATAAGATTGTGGTGGAAAGGGGGGGGGAGGAAGCTGACGTAGAATAGTAAATTATCAAGAACCTACAATTATGTTAGGTTTAATGATTATATCACATCGGTATATAATATATATTTCACATCAGCTGTCGAAGCGAATCTCCTTTCCTTTCAAAACAAGGACAAACGACTTCCTTATCAAATTAGCCCTCCAAACTGCGCTCGTCATCTGAATTCAGGGAAAACTAAGGAATGATTTTAAGAAATTAGATAGCAACAGCTAATAAGTATGTCCACGGGGTGAAAAGGGGGAGGGGTGCGTTTGCAAACAGGAAAGTTGATTATATGATGTAGGGGAATAGTGCGTGTGGGAAGTTGATTATATGATGTAGGGGAATTGTGCGTGTGGGAAGTTGATTATATGATATAAGGGAATAGTGCGCGTGGGAAGTTGATTATATGATGTAAGGGAATAGTTCGTGTGGGAAGTAATGTACATTAATTTATGTTTATCACGACCCAATGAATATTAAGCTAAATAGACGCAAACATTCGTAACAATGGATAATCACCTAATCACAAATTGTGAATCTCTGAATACACGTAGACAAGTTGTTTTAAAAAAACGCCATGTTTAACAGACGCACAAAATTGAATTCATAAAACTTTGAATTAACTACGACTAAAAACTGGAATAAACTTCCTAAGGATCAGTTGAGGTGACAACAATTGACGCTTGTTCAGTTGAGGTGACAACAATTGACGCTTGTTCAGTTGAGGTGACAACAATTGACGCTTGTTCAGTTGAGGTGACAACAATTGACGCTTTTTCAGTTGAGGTGACAACAATTGACGCTTGTTCAGTTGAGGTGACAACAATTGACGCTTGTTCAGTTGATGTGACAACAATTGACGCTTGTTCAGTTGAGGTGACAACAATTGACGCTTGTTCAGTTGAGGTGACAACAATTGACGCTTGTTCAGTTGAGGTGACAACAATTGACGCTTGTTCAGTTGAGGTGACAACAATTGACGCTTGTTCAGTTGAGGTGACAACAATTGACGCTTGTTCAGTTGAGGTGACAACAATTGACGCTTGTTCAGTTGAGGTGACAACAATTGACGCTTGTTCAGTTGAGGTGACAACAATTGACGCTTGTGTGATTTGTCTCCTGTTCCCAAAACCCCAGTAACTAATACCCCTATGAGCAGCCCAAATAAATACGACTGTCTTCACTGTCTTTTTAAAAAAATAATAAAAAACTTATCATCCATCACATCAAGGGGATCTGAGAATTAACCTTGAGCCCTTTATGCAAAGATGAAGGGATGCATTGTTTGAATGATTAATACTGCAAGCAAATTTAGTCGGGTGGGTATTTCACCCCTTCCCGCCTTTAATGTTTGACTGCTAATGTCTTGTAGAATTGATTGCTGAAGCGGTGGCATCAGGAAGGAAACGTTTCCTTGAAACTGTCGTTCTTGCAGGTTGTGCGCAATATTCAATGTATTTTATTGGCGTTATTATGATTATTCCAAAAAGGGACCCAGCCACTGGCCAGCAAAGGGACAAGTGTGGAGTTTATTTTGTCAGACGAGGATAAGCCAAAGGAATGGGGAGCCAAGATTGACTCTAAGAAGGTAAGTTAGAATTTACTAACGAGATTTTTGTTTTATAGTGTTCAAAATTTTCCGCAAGATGTTTAGGGATATTTGTGTGGTTTGATTGTAATTTTATTTTTGTATATCTCAGTAATTAAAGAAGTCAGACTCAAATCTGTATAGACTGCCAACCTTTAGCATAGCAACAAATTATATAGGGATTTTTATTTTAAAAAATTAAATCCGAGAGTTAGGAAGAAGGATAACTGATTGCCTAAGGATATGGGTGGATGTTGTTCAGAAAGCTCTACACCTGTTGGTGTCTGACAAGGAGTTAAAAAAATCCACGATTGGTCGGAATTTATGAGAATGACTGAGCAACCAGGGGTCTATACGAGCTGTAGCGTAAAATACGAAGAAAAGAATAATGAATGACTTCTCTTTGTTTTCAAAAACAAAATATATTTCTTGGGGGGGGGGCCGTCCATAAATGACGCGTTACGCGATTTTGGCCGATTTTTCACTCCCCCTCCCCCCTTCTTCATGGGTCGTCACAAAAACTTAGACCCCTCTCCAATATGACATCACGAAGCTTTTCAGCCCCCCCCCCTCCCACTCATAAAAGCTGTATTTTCTATTTAAAAAATAGCATGTTTCAAATCACTTTTTTATCATTAAGTATTTATTTAGTGTAGGTCTGCATTCTAATATCGTAACACGCATGAAGCTATGTAAAATGTCATAAAATAAATTGTAATAAATCAAATTTTAAGTGAAATTTTTATTTAAAATTGCGAATTTTATGTGATGTCACATTTCTCAAACCCCCTCCCTCCCCCTCGTCACAATGTGTGGACCCCCTCCCTCCTAGGCGCGTGACGTCATTTATGGACGGCCCCCTTATGCTAATGCCCTTGTTATACATTTTTTAAAATGTTATCGTTATAGTACAAATAAATTGCCGCCAGTTGCGAATAGAAATAAAGTTTCAGAAACCTCGATCAGATTATTATGGGATTCTAGTGTTGTATCGAAATACAAGCATCACATTAATCATTGGTGTTGACGGATGGCACCGTGTAAATTCAAATAGAACTGTCGCTCAAATGTAGCGTCCACATCTAGTTCTAAAGGATGAGAGTAACATCTTCATTGTTTGAAGTTAAAATCTTTTTTGTAAACACCATAGAATCATAAAACTATCAAGGTCAAGGCCTATATACATCTGGATCTGACCCACCTTCCACAGTTGATTCACTTCATTACGTCAGCAACTTAGTGAACTAACATTTCAAGTAGATGCAGCGGGTGTAGATAGGGATTGTGACGCCCGGGGCGAGGAAAGACTTTCGACGCCCCTTTTCACGTAAACAAAAACAATGCCATTGGCTCCCCTCTATTTTAACAAATTAAGCTTCCGCCACGGGAGGATGACCCTCTCTTCCAACGCCACTGACTAGCTGTCCTTTCCGTGTGTACTACAACAACGCGCTTACGCAGGGCACTTGTTACTACAAACACGTCAGTGCCAATCAAACTTTGCCAACCACCCTAAACTTTCTCAACCCTAGTTTGTCAACAGATCATCCTAGCGGAATACCCATAACCAATGTTCCTTTTAAGATGCGCGGTTGCGCGGCCGCACTGTTCTCTAACCGACGCCGCGCAGCGGTTTATAATTTATAATAACCGCGCAACAAATTGTGCATAAAAAATGGATGCTGTGCAACCTAGCTCACGGCTTTTTTTTTACTTTGCACAGGAACCAACGAACCTTAGAGGGAACATTGCTCATGACCTTGGCACCTCTGGTGTTCCCCTACTTTTGGATAAATGATACGCGTTGTTCTTGTTTCTAACATCTGTGCAGTGATTACTAAGATCTCAACACATTTGGAAAAAACTCACGCGCTCAGAGTGCCACCCTTTAAAAAAACAATTATGCTATGAAATATTTATATTATGTGGAAACAGTTATTGACAATTGCTGAAAATGTCCCGTAATTGTGGACACAAAAAGGGACGAGAATATAAAAGGAGCAAACTATGGTTGTTGGGTTGTTGTTTTTAAATTTACCTTTAAAACAAGTAGTAAATTCCAGCATTTTCCTAAACTTTGGTAGTAATACTAATACTAATCAGTGAAATTGTACGGTTTTTTGGTATAGAGACGCATATAAACTATTTATTCATGCGAGGGTGAGAGAAAACAAAAATGTACGTTCTTCTACTCAATAGCAGGTCCTTCCGAACTTGAATTTAAAAGAACAATTGAATCATTAATAACAATTTGTTTTCTATCACCGTGTTCAGGGCAATACAGTTACCATCACTGTGTTCACGCCTCCCACATGTTTTGTTGGCAAATGGAACCTGAAGCTGGATGTGGTCAAGAAGGTCGACACTAAAGTAAACATCTACAGATACCAACACAAGGACCCAATTTACATCCTCTTTAACCCATGGTGCAAAAGTAAGGTTGACGTTTTGAAGATAAAAATGTATAAAACTAAAACGGCCTAAAATACGCTTAGGGGCCGTCCATAAAGTGCGTCACGCTATTTTTGACCATTTTTAACTCCCCCCCCCCTGTCACAAACTGTCACAAATCTTAGGAACCCCCCCCCCTAAAGTACGTCACACTTACGAACAAAAATTGTGTTTTTTATTAACAAAATAGTTAAAATTTAATATCAAACACAGTGAAGTCACACATGGCTGGACCCCCCCTCCCCCCGTCACAAACTGTCACACTTTCTTACACCCCCTCCCAACCCCCCTACCCTCTGGAGCGTGACGTACTTTATGGATGGCCCCTTAACTGAGTAACCTGCAAACAATATTTTTTTAATGAGTTCAGTCAATCTCATACCTCAAATCCCATTAGTATTACAGATTATTCAATTATTTTTTTAATGTTACTATATATAAAATGGAATAAGCAGATATCTACAGTGACTACAGTAACTTATTATTATAACTCATTCCCAAATTTAACTTTTAAAATTCTTAAATATATATTACAAGGATTAAAAGAAAATTCAATTCTAGTCTCTTTGAAAATTTTGCATTTTAAAATCTAAACAACAAGATCAAAATGTATATTACTGCATTGCCGAATTATAGAAAGAATGCCTTTCAATGGCATTTTAAAAAATAATTAATAATAAAAACCTTTAAAAATGTCACTTAAAATGTGTAATATTTTTTTATTCGGAATATCTTCTGTAAACACTTCCTCAAAGTTCACTGTGAACTCTCCATTCAACAGATGACACTGTATATCTATCGGATTCCAACCTCCTCAAAGAGTATGTACTGAATGAGAAAGGGCGAATCTACACTGGCAGCAGGAACAACATCACAGGAAAACCCTGGAACTTTGGCCAGGTGCATTTAAATCGTCAATTTAGCTTGAAAATACTATAGTCTTGATGGACAACAGCATGCAAATGTCCTTAAGTTATCCTACAAAATGGTCAGAGTGTGCTGACACAAGACAGGAAACACTAATTAAGTTGTTTTGTTTTCATTTAATTTCAATTTTGATTACAATACAAAATTATAGTTATTTTGTTAATTATGCTTAATGTCTTACATGTACCATTAAATAATGATACCAGAGGTGTTTTAACTAAATGCTAACTAGCAGGTCATTTATCTGAATAATTTAAGCAAAATCACATTTGGCTGCATTGCTATTGATAATGCAGTGAAAATAGTTTAATACGAATTTAGGGGACTGAAATATTTTTTCGTGTTTAGGTATATTACAAAAATGTAAATACATTGTATACTCAACAAATTTACTTTTATTAGAGTACATATTATATGTATGTATGCAAGCATTAATAAAAAATTAAAAATTGTAACAACTTAAAGAAAAGTAATAAATAATTTCCAATTAAAAAAAAATAATATTTATTTGTTTTTATTTTTTAAAAATCTAATTTATAAAACTATTTTTTGCATTGTTTTTGAACAGCAAATTGTTAAACAAATTGTTTGATATCATTCATTTTATTATTTTTGTCCCCATTGTAATGTAGATCTAAATAAAATTATAAAAGAGTGAACCCGATTCACTGATTAGTTAACAGGCTGCTAACTGCCATACACAAAAGGTTTGAAATATTTCTAAGCATAGAGGGGGTGGGAGTGGAGGAGTGAGGGAAGTAAGTGCTTACATAAACAATATTGGCTTATCTGAACGGCTATCTTAATTTATATAAGCATAGAGGGGGTGGGAGTGGAGGAGTGAGGGAAGTAAGTGCTTACATAAACAATATTGGCTTATCTGAACGGCTATCTTAATTTTTCCTTTCATATGTAACATACAACTCCACCTCTCTTTCATTTCAAGCCCATCTTAATTCTCGCCGGCACGGTTTGCTATTTTCAGTAATTCGTTAATTCCAAGAAACAGTATCATAAAGTTTAAAGTTTAGAGAAAAAAATGTATGAAAATACAATATATTACACTGTAGTTTGTCTCAATTGTATCATTATGATTATTTTGTGTTATCAAATCTCTCTCCTTAAGCGTTTTTTGTGTTAAACTTATTTCACTGTATATCTTTTGAAGTGTAAACCCATTTTAATTTTTTTTTAAATGAATTAAAATAAATTTTTTGAAATAAATTATGTTTTAAACACGATGGCACAATTCCTAGTCAGTAAAATAAATGAAATATTACTCAATGATATTTTACTTAGTACATAAATTTTGGCAGTTTGAGTCATGTATTCTGGACACAGCCCTCTACTTGTTAGAAGCAGCTGGACTGAACTGGGCTGTGAGGGGAAATCCTGTACCTGTTGTAAGGAAAATATCTGCATTGGTAAGTAAGGAAAATCTGCATCGGTGAGGCATTTAGTCTTAGTAAATCAAGTTCAGTCACTAAATAAGTCTTTGCAAATTCATCTTTTTATCTTATCTATTACAGATGATCCTTCAATACAGAAGATTATTTCACCCTACGTTGAGTTTATTATTATTTAGTTAATTTTTTTCTTCAACCACTATTTGTTAGTTTTTAATTTAAGGAATCACTATTTCATTTGAGGGGACTACAAATGTGACAAACAGTTATTTTAGATTTACAAACAATTTCTCATCAGGTTAATTCCTCTGATGATGGTGGAGTCCTAGTTGGAAACTGGTCAGGTGACTACAGGGGTGGACGCTCCCCCTTGTCATGGACAGGCTCAGCTGCGATTTTACAAGAGTATTGGAGAACTAAACAACCAGTGAAATTTGGGCAGTGTTGGGTCTTCTCTGGCTTAACAACTACCAGTAAGAATTTCTCAATCTTCATTGTCTCCATGTAAAGGAGTTCTAAAAGATATGTGTACTTGTTGTTTTCTTTTAAATATATATTATGCAGAAGTTCTTGTGATGATTCCAAATTAATTAAAGAAATACAATGTAATCCTATTTAATTTTAATATCTTGTTCTTTTAAAAAAATTTCGACTTCATTTCTTATTTCAAAACGCTCTAGACTTACTTAGATGAAAACTGCAAACAATATTTTTAATTAGTGTATTCTGATAATATTTCATATTATTACTATATACCCCTATCAGTTTGTCGTACGCTTGGAATCCCAGCTAGGAGTGTCACCAACTTTGATTCAGCTCATGACACAGATGGCTCCATTACTATTGATGTTCACTTCAATAGTGAAGGAGAAAGTGAGGATGCCTTAAACATTGATTCCATCTGGTAACTTGAATACTAATTTGAACTTATTAAGAAAAGAGAAATATTATATACTAATATATACTGACATATATTTTCTATTTATTAGCTATTTTCAAAGAAAAGTTTCCTTAGCCATGCACATACAAAGGAATATTAATTGAAACCATGAATGAGTCACTTATAATATGTATAAATAGTTATCTTTCATATTGAAACCATGAATGAGTTAATTATATGTATAAATAGTTCACTTTCATATTGACAAAAATTCTCAGGAATTTCCATGTGTGGAATGAGGCCTGGATGGCCCGGCCTGACCTCCCAAAAGGTTACGGTGGCTGGCAAGCTATTGATGCCACTCCACAAGAGGCTTCAGATGGTAGGAAATGTTATTTATTCTTGTTATTAGTTAAGTGCATTATTATTTGTAACGTAAACAATCTTTAAAATGTTATATAAGTATCTAGTAAAAAAAAAGACCAAATTTTCTAAATATTAATTTACATTTGTTTAAAATATCATAAATTAAACAATTTTTCAGCAACATATCATTCCAAAATTAATAGTCTTTTAAGTATTTAATTTCCTGATAAACATTTTCTATTAGATGTATACTGCTGTGGACCTGTGCCAGTTGCTGCAATAAAACAAGGAGAGGTAATCCTACCTTTTGATGGCCCATTTGTTTTTGCTGAAGTTAATGCAGATCGTATGTACTGGGCACCAAACTCGGAGGGAAAGCTAGAATGTATTCACAGTGATTTAAATGCGTATGTAATATTTTCTGGAGTAATATGTATTTTTAAATTTATTTTTTTTCAAATTTATAATTAACTTACAATTAAGAAATCCATTGGGATATGCTATTTTTCACTTATGTTAAGCTTATATATATAATTTAAAAAATGGTTTTCATTGTCACTTCCAAAAACTTCAATTTCTTAAATCTGAACTTGCTGTAGAATGGAGGCCTAATAACACTCATTTAATATTATATCTGTAATTTTACTTAAAACACTGTTTGTTAAAAGATAAACAATATTGAATTTTAAAACTTTTTTTTTAGAATAGGAAAAAATATCAGTACAAAGGCCCCAAACTCTGATGAAAGAGAGGACATAACTAGCAACTACAAGCCAGAGGAAGGTAAATTTTAATAATAATTATAAATCAATGGGAAATCTTCTCTATTTCCCTGTGTAAATTATATGTTTTGTGGGAAGAGACCACACACAAAAGGACACCAAAATCTTGAATATTTTTACCAGAATGTTTTGTGTTGAATTTTAATTAAAGATTAAGAAATTGGTTTTAAAATGTATTTATTTAAATGCTTGCAAATATCAGAAGGACAATAAAAATTACATTAATTTTTTTTAATGATAAATCTTTTTACATTTAATAAGTTACTATAGACACAAACATATGCCATTTTATAGGTTTCATAAAAAATAATTTGTTTTTTCATGTTCACTAGGATCCTCTGATGAGAGGGCAGCTGTCCTTAGGGCCAACCAGGTTGGAACCGATAGACGAGATCTCTACAAGCAGAGTGTTCAAGTATGTCATTGCAGTTATTATTATTTGTGTTATTTTAACTAAACTCTAGTTAGTGCAGCCAATGTTTAATATGCCATGGGATCACTTTTTCTACTTTTGAAATAAGCAATCGGTCCTTGGCCATTTTTAAAGAAATAATCAATCCATTTTTTTAAAAACCAAAGCGCTTACAGTAATTTAAAATAGGGATTTTTTAAAAATAAAAATTTACAAAGTGACTTTGATAATAAATGAATATATATATCAATAACATAGTGGAAAAATAACTGAAAGAATATGCCTTAATATTATCCATTTAAATGTTCCTTATTATAATGATTAAATCTGTTGTTACCATAGGACATTGAATTTAAAGTAGACCAAGATGAGAATTCATCATTTGTTGGAGGGGACTTTGTGCTGTCACTCAAAATGAAGAACAAGGGAACAGAGAAGAGGGAAGTTAGTGGAAGAATTGAAGTTAAGACAATGTACTACACAGGTGTTATAGCAGATCCTGTTAAATCAGAAGTTTTCAGTGGAGCTGTCATCAAACCAGGAGAAGGTAAATTTATTTTTAAAATGGTTAAGAATATATTTTTAAAAATAATTTTTTCATTTTAAAATTTAACTGAAAAATTCCCTTTAAAACAACAGGAAATTATTTAAGAATTTGACTGAAAATTGAAACTAAAATCTTACGCTATTTACAGTATACCTAGTGTTTTTTTTATTTATCATACCCCTGAAGCCATTCTTTTTATGTTATTGTTGTTTAGAAATTTCCCAAAAGATTGTGGCAACACAGGAGAACTATGTTGATAAACTGAAAGATGGTTGCATGTTGGACGTCACCATTTGGGCAGTAGTGACAGAAACTAACCAGCACTTCACCAAGAAGGATAACTTTAGACTCCGCAAACCCCATCTTACTGTCAAGGTTAGAAAAGGTTAAATGTATTGAAAAATTATGGGTTTCATTTGATAGAAAAAAATATATAAGGAATTTGGATGAGGAATGCAATGTTCCATTAAAGCTGCAGGGCTGTGCACATATCTGACAGAAGCTTCGCAGCAGTTGAAAATTACGGCACAGCATATACATGTAAATATAATATTATCTATGTTTGTGTAGTTAACAATTTTGCAACATAAAAATGGGTGCTTTGCAGCCATACACACACGTTTGTTTTATTTTTCACATTGATCAAATTTACATTAGAGGGATTATCGGTGGGTAGGTAAGCTTATATTTTTTTATTAACCACGTTTTATTAACTCGCTTTCATTCCTGTGGATTTTTTTGCTTGTCTGTCCACAATTTTTCAAATCTGCCAACATAAAATTAAACCACTTCTGATGGTCCTAGAGATCTCAAAATTTTACCACAGATAGATTTTGGATGACAATGCATTGTATCAAAATTTCAGAGCGATTGAATGTACCGTTATTAAATTATTGAACTTTTTAGTTTACCTATATTTTATTATATACTTGCTTTCGTGTCTGTCAGTCCGCAATTTTTCAAATTTGCCAACGTAAAATTAAAACACTTTTGATGGTCTTAGAGAGCTCAAAATTTTACCGCAGATATATCTTGGATGACAATACATTGTATAAAAATTTCAGATCAATCGAATGTACCGTAATTAAATTAATGCATTTCTTAGTTTATCTTTATATAAGCATCTGTACCCGCCTGCCGTAGTTTAATTTCAGTGGCGAGTTCACCCCGTGACCTCATCGGTTTGTTATTAAACGTTGGGCGGGCGCTGATGAGGTGTTTGGTAAAATAAATAGAGGTAAAAAAATATTTTTAAAAAACACGTTTTTATTAGAAATTAGAAATCTTTAATTTTTATACCAAATACCCGCCCCACATTTTTAGTCATATTAAATCGAAGTACTTAAACTTATAAGTTTTAAATTATTTTCTTCTTTTTAGTCACTTATAAAAACGTGGTTTTTAAAAATCATTTTTTTACCTTTATTTATAAACAGTGTAAACTTTGACCTGCCACAAAACAACAAACATCTTGGTAAAAAGCCTTCATCAGTCAACAAACAGACTGATGAAGCCTTTTTGCCCACACATTTTTTGTTTCATGGCATCCTGTTTATAAAAAAAATGTTTCAACCCAGCCTGGTTGCAGTCTCATAACATAGATATTTCTTTAAATTAAGATATGTATATTTTAGAATACCTGAAATTCCTTTAAAAAAATAATATTTTTCAAAAATTTTGTTCTGTGGTTGATTTCAAAAGGTAAGTTATGGATGTGTTATAGATTTCAATTTTTTGGGCAGATGGTGAGAAGTGAAAAATTGTTTGACACCTTTAATTGATGCTCCATGGATTTACACAAATTTTTATTTTTTTGTTTAGGCCCCAAGTGATGCTGTTGTTGGTCAAGAGATCAAAGTTGAGCTATCCTTCACTAACCCACTGAACAGAGTCCTTACCAATGCCTTTGTAGCTGTGGATGGGGCAGTTCCCTCAATCAAGTTCCCTCAAGGGTAATTCAAAATAGGCTGCAATTTAGTTTCATAAGAGAATTTATTTTTAAAAACTTTGTTCTATGCTCCATCTATCATTTTGTCAAACATTTAGATTAACAGTTTCCTATTGATAGAAGTTAAACTTTTAAACATAAGGTTTAACATAACTCAAAGGTTTTGTTTCAAATATTTCAGTATCAATTTCTTTTTTGCTAAGGGGTCATTAATTTTTTTATTTTTTAAAAATCCCATTACACATTTAACTGTCCCTCTCCCTATATAAAGCTGTTTTTTTGGTTATGTATTTAAACAAAATAATTTTGTTCTCCATTCAGGAAAGTGGCTTCAAACGGCACATTTATTTCTACTCTCAAACTCACACCCAGAAAAGTGGGTGACCAAGTATTAATTTTCAGCTTCAACTCTGATGAGCTGGAGGACATCAACACAACTCACAAAATAAACCTGAGAAATGCTTGAGCTATTGATTTGTTTTTTGGTCATTAAGGAAATTACACTAAAAAGGAAATGGATTCATTGAAATGCACATTTTTATTGATATTCAAATCTTTTTTTTTAAAGGAAACAGAGTGTCATTGCTCTTAGAAGATATAATTTCTTTGAACTATCACTAGTTTCAAATTTATTTCATTTACAGTCAGATTAAATTTCAAAAGGAAATGAATTCCTATTATTAAATTATATTTTCAAATATTCATCAATATAATACCAAAAATATTTATTTTTTAATTTAACAATGTTCATTATACATAATGTCCAATAATCCTGCTTCTTTATATTACATTGTGAATTTTATATTATAAACTGAACTTCAAGCTCTATGCATTGCATGAATCATGCCTGTAGTAATTAACACATAGGAGAAATATATTTTTTCCAAAAAAAATTTACCATAAAATAAATACAATTTTTTATTTGTTCATCTTTTTACCCCTCAAAAATGACTAACATTATTCATGTCATTAAGATCTTAAGACTTGATTTCTCTTTTTATTGACTGGTTCTAGCAGTCTGCATGGTTTTCTGATCTGAAAACAGGCTCAAGACTTTGAAAGTCAAGCTCTCATGAGATGTAATTTTATTGTAATTTTTGGTGTCTGGAATATAAAAAAATTGTTTTATTCTTTTAAAATGTTCATTCACCATACCAAGAAAGTATATACATTTTAAAAATAAAATGGAAGTATCCATTTCAGCGTTTTTTTAGTGCTAAAATTTTGAAGCTTATTTTATTTTTATATTTTTTATGCTTTATATATTAAGTGCCGAGTTTCAAACCAAAATGCGTCATGAAAGATTAATTTAGGGACAATAAATTTTAAAAGTTTCAAAGACATGTATTTATTAAATAGCCAATTTTTCACTGTTATTCTTGTTAATAAAAACACTATTTATTGTTATGAAATTAACAATTTTGATAAATAAGTGAAAAAAGTCTTATTCTGATGAATTAACAAACACCAAAATAATATCTTTTTTTGTCATTTTAAACTCAATTTTTTATACGTACAATTTAAAATCTTTGAATTGCTTTAAACATGTTTCTCATGAGCTTTAATGTCTTGTCTTCCCAGATTTAACTGTTACTATAAATAATTTATCTTTCCATTGAATTAAATTTTATCCACCATTTTTATTATTTAAAATATAATAAACATTTTTTTAAAGTTTCAAAGTGCTTTTGACACTATTTTCTTCAAAAGTGTGATAAATGTATGCAAGATGTTAGGACAGCACTCAAAGCATGATTTGAAAAGGAATTAAAATCATATGATCAAACTACATTTAAAACAGCAGCGTAGTCGGTGTAGTGGGAAAAAAAAGGGGGGGGGGATTTAGACCTGCCAGCCGAATTTTTTTTAGAATTTCGGCTGGCTGGCATAATTTTTTTGGCTGATATCCGGATTAGCCAGCCGGATTTCGGATTTCTCCGTAAATTAACATTTGCGGCTGATTTCCGCCTTATTACGAAATATTCGGCTGAAGCCTGGTCAATAATGAAGTAATAAAACTTGAACAATCAAACACTTTTACAATACTTCAGAAAACGTTTTATTATTTTTGACAATAGAAAAAAAACAGTTTTATATGCTGTTCTACTAATACAGCGCATGAATGCATTCCACTCATTCAATTTCTGTCACTCAATACCTGATAGGCACTTAGAATATCAGTTTATAATTGTCATGAATAAAACAAACGCGATGTAGTTTATCAGCTGTTAAGCTTGATCGTTTGCTGTTCATTATCAAACCAGCAACCGAGAACATGCACTCTACCGGTACAAATAATGCTGATGATGATAGGTGAAGACGAGCCACTTGAGTAAGTTGTGGAAGGAAGGGGTTGGCCTTTACGGGGCCCGGGAGATAAGTAGGGTTGCGGAAGTGGCTGCGACCTGAAACTGACTAACCCCGGCGAAATCGCCAAAACATATGCACTGGAACCCTCCGGACAACTGGAGGGTGGGGCATGGTCTCGTCGAGAGGCCCGGTGCTGGGTGTGGGAGCAGGCCCATACCCAACAGTGCCCGGCTAGGAACGCCGAAGGCAGGAAGACCCTCTGGGCAAGGGGCGGAACGCATACGGACCATCCTCAATGGGTTGAAGATTTCTGCCTACCCCCTCTCTATTCTATGGTTCATATATCGAAAAAAGCAGGTCCCGGAAGGACCTTCTAAACCCCTTCTCGGCGGATGGTGGTACGTCGGGTCGGTTGGCTACCCCCCCCCCTTAGAGGCATGGTGACGAACGACAGGCCATGTCCAAGCGGTCAATCGGTGACTAGCCATCCTTGTATGGGTGCGAAGGGCCATCCTGAACAAGCCCTGGTAGTTTTACAGTTGAATGTCTGTGGCATAAGGCAAAAGGCACACGAAGTAACCAAAATACTCCACGAACGAAAAGTGGATGTAGCACTGTTCCAAGAAACGCTCCTTAAGGGGAAGCCGTTTCATATCACTGGATTCTCGCTATACCATTGCAAGTGTGACCGGCGATGTCGAGGTCTTGCCACAGCGGTCCGGAATGATTTAACGATGGAGCTGCTCGAAGTTAAGTTTTACAGCAACACTGATACTCTCACCGTGAGAGTTTTCAAAGGCGACGTTGGCTTTACAATCACGAACGTCTATAATACGCCCAGAAATCCTATCGCACTTCCAGTTGGGGAAAATGTCATTTTTGGAAGAACGATAATAGCAGGAGACTTTAATGCACAGTCTCCTGACTGGGGCTATGCCGAACGGAACGCGTCAGGCCGCTACATCGAGGATGTCTGTATTAATACGAATCTCATCAGGCTACAAAACGCAGACAGTGAACCGACACTACTTCACACGGGACACAGCACGGAGTCCCGCCCAGATCTAACGCTTATATCCGCTAACCTAGAGTCGAAGCACAGACTGGAGGTATTAAAGGAAGTAGGGTCCGACCATCTCCCAATCCTGATCGAATTTGTGCTTGGTGCGGCAAACCTCGATTTGAAAGAAGGCATTGGCAGTTCCGTAAGGCCGATTGGCGAAAGTATGAGGCCGAGAGCGAGACCAAGCTCGCTCTGCTGGATGTTGCAGGAGACAACATGGATGCCACCTACGGGCAGTTTATTGACACAATCCTTGGGGTTGCGAGGCGTACAATCCCAAGGACAAACGGGAAACAGAAGTTCAGGCCTTACTGGGACAAGACTCTGACAGAATTGGTGAATCAAAGAGCAAAAGCACGGAAAAAGGCCGCCAGGCTGAAGACACCCGAAGCTCGTAGGGCGTACAACAGACTGATGGCTGAAGTCCGGGCCGCTGTCGACAAAGCGGAGAAGGCGAAATGGGTAAATACGTGCGAAAAACTCGACCTCGTAGACGGAAGAAAAGTTTGGCGGCTCTTAGATGCATTATCTGGCGCGGGGAAGACAAAGAATTCCAACCCTTTGACGACACCAAAGGGCCAACGGGCTAGTGAAGTTAAGCGCGCACGAGCGCTAAACAAACACTTTGCCCAGGTAAACAAGAAAGGTAAATGCATAAAATAAAAACAGGGTATTAGTAGGCCTGACAGGACGTAACACAACAGCGAACGTTTCGGCAAAGAGCCTTCTTCAACGGACAAATAGTACACAAATGAAACGAATAAAACGAAATAATAGAAAAAAACACTTAGCTGCGGTGAAATCCAAGTAGTCCAGTAGAGATAAAGCAAGGAGAGAAAAGTAAGAGCTTAAATAGGAAAGGAAAGGGTGGGTGTGGCCAATCAATCAGCTTGTCAGTGCGAACACACCGTTGATCCCATGTGGTGTAAGAGTCCCATATTCATGGATTAGTCTATTCTCCAGACTGACCCGGCCGGGTGTGTTTGTACAAGAAACCAAGGCGGTGACAGACATGTCATCGACGCCCATGTGGTCCCGTCCATTGAAGTGTCGGGAGACAGGACACTGTTTGTCTTGTTTAATGGCACGTACATGTTCCGCGATACGGCAAGAGAGTAACCTCCCCGTTTCACCAATGTACTTCAAAGGACAGCGCTTACACACAATGGTGTAGACCACATTGCGGCTAGTACAAAGATAGCCATTCCTAATCTTGAATGTCCCCTTAGGGAAGACAATCTGGTCCGTCTGGGTAACAAAGGGACATGTCTTGCAGCGATTACGACCACATGGCTTAGTGCCCAGATGGGAGGACGGAATAAGCAGACGGCTACGAACCAATAGGTCTCGCAGATTTTTGTCCCTCCTGAATACAATGAGGGGTGGGGTGGAAAATATGTTGTTTGTCTCAGGGTCCGCGAGGAGAATGGTGCGGTTTTTCACAAATATTTCCTTTGCTCTTATGTTGTGGGGATGGTATGTGAGCACCAATTTGCTCCTTTCATTACTATCACTGGAGCGTGATACAAAAGCGTCGGCACGAGTGAAGTTTTTAACTCGCTGAAGTGCAGATTGAAGTATAGCTTCAGGATAAGACCTTTGTCTAAAAAACTCCACCATTTCCAACGCCTTTTCCAAAAAGTCCTCATTAGATTGACACAGCCTACGGAGGCGAAGGAGTTGTGAAAATGGAATAGAATCCTTACAGGATTTGGGATGAGACGAGGGATAGAGTAGGTAAGAGTGACTGTCCGTAGGTTTGAAGTAGGCCGAAGTGAGGAGGCGGTTCTTCTGGAGAGTTACAGTAATGTCCAGGAAATTAACCGATAGTTCGGAAATCGTGTGAGTGAACTTAATGGAGGGGTGAAAAGAATCAACAAAGTTGATGAACGTGTCAAGTTCACTCCTCTCCATATGAGTGACCCCAATGCCGTCATCAATGTATCTTTTATAAAATTCGGGGAGGCGACCAGTGTATTCTTGTTCCACTCTGTGCTCGAAATGGCCCATGAACAAGCATGCATAGCTGGGTCCCATTTTAGTCCCCATGGCGACCCCACTGATTTGGTCAAAGAACTGGCCATTGAACTCAAACGAGTTGAGGGTTAAGACCAATTCCGCCAAGCGTAGTAAGGCATGTGTAGGTATATTGGGGTGAGGTTGTCTGTCCAAAAAGTATTGTACAGCCAGAAGGCCATCGTTGTGGGGAATGGATGTATAGAGGGAACATACATCAAGGAGGAACAGATAGTTCTTTACGTTTGGATTGATGCTCAGAGAGTCGAATGTCCGTAAGGCATGGTTGGTGTCCTTAATGTACGTAGGGAGGGATGCCACTATCGGTTGGAAGACACTATCCAAGAATTCAGAAATGTGTTCTGTTGGACAAGAACATGCAGAGACAATAGGTCTACCAGGGTTACCATCCTTGTGAATTTTAGGAAGGAGATAAAAGGATGGCTTGCCCAGGTCACTGTCAAAAATGTGCATCCTGGACGCTGATTGAGGTAGAGCGCATTCTGTTATCAACTCATCGATGGTCTTTTTAACCACCGTGTTGTTTTTCATGATGGGATCTGTGGCTCTCTGTTGGTAGAACTGGGTGTCCTCCAGTTGTCTCTGAGCTTCCTTAATATACAACTCCTTATCCCATACAACTACGGCCCCGCCTTTGTCGGCCGGTTTGATGACAATGTCTTTGTCCAAAGAACAAACTTTATACAAGAAGCCAAACATCTAAAATCCAAACATAAAATTGATAACATTGTGATTGAAGCGACACATCCCCACAGCCACTTCCCACCCTGGGACCTAAGTCCACCTCTAATAATCAGAGACAACTTAATCAACATAGGAAAAAAATCTGACTACACAACAGACATACTAAAAGTAACAGTAAATAACATCATCAAAGAACAATATCCTGAAAATTCCTGGATAAGAGTCTACACCGATGGCTCCTCAGAAAAAGCCACAAAAAATGGAGGAGCCGGCATTCTTATAGAGTGGCCTAACGGAGAACACCTTGAAAAAGCAACAGCCATAGGAAGTCTCTCAGATAGCACTAGAGCTGAAAGGAAAGCACTAGAGCTTGCCGCAAAAATTCTAACAAGTGACCCCCACTCTAAAAACAGTCAGATTGTCATCCTCACTGATGCTAAGACAGTGCTTCAGTCTCTCAAAAACCCAAACACTTTGATCAATCAGACACTCAGTACAGAACTATTGAAACTGAGCAAAATAACAAAAGAACTTATTCTCCAATGGATCCCTGGACATGTGAATCTTGAAGGAAATGACACTGCTGACTCCTTGGCAAAAACTGGAGGCAGTCAAAACCAGGCAGAGCCATCTCTACACCACGAAGAAATCAAGGCAATGCTCAAAAGAAGTGAATCTGAAAGATGGTCCGAGCTCAAAGAAAACCACCCAAAAAGTGATGCATACTTCAAACTCCCCCGCAAATCACAAAACATCATTTTCAGGCTAAGGACGGGCCACAACAAACTTAGGCAACACATGTTCCGCAAACTTCGAATTGGAGAAAGCGAAATGTGCCCCTGCGGGATAGCTGCGGAAAATGCGGAACATGTTCTCCAAAACTGCCCTCTGTACCACCATACCCGGACAGTCATATGGCCCCAGGAAGCTACCCTCGATGACAAACTCTATGGTGGACTGGAACAACTGACAGCCACAGCGCAGTTCATCACAAATATAGGACTTGCTATCTAAATCCTCTATCAAAAGATTTTGAGAACGAAGAAGAAGAAGAAGAACACCACATGGGATCAACGTTGTGTTCGCACTGACAAGCTGATTGATTGGCCACACCCACCCTTTCCTTTCCTATTTAAGCTCTTACTTTTCTCTCCTTGCTTTATCTCTACTGGACTACTTGGATTTCACCGCAGCTAAGTGTTTTTTTTCTATTATTTCGTTTTATTCGTTTCATTTGTGTACTATTTGTCCGTTGAAGAAGGCTCTTTGCCGAAACGTTCGCTGTTGTGTTACGTCCTGTCAGGCCTACTAATACCCTGTTTTTATTTTATGCATTTACCTTTTTAAAATCCTGATTGCAGTCTCACCCCCATTACTTTAAACAAGAAAGGCGCCAGATCTGACTTTAGCCGAACAATCGACCGAATGCGCAAAGAGGGCTCAAGGAGACAAAGCAAGGGTCCTCAACTAGAGGTGGTTTTCGCGGCCCCCTTCACAATGAGAGAGTTGCAAACCGCACTCAACAAGTGCCAAGCTGGCAAAGCACCAGGACCAGATAAAGTTCACAATGAAATGCTCAAACGTCTGGGCAGGACAGGCCGAATAAAACTATTGAGTTTCATAAATAGAACTTTGACAACAGGCATGCTGCCGAAGCTGTGGAAAAAGGCCACAATAACCCCAATTCCCAAAGAGGGGAAACCAGGCGAACACTCGTCCAGTTACCGGCCAATTTCCCTCACGTCGTGTTTAGGAAAGGTGGCTGAACGGTTAGTGAACGCACGACTCTACTGGTTCCTCGAAAAGACCAAATGCATTCCAATGACGCAGGGTGGGTTCCGAAAGGGACGCCAACCGATGGACCAGGCTCTCCGACTAATTCAGACGATTACAAATGAACTCCAGTCGAGGAATCACACCGTTGCGATCTAAAGCAAGCATACGACAAGGTGTGGCGTGGAGGGCTACTTTATAAGTTGCAGCAGTTAGGTGTCACTGCGAACATGTACAGTTGGATAAAATCGTTCCTTACGGACAGAACGATCAAGACCCGAGTGGGGGAGTCATTATCCAACGAAGCGCGCCTGGAGGACGGACTCCCACAGGGGTCCGCCCTTAGTTGTACATTGTTCCTAGCCTACGTCTACGACCTACAAGGTATTCTGGGGTCGCAGAATGCCATGTTTGCTGACGATCTGGCTATATGGAGTTCCGGAAAGGACGTCGCAACTCTGCAGAACAGGCTGCAGGAAGATCTGAATCGAATCGAAGACTACGCCAACCGATGGCGCCTAGTAGTCAATACGGAGAAAAAGGTCCACTCCATTTTTACAAATGGACGGAATGCCCTGAAGCATGAGGTGGTGCTTCAGATATGTGGGAAAAGATTGAATTGGGATCGGACACCAACGTACTTGGGAATCAAGTTGGACCAGAAGGTCCAGCTACATAACCATGTACGTGAATTGTGTGCCAAAGCCACAGCTAAACTGTCCCTGGTGAAGAAACTGGCTAGCACTAGTTGGGGTGCGGATGCACGATTACTGAGAGCTCTCTATCTCGGTAGTGTGAGGGGTGCCATTGACTACAGCCTCCCGGTCCAAGCCTTTGCGAGCCGTACGGCTCTAGAGGGACTGGACCAAATACAGAACCAAGCTCTACGGTTTGTATGCGGGGCGTTGCGTACGACACCCACAGCCGCTTTAGAAATTATGTCAAACGTAGAACCCCTGGCGATAAGGCGAGAAAAGGCAATCATGACCACGGTAGAGCGATACCGTAGGTTGGAGCATGACGAACCCTGCTTCCGACTACAAGACCGATGGGTAAAGAGGACCCGACTGAAAAGACCATCCTTCATGGATACTGTCTACGAACTAGAAGACTCAGTCCCCATACCCAAGCACAGGGAACGAATGCGACTGGTCCCTGCTCGAGGACCACATGAAAGCTTTGACTTGCCTGAACTACGTTTGACACTGGCAAATACAGCGGTGACGAAAGCCAGTCCCGTCGAGCTCCAGCGAGATGAGACTCTGAAGACAATCGTGGCTTATGGCGACAGCGTGGTAAAAGTCTTTACGGACGGCTCACGTTTCAAGGATGGCAGAAGTGGATACGGAGTACTAATTCAATACCCTCAACCTGGACCCGACAGTATCGAACTGTCAGGGCCGTGCGGAGCCGCATACAGTAGTCACGACGCCGAACTGGAGGCGATCTGCAAGGGTTTGAAGGAAGTGCGCCGACGTCTAGCAAGAAGAAAGGTTTTCCCGACCGTCGTAGTCTTCACCGACTCACGGTTTTCGCTCGAGACTGTGGGTCCATCCTCTCTGGAGACGAAAACGGTCAGTGTCATTTTGGAAACAGTAGGTGAAATCCTAGCACGAAGCGGAAAAGCAGTCCTTCAGTACATCACTGGGCACAGTGACGAGCCTCATTCAGACAGGGTCGATAAGTTGGCGAGAGAAGGTTCAGCTCAGCACCAACCCGATCGCCCGGTGACCCAGCTGGGGTCAGATCGTGGCTTAAGGACCATTTCCGAGAGAAATGGCGTCAGGGCTGGGCGTCTGGAAGCACGGCCAGAAAAGTATTCCAGTACATGCCGCGACCGAGCAAAAGCGACTCCTGGTGGGAAATTGGACGTAGCAATCAGACGCTCATAACTAGAATGAGAACGGAACATTGTCCCATACGAAGCTACTTGTACAAGTTTAACACTAGAAGGGAACTGGCCTGTCGGCTGTGTGGCCACCCGGAAGAGACGGTGGCCCACGTACTCGAAGAGTGCCCCGAGCTGTGCGGGGATTTGGAAGGAGAAGTAACGGTACCTCTACGGCGATGCCCGCTTGATGAGGCTCGCTTGCGATAAAATGAACCGGGTCCTAAGAGCTACGTTTTCTCCGTATTGGACCCAAAAGAGAATGAACATTCACGAGTAAGTTGTGGATACGAGGATGATGCAGCACTGCTACGCCAGAAAGCGAGAACATCATGAAACTGAACAACAGGCCCCGTCAAATAGTTTGCAATTTCCACAGCTAACTGAAATAAATGTTTTAAAAAATTAAAACACAACAGTACTAAATGCTAGGAAATATAACATTTCATTATAGTACACAGTACATGTAATATTTAATTTGTTCAGTTAATTTTATTTTTATTTTTTTTAGTCCCATAACCTCGTGGTCGTTATAACCCCGTAGTCGTATGGGGTTCTAATGTTTCCACTAGAACATTTTCGGGCTTGATAGACCTGACGGCGCCCATCCCTCTCCAGGTCAGCGGAGGACTTTCTTAGCGTTAGTCATCATCAACATTTTTAAATCCCTTATATTAACTTCGAAATCTTGTCTCTCTCCCTCTCTCTGCCTGTCTTCATCTCTTCGTCGGGCGGAAAAACAAAAATAAAAAATGACCCACTTCCCGTGATGCCATCGAGCTGAAATTTGGCATATAGCCTTGTGTCACCTAACACTGCATCATATCAAAATTTCAGATGGATCGAACGTGCCGTAATTAAATTAATGCATTTTTATTTTATCTCTATACGACATATGTAATTCAATTTCACGGTTTGTTTGTTTTTTTCACGTGACAGCTCAGTTCGCGCGTTGACGCCACATCGTCGATAGACCGGCGTGGTTTTGTTTACATTTTACCTGTCACGCTGAGCTCGGTCCAGCGATCGGTGACCAGACCTTTCCCCTCTCCCACCCCACCCAGGTTATAAAGCAAAGTGGAGTAAAGTGGAGTTAAGACAGATTCAGTCTGTAAATATTTGTCGCGTTTGAGCATTATAAATACTGTTAGTTATGTCTCATATATAAGGGATTTATAAACAAAAACTTTTTTTTCACGGGTTTGTTTTATTACAGTGGCTTTAACGTGGAATCGATCCCACGCCCATCAGCTTGTGAGGCGAGCGCACTATTGACTTCGCCATCCAGCCGCCAGTCAATAGATAACAGTAAAAAAAAATATTGGAATAAAAACCAATACTAAATGTCACTAAAAGTTTTAAATAGCTTGGTATTTAAATACTGTATGTATTTAAAAATATTTTACTGCAACCAGAGTGGTCTGTTGAGAGCAAAATAAAACGAAAACTGTTTCAATGTCAATAAATTAACATCGAATATATTATCAGTACAATCGTTGGGTGACTGCTCAGTTCTCAGCTCCATTCGCAACCGCTTACATCGGCTTTCTTCAGAGACATCTTAACTGACCAGCTGTGAATGCGATACATCAGCTTCAGACATGGTGAATCCACGAGCCACTGCTGACTGTATGGCATTTTCCAGAATTGTGGTTGTTTCTGGTCGTGGAATCAATGATTTGGAAGCTGATGCTGCTTGATGTGATCATTGACAGGACATCGATGGTCAAGTTGCTTGAGAACTGACAGCTTGGTCATTCGATTCTTGTCATCATCGGCATTTGATGCAGTGCAGATCTTTCTGATGTGCATTTTCACCAGTGGAATAGTTAATAAGGTTGGCTTTGAACAGCTGAAGAGATCAGTTAGGTCTTGGAATGGTTTCAGAAAGGTAACGAGTTCACTTAAGACTTAAGAAGTCAATTTCATCTTCATGGAGACAAAGATCATGGAAAGCGAAAACATTACGTTACGGCGGCTCGTTAATTTTTCGGCGGATTTACGGCAGACAAAATACGGCAGCTAATGCGGCGCGCCGTATATTTTCCGGCGGATTTTTGGCAGACGAAAATTCGGCGGCGTATTCGGCGCGCGGCGTCGGCTGGGGTCTAGGGCAATTGGAAAGGAAACGGTCACACAATTCCTGGTCTTTAATTAGGGAAAAAGATAGCAGAGCTTTTATTTAAATAAAAGAAAACCCAAGGAAGAAACTAATTATGAAATTGAAGGAAATATCCTTTAAAAAATGAAAATTCTTACTGCAAAAACTTGAAACTCCATTTTAATTGTAAAATTTTATGATTCAAATGACACTAAAAACCTAAGAGGAAATGGTAGTACGAGCAACCAAGCCCGTCCAAGGACGTTCCGCCACCGTTCGGTGGCATGTTGCAACTCCCCTTCAACAGCCGTCTCGACCGGCATACATGTGCATCACGTCAAAAATACGATTCATTATAGTTACAATAAATACCTCATAAAAACAGAGCTTTTTACTATAAATCCCAATGCGCATAACTCAAAATAACGTCTTGGAAGAAATGCTGCACCAAAAATAACTCGTTTTGAACGTCCGCGTAAGTTTGATATGATTGGCTGTAGGAGTCATGTGAGTTTGAGAGACCAATCGCTATGGACTATAGATGACGGGACAGAACGTAGCCTTTTATTATATAGGATGATGATATGTGTGTCCCATAACCTCATGGTCGTAGGGGGTTCCAATGTTTCCATTAGAACTTTCTCGGGACTTGGTAGACTTGGCTCACATCTCCTCTCCAAGTCAGAGGAGATCTTTCCTGCAACAGTCATTCATCAACATGTTTTATTTGGCTAGATCCCACGCACCTCAGCTTGTGGACGAGCGTACTATTGACTTCGCTATCCAGCCGTAGTATGATATAGCATTCTACTAATGTTCTGAAACGTTTAATATTGAGTCTTCTATTTTGTTGTAGAAGCAAAAATTACTGCAACTTAACAAACTCAACAATAACCAATCAAATACCAACTTCTTTATTTAAGGATCCGGATGAATACATATTTTGGCTCAAATAATAAAGATATAAGCAAATAGCACTAAGTCACTAAGGTATAGATAAAAACTTGCAATTTTTATTAAAGAATTGAGACCGGAAAAGTATTCAACACATAATATGAATACTAATTTCACCTAATCAGAAACGGATATTAAACCAAAAGGATAATTAAGACAGCTTACTCGAGAATAATTTTTGCATATGTAAACGTTGGTGTGTTTAAAGCGCTCAAAATAATTCCAAACAATTGTCAAATAATAAAGAAAGAAGATTTTTTTTTAAAAAGATAACCTATCAAAAAATCCAAAAATATTATTTGGCAATGGAGAAAACATCGGCAAGCAGTTCTTATTACAATTGTTGATATTATTAAATTCCTCGCAAAACAAAATTTTGCTTATATCTTGTTTACAGGGTGGACCATTCTGCTGCTAATTTAGGGAATATCTAAGAACTGATGAGTCTGCAAATAGAGGGGATATTTTAGAACTTCTGAGTCTGCTTGCAACGTTCAATACAGAGCTTTGATCACATGAAAGTGGGTCAAATCAGAACACGTCACTTAAATATGAGCTCATTTTAGTTTTGAGAGATTTAAAGTTCGCCAAAAATAATCTGTCGGGTACAAAAGGCCAATAGTTATTGCACTGTATTCAACAGCACTGCCGATAAGACTGAAATAAATCAATTGTGCGATTTTTGAGACTGAAAATATGAAAGAAGAATTTTTTTTAAAATGTGCAAATGTTTTACATAAGCCTAAGCATTAAAATAAAGAGTTTAAAAATAATGTAAAAATGCTTACAACATGTCGGAAATGAATTTAAGTAAAGGGCCATCCATAAACCCATTTTAACCCCCTTCTCTCGTCACGCATCTTCACAAAAACTTAGACCCCCTCCAATTTGACGTCACAAAGCTTTGCTCCCCTCCCCATTAAATCAGTATTTTCTATTTGAGAATGAGCATGTTTCAAATATTTTTTTTTGTCATCTAAGTGTTTATTTAGTGTAAGGCTGCACTCTAATATCGTAACAAGCGATAAGCCGTGTAAAACGTCATTAAATAAATTGTAAACAATCACATATTTAAATGGAACTTTTATTTTAAGTTGCGCATTTTCATATGACGTCACATTTCTTAAACACCCCCCTCCCCCCTCATGATCACAAAAGTATGAACCCACCTCAGTGGCGTCACTAGGGGTGCGATGGGGCGTGACGCCCCGGGTTACACATCATGGATGACACCAACATCTAAAATTTTACAGTGTACGATTTTATATTCCCCCCCAAAAGTGAGAGAGAGAGAGAGAGACGCTAATTTTCTTTTACCTAGAAAAACATTAGAAAATGCAATGAAATACTTTAAACTAGGGCTGTTATCGATTAATTTAAATTTAATCGTTAACTTTTGAAAAATTATCGATTAATTAATCGATAATTTCGATTAAAACCAAAAATAGAAATTTATGACGTCATTAAACTAAACATTTTTCACGGACATTGAAAATTAAGAATATTTGTAACTAAATTTCATGACATGAAACCAACCAAGAAATTTACATCTACTTGAGCGGCCATGTAAAAGAAACGCACCGGGAGAGAATCAAGTGGTTGGGTCAATTTAACTCAATCGATACAAATAAAATGTAATTTCTATATCTACATATTAAAAGAATAGAACCTAACCTAACCTAAAGCAAAATATATTTTCTTTCGCTTAACATAAACATGACAGTACCTTCAGAAATATTTGAACATGAAGCAACTGAAAGGTCAAGATGTCCTCTTTTTGGATATTTTATAATGGAGACAAAGTTCCACGACTTATTTATGGAATGCAAACTAAATCCACCCTAATACCACCCGTAAAGCAGTAACAATATTCCCGATATAAAAGATAAAACGATCGCCTTCAACACTATTACTAAATCCTACAACATGACCCAACGTGTCTTCAGCTTGCGACTGATATCAGAAAACTGACGGCATATTTAGCGGAACAAATGCACAATCTGAATCTTTAAATGATAGATATTCATAGTGTGGCAATGTGCCCCAGTTTGTTAGGACGGCTGTGGACCAATGTTCCCTCTAAGGCTCGTTGTTCTGTGTGCAAAGTAAAAAAAAACGCGTGGAAAGTTGCACAGCAGCCATTTTTTGTGCAATATTTTACAAATGTTGCTGCGCGGTAATTCTAAACTGTTGCGGGGCGTCGGTCACTTTTCTGCGTAGCCGCGCAGCTTAAAGGGAACATTTCTGTTGACGGGTGACCTTTTATGGTCGGGACAAATAAAGACGGTGGAGACTGCGTAACTGCAGGAGGGCCGACACGTGTCCCCCAGGGCATGCGCTAAACAACGTATGGTGAGCCCCATCCGACTTATCTTCATTTACCTTATCTATCCCTGGTCCGAGACCCTGGACATAATAGAAGTGAAAGGACGAGGCCAAACAAGGTAAATGTGACGAGGTGGTGTGGCACTTTTATGGCCAAGATTGTCGGGCGAGATCTAGACAATTACGTATTGGGCATGACATTTTATCACGAACACCCAACAAGCTTTGACGCTGTTTTTGATCACCTATATCAGGGGTCTCCAAACTACGGTCCGCGGGCCAGATGTGGCCCACGAGGCCCTCTCATCCGGCCCCTGGAGACCTTTTAATCTAAAAAAAAGATACTATTTTTACCTGTAGTTTACCAGAAAACTGTGTGTAGTCGGCCCCCAAACTGCTATTTGACAGTTAATGCGGCCCTCCGGCAGAAAAGTTTGGTGACCCATGACCTATATGAATATGAATGGAAGATAAGTTGTATGGTGTGAAAAAATAAAAATTTATGATGGCTATTTATATATATTTGACTTGTCCCGGTCTCTCTTCTAGTTTATAAATGCAGATTCCTCTTTGAAAGGTAAAGGGTGACTTTCTTGGAGTAGACACTGTACCAAGATATTTTAGCCGTGCTACTAACAGAACGCAGGTCTTTATCAACAGATGTCTGAGAAATATACATTTAAAAGAAAATTTTAAGACAAGATTGAAGACACCAGGCTATGGTAGATATAAAAAAAAATAATTTAAAAAATAATCCTAGAAAGAAAATGGAGAAGGATAAGATACACACACTGTGGTCGAGTGGCGTGCGCGCTTGGTGGCATACCGAGGGTCAAGGGTTCGAATCTCCATGATGGCGGGGACTTGTGCCACTAAACAGACTCCAAATGGGTACCTGACACTAGTTAAGGAAACAAAGGCGGCTGGGAGATGATGTGGTCCCTCATAGCTGTAGCCCGTTAATGCTGCTAACTTGCCAATACGTTCTTAGCAGAACGTAGGAAGGACTCAATAATCTTCTGTATAGAAGGAGCGTCTGTAATAGATAAGACAAAACACACCTTCAGGAAAGATAACAGCAGGGATGGTGAGTATTGTTTTCAGTGAGGAAGATGTGGGCAACACGTCGACCTCACTCTCCCACCCAAAGCCATGGGATCCAGCAGCAAAACGTAGTCGAGACGGCTGGGGATGACTTTGGGTGCCGTGGATGACCAGGGCGTTATAAGTGTCTCTTCGTGCTCTTAGCACTCTTCTTTTCTACCCAATTGCTCATAAAAGATCCAGCTGAAACCAGCCTTAACATGCCCCACTTCATCGAAATTTGTATTCTATCAGTTACATGGTTTAGCCGGCCAGTCGAAACCGTTTCTTGGGGTGTGGCTCCTGTGCATGTTAGTGTTAGTACTTTAGCCTAATTCAGCTTCCCGTTGTTTGCTCATGATAATCCAGTTTCAAATACTCCCACCGTTCCCAGTGACAAATCTAATTTTGCATTATTTGTCAAGCACAAAATATAATATTTTTTTAAAAACACGTCATCAACACAATTATAATCATTGCGTTACGGCTAGATGTACAGGGTGGGAATAGATGAATTTGAAACAAGCAATTAGGCATGTTCATGTATGCTAAAATTGTTGAAGACGAAAAAGAAAAAGAAATACTTTTTCAAAAAAGTAGGACGGCCACGTAGCTTTTTAAGGGACAACTGCTCCTCAACCCTTTTCCTCAGCGCACTATTAAAATTCTTCATAATAACATCACATAGTCATTCTGTCTCGTGATCCACATTTAAATATCTGTATGCCAAAGTTGCTGTCGATAAAAAAAAATGAACACATGTCTTTTTTAGTTCATTATTATGTCCTGGACAGAAGGTACAGTGACTCGTAACATTCCATAATTACTACCTTTATTGTGACTGATTTATAGAAGCATATATGAATAAAATAAGTAGATGTATAGAAGAGCGTCTGTAACAGATAAGATAACATGCAAACAGTGTTCAAACAGGGTATGTGTGAGCCTAACAAGACGTCACAAAACAGCGAACGTTTCGGCAAAAAGCCTTCTTCAACTTACAAATAGCACAAAAACAAATAAAGGAAGAAATTATTTTCTTTGAATAATATTTTAATGTTATTATTTTTTCCTCATATATAATTATTATTATTTTACTTTTCTATCCTCCATTAATCATTAAGGCCACATTAAAAAGTGAGATTTTTGGGCTATGCAGTATTGGTGTGCGGAACTGTGGACGAAAATGTAAAGCCGGAAGTAAACAATGCATTTATAATGGTTGAGAGGCGGTAAAAGGAAAGTGGAAGTAAGGGGCTACGGTAGATTGTTAAACAAATCATGCTAGTAATTTATACCTTTAATGAAAACTAAAGACACTTAGTGCCATCGAAATGTTGCTGCGTTATTTTTTATCTGGTTTGACATCTTGGTAAAATACATTTGTTGGGCTAAATTAATTCTAGACTAATATTTATTTAATACGATAATTATGTGACATTGTTTTTGTTTGTGTACACTGTACATGTCCGGCGACCAGACTTGTTTACTCGGGGCTATCGGTCCGATGAATCAGTCACGTGACCACTGCGCTGGATTACCGCAAGATATTCATTGGTCAGTCATTTTGTTTAGGACCAACACAATCAAAGTAAGAGCGAAATATTTTCCGCCCTTACCGTTGGCGTTACTGAGTCACTGTTACTGTTACCCTATCAGTCCCTATCCCATAATTCATATGAGTATGAGCCCTATGCTTATGCCTTATACTAATACTATACTGGCTATACATATAATTATAATAATAATACCTATTTACTGCCCTTATTTTTACTAAAGATGGAGATACAGACCAAAATACATGGGTAAAGTACCACTTTACCAATACATGTTGGTGACAATTCATTTCATTTTCAAAATTATTTTCAAATATTAATAAATATAATATATGAATAATTAAATAGTAAATAGGTAATCATAGAGTTTAATATCTTGCACTACCTATTGAATTATAATTATATGCCGGAGTAGGGTAAAGACTAGTAAAGAGGGGTAATAAGCCCCAGGTTTTCAACATGTTTTCCTTTGATTTTGAAATCATTATAACATTCAAGCAACTAAAGCTTTTAAGTAGGGCTGCAGAAATTATTTTCTCAATTAATCATTAAAAAATTTGGCAATCCTGTCAACTTTCAACAGCGGTCCCAAAATCAAACATTACTTATATTACTATTTTGTATATGGCCTAATATTTTCAGCTGAAATACACACCAGTAAAATAATTGTTTCACAAAAAAAAGTTAGTTTAATTATGAAACCTGGTTTATTACACCACAATAGTTAGCATTGATGATTGAATACATCTGTCAAATACAAAGCAGCTGCAAGTAAAAGTGAACAGCCAAAGATATGACTATGAATTTTCAATTTTGTTACTGAAGCGCCACTGGAATGCCGACAAATAACTCGGAAATAGATTACGACTTGTTCCTCCTTGGTATGTCAGTTTACGTTTTGCCTGCATCCAGAGGCCTTACTTCTATGGTCTCTGTGTGTATATCTGCATGAATCGGATCAATGAAGTTTTCTTCATGCACAACAACTTCATGCATGTACACACCATTATTCATTGTAGCAACATTGACGTAGCCTCGCCAAGCATCAATGATTACAGTGATTAAATAAGTGTAATAGTATTACAATACGTATTACTAATACGCATTTAATTGTGTTAATTATGTATTTATAGATTAGATAATAGCCAAGAAAAGCTAAACAATCATATAAATAATATGATTCTGAGCATGTTTGATTTTGGGACCGCCGTTGACAGGAGTGCCAAAAATTTTAACGATTAATGAATAAATTTATTTTTTAACAATTAATCTCCCATCACTTACAAATTATTGGAAGTTAAAAAATAAACAAATAAAAAATAATAAAAATAGCGGCTGTTAAATAATAACAAATTTCCTGGCGATTACACGAACATTTTGGTTTTAAACTATTAACTGACGGAAATGTTCAAAATTTGTGGATGGGGGGAGGGGGTTAGGACAGTCCTCAGTATTTGTACTTTTCCCCCTATTCCTAAATAATTTCCACTTTTCTAAAGGAAAAAATGAAAAATAAGCAAGCAGTAAAGTAAAAAGTACCGTATATACTCGTTCTAAAGCCAAACTTTTTTTGGACAAAATCTAGGGGGAAAAGTTGGGGGGTCGGCTAATGAGGGGGTCATAAGTGATTTCTGCATGGATATTGAATATCGGTGTTGTTATTGCAGATTATCAAGGTCCTTTTCTACATTCTACAAGATTCGACTGCTCTACCAGAAGCTATAATATATTATTAAACACCTGCACTTACCTTATTTAATCATTCTATTTATTTGTGTAAATGTTTTAATATATTGTTTTGCAAATTTTGTTTTCAACAACGAATTTTAATGTACGCGCTTTCGCCACTGTTTATCAAAGAATTTTTTTTTAAATGCCGGTAACTCTTGCCTGACAAAGAGCACAAAGACAAAGATAGGCAGAACAAAGTAAACAAACATAATGACCGATTTAGCTTGTAGTTTTAAAAAAATGTGTACCATTTTGTTTAAGCTGTCCTATTATTTTTGGGGAGTCGGCTTGCGAGCCGGTTATACATTTTTCATACTTCCCTCTTCCCAAAGATGGGGAGTGGGCTTATGAACGAAGGGGCTATAGAACGAGTATACACGGTAATTGAAAAATACAATAAAAAATTCTTGATGTTAAACTCCAAAGGAATCAAACTCATAACCATTAATTCGACAGTCCTAAGTTATAGTTATACCATATGGTCACTACAACTCATATCATGCTTTTTATATTTATGTTCTATTATTTTTAAAAAGTCCAAAATTATGTTAAACAGCTATCGCTGCCTTAAATATCCACTTATCAGGAGTTCAGAGGCAGAGATTTTAATGACTGATGTATAACAATCACTTTTTATTTGGGCAAAAATCAGTGCATTTCACTACATGGCAATTGAAGTTTTGAAAGCCGAATAATTTGATTGGAACATCACCGTGATGTGCGCAGATGATTCCATAACAAACTAAGTAGTATAGGCTTCAGACAAATGCTCCATGCCGGTTGAGGTCTCATCTTGTTAGAAAAAAATTCTTTTTTTTATTTTTGAAGTGTTATCAGAGTACATGAAAATTAGGAGTAGAAGCCTGTCAAAACTCAGATTATGACTTAGAAATTACCATAATTTTAACCATAACAGTATAAATATCAAATAGGTCTATATAAATATAATATATCTTAGGCCTAGTTAAAGTTATTACTCTTGTCATGTTTTATATTTAATCCTATTTACCAATCAGTGAGTTAGTAATTAGCTTTAAAATTGTATTTTTGTATTCAGAAAAAAAACTAAAAACCTCTCATAACGAGAACTTCGCATAACTGGCAAATTTTTTTTGGAAAAAATTGCTCCCTTAACGAGCGAAGATTTGCATAACGAGTGATGGAGAAAGGGAACTTCCCTTTTTCCTGGAAATTCATTTGTAAGCCAGCACTTCTGCCAAGATGTATTATTCTGTGTTAAGCACTTGGTCTGTTAGCGTATTGTTTTCATATGTGATCAACGGTTTTTACAAATTTTTTAATCGGACAGTATTCATAATTTTTGTATGTGCAAAGCATAATAACCTGTGCTAAAATGTCTTCGAAAAAAACACAAGAAGACTATCATAAGAGAGAAAAAAAATAACTGTTAAAATAAAACGTAAAAACCATTGAAAAGCGAGAACAAGGTGGCTAATCTAGCATGCAAATCGGCCAACATCCACAATCTGCACTATTCTCAAGAACAATTAAGGAGATGCATGCTTTAAAGGGAGTGTCAAGAATGTCTACGAAATGGTTACGACACATTTTCGTCGAATTTTGAAGCGTTGGCAAAAACATATGTCTTTTGACAGTTTTTTAGTTAAAAGGAATAATTATTTTTCAAAAGTTCATATTTTTGTTTACGTTTTTTGTTTCAAATCTAAATTGTACTCTAGTTGTTTCACGCTTTAACAATTCTATTTTATTTGAATAAATGTTAAAAAACAAATTTTTTTTAATGAGTATTTTTTTCAGCATGTAACGGTGTATCGTATTTTACATTGATTTGTTTGGGAAAAATTGTTTCGCTTATTGAGTAAGACTCTGGAACGAATTAAACATGTTATGAGAAGTTTGACAGTACATGTACTTGGTTTATAACTACAATATCTGTATTTGTTATTTAATAATAATTAAACTTGTAAATATTGTTTAAAAAAAACTTGTATACGTATATTGTATTTTTTTTGTTTGTGTGTCCCATAACCTCATGGTTGTAGGGGGTTCTAATGTTTCCATTAGAACTTTCTTGGGGCTTGGTAGACCTTGGCAGCACCCATCTCCTCTCCAGTTCAGCAGAGGACTATTTTAGCAATATATTGTATATATTTAATTTTAAGTCAAAAACTTATTTTTGAAATTTCATTTCAAAGATATGAAGGACCATATTTATGAATATTTTACTAAAATTTAGAATCAAAGCCATACATTAAATAATTAGTTAATTTTTAGTGTATTCTAGCATTTGAATTTGAGAAAAATAATATATTTGTGGGAATGGAGACCCTCCTTTACAATTCTTTATTTTAATAACTTATTAGAGGTGTTGATATTTATATTAAAACCAACCAATCATGTAATTAAATATTTTTTAAAAATAAAAAATGTAATTTGCCAAAGATCTGAGAAGGGGAAATCCCTAGATTTACAGACAATACATGTATAAATTATTCATAAACCAGATTGTACATGGAATGAGCTAACAATCTACTGTTGTCCTTCCATTAAATTTTAATAATTATGACTGTGGTGTCCATCCACAAAGTGTTTAAAATAGATGCTTTGTGGACATCTGTAATCTGTAAATACAGTGTGAACCATTAATTAAGAATTTTATATAATACGTCCTATTAAACTTTTGAATTTTACTCAAAGGGCTCAAATTAAACTGAAATTTTAATAAACAATTATTTAATTTCTAGTTAAAGATCTCCAAATAATATTCTAAGTTTTCTCTTCTATGGAAATAAGTTGTTATCTGCAAATTAAATTAGTGAAATTTATTTATAAGGTTGACTTTAAAAATTCTTGTTTTATTTTTTTAAAAATCTTTGTCTATGGCTAGATACAGCATTTTAGTAATGGCTCCATGGGGAAACGAAGGTCAAGATATTCCAGGAACCCTGAAAGTATTACTATAAAGATGGCTTGGAGTTCTCCTTTATATACACCAGCGTCTGGCTTATTTTACAATTCACCTAGATTTCCCCGCACTCCACAATCAAGACGTCTAACAGGTACATATTATTATTATTATTCAGCTATGCTTTGTATTTTGTATAGCAGTCTTCTTGTCATGGACTTCAAATTCTGTTATTTTTATGTGCTGTCGTTAATAGAAATTTTACATTATATTTTAAGAGAATGAACGCTGTTATTCTTGTCTAATAAACAAAATATTCTGTATATGCAGCACCACGTGAATCACTCTTACAACAGCGTGAAGTGACAGAAGACAGTTACAAAGGTGATTCCATCTTACTATTGATTTATTAGAGTGATATTCCCATTTCTAAAAATATGCCATTAAGTATGTTAGTTTTTGGTCCCTCATACTTTAATGATTTAATGACCAAATTAAATTCCACAAAACTTGTTATATTAAGTAGATTTCAATTGAGACTTGACTTACCTTATCTTCCTTACATCTTATCTATATTATATGTGCATGGATTATTTATCAATCATCATTTTAGGTGGCTTTAAAAAAAATAGTTATTCTTCATAATTTTTTAGGTCTTCTGAAGAAGACATGGAATTTATACAGCCTATCACCTCTTTACAACTTAATGATGGACACAGTGTCTCTCAAGAAATATGCTAGATCATTAGATCATGCATTTACGTTGGTAAATTAAATGTGACCTTTTTCAGATTTGACCAGGACAAACTGGTATTATTATTTCTCATTTGAAATATATAAATTCTTTTGATGGAAGATAATCCTTAAAAATTTGATTCATTTAACTAACAATTAGATTCATTTAAATAACAATTAGATTCATTTAACTTACAATTAGATTCTAAATTTCAAACTTGTCTTTCTGATTGAAGTTAATATTATCACAATTTAGTTAAACAATATTTTTGCAGTGAATGACTACTTTTGCCATTGACTTTGACCTTTGGCACTTTTTTCATTATATCAAACTCCAGGCAATCAGATGAGTGTGAGTTAATCTAAATTTTAAAAACATTTTCAATTTCAAGGGCCAACTTGTTAGTGAAAGTGTTCGTTACGTTGAAAAATAAGACTTGCTCATCCTTTTTGCTAATATTTTGTTTAGTTTTACAGTTAATGAATCAGCACTTGTCTTTAAAATATGAAGTATTTAATGTGTGCAGGAGAGACGACCAACGCTTGAATTAAACGGGACACCAGAGAAGTGTGAATTTAGTGTTTACCAGGGCCTAAAATTTCACCAATGTGAGTTCTTTATGTTTTGTTAATCCAGTATAGCTTAAACTACTTAATGAATTTTCAAACTTTATTATGCCCTTGGTCAGTCTGCAAAATTGCTGTGGTACATATTTCACAACATTTAAATGTATATCCATATGGGCACACTCCTTGCCTAGTTAACTGACTTCCTCTTTCTTTTACTTTTAGCTGATCATGACGCATTACAGATTCAAATCAAAGAAGAAAATAGCTCAGGTAAAACAATAACATTTGTTAACACTGTTTTATTTATAAATCAGTCTTGGACTATAAATGACCATAAACTCAGACCACAGAGACCTAAAATGCAATATCTGTATGGTCAGTTTTGTTTATTTTCTGCCATAACTTTATTAAAATTTATTAACCTAATATTCATGTAAATTTTTTTCCAAAAATTGATTCCCTTTTTGAAATAAAATACAAAAGGAACGTTTGTCAAACAGATCCAATTTTTAAAATATTTTTTTTCAAATTAAGCGGGTAACTTACATTGCTTCCTTCAAGTGAAGCTACCATATGCAAGTGAGTCAAGTTGATTAGATAGTATAAGGTGGCTCTGCATGGCTGGAACTACCTGAGCTGAAAAACTCAATTAGCAGTTCTGTCTTTGGTGAGGGTAGGGAGTACTCAGAGGTTGAGTTCCGTCTAAAGACCAATATGTTGAGCAGAGGCTACCCCCTCAGTGTTGGCAGCATGATGGAAAACATGACCAATACTTGAAACAATAATGATCTACTACTACTTTATCCACACTCATCATGAAAAGGATATAAGTGGGACAATCAGGCTGGATAGAAAAAAAAACAGTTACATAACAAAGTTATGTGTGAGCCTGACAAGTCGCCACAAAATAAACGAATGTATCTATCTGCAAAAGCCTTCATTAGCGAACAAACAAAAAGTAAAAGAAATAAAAAATAAAACAAAACGTAGCTGCAGGAATTGGATAATACGTTAATTTATAAAGACTAAATGAAGAATGAGTGGCGCCTGGTGTTAGCATGTCAGTGAAGAGTGAGTGGGGCCTGGTGTTAGCATGCCAGCGAGTACAACATTTATATCCTGCCATAGACCATCGGGGACTGGAAGAAATGTCCAAAAATTACAGTTGAGGCTACAACACTTGTCCAATTCATGTCTATTTCCACCACCCTTCTTACCTCCTTCAGTAAACCCCCTAAAAATACATAGTACTAGTAGTAGCAGCTAGAATTATCAATATATTAATTGTATGACAACAAGATAGTGGAGACAGTAAAAAAAAAGGATACATTTCGAGCATTTAGGTTTGAGTGTGTTTTTTATTAATCCCCAAATTCTTCTGATTTTAACAAATTTTATTTCGAACAGGGAGAGGCGCCACCATCGTGCTAACTGCAATATTTCTGTGTGTGAATGTGGACAAAGTTGTGCCAGTCAGTCTCTCGGACCACTTCACATACTATCCTGTCATCATGGTCAATGGGACAAAGTTAAGGACTGAAGTGCTGCTTGAATGGATTGAGGTAAAAATGAATTTTTAAAATGATTTTGAGATCGGCTGAGAATGCGAACTTTTCCCTTACCAAAAAGAAAATTAGCCCTAGTAGGATGCACTAAAGATAAAACAATATTTCCTTTTAAAAATATTTGTGATTGTGGTTTACCCCATTTTTACAACAAAGACAGACTTTTTCAAATTCCTAACAATAAAAAAAGGAGGCTGTCTTAAATTCTACATAAATAATTTCTCAATAATGAATATTCAAGGTGGCCCTCTAAGGCTTAAAAAAATTAATTTACGTCTTCTGCATCAGCTTCTTCCTTTTCCATTCCATTCTGTCTCTCTTCCCACTCCCCCACTCCCATCTACTCCTCTACTCGGTTTGAACTGGGAAAATCTGCTTTAGCTCTTTATTATTACTATGGCGAGATAAAAAAAATTTAACATCGATAATTTTTTTCACTCTGGCTTTAAATAAGGTAATTGAAGTTAGTGATACCTTTATAAATAAAGTGATCACATGCCAGAGTGATAGCCTAACTGCCTTGTAGCCGATGTTTCAATACCAAAGCCTTTCTGTTTTTCCTTCCAATTACACAGCGCCATTTCGACTGCCGTTCAAGTCCGCTGACATTCAACAAAGCTGACATGCAGTGGATGCTGGCTTGTTGGAGCAGTCAACTGGAAGGTGTTTGGACTTTCTTTTTGTTGTGCCTCTATTCAAATCATGTTCACATTTTGTTTTTTAATTAACTCTTTACAACCAAGGAGCGTTTTATAGCGGGAAATGAGTTCAACAAAAGACCAATTAATGAATTTGTGGGCCCATATATATAATTAACATGCTGTACAGCAAAAAAAAATTGGCAAATGTGATTAGCGTGTTTGTCAGTGAAATTTTAACATGAAGGTTACCTCATTAATGAATGTGTTGGTCAGCAAAAAAAAATCTTCTTCCCTGTTATTAGACTTGTTAAAAAAATTATTAAAAAATAAAGGTCGTGGTATCTATATGCTTCGAAACAAAAAAAGAAGAGTATTTAAGAAAGAAAAAAAAGTCATTTTATTTGTGTAAATGTAAATGCAGTTGAGAGGGTCAAATTTATTCTAAAATCATTTCCCTGAAAAAGAACTTGACTTACTTAAGTATTTTTGTCTGTTTGAAGGAAAAAACAAGCATGTTTACCCTTTTTAAATTTAAAAACTTTTTAAACCCAAAAATCACAGTACTTTTTTAAAAAGTAGCCCAAACAAATGTCTTCTCAGACTTATGTGGAACAATTTCTGTCTGCTCAGGCTTATGTGGAACGATTTTCTTTCAAACAAATAAACATGCCAGATAAACATTGAATTTGATAGTTACAGTTCACTGTAGAATCTGACCATTATTTATTCCCTATCAGATACAAAGTCCATGCCTGTTCTGCTGCGTTATTCTTTGTCAGAGTTTTGTGATGCCATCAAAACAATTGATGTCAAGTTTGAGGCTCCTTTTTGTAAAGAACTCTGGGAAAGGTAAACAAATTATTTCACTACTCTAGAAATGAACAGTTTTCAAAAAGATCTAAAGAAATATTTAATCTTTCATCGTCTTGCTAGTATCTTATTTCTGTAAGTATTATTTTTTTGCTGCGGACATTGCTAAACATCTTTTTGAATTTTTCTTAACACTGTAAATCCAAACGGCGCATAGAGTAAAACAATACCTTGTCTTTATCAGCAAGTCACATATTGTTGCATTTTGGCAGGAACTATAAAATAAACTGCGCTGAATTGCTAACCTTAGCTCACGAGTTTTTCAAGTTAAAACCACGTTCATCTAGAAACAAAATGGCTATTAAATATGATAAATTCTTGGAAAGGGAAATATTAAAAGTTAATTTCATTTATTGACGTATATATTATTTATGCCTGTAATAAAATTTTAATCCAAAACTAAAACTATCAAATTAAATCTTTAAAAAAATTACAATTTAGTCCTATTGTTTCACCTTTATCCAACCTGTTATAATTCATCTGCCATAATCTGGAAACCTGTCCTGTAATTACTTGATTTTCTCAAGACTTCACGTGTCAAACTACATTTAAATTTTTTTTTATTAATATTACTTAAATAAGACTACCAAATGGGGAAAAAAAAATATTTTTTTTTCTCATTTGAAATAAAATATGGACCCTTATTATAAATCGTTTAAGCATTTCTTTTAAAGAAGTGATGGTTTTGAGGCTAGAATAATAAGCATACTAAGACAAACTCATAATTGTTTGTGAGTGTATTTCATTTTGATTTTAGTTTGGCAACATGGATATTTGCTTACTGCCCTATTTCATCTCTTAGGTTTAGTAGAATTTATTACACTCAATGTGCAGTAACTTATGTCATTGCTGTAATTTATAGTTTTACACCTTCCCTGTAAAAAAAATACCTCAATTTTGTCCAGAAAAATATTACTTTTTTTTTCAGGCTGAATGGAAAAGACAAGGAAGAAGCTGATGAAGAAAATGTAAATAAATTTGTTCAAGCCTTGGAGAACCATCTTGAATATTCAATGAAAATCATATTCAGTGTAAGTACATGCTGATAACATGATGCAGTAATTAACATTATACTAATTTTAAAAGAAAAAACTCAGCAATGTTTAATAATAAAAAATAATTGTTAATATATGGAATGTTTGTTTTAGATATTTGCTATTACTAAATCAAATGACTTCTGAAATTCCACTAAATGTCATTTTTTTGTTATTATTCATTAGGGTTCATTTCTTGTAATCTTTTACATTTTATAGTGCCAATTTTTCTGAGCTTTAGAGTTAAGCCATTTAATACATGAAGCATATTTTTTTTATATTTATCTGAGGTATTCTAAATTTCTATTTTCAAAAGCAAAATATTAAACCTGGATATTACTACAATGGTTCCATTTCTTTTCAGAAATTGAGTCTGTCAGAAGTGGGAACCTCTATAGCATATGTTTCAAACCGAGGCAAACTAAAAGTAAGTGAATTTTGAACATGGTTCAGTGAAGGGCAACCGTATTTGGGTCTAGTATTTAAGTTGAAAAATGCATAGAAGTGGAAGTTAAGTGTTTCAAGCCCATTTCTTTTAATCAAATTTCCTTTAATTATTGGGAAACCTGGACCAAACATTGCACCAAATGTAAATTTTATTACTGTGTCCAAGTATCCCATTGCAGACTTTTCCATTGAGTTTATAAAATAATAAAAAGTATTTTAATATTACTGGAAGTACAATTGAAATAATTGTGCTCTTTTTTATTTCATGTTTTGCGGGAAATTAAGAAAGAAAAAGCTAGAGCTTTTGTTGGGGAAAATTATTATTATTTTATTTTTTTAGTCCCATAACCACGTGGTCGTTATAACCAGTAGTTGTAGGGGGTTCTAATGTTTCTATTAGAACATTCTCGGGCTTGATAGACCTGGCGGTGCCTATCCCTCTCCAGGTCAGCGGAGGACTTTCTTAGCGTTAGTCATTCATCAACATTGTTATAGTGGCTTTAACGTGGGATCGATCCCACGCCCCTCAGCTTGTGAGGCGAGCGCACTATTGACTTCGCTATCCAGCTGCCAAAAAAAATATGGAACGCTTCAGGAATTTGTGTGTCATATACGTATACTAAAATTGGAACGATACAGAGATTATTATTATTCCCTTTTAAATTGTTTGATTTTATTTTAAGCTTCAGACAGAAATACACATTAAGATTAATAGAAAATCTTGCTTGCATTGATAGGTTGGCACCCATTTAAGTCCTATCTTAGATTTTCCCCTCTGGGTGGCAACTATGCAAGGTTTAAAGACACTGTATTCGAAGTTTTGATTTAAAATTCCCCTGAATAAGCATGATTAAAACAAATTATTTAGTTTTATGGCTGTTTTTATCTTCTTGTAATTCTTCTCCTCTAAAACAGCTGTTTTCTTCAGAGAATATCTACATGGCGCTGTATTTTGTTTGCTTTGTGGCTTGCAAGAGGTTTCAGCAGCTGGCAGTGCAGGGAAAGCCCTGAATAGTTTTCATTGATCAAAAAATGTTTAAGCGTTGTATATACTTTTAAATCAGTTATTGGAAATGTAAAAATTGTAAAAGCGCTACTTACAATAACAAATGTTTTTTTAATATTACATTTTACCCCCAAAAATGTTCTTTGTTTTTAAGACTTTTTAACGCTTCAAATAAATTGTTGCATTATTTTATTTGCATTTTACTTTAGATAAAGATAAATTGTAAAACAAAATTTTTACAATAAACAATGTCTGGTCATTTTTTGTTTGCTTTTTTTTTGTTTTAAATTATGGTTATACTCTACGACAGCAAGGTAATGTTTTAAAACAGGGGTGGGCAAACTGTGGGCCGCATGCGGCCTGCTACGGAGTTTTTAGTGGCCCTCGGAAGCCTGCGATAATATGGAAAATAAATAAATAAATTTATGTTAAAGATAGATGTTTGTACTTGAATTGAGGCTAGATTTTGGTTAGGTGTGGCACCTTGATGTTTCATTTCTCTTTAATGCGACCCTCGCCCTAAAAAGTTAGCCCACTCCTGTTTTAAAACATTAAAAATGAATTGTGTAGTGTACATTGACTCCCAACTTTCGATAGACACACACAGTCCTTCACATACAAATACTACTCTTTCAGACTAATTTGTCACAATTACATGGTTCAAGGTTCTTGTTAACAATAAAAAAAATTCATTATAAAACATATTTGTGTCCAAAAATCTTTAAGTAAAAAAAAAGCTGAAAATGTAGAGAATATTAATTTGAAATAAATTTCCTCACCTATGGCCTCAAATACTTGTAAGTTGCTTTTTTTTTAAAATTATAATTCCACATTTTTATTAAGCATGAAAAAAATTGTTTAGTTTGTGCTTTTAATGAATTACTGGGTTGATTTAAAATCCCCATACTTGTATATTTATGGCGGATGTTATAAACTATCTATAAATGAGAAAATATGTTTCCTTGTATCACACGTGTGTTCGTGGATTATTGGATCTTGTTTATAAAAGATGTAACACTATTTGTTATCCATAGCAGAATGCTAACTGTGCTGGATTTGGAGGAGATGATTTAAAATTAAAGTCAAGAAATTGCACAGTGAGAGATTTCTTATCACTAGTCTCAGTCATGATAAATTTGACTGATGATGAGAATGCCAAACAAAATAACTCACCTTTTAAATAATAGCTGCATTGTCAGAAACTCATTAAATATATTCAAAACTATTAAATTGCAACAAGCTCCAGTTTCGTTGTTTCATGTTTATGTAAACAAATTTTAATTTGTCTGAAATGTTACAGCTTCAGATTAATTGTCTGTAGATTTTTTTAATTATTTTTTTTTACTAGTTCCTTTTTTTCTGTGTGCCCATTATAATGACCTTAAAGCATTTACTTTTTACTCTTACTATATGACAATGAAAATTATGCTGTAGAAAGTAGAAAAGAAATTTAAAATAAAGGAAGATAATGGAAGAGTTAATATACATTAGCACTTTTCTTATGGACTCGGTATTTATTTTTGTTCTTGATGAACTTAGTGTCAACCACCACTGCCCGTACCTCTTAACTATGTAATTTAGTGTAATTCCCCTTTTAAAAAATATATATATACAATATACACATGTACATACATAATATATAAACTGTAAGTTAAGAAAGAATTTTCAAGGCAGAGAAAAATGGCACATATATATATATATTAAAAGGGAAATAAGCGGATGAATTTATTGACATTTAGTTTTACTAATGATGTATTGATAGCATATCAAATTTACGTTTAAAGCGTATAAATTTGATCTGTCACACGAAAACAACTATTTCAATGTGCAATGGTGCTTAGAGAAGCCATGCAATTGTTAATTAAGATATTTAAATTAGATTGGCTTTTGCTTGGATTTCGATCGCAAGTCAATTAAATATCTTTGAAAGTTAATGAAAATTTTCAAAATACTTCAATATAGGCATGCCTACTGTGAATAGCGCCTGTAGCAAAACACTTCATCTTAACCCCCATTTTTAAAATAAAAAAAATTAAATTTACGCAGTCACTTCCTAAATACAAACAGCTTAATAAGTGAAAGTACAATACATAAAAACACTGTTTTCTAAAGAGTACAACGTTGATTCGCTAGAGCCAATGTCATAGAGTTAGTTTACAATTAACCCATCCCCACAGGGCCAGCTTTAGGGAATTGGAGGCCCTAGGCGAAGTGAATTTGGTGGCCCTAAAGGTAATAGAAAATAAAACATAAATACGGAAAGAATAAAATTATGCAATTAATTAAAAACTACCTGTATTTATATCTAAAACAACAAATAACTGAAATGTATAAAACCATGGTCGTGCAGATGTCGTAAACCTTCAACAAAAATCAACTTTTTGTGCTTTGATACAGGGCCGTCTTCACGCATAGGCCCGTTAGGCATGTGCCCGGGCGCCCACGAGCATAGGGGGCCCATGGGAATATGTTGTAGGGTTTTAACAACAATTTTGTTGAAATTAGTTTAGAGACAATAAAATAAATAATGCATTATTTTTAATATTATCAACCATTAATTTTTTTATTCCTGCGGGGGGAGGGGGTAGCACTCTTTCTTTTCCCGGGGCCCAAAATTGTGTAAAGACGGCTCTGCTTTGATGGCAACAAAGTGTGCAATAAATTGTGAATAATCCAGAGACTGGACGATATCTCGTTCGATAGATATCATTACCAGACTGTTGATAGATATCATTAACAGACTGCTGATAGATATCATTATCAGACTGTTAGATATATATCATTACCAGTCTGTTATAGATATCATTACCAGTCTGTTGATAGATATCCTTACCAGACTGTTGATAGATATCATTACCAGTCTGTTGATAGATATCATTACCAGACTGTTGGTAGATATCATTACCAGACTGTTGATAGATATCATTACCAGTCTGTTGATAGATATCCTTACCAGACTGTTGATAGATATCATTACCAGTCTGTTGATAGATATCATTACCAGACTGTTGGTAGATATCATTACCAGAATGTTGATAGATATCATTACCAGTCTGTTGATAAATATCATTACCAGTCTGTTGATAGATATCATTACCAGACTGTTGGTAAATATCATTACCAGTCTGTTGATAGATATCATTACCAGACTGTTGGTAGATATCATTACCAGACTTTTGGTAGATATCATTACCAGACTGTTGATAAATATCATTACCCGACTGCTGATAGATATCATTACCAGACTGTTCAGGTGTTCTTGCGTCATAGTGGTTTTCAAATAGTTTTTTGTTGTTTTTTTGTTTTATTAATTTCAACTTGGAAAAACTTCTTTCCCCCGATGCAACAGTAATCGGAATTGTCAATGCTATACTATAGAACATAGCGACATTTGGAACAGCAGTATTCAAACCACGATCATAATTAAAACGTTAAGCATCAAGATAAGACGAAACAGTATCTGGAACAACGTTGGAAAATATTTGCAATTCCCTGCATATATCCTGTGGATCAATATCTGAACCAGATGCATCGATGAGCGTAATATTCAAATCCATGCACCATTTCATAAAATTGTTTTGGTCGAATTCTGAATTTTTTTTTAAACTTTGAAAACCAATAAGAGCAAAGTAACGTTCCATTTTCTCAAAACAGGCAATCAATGACATAACTGCTGTATCTAACAAAACAGTTAAAAATTCCATTCGATATTTTTCCTTTGAATCTCTCAATGATTTATCTATGCTTTCTTAGGCGAACTGTTTGTGCACTTCCTGTCGTCTCAAGCTTGTGGCAGCTGGAAATATGATTTCATCTGGTTCCATCTCTAATTCTTGGGCAAATTCTGTGGCCGAAATTTTGAGCAGATACAAATCCATTTTCTTTGATTTTTTATGAAATCGGTTGCACTTTTTATACACTTCAGTACAATGTCAAATTGCATGTCTTTCCATTGCATTAATTTGCTGATCATATTCATTTGAAACAATAAATCGTACCAGATGACTAAAGTTACCAGAAATTGAAATGTTTTTTAGTTTTTTCTCCAAACCAGTTGCTTCGGTCCTTGCTTTTGGATCGTTGACACTTCCACCAATGCATCGTACAATGCTGCTGTTTGATAGCGAACAGCTTTAACAGTATCGATCCTGCATTCCCAGCGTGTATCGGAAATAGACTTTACAGTCAGCTTTTTTACATAAGTTTTCAAGATCTTCCATCTCTGTGTTGAAGCACCAAACAAAACATAAATTTTATGCAAAACTCCAAAGAGTGTCGCTGCAACCACTGAAGATTTCGCCCATTCTCCAAGAATTAGATTGAAACTGTGACATCCACATAAAATGATTTCGGATTGAGTTCAAGTAGACTTTTTTGTACACCACGATTGCAGCCTTTCATATTCGCTCCATTATCATATCCTTGGCCTCTGCAGTTCTAGAAACATGAATTCAGATCTTACAGGTTTTTCAAGCATGCTTCTGCGAGACCTAAACCAGTGCAGTCGTCGACAGCCACGAATCCCACAAAATATTCATTGATTTCTACTGGCGTACTCACAATGCTACATATTCGAAAAATCATAGTCATTTGTTCTGTGTGTCCAGCATCAGGTGTGAAGTCCAAAATAATATTTCGCATTTTGAACATTATTCATATTTTTTTCAAGGTGGCAAGCATCACCGATCAGATTAACTACCTATTTTGAATTATTTGCCCAAGTAATGATCATGAATTTCTTTTTTTTTATTCGTCTTAAATGATCCTCTAGGCATGAATCGTACATTCCTAACAATTCAACCAATCCCCCCCCAAAAAATTACATTGTCTGTTTGAAACAATCTATCAATTATATTTTGCTACTTACAACAGCATTTAACTTTTAAATAGTAAATGTTTACTACTTAAAACATTTGATATTCAACAGTTGTATATTTGGCGTAAATTTAGGTTACACGTTTGTCAATCTTCTGAAAATGTGTCTGGACAGATGAATTTAAAAATATTACAATTCAAACATGCACTGTTTAAAAATAATCAGCGGGTAAATGTTGTCGTAGACTCGTAGTTCGCTCTTTAAATATATATTTTTTTCATATGAGTCCTGTGCGAGGCCCCCACTAATCGGAGGCCCTAGGCGGCCGCCTAGTTTGCCTATGCCTAAAGCCGGCCCTGATCCCCACCCTACACCTAGTCATGGGCGTAGGCAGGGGGGGCATTTGCCCCCCCCCTACATTTGAGGAAAATAAATTCATAAAAATGTCATAAAGTTGTTACACTAAAACTGAATTAAATTTCCTGAAAGTTTATTAAATGGAAGACAGTTTACATTTATCAAACATAAAGAAGAATTATATCTGCAAGTATAACTGATTACATTACTGATTGTTCTAAATATTCCAGTTGTTTAACAATTTATGTAACATTTTCAGCAAAAATCCGCAAGCTTTCATATTTATGTGACCATCTAGTTTCACATAGCAAAGGAACATTTAGAATTAGTTTTCTTTGCTGATTACTTTATCGGAAAAAAAACTTTAATTTACTTAATTGTTCCTATTGTGTTTCGTACAACATTCACATTATTTAAATCGTTCACAACAAGATTTAATTTATGTGAACTGCAATGTACAAGTGCTGCTTTTGGGTATTTTTTTCCGAATTATTCCTTGGACTCCTCCTTCTTTACCTGACATTGTAGAACATCCTTGACCAACAAGCTTTGTCATATTTAATCAAAATTCTAATGAATTAGTAATGATGGTGTTGGTTAAACATTCAGCTGTTCTATTGAGAATTGGAATATATCCCATGAATTCTTCTGTGCCCATCATTTTCCCATTTTGTTCTTTGGCAAATCTAACACCAAGAGACATCTACTCAATGCCTGAAATGTCATTTTTCTCGTCGGCAAGTATAGAAAATGCAACTGAATAATTTGCTTCACGAACAATGTCTTCACGCAAAAGAGACCCACAAATTTCGATTATAGTGTTTTGCGTAGTTGCCGAGATATACTCAGCGGTTACCCTTCAAAACGGCCCCAGACAAAACGGCCCGGCTAAAACGGCCCCAGAAAAATTAATAACATTTTTTAACAAAAACATTAATTTTTTTGCATTTTAAGTTTTCGTCAACTTTTTCACTCTTAAAAAAAGTGGTAAAATTGTAAAATTATTTCTTGTGATTTTATTATATTATTTCTTTTCAACAAACAACCGTTATTGGTACCATTTCACGTTAAGGCTTTAAATTCACTTTTGTGGTGTTATTATTATTGTTTATTGTTAGCTAAACCTGACACTGAATAGGTGAGTAAAAATACGAATATATTTGATTGTAAATTTTACTATTAGTCCATCTATTAGTCCAGGGCCGTTTTGTCGGGGCCGTTATGTCGGAGCCCAATTGTCGGGGCCGTTTTGTCCGGGGCCGTTTTGTCGGTGAACCATACTCAGCACTACAAGAACCAATTGACAAACGATTACCAATAACTTCATCTTCAGATTCAACACGAAACTTTAACAGTTCATACAAATTAGCAGAATTTGATTCTGTTCCACGAAGGGCTAAAACATGCATGCAGCAAAATAGGATTGTAGAAATGATGGGACCCAGTTTGTGGCGATTTTCTTGAATTTGTCTTCTAAATGAAGAGTCCAATTGCTCATCTATAGAAACTGCTTTGGCTTCCAATAAAGCAAATAAAATTGCTTGCATCTTCATTAGAGCCTTCGTGCCATAGTGTGCTTTGCAGGTTGCTACGTGGATCTTCGTTGAAATCTTTATATTTTGTACATGGTTTAATGGCAAATACCCATTGAACTCATAGAATTACTTTTTGCAGAAACATAACGCAATATTTGCAAAAGGCACCTATTAACATTTGCGAGTATACAAGCCACGGTGAATAGTCTGATAACCATGCATATCTAAAAACTAAAAACTCTGTTTCCCTCACTGTCAGCTCTAAAATTTTTATCAAGGGTCCAACAATCACGAATCAGCTGCAATTTCAACTTATTTGAAAGGTCGTATGTCCAGACATACCTTCCAATATCCAATTTAGGAAATGAATAAGTGTCAGCGACAATCAAATTAGGAACAGTTGCTTCAGTTCTGTCTGGCTGTTGAACGTGTACTGTTGTCCTCAATGCCAATGATAAGTCAGATGCTGCAGAAGCCCCAAAATCTTCTAATAACGGCATTTTGGAATCCCGCGATTGGTCTACTTATAGATATTTTTTTAGCCTGTACAAAAAATTTCTGATACCCATCCTTGGTAATCCTGCAGTTTCTACACGTATATTATTTCACAGCAAAATGTCATTTTCTCGTGAGAACTTAAGTTTTTAATTTATTAAATTCATTAATAGGGATGTTGCATTTTAGCTATTACGGCACTAATTTGTAAGTCTTATTAATTTCTAAGGCTTTTTTCGACCCTTATTGTATACTGAACTTGAATTTAATTGAAAATTGTACCTGTATGGCATTGTCAGTTAAAATTAAAAAAGTGGGTTTTTTTGCCCCCCTCTGGAAAAATTCCTAGCGACGCCCATGCACATAGTGGCACCCAAAACCCGGATCACCACGCCGTAACATTCTTAATTCGACTTATTAAAGATTGTAAACTAAACCGAAAAGCAGAAAATGACTCAAGAATTCATATCACTAGCTTGACCAATAATGTATCATTCTTCAGTGACAATATCGCATGTCCAAAAAAAGCTTTCATGAGACAGTGGCAAATCAATCTTGTCATGTACCAACAATCGTTTCAAGACCAATCATGAAGTTCGTTTTTTTTTCAAAGCTGTAATCTGGTGGGGGGAGGGGGGGAGATCCTGGTCAGTAAAACAAGCATTCATATTTTTTAAATCCCTTATATTAACTTGCTTTGTAAGTTTAAGCGATCGAACTATCCGAACCGACTATTTGTTTATAATTCTTTCACGTGCCAGTTCAGTTGACGCCGACCGTCGATGTTCACACCCCCTACCGCCCCTGCGCCCGGTTTTTTAAAACCAGGGGAGATAATTCAGTTTCAGTCTGTAAATGACGCCTTTAAACATAATCACTACTTTTAGTTATGTCTCATATATAAGGTATTTATAGTCAAAAACGTTGTTTTTAAATCTATTTATTTAACCTACTATGATGCCACCAGGGACCACGTGATTCTGATGAAACCTTGTTTTTGTGGTTGTTATGCTACTTTCTTTTTGTGATAGCCTGGTCCGCAAGCATCCTGTATGAAATTTTTCTTTCAGATATTGTTTGGAGATTTTTTTTCCCCGTTCACTTTTTAATTCAACCTTTCGATGCAGGCCGTACACCCTTTGTGGCGCCCCTGAGTGTAAACAATGAGGGAATTTCGGAAAAAAGGGGGGGGGGCACTTTGAATCAAACTTGAATCAAACTTTCATGTTCTAGGCTCATCGCAAGGGAAATCACTCCAACTGTATCCCACAACTTCAGACTTTCACTCAACATTTCCACCACACCCTTCTCATTCAAGGCAGCACAAACACACACACAAAGAGCGCAGCTGTTAAAAAAAAATCAGATCGATAAGGACAAATCTATAGCTTATATTATAGTCCTGATCTATTGAGAGATTTAAAGGTCTCCGTCGATCGATTTTAAAAGCAAATCCCCAGCGTTTGGTTTATAATGCAGCGGTTCTCAACTGGTTTATTATGAATGCTTTTAAATGTACCCGCTCTTACCAGCCTTGCGAGGCAGAATACTCATCTGGGTCGAGGGTACACCCTAATGGTATTACTAGCAGAGCACTTGCAGTTTTTTTTTCAATATTAAGTCGACTTATTCGATGAATAATTGCGATGGAGGCTATAATGGAAATGGCTATCTGCTCTTGTGCGTCTCAATTGTTACATACTTGCATCAGATCTTCCAAAAATGAATCCGCTTCTGAAGTCGCACATATTCCTACTCACACCTAAACTGAGCTACCAACACACTTTAGTAAAATTAAGGCAACGTAATTTACGACTTGGAGATTTTTTTAATAAACTTTTTTATTTATTTATTTGGTGGGTATTTGCCATAATTCAGAGGATTTTTTGTGATTGGGGACAAACTATAAAATTTTGCACGCCCACCATTCAATGAGTACTTTACCTTTGGTCGCTTATTAAAATATGACGTAGCAAGCGTCAATTACCGTCTGGAGACATGTGTATCCCTTGCCACCGGGTGGCAGCCACCCCACTCTATGCAACTGTCCAAACTTTACCGCTCACGATGGTTTCCGATGGCGCCTTTTAAGCGGGAAGAGACACTTTCAATTGGTCTATTTTAATACACGTAAATCACAACCACAAAGATTGACGTATATTAAGCTGCTTATAAAAAAAAACGTAAAAAAACAAGTTTTTGACAATAAATCCTTTATGTACGAAACCTAACTAAAAGAATGTTCATTATAATACGCAGCGCAAGATCATCTAAAAATACAAAATTGTAGTTTTGACTCGTAAAACGTGTTTAATATAATGCGCACCGATCAGGAATATGTTTATAAAAAGTGTTGTCAATAAAATAAGCACCTTATTGCGCGACAGGAAAGTATTAATAAAAAGGTCGTTCAATATAATACGCACCGCGACACTCTATCTCAAAAATTTATCATGATACATAGAGATATTTAAAATAATCTAAAAATTCAATAATTTAATTACAGTACATGCGATCGATCTGAAATTTTGATACATCGTTTTTATCATCGGCACAAAACTGCCTGCAAAATTTCAGCTCGCTAGCTTACGAGGAAGTGGGTTAAAAATCGATCCAAAGTTTTGGCAACAAGCAAACTAGCAGACAAGGTCTCAAATAAACAGACACCACGAGTTAATATAAAGAATTTAAAAATTATCAAGGGCCAAAACAGTTTTTAAAACGCTTTGTTTTTATCCCGAAACTGTTTATCGATTATACCCCCCCAGGGGTCTTTTTTTCGGGGGGGGGGCTACTTTTACCTTTATTTTCAGTTTATAAATATAAATGATATCGATTTGTAAATAAAATATTCACCTGCCTTAAAATTGAGATACAAACTGAATATACGGCCTCTGACATACAAGAAGGATTGAAAGCGATTTCAGTAAATGGCAAATAAAGCGGAGTAATAAGAAATTATTATTTTTTTGTCAACGTGGACTCATTTGTACTAAACCGAGAACCAGTGCGATAGCGCCAATGGTTTCAACTTGACTTGTGGGACAGTGTGTCGTTCACTATATCTGCTGTGAGGACGCAGGACAGCAGCAGTGGTTTACTTGAGTGTATGGGTACTCTATTGAAAAACAAAACCTAAATCGACACAAAATGTGTGTGCTACAAACATCAACCATAGCGGGGGAATAACTTCTAGGACAATTTATGTTTAGAGATTAGTTTCAGGCGGTAAGTTTAAAGTATTTTTTTTTCATGTTAGCTTCATTTGGCTGGCAGCAGATGTGTTAACTTTACCCACTTCCCGATATGTTGGACCACTTTAAAAAAAAATCAACAGAAAATAAAATATGAGGCCTTACATTGATACAATGGTCTTTTAATCACTTTGGCAAAATACAAACATTTATTGCTAATCAGCGGCGTAGCTAGTTGAAGTCAGCCATGAGAGCTAGAGAATTCGGCCAGCAACTTTCATGGGAAACAAAAAAAAACTAATAGTACAATTATTATTTATTTGTCCACAAAAAAATAGTACGAGACTCTTTCAAAATAATAAAATAAAATGGAACGAGCCATGTCTACGTCATTGAAGCTATTTGTTATAAATCAGAATTTCTTAAAAATCACAACTTAATCACGTCAGAATTATGTTCCGAGAGAGAGAGAGAGAGAAAGAGGGATATAGAGAGGGATCAAGAGAGTGATAGATGCGACTAGGAGATGTCAATTTTCTTTTTACAGAGTACTGAACTGAAAACATGCCAAAACTTATTTCGTTTTCCGAACACACGTCCTACAATTTCAAAGATCAATAACTCAATTAACATTTCGATAATAGGAATAATATCCACGTGATTCAAGTAAATTCATCAAACATTTACTTTAAAGTCGTATTTGCTTTTTTTTAAAAATTACTTTGTTCTTCAAATTTATTAAATTTTTTTTCTTCAATTTTACAGAACACATTTCTCTTGGCACATATTCGGCTCACTGTCAGTCTACTGGGCTAAGATACGAACTCCGGGAAAGAAACATTACGGACATGCTGATGAACTCCCACTGTCAATAGTGGGTACACTCAACGTTTGAAACCTTGCAATAGTGGAGGCCAGCAATAGTGGAGGCCAGCAATAGTGGAGGCCAGCAATAGTGGAGGCCAGCAATAGTGGAGGCTAGCATAGTGAAGGCCAGCAATAGTGTAGGCCAGCAATAGTGTAGGCCAGCAATAGTGGAGGCCAGCAAAAGTGGAGGCCAGTAATAGTGGAGGCCAGCAATATTTCAAACCAAGGCTCAGGCCTCTAAGCTGAAGCCAGAAAATACGATATATTTTCTAGATCATGTTTTTTTGATGACACGACTCACCGCTGGAAAAGACACGACCAGATTCAGCGGAAACTCTTAATGCGATTGAATGCGTCCCTTCCGATGACGTAACCAGACCAGTGTCTCCACTAACAGGTTTTGGGTAGGCCTAAAAATAATGAGCACAAAAATATTGTTCATAAATTTGTTGTGTTGTTAACACTACACCTGTAAAACATGTCACTGTAATTGGAGATTTAGTCTAGAGTTGGATAAGTTCGCTTTATTTATATCACCCTGAAATTAAACAAAAGTCTCCTTTGTATTGTCATAAAAAAAAATATGTCATAGAAATCTCGTCTAAAAGAACTAAATTTACCATTATTTCTTAACAGTTTTTTTATTAGTTAATTTTTTTTTGTTACTCGTTACATTGTGTAATGTGAAAAAAACCTACTCAGACATTTTGAACCACACATTATTTTTAAGTTTTAGTTTTTAAATTATAAATAGTTTTAGATTCTTATCTCTACTATCATTTAACGCATTTTATTTAAAAGAAATTTATTCCTTCAAATTTGTTTCTATTTCAAATTCTTTAGTTAGCTACTTCAATACTAAATAAGCAAATATTAAATATGTGTCATATGAGCTGTATTTAAAAAAATAATATTTTAACCATGTAACCGATCATACTAACATAAATAGTCTAAGCACACCGATTAGTATCAGTATACTGCCTCCCATTATTTGATGCTTACTTTCATCAGTTAAACACAAAACATGGATCAGAGTCAGAAACGACGTCACAGACCGGATACAAGGGCGGCAGACGTGGACGAAAGTCACTGGCGAAGGAGGAGCTCTGCCAGGCAGACGTCGAGAAAAAGTTCGGTGGTGAAAGGTAATTGGTCTGATCAACTTTCATTCCCACTGTCGCCTGGAAATAACTTACAATGTGCCAGTAATATTCGAGTCGCTTTTAAATGGATTTGGGTTACCAAATAATCACGAGTGATCCTACATAAATGACGTCGAAACAACTTTTGATGATTATTTTAGACTATTCCAAGAACCACCCAGCCCCAAATCAAACACATTCTTTGTTAATTATAAATTTACTAGTTTATAACCCGTCAAAAATGACAGAAGTTTTCAAAATTAATACATTTCAGCTGAAATCTATTTATTTTGAAAAAAATACACATCAGACTCAAAAGTAATGTATTACAGAACTCTTATTTATTTTATTTAATTTTATATTATTCAGTTATTTTCACATTGCAAAATTTTATGTGGAACGTTCGAAAAGAGTTATTTTTGGTGCAGTAATTTGGTGCGCTGCTTTCTAAAATTAGTAGCGTCACGGACAGACAGACGTGATATTGCAAATTATGTATGTTGATTACAACATAATACTCTCGTCAAACACCTTGAAAAATGCTAGACTCTAAACTTCTTATCCGATGTTTGACGTCATTTTCACATTACCACTATCACCACCCCACGCCATCAGAGAAAAAGTTCATCCGTCAGTGCACATTATCGTAGAACTACTTTTTCTTGTTCAGGTCAAGGTCGCGAGCATCTACCCAGCACATCACGCAGAGCGTCGTTCCCTGACACGCAGGATGATCCGCCCATGAGATCCGTGTCTAGATTTGAATCTGTCCCTAACGAGAGAGCTGACTCCACGTCTCATCAGCGGAGCAACGCAGAAGACGGGGCTGTGGAGAGGGAAACTAATGATGTTGGCGGCGCCCCGAGTCTCGGTATCAACGGGCGACATGCCTCGATTTCCCCAAGCAAGGAGCGGGTGAAAGGCAGCAGCGTCACTGAGAGAGCCACGCGCTTCGAACGGGACGACCGTGACTCTACCAGTGATATCTCAATAACAGAATGCCAACAAGGCGTCTCCGAAAGGGGCTCACGCCGGGAAGACAACAATCAAGCCGCGAGAACGACGAACAGCTTTGCATCAGGCCGGGGAAGCTTGGCAGACGGACATCTGTTTCGTGAATCGGTCGGTGGGCGTGGCTATCACTCCTCGGACAGCGACCCCCCGCCTCGTTCAAACACGATCAGCGTCGATAGAAAGGACTCACTTCCTCCCCACGGATCTCCGCAACGCCGCGAGCGGTACGCCCCTGGAAACCCCGCACTGACCAACAGGGGGTCGTCAAACTTCCACAGTGACATTGTGGACGATGACTTGATGATCTCGAACTCCAAGCTGGACAACGCGCTCATTAAAATGTTTTCACCCCAGCCATCCCGAAACTCCACCGGTCACTCATTCGCAGCAGCAGCAGCAGCACAGTCGCTGGGCCCCGACCGCCCTGACGACATCAGCATGGCGCCGGTGATGTGGAGGGTTCATCCCATGGAGGCTGTTCAACGAGAAACGCTGGACCGCGAGATGAGTTTTTTGGCGGACCACCTGATACCACGTGACATGATTGGGGACCTGTACAGACAAAACGTTCTGACATCAGCGGACTACCACCAGTTGAGTCGGTACGTCATATATGTTGTGTCGGTACGTATGTTGTGTCGGTACGTATGTTGTGTCGGTACGAATGTTGAGTCTTTACGTATGTTGAGTCGTTGCGTAAGTTGAGTCGGTACGTATGTTGAGTCGGTAGGTATGTTGTGTCGTTACGTATGTTGTGTCGGTACGTATGTTGTGTCGGTACGTATGTTGAGTCGGTACACTTAACCCCATTTTTCGATCACTCCTGTATTCAACCTACCAATATGTATGTGTCAGGAATCACATGAGCTCAAATAAACCGACTTCCTGAAAGGTTACAGAGCTGAAACTAGGCAGGTCAATGACAATTCATAACAACCAAAATGTTTTTAATGGAAAAAAATTAAATTTCTAAAAATAATTCGTTACTTCCTGGAATTTACATCGATAATGTTTCTACTAAAAAAGTCAAAACACAAGGCTGTCAATAAATACCACCATTTTTAAATCCTTTATATTAACTCGTGGTGTCTGCGACGGACCTTGCTTGCTTGCTTGCTTGCTTGTCGCCAAAACTTTTGATCGATTTTTAACCCACTTGCTCGCAAGATAGCGAGCTGAAATTTTGCAGGCAGTTTCGTACCGATGATAAAAACAATGTATCACAATTTCAGATCGATCGCATGTACCGTAATTAAATTATTGATTTTTTAGATTATTTTATTTATTCCTATGTATCATGCTATTTTTTGAGATAGAGCGTCGCGGTGCGTATTATATTGAACAACCTTTCTGTCGCGCAATAAGGTGCGTATTTTATTGACAGCTCTTTTTATAAACATATTCCTGATCGGTGCGCATTATATTAAACATGTTTTACGACACAACTGCAATTTTGTATTTCTGGATGGTCTGGCGCTGCGTATTATAATGAACATTCTTTTAATTACTTCTCGTACATAAAGGATTTATAGTCAAAAACTTGGTTTTTTACGGGTTGTTTTTATTTATTATATCATTAAAAGGTGTTTGGTATATGAGTAAAACGATTGCCTTCTAATAGATAAAGGTCCAAAAAATTTTAGCCAAAAGATTCTGAAGTAAGGAATAAATGTTTTATTAGGGTGATTTAGTGTATTAAATTTTGTAAATATATACTTTAACAACGAAATACGAAGATAAGAAGGTGTGATCTTATAAAATCTTCATACAGACGTGAGTTAGTTTAAGAACATACCAGATTTTCAAACTTTACGGTGGCATATCTCAGCCGACTTGCTTGTTGCTAGGGTACTTCCTGTGATGGAAGTTTACACTTCCTGTGATGGAAGTTAATACTTTCGTAATTGATAAGTCCTGTCATGGAAGATGATACTTCCAGGGATAGAAGTTGATACTTCCTGTCATGGAAGATGATACTTCCAGGGATAGAAGTTGATACTTCCTGCCATGGAAGATGATACTTCCAGGGATAGAAGTTGATACTTCCTGTCATGGAAGATGATACTTCCAGGGATAGAAGTTGATACTTCGTGTTGTAATGTTCACTTATATGCATTAGGCTCAGGTCACTTGAAGTTTAAACGTAATTTTATCTTGAAGCTTGATGTATTATATTATAAGTTATTTGGTTGTGCATTTTGAAAAACGGAATGAGAATCCCCAATTGTAGAAGATGAACTACAACCTGGCGCCTTAAAAATAACGTGAATATCTCCTTGAGAAAAATTATGGTTCATTTCAATCTCTTAAATTTGTACTCCTTGCTTACTTTGGTCATTTTTTTTTCTCGCATACTTCTCTCGACTGGATGAAAAAAAACGAGATTACATTTTATTTGACTAGCATGGAAGGTCAAGGTGACAGGGCCGTGACCCGGCTGATGATAAAAACCTTACAGCGGCGAGGCCGAAATGCCTACCCAGCATTTCTGAACGTCTTGCGGCAGCACGGACTTCATAACGTTTGTGAACGTCTCCTGGAGTCAGAGAGATCTCTAAAGTACGGCATACAGCAGGACAGATCAACATACGACAGGGTCAAGGACTGGGTGAGTTAATGATTGGGCTAAAGTTTCGGTGAGTGGATGATTGGGTCAAGGATTGGCTGTGTAAGTGATTGGGTCAAGGTTTTGGCTGAGTTAATACATTGGGTCACAGATTGGGTGAATGGATGCTTGGGTAAAGGATTGTTGAGTTAATGATTGGGTCACAGATTAGGTGAATGGATGCTTGGGTAAAGGATTGTTGAGTTAATGATTGGGTCACAGATTGGGTGAATGGATGCTTGGGTAAAGGATTGTTGAGGTAATGATTGGGTCACAGATTGGATGAATGGATGCTTGGGTAAAGGATTGTTGAGTTAATACATTGGGTCACAGATTGGGTGAATGGATGCTTGGGTAAAGGATTGTTGAGTTAATGATTGGGTCACAGATTGGGTGAATGGATGCTTGGGTAAAGGATTGTTGAGGTAATGATTGGGTCACACATTGCGTGAATGGATGCTTGGGTAAAGGATTAGTGAGATAATGGTTGAGTGAGTGGATGAAAGAGTTAAGGATTGGGCTAGATGATTATATAGTTAAGGATCGGGAGAGCGGATGTTAGAGCTACGAGTGTGGAGGAGGGGATGATAAACTCGAAGAATTGGTGGGTTGATATATAGTGATTAACAAACTCAATGATTTTTTCAAAAGCGTATATGATTTACATTACTCTCCTAGGTAAACCTTGAAACGGTTCACCAAAATGGAATGCACAACTCATATTCCTTTAACCGGAGATACTCCCCCCTTTCCACCGACTACAACCCATCCCCAATGTTCCAACCAAGTCAGATGGTGCCTGGATACAACTTACCGTTCACCTTTCCAATGTCTTTAAATCTTCCCATGACCCCGCCCACCTACCCCTTAGTAGCCAATCACGATGGTAGCTTCTCGATCCGGGTGACGACGACGCCACCCCCGCGAGAACCAATCGTATTCAGCCAGCTGGAGACGCAGTTGGAGTTCATGAGGAAGGAGCTGAAGGCGCTCCACCACGATGTCCACGACATGAAGTCGGTTCTAAGAAATAGTGACGTCAGTGAGTATATGGGGGAAACATTTTGGGATCAAAGAAAACACAACATATAGGAATATGCGGGATGAAGGAAGTACCATACTATACAAATAGTTTTACCAACAAAATGGCATCTCCTAAGCCAAATATAATAAGACTCAAATTATTTGTTTTGGTTTCTTTATTTTTGTTGTTTTTATACCAATCCAACCCCCCCCCTTTTTTTTTAAAAGCTCGAAAAGTTTTATCACAGTGATTTCTGAAGAAAAAAATGACAGAGTAGAGTAGTGATTTTTACCAAATTTGTAATATAGGACGTATGGTGTTGTTTTTCTACTTAAGTATCACTTCCGATTTCTATATTGATGTAAGGGTGCTGACATTGTTGAGATGACCTAATTTCAAACTGTACATGAGTCAAAGCTTAAAACTCGACACATGAAGAGGTCAACACGCCCACTCCCAAAATAAAAACATACTTTTATCAAAAGAATTAAAAAGATATAATCCTAGAGCCACGAAACCTACTCGTTCCTAATGGTTTTCACCCCGAAACCTGTCTAAGCCCTTGAGTTCCTTAAACTGTGATTTGCTTATCAAAACTGCATCTTGTACATAAATGGCTGTGCAGGGGGTGATTGAGTGAACCTTTTGTCAAAATTATTGAATGTGTTAACCCTGTAATTAATATATATCTTTCTGAGTTAACACTGTTGTCCTAAACTAATGCCAAAAAAATTGCTCTGAGCTAACACTCTTGTCCTAAACTAATGCCAAAATCTGCTCTGAGCTAACACTCTTGTCCTAAACTAATGCCAAAATTGCCCTGAGCTAACACTCGTGTCCTAAACTAATGCCAAAGATTGCTCTGAGCAAACACTCTTGTCCTAAACTAATGCCAAAAATTGCTCTGAGCTTATACTCTTGTCCTAAACTAATGCCAAAAATTGCTCTGAGCTAACACTGTTGTCCTAAACAAGTGCCAAAATTGCTCTTGGCTAACACTCTTGTCCTAAACTAATGCCAAAAATTGCCCTGAGCTAACACTCTTGTCCTAAACTAATGCCAAAAATTGCCCTGAGCTAACACTGTTGTCCTAAACTAATGCCAAAAAAATTGCTCTGAGCTAACACTCTTGTCCTAAACTAATGCCAAAAATATCTCTGAGCTAACACTCTTGTACTAAACTAATGCAAAAAATTTCTCCGACCTTACACCTTTGTCCTAAACTAATACCAATAATTTCTCTGAGCTTACACCCTTGTCCCGAACTAATGCAAAGAATTCCACTGATATTACATCCTTTGTCCTTAAAGAATGTAAAGAATTTTTCTGAGTTAATTTAGAAGTGTAAGAGAAATACGTATTATCAGGCCTAGTGCCCGGTTAGAGGCAACATAGCTGTCATTTAAAGGTTGTGATCATTTACCTCACGGACATACTCAGATGCTCTCACGACTTTCAGATGGCCCCAGCTCCACACCAGACACACCAAGGCGGCCCAGTAAGAACGACAGAACCGTTGTTATGTATGATAACCCGGGGCCCAGTAGCCGAGCCCATTCCCCAGCCGTTGGAGACTTAGGCTCCCATTCACCTCCCGCTGACAGCACCAGGCCTGTCCAGGGGTTAGACGGAAGCCCCATGCCGGGAGAGAGCGAGAAAAGTTATAAGATCATTGAAGCGGAAGGCCTGACCAAGCATCTGGGCGAACTCCACGCTGAGGTCAAGGCCCTGCATGATGACGTCACGGCCTTGACGACAGCAAGGTCTCGAAAAGGTGAGTCTTTTTTTTAAAATTCTTTCCATAATATTAATGATCTTTCACAGATAACCAAGGCTAGTATAAATTCTCGTTCTTCCCGTCCGGAATGGGTTGCCTGGGGAAACCAGGAAAACCAACACTCTATCAACATTTAAAACTCTAATAAAAATGCAAAAAAACCTTTGATAACCGTAGGACGCAATAATCTTCTATATAGAAGAATATCTGTATCCGGTTAGACATGATAAGATATTATGGCGAGTATTTCTATCGATTATATTGGTATCAATTACTATTGATTGGGAAGTAGTAGGATAGTAGGAGTCAACTGACCTTAAAATCAACTGCATTTACCATCCTCTGCCCAGCTTGGTTACTCAATTCGGTTTTGAAATTGCATGTAGCCCAAGAAGCTCTTTTATTTTATGCTTTATTGGCTGGCGATCTTAATTTTTTCTCAAAATATATTCATATGTATTTCTTGTTTCCATATTCCCAAATTTCATTTTTTAGCCTTACATTTGTTTAAAAATCATTATTTTGTGCAAGTAATAAATAACAAAGATTTATAGCAACAAGCCCATGAATCTTTTAAAACTGGTGCCATTAGACATTCTTTTTCATTTTATCGTTCTATTGTAGTTTAGAATAACCTTGAAATAAAATATACATTTTGACTCTAAAATAAATAAATAAATACTTAAAATGTTTGTTATTTATTAATTTCATCTGCTTATAATCAATATTGATTCAAACATTTTTTTAAAAAAATGAAAATTCACACAGCGACTGTGATTACACTTTTTTATATATTTGTATTAATCGTTTCACTACATAATTCACTGATGGCATTTCAGCCAGTTACACCAGCATAATGTTAGAAATAAGCCAGTAATAAAATACCCTATTTTTGACCGAACAAATAGCATTTGTTTGACGAAGCCAATCTGAAATACATCTTCAGTCTAAATTCGAAATTTGTCGTGATCAATACAAATGGATAAAAAAAATTCCATTGTGCCATATGCAAGAACAAAAGATTGCAATCTTACCCACCCATCCCTATCTCAATCTTACCCACCCATCCCTATCTCAATCTTACCCACCCATCCCTATCTAAATCTTACCCACCCATGCCTATCTAAATCTTACCCACCCATCCCTATCTCAATCTTACCCACCCATCCCTATCTCAATCTTACCCACCCATCCCTATCTCAATCTTACCCACCCATCCCTATCTCAATCTTACCCACCCATCCCTATCTCCATCTTACCCACCCATCCCTATCTCAATCTTACCCACCCATCCTTATCTCAATCTTACCCACCCATCCCTATCTCAATCTTACCCACCCATCCCTATCTCAATCTTACCCACCCATCCTTATCTCAATCTTACCCACCCATCCCTATCTCAATCTTACCCACCCATCCCTATCTCAATCTTACCCACCCATCCCTATCTCAATCTTACCCACCCATCCCTATCTCAATCTTACACACCCGTCCCTATCTCAATCTTACCCACCCATCCCTATCTCAATCTTACCCACCCATCCCTATCTCAATCTTACCCACCCATCCCTATCTCAATCTTACCCACCCATCCCTATCTCAATCTTACCCACCATCCCTATCTCAATCTTACCCACCCATCCCTATCTCAATCTTACCCACCCATCCCTATCTCAATCTTACCCACCCATCCCTATCTCAATCTTACCCACCCATCCCTATCTCAATCTTACCCACCCATCCCTATCTCAATCTTACCCACCCATCCCTATCTCAATCTTACCCACCCATCCCTATCTCAATCTTACCCACCCATCCCTATCTCAATCTTACCCACCCATCCCTATCTCAATCTTAACCCACCCATCCCTATCTCAATCTTACCCACCCATCCCTATCTCAATCTTACCCACCCATCCCTATCTCAATCTTACCCACCCATCCCTATCTCAATCTTACCCACCCATCCCTATCTCAATCTTACCCACCCATCCCTATCTCAATCTTACCCACCCATCCCTATCTCAATCTTACCCACCCATCCCCATCTCAATCTTACCCACCCATCCCTATCTCAATCTTACCCACCCATCCCTATCTCAATCTTACCCACCCATCCCTATCTCAATCTTACCCACCCATCCCTATCTCAATCTTACCCACCCATCCCTATCTCAATCTTACCCACCCATCCCTATCTCAATCTTACCCACCCATCCCTATCTCAATCTTACCCACCCATCCCTATCTCAATCTTACCCACCCATCCCTATCTCAATCTTACCCACCCATCCCTATCTCAATCTTACCCACCCATCCCTATCTCAATCTTACCCACCCATCCCCATCTCAATCTTACCCACCCATCCCTATCTCAATCTTACCCACCCATCCCTATCTCAATCTTACCCACCCATCCCTATCTCAATCTTACCCACCCATCCCTATCTCAATCTTACCCACCCATCCTTATCTCAATCTTACCCACCCATCCCTATCTCAATCTTACCCACCCATCCATATCTCAATCTTACCCACCCATCCCTATCTCAATCTTACCCACCCATCCTTATCTCAATCTTACCCACCCATCCCTATCTCAATCTTACCCACCCATCCCTATCTCAATCTTACCCACCCATCCCTATCTCAATCTTACCCACCCATCCTTATCTCAATCTTACCCACCCATCCATATCTCAATCTTACCCACCCATCCCTATCTCAATCTTACCCACCCATCCCTATCTCAATCTTACCCACCCATCCCTATCTCAATCTTACCCACCCATCCATATCTCAATCTTACCCACCCATCCCTATCTCAATCTTACCCACCCATCCCTATCTCAATCTTACCCACCCATCCATATCTCAATCTTAACCACCCATCCCTATCTCAATCTTACCCACCCATCCTTATCTCAATCTTACCCACCCATCCCTATCTCAATCTTACCCACCCATCCTTATCTCAATCTTACCCACCCATCCCTATCTCAATCTTACCCACCCATCCCTATCTCAATCTTACCCACCCATCCTTATCTCAATCTTACCCACCCATCCTTATCTCAATCTTACCCACCCATCCCTATCTCAATCTTACCCACCCATCCTTATCTCAATCTTACCCACCCATCCCTATCTCAACGTATGGCATTAAGACATTGAACGAAATGAACAATTTCAATTACAAAAATCTAATTAAAAATGTACGAGTAGAGACAAAAACCGTGGATAAGTGTGGGAAGCAATACTCTTTTGTATAGAAGGAGAGTCTGTAATGTATAAGATAAGATTATAATCATGTATATTTTGCTTTGATTTTGCTTTTTAATTTTTTTTAAAATTAAAAATGTTTCAGGCAACTAAAAATAACTCCACTGCTTAGCTAAAAAATTCTCACCTTACCATGCTTTTATGCCCTTTAAAAAAATTGCCAGATTTCTTTTAAAAAATACTAGTGCTAGTGTTGCTTTTTCCTATGTCTGCTAACCAAAAGACTAATGAATGTAATTGGCTGTCGCTGTAAACTAAGAGAAGCCGAAAGTGTTTCAGATTAAGGCTTTTTTAATATTTTGACAAACAAAAAAATCACTCTTTTGGAATGGGTGGCTGATCTCTTTGCTAGCCAGAAGCTGCACCAACCGCCAACACGCCCCGGACCCTCTCCTTCAAAACACCCCCTTTACTGAGGGAAGTTTTTTTCAGGTAAGTGGGATATAGTTACACAGAGGTAAACGCTGTCATTGTGTAACTGACCGTGATCAGCCTTGGCTTCTTGGTGTTTTGATTTAGTATCGCCTTCTATCGCCTTCTATAGTGCTGGAGCTTCATTGGTGGCACAGTACTTCCCTCATACCAAGCAACCTATTCAAAGAAACAATTCGCCCTCTTTTTCTTTTCGTTGACCCATCATCTCAAAGAGACTGTGGATAATGTTGATATATTATTACATAGCTGCAACTTTGTTTTATTATTTCCATTATGTAATCTCATAAACTTCGATATTCGTGCTACGATCACATCCCAAGCAAGGCTCAAAGACCACCAAGTGATTTTTGAAAGTTATCTGCAGAACCTGAGAATCAAATGGCTTATACTAAAACAAGGACAATCAAAAGTATTCGACGTGCCCATGAGTTCCTGCTCGTGAAAAACCTGTAGTTAGTCATGTCTGCTTTATCCATAACTCAACATATGCAGTAGTTTGCCGATCGTCTTGAGCACACCTCTTTGATATCTTTTCTTACAATATTTAATATTAGGACTCATCGTCCAGCTAATGTAGCAGTAGCGGCTAGTCCTTCTATAGGCACTTCTTTAGAGTCACACTTTCAAACTAACGTAGTTTCGGTGATGGGGAAAATCCCAAGCCATGTCGTCTGTTGCTAATCAAGTTTGCGAATTCAACCTTGTTGTCATCTTTCAGATCGCCGGAGTTCCCAACTGTTCCCAATTCCCAATGCTCAAACACCAGACGACGATGGTTCTCAAATCAGCATGAGTCAAACATCATCAACACCACGTGAATTTCATAGACATGAGGCCGTCCCATTCAACGACACGCCGGTCAAAGATCTCGATCACACCCGGCGTATTACACACAGAGACTATGACCCTTTACCCAACCCTAGTCCGCGGTCTTTAGTGACCCAGCGTAGCAATTCTTTAGGCGGTGAGGGTCGAGATAGTGTAGCGGCGCCCTCACCGAATCAGTCTTTGAAAACCACCTCCTTACCAAGTCGTAAAACCCACGAAAGTTTTGATCCACTTCCACGTGTGGACAAAACTGGGTGGTATCGAATCCCTTCCCGGTATTCGGTGCCAGCTGAGCTCAACGATGTCCACCCATCAAACCCTGCGCTTCCCGACAACAGATCAAGTAAGAAGCAGGTCACGGTTAAGGAATACAGTACCGCAAGTCCGCCGTCCATAGCAGCAATCAAGCAAAAAGTGAGAGATGAAACTACCGGGTACTATGGTGTAGATCCTCCCCCCCAGCCCGGAGACACGGCGTCTAATCAAGGAGCCGATACCAAAACAAAGTCGAGAAATTCAAAGCCGATGACGTCAGCGGCACCAGGAAAAAATCTCCGCGGTTCAGATGTGAGTTTTCGAGGCCAAGATGGAATCTTCACGTCCGAATCTCAACCAGCGACAGAGACTCGGGGGAACGTTCTGGGTCGATCAGTGGAAGATTTACAGGGCAGAGTCAGAGAGTTGGCCGAGGAGATTGCAACTCTGAAAGCTCAGAAACATGGTTGGTACACACTTTAGTTCTAGTTGTCACGTGACGCGTGTGCTAAATTTCTATCTGTGTTATACTGACATCAGGCTGAGCCTCATCTGTCGGAGCAATTCTGTCGGAATGTTTAGTTCCCATCTCCTGGCATTTTTTCTAAAGTAGTCCAAATGAATCTATTTCCATTGAAAACGACGCCCGCCATTATAAGATGAAAAATATTTTCAATCGATGTTTCTTATTTTTATTTTTTGGGGGGAAAGGGAGGGAGAATAGTCTATTTTCTTATATATTCAGTAGATTTTTAAAAAACTTATGGCTTTTTAATTCTGCTGTTTCGTTAAGGTATAATAGAATAGGTTTCAAAGACCTCCTGAGAACACACAGCTATAATTTTGGCTGAGCCATTGTTTTTTTCTTCTTCTCCTCTATGATGCTTTCAGGCATGCGGGTATATTTTTAAACATATATAAATTATTATTAAAAAAAACATAACTGAAAGGTTTCAACATTGGCCTGGTTATAAGGGAACAGTTCAGCGTTCTCCTGCCTAGTGGAGATATTTGACCTAATCTACGAGTCGGTCAGCTCTCTGTATGACTCAGGGCTGACAATGGTATCATATTTCGTTCACACTGTAACATGACGTATTCCCCTGTTTACTTAATCCCTTATTTCTGGTTGGTGTCTTCTTGGACACTGCAGATAAGTTTTACTTTATTCGTGTACTTTCTTTTTGTTCGCTTACGAAGCCTTTCTGCCGATACTTATTCAGTTTTCTGGTCTCCTTTTAAGACTCACTCATACCCTATTTAATAAACACTTTTTCCCACCCATAGCGTGATTGCAGTCCCACCCCACTTATATCATTACTCAGTTACTATAGTCAGAAGTTGTTTACAAAACCTCACGCTTGGAAAAGGATGTGCTATGTCAGGAATTACATTAAAAAAATAATTCCCCATTCTTCAACGCAGCGCCGTTGCATGGTTTTTGACGGTCATGTGTCAACTTTTCTATGGGTTTCGTGCCACCTCCTGCATTCAATGTTGAACATTCAGAACAAAAAAAATATTATACATCCAAATTTTTCTGGCCAACCAGACGGCACTGACAGATCATTGACAATATGTTCGAGAAGATAAGATCACGTGACGCCTCTTATAGATAAAACTGTTTGGTGTTAACAACGTCAGTAAATTACACAAACTAATTCTGATGGTAAACATTTAAGGCGGTATTGATTTGTGAAATCTACTAAACAAAATCTCTATCAAGTGGAAGAAAAAAAAATCAGATTCTTTGTCGAGGTGTCAAACATTAGTGGATCTTAGAGATAACACAGGACAAGCAGACGACATGGTCAGGACGTCACACACTGTAATATTTAAGGAGTGACCAATTTGAAAAAAAAAGTTAACGAAAACTGTGACAGTTTCAATCAATTTTTAATATTTTAGGATATGTAATTTCTTTTCAAACTGGCAATAACACGCTTTTATGAAACGGGTTTAATATTAGAAGAAGAAATGAATACGAAGAGTTGATAATGCGAGCCAAGTTGGGGTATAAATAATGCAAGATTGAGAACCACTACTCAAATTATTTCTTACATCTCAGAGTGTGTTGTATTCTTTCTTTTAACTTGCCAGTCACTTAAATGGATTTGCAAAATTGTTTTCGTCTGATTAAAAGATTTTTAGATGTGTATTAACACAAATAATTTTTTCCTGTCTTTCATTTACTGGACGTTTATTTTAAAAAATTAGGACCAATAACTAGATAACCATATTTTCATGTATTATATCTCTGTCAATGAACCTTAATGCAAAAGTTCAAAAAATAAGAACATATAATCACAAGGGGAAAAAATTGTCCCGCGCACAATTTTTTTTTCAAATTAGCTTCAAATTCCATCTCTGGGCTTATATTCTAGAATATATTTGTATGATATATGTACTGTGACATTCTGAACAAAAAAGTTTTTAGTTAAACCAACAGCAAATCGCACGTCACGTTTAGCGTGATCTCTTCCAGGTCAGTCCGCCACCCCCAGTGGGCCACGCGCCACACCCACTGACCACGACAGCCACGCCAGGAGATTGGAGGAGCAGTTAGAGGAGCTCCATGCTCAGCTGAAGCGACTCCGACACGACGTCACTGATCTTAAAACTGGTAATAGCCAAGACTGTTTGAATAAATGTGTAGGACATACATTTCTAGTTACCCCATATGTATTTGTGGATGGCCATGTCCATGTGAGAAACAGAGAATCAAAGAGAGATAGACGAAGTCTAGACATCGCTTTAATCTCTTTTCGAACAAACTCGTGGATCACACATATATCTTTTTAATATAGCTCCATTAATTTACCATGACTAACAGAATTTTTTAAAAAACTCTACGTAATAATGAACAATACTATACAATGGTGTGCATGCAGATCATGCAGTAGACGTACAATGTCATTAATTAAATCTTTTTAAGTGAAAAGAATGGAAGTAACTACTGTTATAAGACAACCATCAAGTTTGGAGCAGCTTATGTTTTTGGCTACCGAGTGGTCTCTTTGTATACCAGAGAACCTTATCTGAAACATGGATAGCATTCAGGAGAATATATAATAGATCATACAGGGTTTGTCCATTTGAGCGATAGTAATACCTTCAACCAACAAGATATTTGCTTCCTCTGACTACACCTTCTTATGCCAGTTTTTAAAACTTTCCAATCAGTTAACTCTTCAAAATAGCGAGTATCAAGGCTCCCTGGGAAAATTATGTTTTAAATATGTATCTTTAAAGTCCTTCACTTTTATTGCGTTTTTTTTCACCCAGAAGAAAACCAACACATAAACAAAACAACCACCGAGATGAAAGGGATTCTCAAACAAACGAAGAACACAACCTCGCCTCAGTATTTGTCTCCAAACCCCCAGCCTAGCCCGACACACCAGTCTCGACCAGTTACAAAGCAAGAGTCACGTGAGAAGGTCAAGGAAGCAGATGACAGGAGAAAGTCCTCAGATCTTCTGCATCCTGAAGGACCGAAGTCCCCAGCGTCCGACAGAAGGACCTCAAACGGTAATTTTGCAATGCCGCATGTGGCTTTAATATAATAGCAGGTGTTTTACTTAAAATTCATTTGTTATTTATTATTTATTTTTGGTGTATCGTCTCATATTGTGAGTTTAGCCTGATATCATGTGTTTAGAATGATATCATGTGTTTTAGAATGATATCATGTGTTTAGAATGATATCATGTGTTTGGAATGATATTTTGTGTTAAGTCTCATATCGCGTTTAGTCTTATATTGTGTTTAGTCTGATATGATGTGTTTAATACACATTAATAGTGTATGTTATTTTAGACCATGTGTTCAGTCAGATATCGTGAGTTTAGTCTGATAGCATATGTTTAGTATGATGTCGTGTGTTTAGTCCCATATCGCGTGTTTAATCTGATATCGAGTGTTGAGGCTGTTTGCGTGTGCCGTGAGATTAATGTGCGCGGTCAGCATGGGTTAGGAGACGGATAGGGTGTTGGTCAGTTGTGTGTTGGTCAGTTGTGTATCTTGGTCAGTTGTATGTGTAGGTCAGTGGTCAGTTGTGTGTGTTGGTCAGTTGTATGTGTAGGTCAGTGGTCAGTTGTGTGTGTTGGTCAGTTGTGTGTGTTGGTCAGTTGTATGTGTAGGTCAGTGGTCAGTTGTGTGTGTTGGTCAGTGTTAAGTTGTGTGTGTTGGTCAGTGTTCAGTTGTGCGTGTTGGTCAGTGTTAAGTTGTGTGTGTTGGTCAGTGTTCAGTTGTGTGTGTTGGTCACTGTTAAGTTGTGTGTGTTGGTCAGTGGTCAGTTGTGGGTAGGTCATTGGTCAGTTGTTTGTGTTGGTCAGTGTACATTTGTGAGTGTTGGCCAGTTGCTGATCTATTAAATGTATAGACAAGCCTCGATCCAACGCTAATCAGACTTCGATCTCTCAGATTCCTCCAGAGCCCCCAGCACCAACGCATCCCGCATCACGTCAGACTCCAGAGTACTGAGCCCACCGTCCGACAGGGAGACCAGGGCCAGGAGGATTACGTCACCTCTGACGGTGTTGCCGGACCAAAGTCTTCCCTGGCCGGAGTCCACGAGGGTGAAGGTGGCCACATGAGAGTTTAGGAGGGTGGGAAGGGAGTGGAGGCGTGCAGAGTTTTAAGAGGAAAATGTGATATAGGTTTATTTGCATACAACTGCGGTGATGACAGATTGTACTCGCAATCATTGTATCTTATCTTATATGTTACAGACGCTCCTTCTATACAGAAGATTATTGTAATGATTGATTGCACACATAATAATTGTGACGATAAATTGCAAACTCAACTATTGTGATGATGTATTTTGCAATAAAATATGCTGTTGAAAGACCGTATCATCAGTTGTGCAAAGAGCCATGTTGATGGTCGATTGGAGATTAGATCGATTGTGCAAAAGAAAATAATTGCTAGAGTGCAGCGTTATTCATTGTTTGTACATTACACTTCAAGTTATATAATTTAACTGTAAACAAATATTGTGTAAATATTACAAGTTTAAAGTAGTTTCATTGAATAATGTAACAAAAGATATGAATATTTTATATGAATAATTTTATGAAATATTTAACGTCTTGTGCTAATTTTTGCAAAATAAAAATGCTAGAAAAACTTTTCTTCTTGCAAGTGTTTATATTCTTGTATTGCTTCTATTAGAGTTTCCCAACATGGCTTATATACTATTTAAAAAAAAATATATCGAGAGGGAGTGATCCTATTTTTTAATTTCTCTTTTACATTACATTAAATCATCTGTGCCACACAATACAATAGTTTGTGTGGCGAAGTTTTTTTAAAATTGAATTATAACGTCTTCTGGCAGGGATTTGAGGGAAGGAAATGAGTTGTGTTGGTTTACTAAAATCCTCACGGATATCTGGCTCATAGGTTTGCCGTCCGGTACAGGTCTGAATTCTGCTGTCCCATCTAATAAGAGAAAATGCCGGCTGCTCCACCCCATCCCCTTTCCCTTGCTTTTTTTCTTCTTTTTCTTTTTTTTCTTTCTTTGACATATTGAAAAAAAAATGTGTGGTCTGGGGCGACTCACCCCCTTCAGACACCTTTAGTTACGCACGTAACCTTATTCTTTACAAATAAGAATCCGTCTTGCATCATACAATAACACTGAGATTTCCCTGGTAGGAGTTCGTTCACTGCCCACACAAACTTTCTCACACTCGTGTCACGCCCATGACGACAAAGCTATAAGTGGGTTGTTGTCTTTATTGCCATAGGATAGTCTGATGTGTTCCCAAATATCGTGTCTACTCAGAGAGTTCTCCAACTTTTAATACACTACTACCCGAAACTTTCGTATACCTTAGGTCTGAGCTAAATATAAATGTCCGTAGATTTCAAAGAAACTTCCAAACACGGATACTACACGCCACGGATTCCTAAATCAAACCTCCCATGAACCCAAGCCTCGATCATAAAAGTCAACAATTCAGGCCCGTGGAGAGTATAGAAATTATTTGAAAGCTATTCAGTGTCGAGATTCAATAAATCGATTATCAGTCAAGCAGTGAAATCTGACGGGTGTAAAGGTAGATAGGTATTCGGCTTCACCATTTATTTGTTTAGTTTTTATCAGCGTACAACTTCAAGAACTGCCTGCGACTTAAAACAGTGGCTCTCAACCTTTATAAAATGATTGGCCCTCTAACTTTTAAGAAATTGTTTTTTTTTCTTTGAGCCTCTGTCTTTATTTAAAAAAATATTTTTCCGAACTTAAACATGACGTTCAGAGTGAAAATATTTGTAACATAGTTCAACATAAACATAAACATAAACATTTTCATTTTTAGTCACAAGAATTTTTTGTGAAGAACATAATCTTTACTCCTAATTTTAATCTAACAAAATTATTTAATGATTTTAAAAAACTTAATGAATTCATTTAACGCAGCTGTTTGCATTCAGTGCAATCCCAGTTGAAGATAAAAACAAACAAATATAATTGTAAGACTAATAAATGCTGTTGTTATTTAGTTTTGATAGTTACAAATAAATAATTTACCTAAATAAATTTGTAAAAAGGATTTTTTTAAAAAAAAAGGAAACCGACAAATATTCGACTTGATCTTTTCCCAAATTAATGATAATATAATAATATTTTCAAACGCTTTTAAAAAATGTTTTTGTTTTTATATGAATGCGGGGGCCCTAAGGGGCTGTTCATAAAGTACATCACGCACCAGGGAGGAGGGAGGGGTGTAAGAAAGTGTGACAGTTTGTGACAGGGGGAGGGGGGTTTCCGGCCATGCGTGACGTCACGGTGTTTTATATTAAATTTTAATAATTTTGTTAATAAAAAAAAACAACTTTTGCTCGAAAGTGTGACGTACTTTAGGGGGGGATGTTCGAGTTTTGTGACAGTTTGTAAAAGGGGGAGGGGGGAGTTAAAATAGTCAAAATAGCGTGACGTACTTTATGGACGGGCCTTAAGCTATAGCTTTTTTTAAAGCAAGTATGTCGTGAATACAGCATTGATGTCATTTTAGATGTTTAATGTACAACTGGTCATTTCAAACGAAGTCTCATTTTAGATGTTTAATGTACAACTGGCCATTTCAAACGAAGTCTCATTTTAGATGTTGAATGTACAACTGGTCATTTCAAACGAAGTCTCATTTTAGATGTTTAATGTACAACTGGTCATTTCAAACGAAGTCTCATTTTAGATGTTGAATGTACAACTGGTCATTTCAAACGAAGTCTCATTTTAGATGTTTAATGTACAACTGGTCATTTCAAACGAAGTCTCATTTTAGATGTTTAATGTACAACTGGTCATTTCAAACGAAGTCTCATTCTTAAAAAAAAATCAAATTATAACTATGACAAAATCTGTTAAGTGTGGATTGGGAACAAAGGAGGGGTGGGGAAGTCATTTCCGTGGTTAAATAAAAACTTTCCCCTGTATATTGTTCAGAGTTCAACCGAGGGAGTATGGGGCCGTCCATAAAGTACGTCACGCTTTTTTTGACCATTTTTAACTCCTCCCTCCCCCTTTCACGAACTGTGACAAATGTCTGACAAAGTACGTCACACTTTCGAACAAAAATGTTGTTTTTTATTAACAAAATAATTAAAATTTAATATAAAACACCGTGACGTCACACATGGCAGGACCCCCCCCTCCCCTCTGTCACAAAGTGTCACACTTTCTTACACCCCCTCCCCCCTCTGGAGCGTGACGTACTTTATGGACAGCCCCTATCCTATAACCAACACTGGGCCTATAGGCAGGCCAATGTTGGTAACCGCTGGTATAGAAGTCTGACATTTATCTGGCCATGTTCTGTTTGAAAGATGTGTTGGAGGAGTTACGGTTGATTTATGGTTGCCAAGTAACCGTTTTTGTTTAAGTTCCGAAAAGTGACACGTGAACTGGACAAACACAATATTCTTTTAATAATTAAATGTTTACATATAAAATAGACAAGATTTTCCGACTCAAATCTGAAACGTGTTAGAATTTATTCTTTAAACGTTACAGAGGGGAGAAAACTACTCATAGCTTAAATTCTCATTTCAGATAAAATCGCATTCAACGTGTGATCTATGATGACAAAATAGCTCACACATCTGATCCATCAAAGGTTTTGAAACATCGCACGCTTTTCGCTGATCTAGACTTAGTGTAGACATACGTAAACAGAGGGCAAACGGCTTATAACTATTATGTGCAGATATAAATACAGGTTAACAGCCTAACTGCCGCCTAGTGTTACAGAAGGAAGTTTCCTGTGTCGGGTAGACATAAGAAAGTAAATGCAAGGGCGGCCCTAGCTATGTAAAAATCTGTCCTCAACAGAACCGGTGTCACAAAATTAAGTCTCCCCCGGAGAGTTTATTTTAAAAACAATAACCGGGTTAGACTTTGTTTTAAAATAAAGTCTGCCCGGTTAAAATAGAATCCACACTTACTTATACTAAATTAGGAATGAGAGATTGTAAAGGTTTATGTCTTCCAATATATATATATAGTATTTTTACTGCATGCACATGTTCAAATTTCTGAAATTTCAATAATCAGGAGTTAAGCCAGAGGCGTAGACAGGTGAGGACAAAGTTTGAGCCTGCCCCGAGCAAAGCCTTAATTTAAAAAAAAACTGAACTGAAAAAACAAAATGCTTAAGTATTAGCAACAACTGCCTTTATACACCCAACAACTGCCTTTATACACCCAATAACTGCCCTTATACACCCAATAACTGCCTTTATGCACACAACAACTGCATAGTGCTATCTCTAAATTGAAAATAAAACAACAGAAGAAAATAGTGAAACGAGTTACTTTTGATGTGTTGACTAATGTCGCTAGAGTCGGAGGGGTAAGCAACAAGCAGAATTGTAAGATATAATGTTAACATTGACGAGTGAGGGGGCAGCTGAATCTTTTGCAAGGCCACCACGAGCTTAGAGACGCCCTTGGTATAAGGGTGGGGGTTTTGGTTTGGTTTGGCGCTAGTTACTGCAATAGGTATACATACTTTATCTCGTTTTATTGATTGATTGAGAAGTGTGCCCGGCGCCTCACAGGGGAACGTAAAGTTAAACAAGCGGACAACACATGTGTTGACGGGAAGGTGAGAGTGCTTGATTTCATTTTTAAAAGATACTGTGGTAATAAATGCTATAATTAACACACATTCGGTAGAACATGTCTAGTATTTTTAGTGGATAGCACTCGTGTCAACATCAATGTAATTCATGTGTATGTGGATTTTCTCATTAATGAAAAAAAAATAAGACAGTTACAGTAACTTTTTATTATTATTTGGGAGTGTTCTGATAGTTAGCACTATTCCGTTGTCTTCCATTGTCTTCACGCATCGGTTTGGATGTGATTGTGGTAGTGGAGAGGGGAGGGTGTTATAACCAAATTATCCGCCCCAAATGTCAATTCACTCATTTTTTATTTAAAATTTTTTTAAATAATGAATGGGATTTTCCGAAACGTTAATCATTCATTCAAGTTAGTTAAGGGAGGCGGCGCGTAAAATATTACAAGAAAACATCTCGTATTCTTGACTGGTCTGGGATTCAACTTGTAACGTTTTAGTACTTATTGACCGGTAAGAAGAAACGAATTCCAGGTCCTAACTAAAGTAAATAGGCCACATTAAAAATTGGCAGAATTAAAACAAATTTATTTTTAAAAATTTCCAAATGTATGTTTTAAAAAAGTTGACAATAAAAATTATTGGTGATTTCAGGGTAAATCTATCGATGGCGGTCGGATGGCGCGATCCTCTGAAAAAAAAATTTATAAAATAAAATAGCAGTTCGGAATTATGATTTTTCGTGTAATCAATTATTGATTCATTTGTAGCTATTCAACATAAATAAGGACAAACGTTTTTTTTGTTAATGTTTTTTCTTATTATTATCAACATATAGTGGAGTTTTTAGTCATTTTATGGTTTTATCATTGTCTAATGTAGAGTACTTTTAACTGTAGCATTTCGTATTACAAATGAATGTAATATTCTATTTGTTAGTTAGTCTGTAGGTTCCCAGAGGTCCGATTTCAACAGGTCCGCTTCTTCTACTGATGATCCTCTGACACTGGCACAAAGAATGGCCGGAGGAGGGAGGTCACCACGCCAATCGCTCAAGCGTGAAATGACCGGTGAAGATGACGAGGCACTGCGTGGAAAACTGCGGTCCAACAATTCCGGTAAGTCAACCATCAACCTGCATCACTTTAAGGAGTAACTGGCGACGAATTTGGCAGAAGCACTTTTGTATATACATGTATTTATTTTTATATATTCAAATATTGTATGGTGTTTTTTAATAAGCAAAAGCTCTGTTTACTTTTTTTTTCAAAAAATCTTAACCTAAGATAACTAAGTAGTGTTTAAATCCTTTATACATAATGTACTTAATAAAAGATTTTCCCCGGCAAATGTTTTTTTTCAAATACCATTCAATATTTTTTAATTTAAAAAAATTATAAATGATTAAGCGAATAGAAATAAAAAATAAACAAACTTTGTTTTGAGAACTTAAATTTTACCGGACGAAAATCTCTTTCTTATTTGAACTAACGTCGAGTTAAAAATTTTGTTTGGAGATGCTCACCTCATTTGTTGACAGTGTCTTGTGACATTTCCACATCACTAGCTGTCAAAAGGAAGAAAAAAAAACAATTTTCATTTCTGTGTTCCCATGTACAAGTCTAACGTTTCTTTAACACCATCAATATATCAACCAAGGTATCATTAAAGTACGAGACACAACCCACGATATCGAACACCCCACGAAGATGCCCGAGTACCGGCCGAGGAGACCAGACACGCGAGCCCACGTCATCTCACCAAGGTCACCCAACAACGCCGACAGGACGAGAGACCGAGCGAAGTCTCCAGACGCGATCTCCACTCATTCCAATGATGACGTCAAATCGATTGATTACCATTCCAACTCACCGGAAAACGACACAAACTCTCAAGACGGTGACACGAAATCTATTGACTATCAGACGAAGACGCCAGAAGTTCCGCGACGATCTAAAGAGGAGTCCATCCGAAGATCCCCAGAGGAGCCGATGCGGAGCTCACCAGAAGGGCCCAAAAGAAGAATCTCCGAGGAGCGCACCAGATCACCGCCAGTAGACGACTTTGACAGACAGGACGCTTCAGATTTTCCTGTGCCGAGGAGATCCAAGTCACCCAACCCACCCGTCCACCAACAAGATCTTTCAGCGTTCGACACAACATTCGGGCCTTATTCTTATATGAAAAGCTCGGAGTAAGAATTTTTAATATTTCTTTAATTGCTCACTTGGGGAAGGCGCCAAGTGAAATATGCGAGAAAAATAATAAAGAGCGAGATGGAGGAAACGAGAGATAAGGAGGGAGAGAATATAGAATGAGAAAACTGTAGATAAAATAAAAGCGAGACAGAGGGGAGTACAAAAACATTGAGATTGAAAGAGAAAGATAGAAATGTAGAGATTGGGCGGATAAGAGAGAGAGAGAGAGAGAGAGAGAGAGAGAGAGAGAGAGAGAGAGAGAGAGAGAGAGAGAGAGAGAGAGAGAGAGAGAGAGAGAGAGAGAGAGACAGAGACAGAGACACAGAAATAAACTCACAAAGATTTATAAGCGTTTATCTCAGCGCCAAGAAGAGATATTTCATATGTAAATAAAAACAATGTATGACCAAAGAATTTCTGCTAAAGGGATCTATTTCTCTAATGTTTGAACAAAGATTTTCTGATATAGGGATCTATTTATCTCATCATGTATGAAATCAAGACTTTCTACCATTAGAAATTTATGCAATAAGATTTTCTCTTTCCTCAGCTCCAACGACGTCCCAGAGAGCAGGAACCACCGACCACGCACAGGGGACATCACTCGCACACAAACAAGGGACAATTATAAGAATGAGAATTTCAAGACGGAACGAACCATAGAAAAGAACCATGGTAATGTATAATATGATTTGCTTCTTATTTTTTTAAAAATAGAAAATTTTCTAAAAATAAATCTTTAATTGAACATACACAACAGTTTATCCCATATTAAATTTTACAGTGAAGTAAAATTAGAATTTTAAAAACAAAGAAAATTTTGACTAGTTTCATACTTTTTTGTTTAGATGTTAAAAAATAAAAATGTGCATGGCTGTGTACAGACGTTAAAAAAATTAATAAATCAAACACCTCTCAAAATCATTGAAACAAGGTGGGGGTGGAGAGTGGAGATTGAAAAATTCCAATCAGGTGCAGTTGACGTTTTGTTTACCATAATTATCTATTTGCCCAAAATATTTCTATGTGGTTAAGTTAGTGTTTAATGGGGCCGTCCATAAATGACGTCACGCGATTTTTGCCGATTGTGTACCCCCTCCCACCCCCTCGTCACGCGTCGTCACAAAAACTTAGACCCCCCCTCTAAAAATACGTCACAAATCTTTGACCCCCCCCCCAAAAAAAAATAAAAAAATAATAATAAATAAAAACCAAACAAACAAAAAAACAACAACTTTATTTTCTATTTGAAAATAAGTATGTTTAAAATCACTTTTATTGTCATTTAAGTATTTATTTTTTATTTAGTGAAGATCTAAATTGTAATATCGTAACCCACGTGAAGCATTTTTAAAAAACGTTTAACCGGCCTTCAGAAAACGAACTGTGTTAACATGCTTAGCTTATATTTTAATTTAATGCATACAAATTAAACAGTGACTATTGATCATCACGGTTAACGTCTTTGTTTAGAAAAAAAATATTTAAAAATATTATTTTTAAAATGTAGTTTTTTAAAATCCCTCAATTGACTGACGGAAATCCCGTAAGACAGAGGTCGGCGAACAGAGGTAAATAACCTGATCTGGGGTCAAAAAGGGAATTCTTGGGGGTAATGCAGACTCATTTGGGACACATAACATCCACTACAATCCGCTAGATATATTAAAATACGTCATACGCTTGAAACATATGCCCATTATTAAACCGGTTCCTTCCAGAAAATGCATTTTTTTTTAAATTTGACAACTATGTAGATTTTTAACCTACGCACTTTATGAAGACACCTAAATCTACCCTACTTTTATTTATATTGACACGAGTGACAATAATCTTAATCCACATGACTTGTCTTTATCACGTATTATTTCTGTGATATTTAAAATTAATGCCTTAAAAACTGAGCTAAGAAGAAAAGTTGTTTGGTTCTCCTCTCGATTTGCGATGTCAAGAATTTAATGCATTCTATAAAGTTAATGAATAATTGACTAATTTTAAATGGGCTCATTTACCATTATATCTAGAACAGTGCTTCTGAAACTTTTTAGTATTGCGGACCAGCAGGAATTTTTTCCATTGTACCAGTGACCGGTGCACTATTTTCCCTGCATTGACAATTTTTTCGGTCCTTTTTTTTCTGCGGACCGGCAGCGGATGGTCCACGGACTGGCACCGGTCCGTGGACCACCACTTTGAGAAGCACTGATCTAGAAGACTAGAATGGCCAGGGGCGTTTGACCAAAAACCAATCGAACAATTATTTCAAACTTATAACGTTTTTAACTCTATCAAATAGATTCCCCCCTCCCCTTTTAAAGAAAAAGGATATTCCGTGTCGTTTTGACTTAAAGTATCTACACATAATCCTATTCAAATCATTTTTAGACACTTGTCATGCTTGTAAAACTCACCAGTTGCATTTTCGCTAACGACGCTCCCCCAAATCCCCGAGTCATGTGAGCAGGACCTAGAGTCGGGGGGGGGGTTAACGCATACATAAACTTGTATATTTTGTGGTAACGGGCATGAGAGAACCAAACGGAGCTGCGGTTAGATCACAAATGCTTTGATGTCAACATCAAACGACGCAGTGTAACAATTTCATATGTTATCTTGTGGATTCTCAAACTTAAGGATTATAATTAGATTTAATTTTCGTGTCTTGATAGCATACGCCAACCAGCGTCTGATGGCCTTCCGACCCGCATATTGAGAAGCAAGCACTGATTTTTTTTTAAAAAAGAGAAAAAAGTCATTAAATAAATTGTAAGCGACCAAATATTTCAGTTGAAGTTTTAATTAAAGTTACCCTTTTGATGTGACGTCACATTTCTTCAACCCCCCTCCCTCCCCCTCGTCACGCAACGTCACAAAAGTGTGACCCCCCTCCCCCCTAGGTCCGTGACGTCATTTATGGACGGCCCCAATGCCTCAAACGTCATATTGTTAATGTCTGAAAAGTGTTTGGTCTCTAAACTTCATATTAGAATTAAAATAATAATAATAATAACAATAATAATAAAAATAATAACAATAATAATAATAATAACAATAATGATGATGATGAAGGCAGCAAAACATTTCCAACAAGATAGACAACCTCCTGAAAACCGATTATTTTCAGAATAAGTAGTTGCGTCCCCTTATTGCAATGTCTGTTGGTTTCGCCTTTAAATAATACTTAGTAATATCTTATCTTATCTTATCTGTTTACAGACGCTCCTTCTGTACAGAAGATTATTGCGCCCTACGCTTATCTATGGTTTGTGTTTAGTCCTGCATTTTTATTAGAGATTTAAATGTTGATAAAGTGTTGGTTTTCCTGGATTCTTCAGGCAACCCATTCCACGCCCGAATTCCGAACGGGAAGAAGGAAAACTTGTATGTGTTTGTTCTTGCATACGGAATAAGAAATGTGTTTTTATCCTTATGTCTATCTGAGGGTTGTATTAAGTTATCTTTGTGTTGTATTTCTAAATTAGAATTAATTGCTTTATGTATGATTACTACTTTGCTTTTGGTTCTTCTATCCTCTAGTGTTTCAAGGTTTAATGATTTAACTAATGGTGTTATTCTTGTCAGTTTCGAATATTCTCCAGTAATGAATCTGGCAGCTCTTTTTTGAATTTGTTATAGTTTATCAATGTTTTCTTTGGTGGATGGGTCCCATACAGAAGATGCATATTCTAGTTCAGGTCTCACCAAAGTGAGGTAGCATTTTAGTTTTATATCTCTATTACATTTGTTAAAGTTTCTTTTTATAAAGCCTAAGGTTTTGTTTGATTTTTTAATAACTTCATTGACATGGGGATTCCATGATAATTTCTCATTTATTAAGACTCCTAAGTATTTTGCATCTTTAGTTTGGGTCAGTAATTAATATTAATAATTACGATCACCGGCGACCCTAGCGAGGGTCATTCGTCGTGCTTATTTGCACTCGTCTTGTGCTTGTTCTGGTGAATTATATACATGTATATATATATAGGGATTTTAATTTTAAAATGATCAATACGAGAGCTGCCCTATATTTAAGTTAAACATGAGGATTCATTATCATTCTCTTTAGCCAAAGACGAAAGCAGACCACCCACAACAGAGAGCGACGTGACACACATTTCAAAAGACTCAATCGCCACCAAGAAATCAGAAGTCAAAAATGAAATCGAATCCACTAGAGAGATCCACCAAGAAAAGAATGAGCTTGAAAAGTCTGAAATTAAACACCGAGATGTTGATTCTCATTCAAGAAAAAATGACGATCAATTTAAACGTCAAGGTTCACATGGGAGCGATGAAAGATCGAGGAGTGCCGGTCTAGGAGAGAAACAAGAGACTTCTTCAGAAGATAAACAACATACGTCGTTTTTAAGGTCTGAATCACGTGACAAAACCGTTTCAAACTGGTGGGATACCCCCAACGAAGGACGGCGCGATTCCTCACAGATGGACGATTCAAAGACACGCGATTCAACCACCGGCTCCCAATCCGTTCTCCGGGGTGTCTCGAAAACCAAGAACGGTCACTCCCAGTCCAGGCTTAACAACCCGAGCAGACGTCAGACGTCCACGGCTCATCGGCGTGCAACGAGCTTGGGGAAACACAAGTCCAGCTCGCGGCTGTCCCGCTCGAAGACCAACCGCCGCCACCTGTCCCGGGCAAGCATGGCGTACTACCACGGTGACATCGTGGATGATGATCTCCTCATCTCCGCCGCCAAGCTGGACAGCACGCTGCTGCGGCTCTTCTCCCACGCCAGGGAAGCGAGGACATCCAAGGACGGGGCGGCGGGCGAGGACAAGCTGATGCCTTACCTCAACTACACGGAGTCGGACCTCATCAGCATGGAGCCGGTGTTCTGGCGGGTTTTCCCGATGGCGTCCACCCACAAGGAGGCGCTCGAGGCGGAGATGACGTACATCGAGAACAACATCGAGCCTCGTGACGTCATCAGGACGCTGTACCAAGGGGAGATAATAACCCACATGGATTACAACCAGTTCGCGAGGTACATGAGTTTTAATTAGGAATATTTTTTAAAACATCTTTTAAAAACAAATTTAAGAGGTTTTTTTTTAACATATGGGTTCCTAATTTTTCAAAAATATTATTACCCTTTGTTTGAAGCACTATGGTTGCCGGTGACCGCTATTCAAAAGAAAAATTCATTTACCAATATATGACGGTGATGCGTCCATTTCTGAACATTTATATAAAATATTGTGTGTGTAACTATATTTAGAAAGATTTAGAGTGCATTGTATTTCTGTAATTGTTAAACATGTTTGTTTAACCCCGTAGGCTGGGGTACTGCGCTATATAAGTAAACAAAATAAATAAATAATAAATCAGATAAAAAGGACAACTGAAAACCATGATATTACTAAGTTGTCAAAATAATTTCTTTTTAAACAATAATTATTAATCATATTATTGATCGTGTAGGTTACTGCTAAATGAGAACCCATAGATTAGTAGTCAGGTGACAAAAATTGTTTTTAAAAACAACGATGTTCAAGTTGAGTGCAGGCATGGGCGTATGGAAGGTGGGGCAAGGGGGGCATTTACCCCCACCCTACATTTGAGAAAAAATGTCATAAAGTTGTTACACTAAAACTGAACTAAATTTCATGAAAGTTTATTACATGGAAGACAATTTACATTTATCAAACATAACAAAGAATTATATCTGCAAGTATAACTGATTACATTACTGATTGTTCTAAATATTCCAGTTGTTTAACAATTCTGTAACATTTTCAGCAAAAATCCGCAAGCTTTTATATTTATGTGACCATCTAGTTTCACATAGCAAAGGAACATTTGGAATTAGGTTTCTTTGCTGATTACTTTCTCGGAAAAACACTATAATTGATTTAATTGTTCCTATTGTGTTTCGTACAACATTCACATTATTTAAATCGTTCACAACAAGATTTAGTTTATGTGAACTGCAATGTAAAAATGTTGCTTTTGGGTATTTTTTTCGAATTATTGCTTGGACTCCTTCTTTACCTGCCATTGAAGAACATCCGTAGTATCCTTGACCAACAAGCTTTGTCATATTTAATCAAAATTCTAATGAATTAGTAATGATGGTGTTCTATTGAGAATTGTAATATATCCCAGGAATTCTTCTGTGATCATCATTTTCCCATTTTGTTCTTTGACAAATCTAACACCAGGTGACATCTGCTCAATGCCTCCTGAAATGTCATTTGTCTCGTCGGCAAGTATAGAAAATGCAACTGAATTATTTGCTTCACGAACAATGTCTTCACCCAAGAGAGACGCACAAATTTCGATTTTAGTGTTTTGTGTAGTTGCCGAGATACACTCAGCGGTTACCCGTCAAAACGGCCCCAGACAAAACGGCCCCGACATAACGGCCCCGGTCAAAACGGCCCCAGACAAATTGTTAACATTTTTAAACAAAAAAAAGTATTATTTTTTTTGCATTTTAAGCTTTCGTCAAATTTTTCACCCTTAAAAAAGTGGTAAAATTGTAAAATTATTTCTTGTGATGTTATTATATTGTTTCTTGTCAACAAACAACCGTTATTGGTACCATTTCGCGTAAACGCTATTAAATTCACTTCTGTGGTGTTATTATTATTGTTTATTGTTAGCTAAACCTGACACCGAATAGGTGAATAAAAATACGAATAATTTTGATTGTAAATTTTACTATTAGTCCATCTATTAGTCCAGGGCCGTTTTGTCGGGGCCGTTATGTCGGAGCCCAATTGTCGGGGCCGTTTTGTCTGGGGCGTTTTGTCGATGAACCATACTCAGCACTACAAGAACCAATTGGCAAACGATTACCAAGAACTTCATCTCCAGATTCAACACGAAACTCTAACAGTTCATACAAATTACCAGAATTTGATTCTGTTCCACAAAGTGCTAAAACATTCATGCAGCAAAATAGGATTGTAGAAATGATGAGACCCAGTTTGTTTCGATTTTCTTGAATTTGTCTTCTAAATGATGAGTCCAACTGCTCATCTATAGAAACTGCTTTGGCTTCCAATAAAGCAAATAAAATTGCTTGCATCTTCATGAGAGCCTCTGTGCCATAATGTGCTTTGCAGGTTGCTACGTGCATCTTCGTTGAAATCTTTATATTTTGTACATGGTTTGATGACAAATACCCACTGAACTCATAAAATTACTTTTTGCAGAAACAACACGCAATATTTGCAAAAGGCACCTATTAACATTTGCGAGTATACAAGCCACGATGAATAGTCTGATAACCATGCATATCTAAAAACTAAAAACTCTGTTTCCCTCACTGTCAGCTCTAAAATCATAATTTTTATCAAGGGTCCAACAATCACGAATCAGCTGCAATATCAACTTATTTGAAAGGTCGTATGTCCAGACATACCTTCCAATATCCAATTTAGGAAATGAATTAGTGTCAGCGACAATCAAATTAGGAACAGTTGCTTCAGTTGTGTATGGCTGTTGAAGGTGTACTGTTGTCCTCAATGCCAATGATAAGTCAGATGCTGCAGACGCCCCAAAATCTTCTAATAACGGCATTTCGGAATCCCGCGATTGGTCTACTTTTCTAATTTTTTTTAGCCTGTAAAAAAATTTCTGATATCCATCCTTGGTAATCCTGCAGTTTCTACACGTATATTATTCCACAGCAAAATTCAATTTTCTCGTGAGAACTTAAGTTGTTAATTTATTAAATGCATTAATAAATGTTGTATTTTAGCTATTACAGCACTAATTTGTTAGTCTTATTAATTTCTAAGGCTTTTTTCAACCCTTATTTTATACTGAACATGAATTTAATTAAAAATTGTACCTGTATGGCATTGTCAGTTAAAATTTAAAAAGTGGGTGTTTTTTTTGCCCCCCCCCCTGGAAAAATTCCTAGCGACGCCCATGAGTGCAGGGGCGGATTAAGATTGCACGGGGGCCCTGGCTGCAATCCCACCTGGGGCCCTGTCCAGTCTCCTTTATTTTACAATTTAATAAGTTTGGGGCCCTTAAATCATTGGGGCCCCTGGCTTTAGCCCAATCATCACCCCTCCCCCTTAATCCGCCATGGGTTGAGTGCAATACATTTACATTATACAATCTCCGATAGAGTTAATTACACTGCGAAACTTTGTAACTCGGGCTGCGTTAATTTACGATTAATTAAGCGATCAATCGAATTTTTAAATGATTAAATTTTGATTAATGATTAATCGAATTGCTAATTTCCGCGTATCACTGATACGGATGTTATTTTTTTAAAATATATTTATTCGTAATTAACTTTTATTAATAATTGTTAATTATTTTAATGTTAAATATTTAAGTACACATTACTTCCCGATTCCCAGAACGGAAGGTCAAGGTGAGAGGGCGGTCACGCGGCTCTTGGTGAAGACACTTCAGAGGCGTGGCGACAAGGCGTATCCGGCATTCTTGGGCGCCCTCAAGACACACGACTACCTGGAGGTGCATGACAAGCTGGTGGAGACGGAAAACACCATCAGCCAGGGAATGCTGGCAGACGGCAGGGCTACCAGTCGGGCATGGGACCTGGTAGGTCAGGGAATCACGTAAATATGGTCCCTAAGTCCAAATGTTTAAATATTTCGTTTATCGGGGTGGAGCGTAGATACCATCAAAATATCTTCAATCCCAAAGGCATAACTAAAAATGTATTTTAGCAAATTAAACAGAGCATCAATGTCATTACAAAATTTGTTGAAAAATAAGGATTAAATCACAATTGCAGAATAACAGCAAACGTACGCCCCTTGTTAAAAGGATGGTAACCCCTGTAATAGTTCTCCACTCGCCTAGACCGGAGGACAGGGACGGGGAGGAGCCTAACCCACTGTTACATTTTGAGAACCTTGATAAACTGCGCAGTCAAAACCTGGAGCAGAACTCCTCGGCTGATATCGTCATCGACTCCAAAGAACTGGAGCATCATCTGCGTGAACTGAGCAAGGAGTTGCAGGCCTTGCAAGACGACGTCACGGCTCTGAAAAGCAGCCGGTCTCCAAGCGTCAACACAAGTTAGTTTATTGAGTATATAATATAATATTATTTTTTTATTTGGGTGATTTCCTGACCATGATTATCAACCCAGAGAGTTTTTGAAGTTCTATCGAATGGGCTCTTTTCCTATATACCAGATTTTTAAATTCCCTTAAGTTTCGTAGTTATTCTTAATGTAATTTTTATTTTTCAAATATGGCATCTCTCTAAGTTCTCTGACTGTCTAACACTTTCAGCCAAATGTGCTGACCAGTCGCGTCACGTCACCAGACCACCAAGTCCGGACAGGGGGAACGTCCATGTCGACCCAAGTGTGAAAACTCAAAAAAGTAGTTCCTGTGTCATTCTGTAATGCAACTGTGTTTGTGGGACGTGATATCAAGCTGGAAGGATGGGAGAAAATGATGCATGTCATCACAGATGAAAAGAGCGACTCACATACACACACACATTGTCATACAGAGAGAGAGAGATAGAGAGATCACACACACACACATAGAGAGAGAGAGAGGGGGGGAGGGAGGGAGAGAGAGAGAAGGGGAGAGAGAAAGCGATAGAGAAAGGTAGAGAGCGATATAGGGCAGTGAGAGATGAGAGAGAGAGAGAGAGAGAGAAAGAAATGGATGGAGAGAGAGAAAGAAATGGATGGAGAGAGAGAAAGAAATGGATGGAGAGAGAGAAAGAAATGGATGGAGAGAGAGAAAGAAATGGATGGAGAAAGTATAAAGAATGATGTAGAAAGTAAGAAAGAGAGGATGAGAATAGAGAGAAAATAGAATATCAAAATTTGGTGAAGATTAATAAGAATATATTTTCATTTAAAAGTTTGCAATTTCTTTGCGGACGTTATTTGAAATGAAGTAATAATTTGTGAAAGGTTGGAGGATATATTCCTGTACATTCCATGAGTATATCATATGTCCATTGATATGGACCTAAAAACGTGAGTTACACAGAGATTACAACGTTCACCAGTTCATTGGCTTGATCCACTTCTGGTTATAAACGGAATTCCCAGAATAACTTAAATGAGTCGGGAGAACTCTTTGTTCAACACTCCACAAGCTGTGTTGTTGCTGTCGTGTGCTCATATTGTTAGCATGTGAAGGGCCGGTGGTGATCATGGGTGGGGGCGGAGATATCGCGAGGAATCTAGGGATCCGTATTAGGCGAGCACCTAATCAAAAAGTTAAAATAAAAATAACATTTTTAAAATTGTAAGGAGTTGTTATCCTCTTTTTTATTATCTGTCATTTCTGGTAAAGTTGAACTCTATGTACTGTGTATTGTCCTACGATTAAGTTTGAAGGGAGTGCAACCAAGCACTCGACAGATCTCCACGTAAGTAATAACTAGGCTCTTCACGTGACAATTAATGTACAAGACTACACTGGACAGTTATTTAACTAAGCTTTACACATGACTGTTAATCTCTAAGACTCTACACATGACTGTTAATCTCTAAGACTCTACACATGACTGTTAATCTCTAAGACTCTACACATGACTGTTAATCTCTAAGACTCTACACATGACTGTTAATCTCTAAGACTCTACACATGACTGTTAATCTCTAAGACTCTACACATGACTGTTAATCTCTAAGACTCTACACATGACTGTTAATCTCTAAGACTCTACACATGACTGTTAATCTATGAGACTCTACACATGACTGTTAATCTCTAAGACTCTACACATGACTGTTAATCTCTAAGACTCTACACATGACTGTTAATCTCTAAGACTCTACACATGACTGTTCATATATTACATTTAATATACTGTACACATGAAAAATGAATGTAAATTTACAAGAGCTTTTAAAACCAAGAATACCCACGTATGTGTACTCAAACTTTTGAACTAATGGCGACTCATGGTACTATAGGTACAAGCTAAAAATGAGTAGTCACATAAGGTGCCATTTTGGCGAAGGATTACATATGGGGCCGTCCATAAAGTACGTCACGCTATTTTGGACCATTTTTAACTCCCCACCCCTCTCCCCTGTAAAAAATATCGGAAACCCCCCCCCCTTCAAAATACGTCACACTTTCGAACAAAAATGTTGTTTTTTATTAACAAAATAATTAAAATTTAATATAAAAACCGTGACGTCACACATGGCAGGACCCCCCCCCAATGTCACAAACTGTCACACTTTCTTGCACCCCATTCCCCCTCTGGAACGTAACGTACTTTATGGACAGCCCCTATCTGTGAAATTGTGAACCTGATATGTAATTATATAATTGGTACCGAAAGTAGTCAGTCTAAATTTTAAATCATTTAATCCCTGTGATGAAATGAAGATGCAGAGAGTAAATCGTATTAATTTTGTTTATTGGGGCCCATTGAGGCTAGCGAACCACGACTTAGAAATTTCGTCGCGGAACACATTCTGTTAGCCGTCGCCAAAGTTATAAACTTTTGGAAAACACTATCCTGGGCAATGGTCAAGTACACTTGGGTCTCATTAATGATGAACTTTATTTTAGAAGCTGATGGAGGCGCCTTATGCTTAATTCAGCGGTAATTTTGTAAATTTTAAAAAAGGTGACAATTTATTTATTTTTTAAAGGACACACATTCATATTTATAAGAAATCCCCGCCTTATTTCCATTGTACTTATTTGTACTAACAAGTAACCAGCCTTCCACCACCAGTTCTTTTCCCCAATCGTTACTACACATCATAAAAAATTCGTAACGCCCCAACTGTCATGCGTGACTTCATTTATGGAAGGTCCCCAAATTATTTTCAACGGTGCTGACCTTCGACGTCTTCATTCCAAGTGGCGCCAACTTGGCCTGTACAATTACAATACAATTCCATGTAGAACGTGTGTTATGACTTGGCCTGTACAATTACAATACAATTCCATGTATAACGTGTGTTATGACTTGGCCTGTACAATTACAATACAATTCCATGTATAACGTGTGTTATGACTTGGCCTGTACAATTACAATACAATTCCATGTATAACGTGTGTTATGACTTGGCCTGTACAATTACAATACAATTCCATGTATAACGTGTGTTATGACTTGGCCTGTACAATTACAATATAATTCCATGTATAACGTGTGTTATGACTTGGCCTGTACAATTACAATACAATTCCATGTATAACGTGTGTTATGACTTGGCCTGTACAATTACAATACAATTCCATGTATAACGTGTGTTATGACTTGGCCTGTACAATTACAATACAATTCCATGTATAACGTGTGTTATGAACACACTGCCCATTACAGCTGTTTAAACATAGTTTAATGTTGGAGTCGGTCGCCTGATGCTAGCCGAGTCTCTGTGCCAAGGCCTCGTTCTCTAATTCTCTTATATGTTGTAAATGAAAGCGGTAATTTTCCGCTCCCCCCCCCCTTGTTTTATCAGCTGATAACTTTTAGGGGACAACGTTTGTTTTTCCTTGAGCCAACTGCAAGGGCAAGCAAACCTCGGTAGGTCGATTGCTGTGGGTATGCTTTAAAAAAAAAGTATGCATCACAACCTTTGCCCGATAGCGTTGCTGCACTAGCATTTTACGTCGATAGCGAAGTGTCATGGTGACCTGACTGTAATTTTAGCTTAGATCAGCGGTTCTGAAACAGATTCGTCCTGCAACGACCTTGGTTAATCAAGGACACACCCAAACTTTCAATTTCACGTAAAACTCCGCAATTTTCCAAATTCAATTGTGAAATTCATTTTTTAAATGATGTTCAACATTCAGTTTAACCGATAATTATTATCCATGACAACCCAATATTGTGTTTTTTCCCCTCAGTATGTTAAACTTTAAACACATCCCTGTGATTAAATGGATAAGGAATCCGTACAAATTTATCGTTTTCACTTTTCATTTTTGAAATCGATGAATCTAAATTATCCTGCGGCACTATGTGCTACTTACTACAAACTGAACTCTACGGACTACTGTGTATATGAAACCTCTTGGGGGAAAAAATGTTGCTATATTGTAGTAATTGCGGTCCGCTTCAGGTCTTCTTGCTTTTGATTCCAATCACACGTATAATGAATTTTTTTTTATGATAAGACATTTGTATCAACTTTAAAATGTTGAGGTCAAACGCATGGGAACCACTGGCCTAGATATCTCTCACTAGGCTAAGCAATGGCATACTCGTTGCTCTACTGTGTAACAATTCATTATACGTGTCTTACGTGGGCAGCTGCTTGAAGTTAGAGCTGTATTCATTGATTTCATTCAGAGCACATTGGTTCCAATCCTGATCGATAGGACAGGTGTACTTACTGACACTGACAGCCTTGAACTTCAACATTTACTTGTAACTGGAACTACCTAGTGACAGCAGTGAATGCTTGTAAGTGGAATGCTTATATACATATTTAGCCATTAGTTGCGAGAGTTTCAAACTAATTAATGTTATACATTGTAAAATTATGATGTGTGGTAATAGTGGTATGTATGTTTTCAAATACCGTACAAGTACCGTAATGACTAGCAAGGAGTATAAGTTATGAATACATATATTTAGTTATAAAATAAAGAGCACATTAACCATTAAACAACTGAAGAAGACTTGAACAACTGAGGGAGGATATCTGTCTGTTTCAAAATAAATATACTTTTTAACTAAGCTATTGTATGTGCATTTATGATTACATAACTAATAACAGTTAAGCTGCTCAGGCCGGAGAAACTTCCAGACTATTTCTTGTAAATGTTATGGTTATGATATTTTATTGAATACATTTAATGAAAATAAAGTTATTATATAAGTACACAAATAAAATAGGATGCCATACAACTTTCCTTATTTACACTAAAAAGATTAATATGTGTATACTTTAAACTGAAATTTAAACTCTTTACATATAAATGTAACATAATATATGAGTATAACCTTCAGTTGATACATGGACGTGGTTTATTCAGGGTCATTGGCCCATATCTGGCCTATATTATTTTAACCCCAAGATAAGTCAGGCCTCTCTAGTTAATAGATGTTGGAGACAGCAATATGCCACCCCCCCCCCACTAGACATTGCTGTTTTAAACTTATGAGTAAACAACAGCCGCAATGGATTTGGGGGTGGGGTGGGGGGTGAATAAGACACCTGAAAAGCATTTTATGAATCAAGAACTTATTATGTGAGTTATATTTATCTATTTACTCACACATTTATTTATCTTCATTATGCTAGTGACTAAAGTGTCAATAAAAAGGGTGATGACAGCATTTTCAAGACTAAGATTCTTTTTTTTTCGTCTCATTATGAGTTTATCTATAAATAGTTTTTAGGGGCCGTCCATAAATGATGTCACGCGATTTTGATCGATTTTTAACCCCCCTTACCCATCGTCACAAAAAGTTAGACCCCTCCCTCCAATATGACGCCACAAAGCTTGCCATCCCCCAAAAGCTGTATTTTCGATTTGAAAATAAGCAAGTTTCAAATAACTTTTTTGTGACTTAAGTATGTATTCAGTGTAGGGCTGCACTTGAATATCGTAACACCCGTGAAGCCGTGTAAAAAGTCATTAATTAAATTTTAAGCAATCAAATATTTAAGTGGAACTTTTATTTAAAATGGCACGTTTTGATGTGACTTCACAGTTCATAAACACCCCCTTCCCCCTCGTCACACATCGTCACAAATGATCGACCCCCTCCCCCTTCCCCCCAGGAGGGTGACGTCATATATGGATGGCCCCTTAAACATCATTCTTAAGTATAATATAGATTTTAGATGAACATTATTTTACGTGATCTCATATTTTATGCATCAGTTTATCATGTTACTTAAAATTGAAATCAATATGTCTTTCAAAATAACCCTACACAAGATAGTTAAGAAAAATAAACAAAAACAGTATGAAAAAATGAAATAAATAATTGAAATATGGAACGCATTTACGCGGACGTTCAAAACGAGTTATTTTTGGCGCAGTTTTTTTAAATTTTTTTAAAAAATTTTTTTTTAATTAATTTTTTTTTGTAATTATTCATTACTGTGCTCCCAACTTGAAGTGTGTCACTCCTGCTATTCACTACAGTTACTCCTAACCAACATGCCACCGAAACGGTGGCGGAACGTCCTTGGACGGGCTTTGTTGCTCGTTAAAACATATTCTTCTAATCGTTATATAATATCTACTTATATTTGAATCAACAAATATATACACTGATAATACTGATTTAATTTGAATTATAAACAAAAAATATGCAAATTATAACCTGATCTAAATATTAATATCACGTATAAGTGATAGTATTCAAATAATTCAATAAAACATGATAGTTTTTTAGACTGCACAGGGGCAGGAAAATATGTACCTAACAAACAAAAAAATATGACATTTTTTAAAAAATTGATAATTTCTAACTTAATTATTTAATAATGAGTGTTTTGAATGCTAGCGAACTTCTTACATCAAGAAGGCCATATTTTCAAGACATAGCACATTTAAACCTATGTGCATTTAGATAGATCGGCACGGGTTCAAAATAGCGACTGTCAAAACAGCTACCATCATAATCATCATCATCATCATCATCATTTGTCCTTTGGGTTCCTTGTGGAACATAGGGCCTCTGTCAAAGCTCGCCACTCTACACGGTCCCTTGCCAGTCGCTTCAGTTCTTCCCAGCTCTTCCCAGTCCTTCCAGCCTCGTCCAACATGCTCCGTCTCCATGTACGCTTGGGTCTTCCTCGTTGTCGCTTGCCCTGGGGGTTCCAATCTAAGGCCTGCCTAGCCCTGCTGTTATCTTTCCTGAGGGTGTGTCCAATCCATCTCCACTTTCTTTCCATGATTTGTTGTTCTACTGTTCTTTGTCCACACCTCTCCCACAGCTTGGAGTTTTCGACCTTATCGAACCATTTTATTTTCAGAATATTTCTAAGGCATCTGTTAACAAAGGTCTGGAGTCTATTTTTTGCTGTCTCTGTCGTCCGCCATGTTTCGGATCCATAAAGTAGGACCGTTTTAACATTGGTGTTAAAGATCCTTACTTTTGTTTTGACAGAGATGTGTGTAGATCTCCAGACCTGTTTCAGATTGGCAAAAGCCTGTCGCGCCAAATTTATTCTTCGTTCGATGTCCTCATCTGTTCCCCCTGCTACACTGACCACACTCCCAAGGTATACAAAGTTGTTAACTTGCTCCAGGTTGCGGTTTTCTACTTGGATGACTCCATCTTGTAGGAAGTTTATTTTCAAAAATTTTGTTTTTTGAATGTTTATCTTGAGTCCTACTCTTTTCCCAGTCTCGCTCAAGGCTGTGACTTTGTCTTGCATGTCTTGGAGTCTGTGGGACAGAATGGCCAAGTCATCAGCAAACTCCAAATCTTCTAGTTTTTGCATTAGGTTCCACTGGATTCCTTTTCCTGAGCTTGCATAAGCTTCTTTTGTGACCCAGTCTAACACAAGAAGAAACAGAAGTGGTGAAAGGAGGCATCCTTGTTTGACTCCAGTTGTGACATGGAATTCATCTGTTAGTCTACCATTATGTACTACTTGGCAGGTGAAGTTTTCGTACAGATTTCGGATGATGTTAGTTATTTTATTTGGTATTCCATAGTGCCTCATTATTGACCATATAGTTTCTCTATTTATGCTATCAAAGGCCTTTTCAAAGTCCACAAATGTGGCATAGAGTGGAGATTGCCATTCAATAGATTGTTCTATAATTATCCGGAGTGTTGCTATTTGGTCAATGCATGATCTTCCTTTTCTGAACCCAGCTTGTTCTTCTCTCAGGAGATCATCGCAGGCATCTTTTATTCTGTTTAGTATCGTTCTGCTAAAGACCTTGCTTGGTACTGGTAGTAGAGTAATTCCTCGCCATTTCTCACATTGTGACAGATCCCCATTCTTTGGAATTTTAATCAGTAAGCCCCTTTTCCATTCTGCAGGAGGGGTTTCAGTTGACCAAATTTTGTTGAAGATATTGTGGAGTTGGTTGATGATTTCAGCTCCTCCTTCTTTTAGGACCTCCGGTGGTATGTTGTCTACACCTGCTGCTTTCCCTGTCTTCATTTGATTGATGGCCGTCCATATTTCTTCTTTGGATATCTCTTCCATATTTATGTCCAGTGTTTCTCCTGTGGTCAAAACGGGTGGGTTCAGAGGGGTCGGTCTGTTTAGGACTTCCTGGAAATATTCTTTCCATCTTCTAAGCTGGTCATCTATGGAGGAAATGACTTTACCTTGTTTATCTCGGACTGGTACATTGTAGTTAGATTTCTTGCCACTCAAGAGTTTAGTAATTTTGTATACCTGTTTTAGATCTCCTTTTCCTGCTGCTTCTTCTGCTTGTTCAGCTAGCTTATTATAAAATAGTCGTTTGTCATTTCTAAGCATTTTTGTGACCTCTTTTGAAATTGTATGGTACTCTTGTTGAGTAAGTTGTTTATGTTTTCTTGTTTTGGCTTGGTTCACTTTTTGTTTTGCATGTTTCCGATCTTCAATTCTTTGCCATGTCTCATCGCTGATCCAGTGTTTTTTGTTTTCCGGGGCAGGTTTTAGTATTTCCTTGCAAGATACTGTAATAATTTCTTTGAAGTTATCCCAGGTTTTGTCTATGTTTCCTTCATTATCATCGTCTAGTTGCAGTGCAGCAAATCGGTTTTTAAGGGTTAGCTGTAGTTCGTTCTTTTCCTGTGGGTTACGGAGCTTGCCTAGGTCAAATCTAATTCGCCTGTCTGTTTTTGGCCTTTGGTTGGCTAGCTTTATTTTTAGCTTGGCCACAACCAGATGGTGGTCTGATCCAATGTCTGCTCCTCTTTTTGTTCGTACATCCTGCAATGTGCTCCTCCAGGTGCGACCTATAGTGATGTGGTCTATTTGATTCTCTGTTTTGTTGTCTGGTGAGACCCACGTTACTTTGTGGCAATTTTTGTGTGGGAAGATGGTGCCTCCAATCACCAGCTCATTGAATGTGCAGAAGTTTGCAAACATCTCTCCATTTTCATTCATGTTGCCCAGTCCATGTATGCCCATTACCTTCTCTCTTTCTATGTTGTCATTGCCAACTTTAGCATTCATATCGCCCATGACGACCAGTATGTCTCTTTTCGGTATTTTATCCATTATACTTTGAAGTTGTTCATAGAATGCAACTTTATCTTCCTCAGATGCAAGGTTGGTTGGAGCATAGCACATAATGATATGGACATTTTTGAACCTGGACAGGAATTTTGCTCTGATTATTCTGTCTGAAATTGGCTCCCATTCAAGGAGGCTCTTAAATGCGTCTTTGTTCAATAGGAGTGCTACTCCATTTTCATGAGTGTCATCTTCCTTTTCTTTTCCAGAGAAGAGCAGGATTTCACCTGATTGAAGTCTAGTTTCTCCAAATGTGTTCCACCGTACTTCACTTAGTCCCAGAATTTGTAGTTTGTACTTTACCATCTCTTTGGCGACTTGGGCGCATCTGCCTGGTTCCAGTAGTGTTCGGACATTCCATGTTCCCAAGTTGAGAGGTGCCTTGTGGATGAGGTAATTTTTCTTTTTCATCGGTTTGAGTAGGGTGGTCGGCCTTGTGGGATTCTGTTGACTTTCCCCACAATGCTTCATTAGTCTCCTTTGCGGAGCTCTACTCTCGCCTCTGACTGTGTTATTATGTGTGTTTGCTTTGCTTTCAGTTTCAGTAACAATCTTCTTTTTACATGGCTGGGTTGTTGGCCCTGCGCAAAACCATCTGGGAGGGTTCCCTTTCAGCTCTCTGGATAACTGCCTTACTTTTCGGGTAAGGTTCCCTAGCCTTTGTGGATCCCTCCATCATAATAGCAACTTCAAAATAGCGATTGTATCAAAAGAGCGACTGTCATAACAGCGACTTTACCGCATAGCTATTCTTGTCCAACCGTTCACATAACACAGTGGTTCCAAACTTTTTGGACACCTGTACCTTTATAAAGGACTATCTGATCACATTGCCTTTTTATTGTCTGATTAAGGGTCGTCCATAAAGTACGTCACGCTTCAAATGGGGGAGGGGGGTAAGAAAGTGTGACAGTTTGTGACAGGGGGGAGGCCATATGTGATGTCACACATTTATTTTTATTTTATTAATTTATTTTCTAATTTATTTTTAAATATTTTTAGTAAAATTTAAATAGCTTTAAAAATAGTTTTCACAAATTTTGTGAAACATTTGAATTAGTTTTATGTCAAAATAGCATGAAATGCGCTTCTCCTGAATGTGTTATTCATAAATCTGAATTGGATGCAGCAAGACTGATATAGAAGGATCAGGAATGGTTTGAAAATCAGGTTCGCATCAGCCAATATTTCACTCAAATTATGAAATATCAGGACATAAAATGTTGCGACAAAGTAGGCTACGAAGCTCATATTTCAACGTTTTACCTTCGAGACTCTTTCCTCCTCTAATCACATTAACCTAACAACTGATGGACTTACAGCTTCAGAAAGAACAGATGCAGATTCTCATAAGTTTCCTTCCTTGTTTGTGGCATAAACTCTCAAATTTGATGACATTATGCCAAGATCAACAGGAGATTTCAAAGTACAACTATATGATCTTTATTGTCCATCTTTGCAGACCAGCTTACTTGATCGAATTTGCAAAGTATGTCACTTATATTTTGCCTCACAAACAATGTTGAAGAAACATGCAGGATAACACAGAGATCGGGCTCGGGAGAATGTGCCCACACAAACTGTTCAAGAATCAACTCAGATAAAACGCATCCGTACTTTGAGAATCGCTTCTAGAAGACAAAGAGAACCTATGGCAGTTTTTGCCAGAACAAAAAATGCACATTCAGATGCAGTTGAGTGGCTAGATGAGGACGAGTTGATCGGTCTGCAATTATCCTCCTACCAGGAAACGATGATGGTGAACGATTGCTGCCAGTCATAACTATGGATGAACACTTCACTTCACCGTTGTAAGATGGTGTCCATCGAATATTTTTGAATTAAACATAAGTCACAGGACCATAATACACAGATTCAATATATCAATATAGCACATGAGTTGGTCACAGAATTTGTCAATCTAGTCTTTTTTTTAAACTCAAATTTTTTTGTTTGCTTTTTATTATTTAACTAGCAAAATACCCCCGCTTTGCTGCGGAAATTAGTATTTCAGTTACGTTGAGAATCCGTGAAACACAAATTCAAAACACCAATTGATTTTAATCTGGATCATGATGGATATAATACATATATTAACTTCACCGTCTTGTCTGTCTGTCTGTCCTAGTCCCGCAGAAAAAAAAGTGAAAAGTAAAAAATGTTACACTTCCCGCGATCCTATCGAGCTGATAATTTATTTTTTTTGTCTGCTACCATTGCGGGAGGGTACGCAACAACTTCACAAAGTTTCATGCTCCTACCTACACGGGAAGTTATATATGTAATGATGAGTCTGTTTTATATAGCTCATATCAGAAAAAACTACATTTTGGCCCCCGGCCCCATAGTAAATGATAATTTTACATTTGTTTTGACTGTTACCATTGCGGAAGTGTACTTAACAACTCTCCAAAGTTTCATGCTGCTACCAACACGAGACATTGGAGAATTAGTGATGAGTCAGTTTTTTATATAAGAAAAAAACTACATTTGGGCCCCCAGCCCCCATTAAGTGATAATTTATATAATTTTGTAACCTGTTACCATCGCAGAATGTTACTTAACAACTACTCAAACTTTCATTCTTCTTCATACACAGGAAATATGAGAATTAGTGATTTTCAGTTTTTATATAGCTCATATAAGGAAAAAACTACATTTGGGCCCCTGGGCCCCAGTAAGTGAAAATTTAAATATTTTTTCACCTGTTACCATCGCGGAAGTGTACTCAACAACTTCCCACAGTTTCATGCTTCTACCTACTCGGGAAATAGGATAATTAGTGATTTTCAAATGTTTATATAGCCCATAAAAGGAAAAAGACGATTTTGGGCCCCCGGCCCCCATGAAGGTGAATTTTAAAATTCTTTATCGCCATTTGTCGTCCAAAGAGGTTACTTGACAATTTCCCAAGGTTTCATGGTTCTACCTATGCGGTAAATCCGAGAATTAGTGATGAGTCTATTTTAATATAAGAAGAAATTACATTTGGGCCCCCGGCCCCCATTAAGTGATAATTTAAATATTGTTTTTACCTTTTACCATCGTGGGAGGAGTGTACTTAACAACTACCCCAAGTTTCATGCTTCTACCTACACGGGAAATAGGAGAATTTGTGATTTTTAGTTTTTGTATAGCTCATATAAGGAAAAAACTTCATTTGGGCCCCCGGCCCCAGGAAGTGATAATTTATTTTTTTTTCTCCCGTCGCTATCGCTGATTTTTACTCAACAACTTCCCAAAGTTTCATGCTTTTGCCTACTCGAGAAAGGAGAAAATTAGTGATTTCATATTTTATATAGTCCATATTAGGAAAAAAGCGTTTTTGGCCCCGGGCCCCCAACAGTGTCAATTTTAAAATTCTTATTCGCCAATTATCGTTGAGAGAGTGTACTCAGCAAGTTCCCAAAGTTTCATGCTAATACCTACACGGGAAGTTGGAGAATTAGTGATGAGTCAGTTTTTTATATAAGAAAAAAACTACATTTGGGCCCCCGGACCCCATTAAGTGTTATTTTAAATATTTTTTTTTCGCTTGTTACCATCGCGGAAGTGTGCTTATCAACTACCTAGGGTGTCATGCTTCTACCTACACGGGAAATTAAAGAATTAGTGATTTTTAGTTTTTATATAGCTCATATAAGGAAAAAACTTCATTTTGGCCCCCGGCCCCCAGGAAGTTATAATTTAAATATTTTTTCTTCCGTTACCATCGCGGGATTGTACTCAACAACTTCCCAAAGTTTCATGCTTCTGCCTACTCGGGAAACAGGAGAATAGGTGATTTTCAAATTTTATATAGGCCATGTTAGGAAAAAAAACGTTTTTGGGCCCCCGGCCCCCATGAGTGTTAATTTTAAAAATTCTTTTACGCCGATTTTCGTCGCGAGAGGCTACTCAGCAACTTCCCAAAGTTTCATGCTTCTACCTACACGGGAAGTTGGAGAATTAGTGATGAGTCAGTTTTTTTATATAAGAAAAAAACTACATTTGGGCCCCCGGCCCCCATTAGGTGATATTTTAAATATTTTTTTCATTTGCTACCATCGTGGAAGTGTACTTATCAACTACCCAGTGTTTCATGCTTCCACCTACACGGGAAATAGGAGAATTGGTGATTTTTAGTTTTTATATAGCTCATATATGGAAAAAACGTCATTTGGGCCCCTGGCCCCCAGGAAGTGATAATTTAAATATTTTTTCTCCCGTTACCATCGCGGGAGTGTACTCAACAACTTCCCAAAGTTTCATACTTCTGTCTACTCGGGAAATAGGAGAATTGGTGATATTCAAATTTTATATATGCCATATAAGGGGAAAAAAAGTTTTTGGGCCCCCGGCCCCCATGAGTGTTATTTTTAAAATTCTTTTACTCCAATTTTCGTCGCGAGAGGCAACTCAACAACTTCCCAAAGTTTCATGCTTCTACCTACACGGGAAGTTGGAGAATTAGTGATGAATCAGTCAGTCAGTTAGTGAGGGCTTTGCCTTTTATTAGTATAGATCGCTGGGTGAGGTCAAGTTTCAATAATCTACTTCTTATCTTGTGTCAATAGATTGCATAATCGGAAGATTATCTAAAACTTGACCTCACCCATTGTAAATGAAAAGGTAGCAGATAAATGATGTGTATTATATAATTGTCGAGTCAAATTTTTGCAATTTTTGTTTTCAAATTCGATCTAGATTGAGTTACTGTTTCTTTGATAACTGTGACAACTGTTGACAATTAACTATTCTACTATTAAAGTCATTTTAATAATCTGATAGTTCTTTTAAGTAGGGGTGTACTGGATTTTGGCTCCAGCTCCGGCAAATCCGGAATCCGGCTATTTTTACAAATTTAGCTTCGGCTCCGGCAGGATTTCACTTCATAAATCCGGCTGGCCGGTAGAGCCATAATTTATTTATATTCCATAATGCCCTAGGCATGAAAAAGGCCACTGGGCCCACAACATCAAAGTCAGCTCCAATCAAGACAAAATCAAGTGAGATGATCACAGAACGAGACAAGCAGATGCGGCGCTGGACTGAGCACTATCTAGAACTCTATGCGACACAGAATGTAGTATCTGACTCTGCCATAGAAATAATCCCAGATCTACCAGTTCTAGATCAGCTTGATGCTCCACCGTCACTAGAGGAGCTTAGTCGGGCTATCGATCATCTGAGAAATGGTAAGGCCCCAGGCAAAGATGGCATTCCTGCAGAAGTCCTTAAGCCCGGCTAGCCAGCACTACTGAAGCCTCTGCACGAACTCGTATGCGATTGCTGGGAACGCGGTCACATCCCACAGGATATGCGTGACGCAAAAATATTCACGCTTTATAAAAACAAAGGGGATCGCAGCGATTGCAATAACTATCGTGGCATCTCCTTACTGAGTATTGTGGGAAAGGCTTTTCCCAGAGTGATCCTTGCACAACTGCAAATTCTGGCACATAATGTCTACCCAGAATCACAATGCGGTTTTCGGGCTGGCCGGTCAACCATGGACATGATCTTCTCACTCCGTCAACTACAAGAGAAATATCGGGAGCAACAGAAAGCCCTCTTCGTTGCCTTCATAGATCTAACAAAGGCATTTTACCTGGTCAGCCGCAAGGGTCTGCTACGTATATTGGAAAAAAAATAGGATGTCCGCCGCGGCTTCTCTCCATCATCATGAGTCCTTCCACACCAATATGCACAGCACAGTGCTCTTCGATGGTGCCACCTCAGAACCCTTCCCAGTTTGTAGCGGAGTCAAACAATGATGTGTACTGGCTCCAACACTCTTCGGTATCTTTTTCTCGATGCTACTGCGTCATGCTTTCGAGGACTGCTTCGAGGGTGTAAACATCCATACCAGGACGGATGGAAATCTATACAACATCAGCCGTCTCCGTACGAAGAGAAAAGTGGAAAATGTTTTAATTAGAGAGTTGCTCTTCGCGGATGACGCAGCCCTTACCTCACATTCAGATATAGGTCTCCAACTTTTGGTCAATAAGTTCTCAGAGGCATGCAGGGATTTTGATCTAACGATAAGCCTAAAAAAGACCAACATTATGAGACCAGGACCATACTGCTTCCCAGCAATCTCCATTGAGGGAAACACCTTGGATGTCGTCGAGGATTTTACCTACCTTGGCAGTAACATCACAAGCACACTCTCCCTGGAAAAGGAAATTGAAACCAGAATCGGCAAGGCTGCATCATTAATGGCTAGGCTGAATCAAAGAGTGTGGAACAATGTACAGCTCACTGATAGGACGAAAATCACTGTGTACCAGGCCTGTGTGCTCAGCACACTCCTCTATGGCAGCGAGTGCTGGACGACCTATGCCAAACAAACAAAGCAACTCAACAGCTTCCACTTACGATGCTTGCGCAGGATTCTGCACATCAAGTGGCAGGACAAGATAACGAATGTCGAGGTACTCAGAAGGAGTCATATGCTGAGCATGCACTCAATCCTGAGTGAGAGGCGCCTGCGGTGGTTGGGACATGTCCACAGGATGAGCTCGGAGCGCATTCCAAGAGCCTTGCTTTACGGTGAGCTGGCAACTGGTATGCGGAAGAGAGGACGCCCCTGCTTGCGCTTCAAGGATGTCTGCAAGAAAGACATGACTCTGGCGCAGATTGACCATAAAAGTGGGAGACCATTGCTGAGGAGCGCACCTCCTGGCGGGCAAAAGTGCGCAAGGGCATTCAAGTCGCGGACGCTTCCCTTACAGCCAGGAGCGAGGAGAAAAGGGCCAGGAGAAAGGGGAAGGGGGGTAGAGGAGCCGGAGGAAACGCCATCATCCCATGAGGATGGACGGATGCCATAGAGACCATTACTTTGCTCCCATCTTGAAGTGTGTAACTTCTGCTATTCACTACTGTTACTCCTAGACAACATGCCACCGAAACGGTGGCGGAACGTCCTTGGACGGGCTTTGTTGCTCGTTAAAACATATTCTTCTAATCGTTTTATAATATCTACTTATAGTTGAATCAACAAATATATACACTGATAATACTGATTTAATTTGAATTATAAACCCAACAAATTCAAATTATAACCTGATCTAAATATCACGTATAATTGATAGTATTCAAATAATTCAATAAAACATGATAGTTTTTTTACACTGCGCAGTGGCAGGAAAACATGTACCTAAAAAAACAAACAAATATTTGATTTTAAAAAAATGATAATTTCTAACTTTATTATTTAATAATCAGTGTTTTGAATGTATTCAAACTTCTTCCAACATGAAGGCCACATTTTCAATACATAGCACATTTAAACCTTTTTGTATTTAGTTAGATCGGCACGGGTTCAAAATAGCGACTGTCAAAACAGCGACAGTCATAATAGCGACTTCAAAACAGCGACTGTATCAAAAGAGCGACTGTCATAACAGCGACGTCACCGGATAGCTATTCTTGTCCAACCGTTCACCTAACACAGTGGTTCCAAATTTTTTGTCACATGTACCTTTTTAAAGGACTATCTGACCACATTGCCTTTTTATTGTCCGATTACATCGGATTGGGGTGGGGGTGGAGTTGGATAGGTTTGGAAGGACTTTCTACATCAGAGGAGTGGTGCATTTATCACAATCATGAATTCTCTCTTAATGTTGAATGGTTTTCAGTTTATATACTTTTTAGTGGTAAATTAAACGTTGAAAAAAACTATTTCATGCCGTTTTTAATTTTTAATATATAATAATATTAAACTATATTATTATTTTTTTTAAATTAGAAGAAAAAACAACAACAATTTTACGAGGTAAAAACGAAAATGGTCGAAACATCCCGGGTTAAAAAAAACACCCGTAGTCGAAATGTTGCGTTCTGGGTTCTGGATAAAAGAAGACTAAGTCTCGACTCTTGTTCACGTATACGTCAAGCCTTTATTATTCATCAATATATGTACAGCATCTGATTAAGGTACACGACGTACTCCATACAGCAACGTCCACTCACTTTAAGTGCATACATGAACCCTCTGTCTTTGAACGCTGAACACTCGAGCCACCTCGATGTGTCATCCGCTATAACAGAGCCAACGCTCTATATTAACGTCTAGCCCTAACAAGGACTATGGACCTATGCACTCCTCAGTTTCCACACGTCTCTCTCCTCTCAGTCTCACACACACCATATATACACAATATATTCGACGCACGCCTTGACCCGACTCCCACACTGGCTCACAACAATCTCACAACAATAATTCGCAGTGATTCTCATACCCTGACATATCCCCCCTCTTCCGTTAGATTCTACTTACGAGTAGAATCTCACAATACAACAAAGACAGGGCATGGAATCACTGCACATTATAAATACATTAATATAATACATCATGAATTAATATCTTTAAAATTAATTTAGTATATACAACACAGAGCAAAAAAATCAATTTGGTCGTACTTGTATACGACTCCAATAACCCGCAAAGTCATTCGAGAGGGACAGCCGTCCTACTACCACACCTGGATTACATATTCTATATATACATCAATGCAATAAAAAATAATATATACATGTGAAGTCTTAATGCATCTCATTATCAATAATAATTAATCTATCTATAAATACACAATTTACAATCTTGGAAAAAAACGACACAAGAAAATTTCTAGCACTTAAGAACGTGTCCACATCATGTGGCATATTACGGAACAATCACTGCTCACTTAATTACTTTTTAATAACACCTGTGTTATTAAGCTCTCTTATCCCTCCATAGGCACAATTCTAAATCTATGTATATAAATACAGCCCATCGCTCCTGCCACACAGGAACTTGGTTAATTGATTGACAAAAACTGCCCATCACTCCTGCCGCACAGGACGTAGTTAATTATATAACAAAGGGAGCCTATCTCTCATGCCATCCAGGTCTGACTTCCTACTTCTTGACTACTCGTACATTATCTTAATTCTCAAAGAACCAACCATCGATCTACTACTGGTCATAACACCTCACATAATTATTACCCATCAATTGACCATTTTTACGCTAGATTGTTTTCTAATTACCATTTGACTCTACTGGTTCCTCATATAAATTCCTTAAGATATTTATTCCAGGACTACCTCCAGCATGAGATAATGTTATAGGGATAACTACTTAACTAAACTATAGACATTTCAACCTGATTATATTTAACCCACTACAATCAATTATATTACATTCATGTGCATATAGTAGTCGTAATTAACATAATTCATCATAATACTCATAATCATGAACAAAATCATTATCATCTTATCTCATAATTACATAAATATATATATATATATATATATATATATATATATATATATATATATATATATATATATATATATATATAAATAATTACATATCCTTATAATGAAATTTTGCCCGAGGTCACCCGGAGCCAAAAATTATAATAAAAAACATCAGCACGAAAATACAACCATCTCATATTTATTTACAACCATCCGTAAGTACTAACTAACATAAGTACATAATCGCTATGAAACCTTACAATCATGTTCATATAATAATAATACTGGCCCGAGGTGACTCAGACCTCAATTTCTACCCAAATTAGTCCCCATGAACAAGCAACTCTACTTGTTTTTCGACCTTCGTGACTCGGCCGAATCATAAACCTGTCCTGCGAGTCCTTGTCGGTCATGGTTTGATTTCTGCTCAGTAATTATGATTGACATTACCATATCTGTCATGATCCTACCAGTCTCAGTGGGACCGAGATGTTATATCGTAGTTTGTCTGTGTCAACAACCATCTACCCGGCCGCCCTTGTCACAACTTTTAAATTTTTCTTGACCTCTCAATTTCCACTTTGTCTCCCCTCTATCCCCTGGTCGCCGTAACTCGACCGAATTTTGATGTAAATACCTAACCAATCAGCTGCCATATCTGCTTATTGCCGAGATAAAAAATCTGCAATAATGTTATCTTCACCTTTAATGTATTCAACGTTGAAATCGTATTCCTGTAACATCAAAGACCACCTGGAAACTCTTGAATTTTCAAATTTAGTCGTATTCAAATATTTTAACGCTTGGTGGTCACACTGGAGCGTAAATCTTGCACCTATTAAATAGTAGGATAATTTCTGAATTCCCCATATTATTGCCAAGCATTCCCTCTCTATTGTTGAGTATCTAGTTTCCCTGTCAAAAAGTTTACGACTAATATATTTAACCGGGTGGAGCATATTGTCTCTCTTCTGCATCAAACATGCCCCCAATCCCTTCGTTGACGCATCTGTACGAACTATAAAGGGTTCCTTAATGTCGGGCAGAACCAAAATGGGGTTATTTGTTAAATAGTTTTGGATTGTATCCAATGCTTGTTGGCATTCCTTAGTCCAACATATATTATTAGGTTTACCTTTCCTTGTAAGGTCCGTCAATGGGGCTGTTATCGTTGAAAAATTAGGTATAAATTTATTGTAATACGCTATTAGGCCAACTAGTCCCCTTACTTGTCTCTTATTTTTGGGTCGTTCTATTTAATAATAATAATAAATTGATTATTTATATAGCGCTATATCCCAGTAAGGAACTGGGCTCACAGCGCTTTACATGAAAGAAATAACATACTTATAAGTATTAAATTAACATTCATATCACAACAAACACACAAAATTACAATACATTATACATAAGCTACGTTAATCATTTACAAGTAATGTTGTTTCATCAATTTTAGAAATAAATTTTGAAAAGATGTGTCTTAAGTGCAGTCTTGAAGGACTTGGTTGTTTGAATACTACGTATGTGTAATGGTAGAGAATTCCATTGTTTGGCTGCACAAAAAGAGAACGACCTTTCACCAAACGTTTTGGTGCGTGTCGTAGGAACAGAGAGAACGCGTGTGTCTGCAGAAGATCTTAGCTTGCGAGTGGGTGAGTAGACCGACAAAAGTTCAGTAAGATACGATGGGCATGAGTCCGAAAAGAAATTGTGACAGAGAACGGCCAGTTTGTAATCAATACGGGCTTGTATAGGCAGCCAATGAAGTGAGCGAAGAAGTGGAGTAACATGGTCATGTTGTTTTGCCTTGAGCACCAGTCTGGCAGCTGAATTTTGAACTTTCTGTAGTTTTTCAATGCATTGTTTTGGCACACCTGACAGAAGAGAATTGCAGTAATCCATACGAGCCAGTACAAGAGCACAGACTAGTGTTTTTGTGGCACTAACTGTTAAGTAATGACGGATTGAGCTCATCTGACGAATGGCAGTGTAGGCAGAGCGACAGATGTGATTGATGAAGTTGTTAATAGACATGTTGTCAGAAATAATGTAGCCAAGATTCCTAGTCGATGTTGTGAACAGAATATCCGAACTGGCTACGTGAATTGACTTCGGAAGAGACAAAGTACTGCGTGATTTATTGTTGCAAAATAGAAGTGCTTCAGTCTTGTCATCATTCAGCTTGAGTTTGCTTAACGTCATCCAAGACTTCACTTCACCAATGCACTCCTGCAACAATTGGACACCGGAGTCCATATTAGAGGGATCAGTGTGAGTATATAGTTGAGTATCATCTGCAAATGATTGGCTTTTAACTGAATGCTTTTCAAGCAGTAGAAGTAGCGGTCTTGTATACAGTACAAAAAGTACCGGACCCAAAACAGAGCCCTGAGGCACACCATAAAGCAAGTCAGCTTTGTGAGCAGGGGTGGACTGTGGAGTCCAAGCGGCCCGGGAAAAAAAAACAAAAAGCGGCCCTATCTTCATAACTTTTATTTTCCTTGTGCATTTTCTCCATTCAAACGTGAGGGCCGAGGCCGCCAAAGTCATGGGTAACTTTACAAATTACTATATACAATAACAAAACTCAAAAAAACAATAAATCGCATTTTTAATTTATATTTATAAATAAAATATCAAGAATGCGTCAATTCAAGCTATAAATCAATTTATTCGGACTCTTTATGATGGTGTTTATAGTATAAGCAACTTCTTTAAGCTGAGTGACATTTCGGTCTACATGATCTATAATTGTGTCATTATTCAGTTCACTTAAAACATCGGGCCGATCTTGAATAATTGTTTATCCCATATAGGTATTTAATAAGTTTTAGCTCCGAAAAGCTTCTTTTTCGGAAGCCAAAGTGACAGGAATAGTTGTTTTTTTTAAAAAAAGAAAGTGCAAAATATAAACAGGATCGTTGTAGGTAACTGCAGGAATTATGGAACTCAATGATTGGAACTCTTCAGCAAGCATGAAACCATCAAGGTCCTTACTTTCGCAGGCAGTGAGCTTCTCTCACGTTTCATACAGCAATTCAGTAGATCATTGTTTTGTAATTTATGAAAATTAAAAAGAAATCCAAAACGAGTCATGATGCCTTAGCATTTGTTCAAATTACATGTCCATTGACATGACTGCATATCAACAAACTAGTAAAAAAATCTGTGCTAATTTTTTCTTGTGCAGCTACAAATCCTTCATCTTCTCCTTCATATATAAATTGTTTTATTTCTTTTTCAACTGGGTTTAAATGGGTTCAACTTCTATGTCTATGGCAATTTCTTTTGCAAATGCTATTGCTGTTTCAAAACCACGATTGCAGTAAGATTTCGACCATTTGCAAGTATGTTACATGATCTCAACTTCAGTTAATAGACCGACAGAAATATTTTCTAATTCTTTGCTGGTGCAATTAAATTGCGACAATATGTCGTACCAAAAAGCATTTGAAACAATGAAATTAAAGTTCTTAAGTAGTTTTTAGATCACTAATTTGCTATGGTACTTTGAAAAGTTCATCATCCATTTCTCCTGCTTGATATCGCGCAACCTTTGCGCTTTCCACATGGCTTTCCAATTTTCTTTCAGTGGTTTCACAGAAATATTTCAAACAAACTTGGAAAATAAAACACATCGCTTTGTTGAAGCAGAAAATAAAATATAGATTCGTTAAATTATACCAAAAAACGTCATTACATCAGGACAAGTTTTTACCATATAACATAGCAGCAAGTTGTACCTGTGAAGGGTACAATTACAATACTTGTAAAAGACGACCTTGTACGCCTCACTTATGCCTATCATATTCGCACCGTTGTAGAATCCTTGACCGCGGATATCAGAAACATCTAAGCCCAATTTTCTCAATTCCAATAGTAAGACATCAATCATTTGTTGCCCAGTATTTTCTTCCACTTCTAGAAAACGTATGAAGTGCTCATGAGTTACTTCAGAATATCCACCTCCTTGGCTTACATAGCGCATTGTCAGTGACATCTGTTCTTGGTGACATTGGCACGGTGTGCAATCAAGTATTACTGAAAAGTATTTAGCTGATTTTACTCTTCCTACAATAATTTTCCTTACCTTATTTCCCATCAACGAAATGATTTCGTTCTGAATGCGCTTTCCTAAAGTAGTGATCATGAATTACATCAATTTTTATTAATCATATATTTTCCTGCAAAACCCAAAAAAAATTTGCCAGCGATTCGACGAGAGCCAGAAAATTTCCATTTTGTGCCCGATGTATTTATCAACTGAACTACGAAATAGCTGAGCGAGAAATTGGGACAATGGCCATAAGACGTTGAAATATACTATGTCAACGAGCCTTTTTACTGTTTATTATTTTTTGGCGTGGCTTGTCAATTGTCATTGTTTTGTTAACATGTTTTTCATCTCAAACCATTCCAAAGTAGATGTAATTTTATGTCCCTTTGATTAATCATGATCAGACAGTCTAACACATTTTAAAAAATTTCACTTACCATAGCAAGTTTAAGCCTAAAAGTGGCGTTCTCGTTTTTAAAATGTTCTGAATCCATAAATGCTTACTAAAATACGCTAGGAAAATTACTTTTTGGATTAGGATTTATGATTATAATATGTTATTATATTAGTACGGAATTTTCTACTTATTTTATCCTGAAAAAATAAATATAAAGTTTTCTAGTTACGTTGTTATAAAAAAAAATTTGCGTAATAGTAGTAAAATTGTAAAAAAAGTAGTAAAAATGTTTAGTCAAAGCGCGGGCCCTGAAAAGTGCGGGACCGGCCCTGATTTCAGTTTAGAGAAAGATCTCTCACAAGCTAATGGGTAGACGACATAGTCAATAAGACTTTATATGCACTAAAGAGATGTTTGTATGTTTGCCCATAGAAACTGTATTTATGTAGTACAGAAAAGCAGCAAACAGGACATTTTTTTTTCAAGATTAATTATTATTATATCACTGGTCCTGGCGGCACACCGGGAATTTTCCCGGTGTCCCGGCGGCCCAGTCCACCCCTGTTTGTGAGAGATACAACCATCTACTGATACTACCTGTGATCTGTTAGATAAGTATGATTGAAACCAAGCCAGAACTGAGCCAGAAATTCCAAAATAATTTTGCAGGGTTTTCAGCAGTATTTGATGGTCGACAGTGTCAAAGGCTGCACTAAGATCTAAGAGGACCAATATAGAAATTTTCCCACTGTCCAGTGCGAGCAGGAGGTCATTTGTTACCTTCAACAGAGTGGTCTCTGTGCTGTGAGAAGGTCTGTAGGCCGACTGATTAGGACTTAGAAGAGTGTGGTCATTTAGATAAGAAAAAAGTTGTTTTAAGACTAGTTTTTCAATGACTTTCGACAAAAATGAAATATTAGACACAGGTCGATAGTTGTTTAAATTGTTATGGTCTAACCCTTTTTTTTTCAGCAAGGGTTTTATAATATTTCCAACACTTTGTTTATATTGTTCATGTCTGGTTTTAAGATGCCTGCTCCAATTCTATGTCCCAGAAATTCGATTGATTCTTTACCTATTTCTAACTTAGATGGTTTAATGGTGAACCCTGCCTTTTTCAGAATCTCTAAAACCTCTCGAGTAACTCGTATATGTGACTCCCAGTCTTCTGTGTATACACAGATATCGTCAAAATAAGTAACTACCTCTTTTACTCCTTTGAATAATTTCTTAACAATTTTATTGAACGTTGCCGGTGCGGTTGCCAATCCGAATGGCATAAAGTTATATTGATATGCCCCGTCTGGGCCTTGAAAAGCTGTGTATTCTTTGCTTTTCTCCTCAAGAGGTATTTGCCAATATCCCTTTGTTAAGTCTAGTTTCGTAAAGTATTTGGCTTTATTCATGTGTTCTAGAAGTTTATCCTGGTTAGGTATAACTTCTGCTACTTTTTTTTGTAATTGCGTTCAATTTTCTATAATCCACGCAAGTCCGAATCGATCCATCTTTTTTCTTAATTAAAACTAAGGGAGAGCAATATGGTGACTGTGATTCCTCGATTATACCTAGTTCTAACATCATACTAATCTCCTCTTTTAGACTTTGAATCATATGTATAGGTATTGCATAAGGTTTTACGTTAATGGGCTTAGAGTCTAATAATTCTATTTTGTGCGTACCCGCCGATGTTTTCCCTGGGATATCTGAAATGATTTCCTTGTACTCTTGCACCATATCGTCAACTTGTCTTTTCTGTGTCTCCGTTAGTTCCTTATTAATGTCAATGCCTGAATTATCCTTGACGTTGATTAACGGAATTTGCTTAATGTCTTCACTATTTACATCTTCCTCTTCTTCTTCGGCTATCACTGTGGCACTGGCACCATTAATTGTCTTTTTATTTTTCTCTGCTGCCGATAAGTTCGCATCTGTGTTATCCATGTTATTTTCGACAAATTTTGTTAATCTGTTGAGGTGATAAACTATACGCTTATGTCCCTTCGCAATCTCTACATTAAATTTCGATAATTTTCTCGTGACGGTGAATGGACCTTCTGAATACAGAGCGAGTTTATTTCCTTTTTTAGGTTTCAACACGAGCACTTTGTCACCCATTTGTATATCTTTCTCTCTAGCCCTTTGATCCTAATATTGTTTATATTTATTTGCCTTTCCTTTCGTGATTGCCTCTGTTTTATATAACCCTGATTTTGTTCTGTTTTTGAGGTCTATTATATATTCATATGTTGTTTTATCTTCCTCTGTCGTATTTTCATTTGTCAGTATTTTCCTTAAAATTGACATTGGTCCTCTCACTTTTCGCCCGAAGAGGAGTTCATAAGGAGACATTGCCGTTGTCTCGTTCGGAACTTCCCGATATGCAAACAAAATTGCCGGCAAAAATCTATCCCAATTGTTGGGTTCCTCATCTGCCACTTTTCTTAACATGCTTTTTAGGGTGCCATTTAATCTTTCCACCATCCCGTTAGACTGTGGGTGGTAAATAGAAGAGTGACTGGATTTTATGTTAAACAATTCACACACCTGTTTGTACATATCGGGGGAGAACTGGGGCCCGTTATCTGACAAGATCTCTTCAGGGAATCCCATTCTAGAGAATATTGTTAATAGGGCCTCATAAACGTCTTGTGTTGTTATATTTTTTAGCGCAATAGCTTCAGGCCAACGAGTAGCCATATCTACCAACGTAAGGATATATCTATTCCTATTATCACTTAATTGTAATGGCCCTACGATATCAATAGCAACCTTCTGAAATGGTGTTCCGATCACTTCCATTTGACCTAACTCTATGGGTTTTATGCTCCCCGGTGGACGTGCTTTTTGGCAAATAGGGCAAGACTTAATGAATTCCTTGATATCTATGCTCATACGTGGCCAGAAATACTGAGAAAAAATTCTGTATTTGGTTCTTCTGACTGACATGTGTCCGGCTAATGCTGTTGTATGAGCCGTTTCTAAGACTAATCGTCGGTATGGTTTCGGAATCACCAATTTTTTTTCAACACTGTTATCTATTTTAGAAATAAATATCCTGTATAGTATATTATTGTTTATGTCAAACGTTAGTATTCCTTGTTTGGTGTTTTCCACCCTCTGACTTTTAGCTTTTTGCCATAGTTTATTTAATCCACCATCCTTTGCCTGCTCCTCAGCTAAATTGATGTGTTCAAATATTTTTGGAATTGTACTAATCACAGTTTTCATTTGTGGTCCTCCCACCTTTATCTCGTTTATTCTGGGCCCTGGTAACTACGTTACCGTGATGGAATGGTGTGTCCTCGTCTGATATAACATTTCCTAAAATCACATCTGTTACCGGATCTTCAAAAAGGGCGGACAAAAATCTACCGCAGAGATAAGGGGTTTTAATGTCTACTATAGCAGTTTCAAAACGTTTTTATTGTCCCATCGATAAGTTTAACTGTAAAGGTCTGATCAGTCATGTATTTTTTTGGTATTAAACTCTTTCTGCACCCTACGATTGTACAGCCGGTGTCTCTAAGAAGAGAAGCTTCCTTCCCTAACAACAAGCATTTTTCGACATTTAACCTACCCGTGGACTTTCTAAAAATATCGCTCATACTTCCCCCCCCCATTGTGTATTGCGAAACTGCCACCCTTTTCTAGGTTTATACCCCTGCCACTGTATAGTACGGCCCTGTTTGCAATCTTTGCTTAGTCACCTATCCTGGCTGTACCATGGATACTTATTTCCATAGCTAGATTTCTGGTCTGAGCTTTTATACTGATTTCCCTTCGCATTTGCAGGCATCCTATTATTGGCCCATTTCTGTCGACAGTTGGCCATTATGTGACCCCTCTGACCACAGTTAAAGCATGTACCCATTACTCGGCCCTCCGTCGAGCGACTTCTAGACTTGCCTCCATATTCACCCCTATGTTCCGCCACACCCCCTACCAGTGGCTGTGTATTGACTTTTCGACTTAATTGTCCTTGTGCTGCCGACTTTATATGGTCAATTTGTGTCAGTACGTCCTCACATTTGGGGGCATTATTCATTAGGATGCATTTAATAGCCTCTTCATTCATGTTCAATAATAACTTGTTTCTACATAATAAATCCCTCAACCCCTCAAATGTTCTCTCTGTTTTTGTACTGGCCACCCAATTGTCTAAACTTCTAACCAATTTTGAGTGAAATAATCTAAAATTATTACTCTCCGGTGCTAGACTATTCCACGCTTCCCTGTACTTCTCCCCATTAAATCCTGCATGTTGCAAAAGGAGTCGCTTGACAGTGTCATAATCATGCAGTTTTGTCCTAACGTCTTCCGTCATTAAGAATGATTGTAACTCAACCGTTAGCCTTACTTGTAGCTCTATCAGCCATTGACTTTTTGGCACTTTCGCCTGAGCCACTACATGTTCGAATGTCGCCACATATTCGTCGAGTTCTTGGGACCCGTCGAATTTTTGCAAATTTTTTAATATTTGTCGAAGGTCTTTGTTTTCTCTCGAGTGGCCTGTCATGTCCAGTTCAGTTACGTCTTTCCTTTTAATTTCTGCCAATTTCAATTCGTGCTCCCTTTCTTTCTGTCTCTGTTTCTCGTCATACTCTCTCTGTTCCTTTACCTTTTGTTCGTCTTTCTGTCTCTGTCTGTCGTCATAATCTCTCTGTTCCCTTAACCTTTCCTGTGTTTGAAAATCTTTCCATTGCTCTCTCACATATTCGTCTAGTTTCTCCCCTCTGAGTGCAAGTTTTTCCCCTTGTTTTTTAAACGACTCTAATTTCTCGTCCATGTTTATACCCTTACTATGGCTTCTAGTTTCCATTCTACTTCTACAATAACTTACAATGGTTATAGTGTCATTATAAAAGGGAAAAAAAATAATGTATCAAATTTTAACTGATTACTTGCCTGGATTTACAGAATTACCTACACAACACAATTACATGTCCATAGAATGCTAACGTAACACAGTTCTCCTGGTAGCACAATGATATTGTCCAGCAATAGTTCTCACGGATAGTCCGAGCGGATCCTTTGTTGACGGTCGTTCACCGACACACTCCGGTCTCTGGACACAAACGATGAGGCAGATGCCTTGCTGTCGGGTAATCGTTCACTGACACACTCCGGTCTCTGGACACGACGATGAGGCAGATGCCTTGTTGTCGGATAGTCGTTCATCTACACCCTCAGGACTCTGTACACGAACGCTAAGGCGGGACTCTGGACACGATCGGTAAGGCGGATGCCTTGTTGTCGGACAGCCGTTCCCCGACACACTCCTCGGGACTCTGGACACGATCGGTAAGGCGGATGCCTTGTTGTCTGGCAGTCGTTCACTGACACACTCAGGCGAACGATAAGGTGGATGACTTGTTGTCGGGCAATCATTCACCGACACACTCAGGACTCTGGACACCAACTATCCGACGGCCTGGACACTGGATGTCTCGCTGAAAAGACCGTCGACGCTGTCTCACTTCGATGCTGTGACTGGACGTACCATCCACAAGAGCCTCCAGAAAATCCTCGGACATGACCCCACTGTTGCGTTCTGGGTTCTGGATAAAAGAAGACTAAGTCTCGACTCTTGTTCACGTATACGTCAAGCCTTTATTATTCATCAATATATGTACAGCATCTGATTAAGGTACACGACGTACTCCATACAGCAACGTCCACTCACTTTAAGTGCATACATGAACCCTCTGTCTTTGAACGCTGAACACTCGAGCCACCTCGATGTGTCATCCGTTATAACAGAGCCAACGCTCTATATTAACGTCTAGCCCTAACAAGGGCTATGGACCTCTGCACTCCTCAGTTTCCACACGTCTCTCTCCTCTCAGTCTCACACACACCATATATACACAGCACGGCCGTCCAACCTTCACACTGAGTGAATACAACTAACATCCTTATGGACAAGTGAACTCCCCTTCGACGCACGCCTTGACCCGACTCCCACACTGGCTCACAACAATCTCACAACAATCATTCGCAGTGATTCTCATACCCTGACATCTAGCTTAAATAAAAATATATAAAAAACACTTTTTAAAAACTAGTCTTATATTAGAAATGCACTAAAAAGTAGAAAATAAATTTCAAATTTACAGTCAGAAGAGACCTTTAGTTCCAAATTTATGAAAATGTAAAAGTTTAAAATGAGACAGGAACGTTAAATCGTAGGTGAAATCGATTAGCTCGTTGTTCGCCATGACTATAAGACCATAAAGTGCGTCACGCTTCACGGAGGGAGGGGTGTAAGAAAGTGTGACAGTTGTAACAGGGGTGAGGGGGGTGGTGGTCAGGCGTGTTTTAGATAAATATTGAATTATTTGTTAATTTTAAACAAAAGTGTTTGACAGTGTGACGTTCTTGAGTATCTGAGATTTGTGACAGTTTGTGACAGGGGGAGAGGAGGGTAAGATGGTAAAAAAAAAGCGTGCCGTACTTAATGAACGGTTCCTTTGTTGTGGTTTTTTATAATATAATGGCCCGGAAATAGATCAAACTGAAAGTTACTCTCTAACCAGATTTCTAAATGTAACAACACTGATTTAACGTTATTTTACCAAGTAGACGCTAACAAGTCTATTGTAATTTATACACGAATCTCATGCATTACATTTTTTTAAAAATTAGTATCTTTAATTTCACTGGGAAGATGAGGAGTATTTTATATTTCACGCTTGTTTAAGTTTAAAACAACATCAAGATAAACGGAGTTGTAAAAATCTTGTATTTTAGAGACGCTCCTCCCACACACAATGTGCTGGTCTGTACCGCTGGTCTTTACCCTATGGGTTGATAATTTGAATATGACAGATGACTAACCACGGTACACCAGTATATTTAATAACATACTTATTGCAGGATATTTATAAGGGGTGGTGACTTCCCCTTTCCCAACCACAAGTCCACAATTAAATTTAAACATATCAAGGCCTAATTACCAAGCAGTTCATCATCCATTTTTTTTAATGACAAAAAACTCACATTGACACTTAAATTTAAATATTTAATTGAAAAATGCAGTTCCATATAATGAATGATAATATGCTCTGTTTGTTTGTTTGTTTGTTTGTTTGTTTTTTTTGTTTTTTTTTAATTTATATTTTTTTAAAGATCCTTAAATATAATATTTTTTCAATCATAAAAAGTAGGGCCCCGTCTTGCTCCAATCATAACAGTGAAATGGCTGAATTCAATGATGTCATTGGCATGGCTAGTACAAACAAGCTGGTACTTTTTGTCAATGGAATCAAGGTAATCGCAATTAAATTAGTCTCTGTTGTACTAGTGCTTTGCTATATATTTTTTTGTGTTTATTGATGACACAGTATAAATTATACCATAATAAAATATAGTTGAGTTCAAATTGGACTGGGGTGACCTGGAAGGTCACTGATTATAAAAAATTTTTTTAGCTAACTTAATTATTGTATATTTAACAATATCTGATTTTTTTCTATTTTTGTTAACCATCTCCAACCATGTTTAACTGGTCTACATTAATCACGTTGCTACTTTTTTAGGTTTGACCAAACTTATCTTTTAATATCTTAGAAATTCTGACTCCTCACAAACCATAAACATCCTCAAGCAATGTCTCTAAACCCCTTTTTAAATCCCTTATATTAACCTCGCGGCCGTCTCTGTCGTCATCTCATCATCTCTCTCATCATCTCATCATCTCATGGGCGGGCGGAAAAACAGAAGTCGAAAATGATCCACTTCCCGTGATTCGATCGAGCTGAAATTTGGCACACTGACCGGTCTGACCTAACAATGCATCGTATCAAAATTTCAGATCGATCGAACGTACCGTAATTAAATTAATGCATTTTTAGTTTATCCTTATATGAGGTATGTAATTTAAATTCACGGTTTGTTATTGTTTTTTTCCCACGTGAAATTTTGAGCTGACGCATTGAGGCGACCCAACGAAGCGACGGGGCGCTTTTGTTTACATTTTACGTGTCACTCTGAGCTCGGTCAAGCGAATCGGTGACCAGACTTTTCCCCTCTACCCCCACCCACCCCTCCCCCCCCCACTAGGGTTATGATGCAAAGTTGAGTTAAGACAGATTCAGTCTGTAAATGTTTGAAAATAATCAATACTGTTAGTTATGTCTCATATATAAGGGATTTATAGTCAAAAACTTTGTTTTAACGGGTTTGTTTTATTAAATCCCTTATATTAACTTCGCGGCCGTCTCTGTCTGTCGTCATCTCATGGGCTGAGCGGGCGGAAAAAGAAAAGTCGAAAATGACCCACTTCCAGTGATCCGATCGAGCTGAAATTTGGCACACGGACCCGACTCACCTAACAATGCATCGTATCAAAATTTCAGATCGATCGATCGTACCGTAATTAAATTAATGCATTTTTAGTTTATCCTTATATGAGGTATGTAATTCAAATTCACTGTTTGTTATTGTTTTTTTCTTCCACTTCCACGTAAGTTTGAGTTGACGCTGACCGTCGTGTTGACGCCGACAGTCGTGCCGACACCCCCTCCCATCCCACCCCCATTTATTAAAGACAAGGGACATCACTCGGTGTCAGTCTGTAAATGTTTGAAAATAATCAATACTGTTAGTTATGTCTCATATATAAGGGATTTATAGTTTATATATTTATAGTTTATAATTTATAGTTGTTTATTAAATCCTTAATATTAACACGTGGCGTCTGGTTGATTGCTTGATACCTTGTTTGCCGAAAAAAACTTTCAATCGATTTTTACCCACTTTCTCGTATCCTAGCGAAGCTGAAATTTTGCATGTAGACTCGTTCCGAGAATAAAAATGATATGTCAAAATTTCAGATCGATCGAATGTACTGTAATTAAATCAATGAATTTTTAAATTATATATGTTTATCTCAATGTAGCATGTTATTTTTTGTGCTAAAGTGTCGCGGTGCGTATTATATTTAACGACCTTTTAATACTTTCCTGTTGCGCTGTGCGTATTATATTGACGATAGTTTTTAAAAATATATTCCCGATCTGTAAATGTAAATGTTATTAATTGCTAATCTGTCTTGCGGTGCGCACTATGCTAAACTTGTTTTTTATAACCCTTTTCCCGTGATCAAATCGAGGTGAAATTTAGCAAGCAGACTGTAGAAGTACTATAAAGCCTTTATATATTTAAGACATAACTAAAATTTTGGAGTTTTGGATTGTCGTGCGATGCGTATTATAATGAAAATTCTTTTAGTTATGACTCATATATAAAGGATTTATAGTCAAAAACTTGTTTTTTTTACTGATGTTTTTATACAGTGAACTAATTTCTCACTTCCCGTATAATTTACGGAGGAAAAGTTATTTTCTCAAAATCACCGTTCAATCAAAGTTTTATATTGATTGTTCAATGGGCATGTTTTAGTGTAATGGTAATAAGTTAAATTTGTTTAATTCGATATTGAATTGTTCGTACTTAAGAGGTAGCAAGTATTGGAATGGTAGCCTATAAGATGAATTATTTATGTTGTTAAACACACACACTTTTTTATAACTGCTTTACTAAACTAAATTCAAGCGATGCCATTATAAATTTTTAAAAAATATTCCAGATTTGAAAGTTTGTTTTCTAAAACTTGTTTGCACCTCATTTTCTAAAATATGATTTTAAAAAGAATAATTAAACGTTCCTGCTTGTCCAAATGGGAATATCAAAATTTCGAAAAGCTGCTGCGCAACATCTTCCACTGCAGGCTTTTCCAAAGATTTTTTAAAAATGTATCAAATTTAGCACCTTTGAAAATCCACTCAATTTCTAGGCTAGCTTCCACAATTTCCACATATCCCCAACACGACATGTGATTTCTTTTCATCCTCTCAGATTGCATCTATTCTTTACTTTTTGCTTGAGGCTTATGTTTATAAAAAATTATTAGGTCTCAATCTCTCATTTGAAATGTGTTGGTCCTAAACGGTTTAGTCGGTTCAATAAGTGAATGATGACCTACTTCATTCCCTTTATTTTGCAAGGACATGACCCTTGCCTGTTTGGGTTTAGGGCGGGTTAATTATTAAACGCTGCCAATGTTGACACTTATGTTTTGTGTAATACAACAGGTTAGTTAAGACAATTCACGGAATCTCTGCAACTTTTTCCCTTTAGCTCTAATCTCTTAACACTTTCCTTTCAATGCCTGTCGAACCGAACATGAATCGGAAACAAGGAACTCGCCACTAATGAAAGCCCGACCTTCAAAAACGGGATTCTATTCCTATCTTTACTTCCATTTAATATAAAAGCTTTGGTATCATAATAGGAAATATAAATATGATTTGGCACACGCTTTTAGATAATGCAGGCCAGTCGTTGTTGTTTTTATATATTAATGAATCAGTAAAAAAATAAAATACTTTTACTAACACTTGTCTCAAAACTTTTAGCAATTATTTTTGTTGGAATAAATTAAATATACTCTTTGGAAATGAGACACGTTGATTTTCATTTTAATGTGTCATCCCCCCTCCCCCCCTTGCACCGCCACGACATTGTTTCTTCTATTCATAGGTGGAGATAACAAATCCTGATCCAGAGATAACCTTGCTGACGTATCTAAGAGACAAACGTATCCTTCAACTAATTGTTTTTATTAATTTTGTTTTCATATACAAGAAAGTCTAAATGTAAGTTTTGCTATGTTGAGGTAGATTTGTGATTGTATTTGGAAATTTACACACAGGAGAGCTGCACCTGGATTCTTCTCGTTTATTGATTGTTGATTGAGTCTTAGTGAAATAAAGTATTTAAAAAATGCCCCAACTTTCTGTACTTGAGCCTTCCAACTCTATCTATTTAATATATCATTTTAAAATCATAGAAAACTGATTAGACTAGGTGCTTGATGCCAAGCTACCCACTAGCGGCACTTTCGGTTTATTATTTGGATGATGTGTCAAATTTGAACTACATTAACCCTAAATCTGAGTACGAGACTGATAATCTTACAACACGAAAATTTGTATTTAAATCCTTAACACCTGAAAGTCCGGCTGACCGGAAGTAAGCTTGGATGTGGCGAAGGTGGCTGCGGCTCGTGTACTGTGATGGTCTCCAAATATGACAACTCAAATGACGTCATAAAGTATCCTTCCACATATACAGTACTCAGTAGCTACTTAATACCCATTATTATCTTTAGATCAATACTTTACACTATAGATTTTTTGGGGTGGGGGTATTTATTTTTATTTTATGCCGGCTCTCACGTAAATACCAGCAGACAGTAAACCTTGACTGGCACCATACACATACCCGTGAACGCTTGCCTGGCCAATCTTTGCAGCCTTCACGGTCAGGCGGTGACCACTGTAGAGGGCATCGGGAGCATCAAAAGTAAACTTCACCCTGTTCAGGTATTTTGGATGTATTTGCGAGTGACGAATATGTATGTTACACAAAATCATTCTTTGTTTTGACTCTTTTCATAGTGATCGTGAGCTGTGCCAACATCATGGTGACGTTGAAGTTACATAATCAATTCGGTCGAGGCTGCATGAATAAGAAGACGCTTGCTTTTATGCCCGTTAGAGTATGTTCTGGGAAGTCACTGAGATGGGGGGAAATAGCGGCACCGTTGGGGACTTTTTATGTGTGTGTGTGTGGTGGAATCAGTAAATGCTTTGGGAATAAATGAATTTATTGTTTGTAATGTTTGGAAAACTTTTCGGGTGAAGAGCAACAGCTCATACAGAAGTGAGTTAGATTAGAACGTGAATTGTTACTCTGTATGTTCGACTAAACTCGTCGTGCGGTTTGGTCCAGTAAAGCAGAACAATATTTAGGACGCAATAATCTATTAAATAGAAGTAGCGCTTGTAATAGTATTATTTAATATTTAAATATGTATAAGTTAGTGTAACAGACCAAATATATGACAAATTAAAATTCAATGAGAATAATAAATAACTAGTTATTATTAATATTTAAATATTGTAAATAAAAGTTTGAAAAAATAACAAAAATAAAATTAAAAAAACTTATTCGCTTATCTCCCTGTGTCATTTTTCTCTCCCTTGAAAATTATTTCTTTGAAAATTCATTTTTAACTTAAGTTATTTATAAACTCACAGCGTCAGTTGGCAGAGAACCATGGATCGCAATGTGGCTTCTGTACCCCGGGGATCGTCATGTCCATGTACACACTGCTTAGAAACAACCCGAGACCCACTGCGCTGGAGATACAGGAGCAGTTTGATGGTACGTTAGACACAAGTCTGGGGATTTTTATTTACCACGTTTTATTACTACGTTTTTATTAACTTGCTTTCGTATCCACAATTTTTTCAAATCTGCCAACGTAAAATTGAACCATTTCTGATGGTCCTAGAGATCTCAAAATTTTACCACAGATAGATCTTGGATGACAATGCATTGTATCAAAATTTCAGATCGATCGCATGTACGTTATTTAATTATTGAACTTTTTAGTTTATCTATAAATAAGCATCTGTACCGTCTGCTTTTGTTGAAATCCATGAGTTCACCCCGTGACCACATCACCTTGTTTTTAAAACGTTGGGCGGGCGCTTATGAGGTGTTTGGCATTTAAAAAAATAGAGGTAAAAAAAGATTTTTAAAAGCCACGTTTTTATAAGTGTACTAAAAAGAAGATAATAATTTAAAACTAATAAGTTCAAGTACTTTCATATAATATGACTAAAAACGTGGGGGCCGGTGTTTGGTATACAAATTACAGATTTATAATTAAGAAGGCAAAAAAGATATCTATAAGTGAGAGAATGAGTGAACTGCATATGTAAAATCTCATAAGCGCCCACCCAACGTTTTTAGTCATATGATAGGAAAGTACTTAAAGTTGAAGTCTTGAACTTATTAGTTTTAAATTATTTTCTTCTTTTTAGTACACTTATAAAAACGTGGTTTTTAAAAAATCTTTTTTTTTACCTCTATTTATTAACAATAATTGTCGGTAAAGGGGGCATTAACAAAAATTCTTGTCTATTTTGAGTATATAATTTCGTTCTGTTTAGCTCTACTCTCATTTTCTATGTTCACGAGATATATGAAATTGATTGAAGATTTTTTTAAATTGTCTTCTAATAAGATAATATCATTCAGATTTTTTTTTCCTTTCTCATTATTCATTTGATATTTACAATTATTTCAACAAAAATGTTTTATTTTAAATACCGGATTAATCTTGTAACGATAGTCACGAACTACCACCTAAGTCATATATTTTTATTTTATGTTAGTTTAATTATTTCTTTTGTTACAATTTCAATATTCATCATGTACTTTGTTGTTTTTTGTTTTTTTTAAAATAATGCACACTTGATTATCTTTAAGACATTTACCGATTTATCAAGTAATTCACACTGTATTAACTTACATCAAATGTAAGTAACAAAAAACATTAATGCCAACCGCATTATCTTATTATATACAATGTACGTAGCTAAATATTAATCAGCACAGGATTATCTTATAAAAATTGCGGCTAGTTAAAAAAAGTAATTCAAGCATTATTATTTTATATTGTAATCCTCCCATCAGGGAACCTCTGCAGATGTACCGGCTACAGGCCAATATTGGGAGCCTTCCAATCATTTGCCCAGGTAATTGTATGTGAACGCCTGCTACAAAGAACAAGTGTCTTCGTGAGCTAGGCTCTCTACATGTATACATAGATATGGAGAGAGGGGAGGGCATAGGAACGATTTTCGGATATCTGTTTGATCTTCTTACATCTGGTGTAGTCAAAGTCACGTCACATCTTTTAAACGCAACCTGTCCCCAGCATTAGAAAGTTGTTTTTTTTATCATTGTCATTATTTTAGTATTTGTTCCCGCTGAAGAAGGCTTTTAGCCGACATATCTATTAAGTATGTGTGCGGTTTTGTGTATCTTTTCCATTTGCTTGTATTGTTTTTCCTGATAAAAACTAACCACACCCCCTCCGCCCCTCCCACCCCCCCCCAAAAAAAAATCCAGCAATGGGAGCGTATTTCTTTGTTTTCGTCCTTACAATTTAACAACATTTCGATGAATGCACTTTAAAAAATTTGTTTAATGAACAAAAATTAACCATTTTTAGCAGGAGCAATGCATAAACTTCCCAATGAATTAAATCTATTTAAAGAAAACTCACCTTCATTTCACGAGAATCCCAAAAAGGACAATGTTCTCGGAATTTTATTTGTTTTATTTTGAAGCGTCCGCACTAACATTTCCTACAACTGATCTAACTCTCATTTTATCAGGACAAGCCTCCTGCCACTTGTGCTCTGGGAGAGAACTGTTGTAGGCATAGCAAGGGCGGTGAACAAGGAGAAGTACGCTGTTGTTGATGTTAATTGATTTTATACCAATCAAATAGTTAATAGACTTTGAATGAAAATTTAGCTTTTAAGAGGATATACGAAAAATATTATAAACTTACTTCTGTATATTTCAATAGGACACTGCATATGATTTGAAGAATGATCTTTATTATTGAATGATCATATTTTTACATATCAATATTTGTGAGACATTAGTTTTCCTGCAATTTATAAACATCTTATCCATTCCTGAAGGGTCCTGTAGTTATAATGTGGAAGAATTTAAAATATCAACATAAAATACTAGATGCATAAAGACAGGAAGGTGTCGAAAGGAAAAGGGAATAGCCTGCTCTCAACAAGTTATACACATGCTCTTATTGCCACTACACGATTTATACAAATGTACAACGTTCCTGTTTCTCGCCTAAAGCCTTAATTTAATATTTATTTATAGCCATTACATCTAACAGTTTGTATTCATTGCATAACTTGTAGATAACAAGTGACAGTACCACCCATCTACCTTATGATGAATCTCAAGAGCCTATATTCCCTCCTGAGTTAAGAGTACGTTTAAATTAATTTTTTTTTAAATTTTATTTATTTTATTTATTTATTTATTATTATTTTTTAAAAATTATTTATTCAAGGGGGGGGGGTGATTTAAATAATTATAACTAAATTGTTAGGTTTAATTTATAGTGATATTAGATACAGTGTCAAAACTATTGTTAGGTTTAATTTATAGTGATATTAGATACAGTGTCAAAACAATTGTTGGGTTTAATTTATAGTGATATTAGATACAGTGTCAAAACTATTGTTAGGTTTAATTTATAGTGATATTAGATACAGTGTCAAAACTATTGTTAGGTTTAATTTATAGTGATATTAGATACAGTGTCAAAACAATTGTTAGGTTTAATTTATAGTGATATTAGATACAGTGTCAAAACTATTGTTAGGTTTAATTTATAGTGATATTAGATACAGTGTCAAAACAATTGTTAGGTTTAATTTATAGTGATATTAGATACAGTGTCAAAACAATTGTTAGGTTTAATTTATAGTGATATTAGATACAGTGTCAAAACAATTGTTAGGTTTAATTTATAGTGATATTAGATACAGTGTCAAAACTATTGTTAGGTTTAATTTATAGTGATATTAGATACAGTGTACAAACAATTGTTAGGTTTAATTTATAGTGATATTAGATACAGTGTCAAAACAATTGTTAGGTTTAATTTATAGTGAAATTAGATACAGTGTCAAAACAATTGTTAGGTTTAATTTATAGTGATATTAGATACAGTGTCAAAACTATTGTTAGGTTTAATTTATAGTGATATTAGATACAGTGTCAAAACTATTGTTATGTTTAATTTATAGTGATATTAGATACAGTGTCAAAACAATTGTTAGGTTTAATTTATAGTGATATTAGATACAGTGTCAAAACAATTGTTAGGTTTAATTTATAGTGATATTAGATACAGTGTCAAAACAATTGTTAGGTTTAATTTATAGTGATATTAGATACAGTGTCAAAACTATTGTTAGGTTTAATTTATAGTGATATTAGATACAGTTTCAAAACTATTGTTAGGTTTAATTTATAGTGATATTAGATACAGTGTCAAAACAATTGTTAGGTTTAATTTATAGTGATATTAGATACAGTGTCAAAACTATTGTTAGGTTTAATTTATAGTGATATTAGATACAGTGTCAAAACTATTGTTAGGTTTAATTTATAGTGATATTAGATACAGTGTCAAAACAATTGTTAGGTTTAATTTATAGTGATATTAGATACAGTGTCAAAACAATTGTTAGGTTTAATTTATAGTGATATTAGATACAGTGTCAAAACAATTGTTAGGTTTAATTTATAGTGATATTAGATACAGTGTCAAAACAATGGTTAGGTTTAATTTATAGTGATATTAGATACAGTGTCAAAACAATTGTTAGGTTTAATTTATAGTGATATTAGATACAGTGTCAAAACAATTGTTAGGTTTAATTTATAGTGATTTTAGATACAGTGTCAAAACAATTGTTAGGTTTAATTTATAGTGATATTAGATACAGTGTCAAAACTATTGTTAGGTTTAATTTATAGTGATATTAGATACAGTGTCAAAACAATTGTTAGGTTTAATTTATAGTGATATTAGATACAGTGTCAAAACAATTGTTAGGTTTAATTTATAGTGATATTAGATACAGTGTCAAAACAATTGTTAGGTTTAATTTATAGTGATATTAGATACAGTGTCAAAACAATTGTTAGGTTTAATTTATAGTGATATTAGATACAGTGTAAAAACAATTGTTAGGTTTAATTTATAGTGATATTAGATACAGTGTCAAAACAATTGTTAGGTTTAATTTATAGTGATATTAGATACAGTGTCAAAACAATTGTTAGGTTTAATTTATAGTGATATTAGATACAGTGTCAAAACAATTGTTAGGTTTAATTTATAGTGATATTAGATACAGTGTCAAAACAATTGTTAGGTTTAATTTATAGTGATATTAGATACAGTGTCAAAACAATTGTTAGGTTTAATTTATAGTGATATTAGATACAGTGTCAAAACAATTCGGTATAAACATATGATGAAGTCGAAATGTTTTTTTTTAATCTCAAAAGAAATCTGCACTTCATTAGGATGGTGTTGGTATTTCTCGTGTTTGTTTTTTTAGTTCTGCTACAAATCAAGTTGTCAAATGATGAATTTTTTGTGGGTTTTTAATAACAATGTGTATACATTAAATTTAAAACTCGCGTAAACTAACATGTTTCTTTGGAAACTATTTCATTATTATTATTGAGGAATACTTTTTTGTATAATCCATCCACAACAAAACCCAAAAAAACATCAGCTTAGAGCCCTTGAACTGCAAAGCGAAGTTTTGAGGTTTGAATCGGATCGAGTCACGTGGTTCTCCCCGACAACATTGGCACAGCTTCTGACCATCCGGAATCAGTTTCCTGACAGTAAACTCATCACCGGAAATACAGAAATTGGTAATGGCCCTTTCGAGTTTGAGAGTCCTTAGAAATTAAATGAACGCTGTGCGTGTAATTAGATCAGTATTGATTTAGATTTTACATATATGAAATATGATAAGTGAACTGATAGAAAACAACATTTACGAGAATCTTATGTATTGATTACGTTTTTATAGGGTGAAGACGAAAAATAGTTCAAATCGATGTGTCATATTTTAAATAAATAATTATATATCTTTACTTATGCTATGGTGGTGAGACTGCAACCAGGCTTTTAAATTAGTAAATGTAAAAGTTACATTTGCCTATGCTATGGGACGCGGTGGTTGAGTGGCAGCGCTTCTGGCGTACCGATGGTCACGGGTTCGAATCCATGTAAAGGCAATGATTTGTTCCCGGGGCCTAGGGCGTCCCTGAGTCCACCCAGCTCCTAGTGGGTACCCGATGCCAGTTGGGGAAGTAAAGGCGGCTGGGCATTGCGCTAGCCACACAATCCCCTCGTATGCCGTGGCTATTGAAACTTGTGAACGCTGCTTCACTTGCCCCATATGCCAATGGTCTGAAAAGGGTACTTTTACTTTTACTCTTACTTTTACTACTGATGCTTGGGCATTTAAACAATTTTTCTTTAAAAGACACATACATACGGGATTCATAGTTAATGTCTTAGGAAACCAGAAAGATTCTAGAACTCGAGTTGGTGAGCCTCGAGCGTGTGTCTCGTGAACTTTAGTTTTAATCAATTGATTCGTGACTAAACCGACTGACCACGCTTTACTGTACATTTATGCAAAGCTGCGATATCCCGACACGTTCTTAATTTGTTGGTTGTGTTTTCTATGTCTTAAGTTGTCTTACAGAACTATCAGATTAACCTTTAACCCCCCCCCCTCTCTCTCTCTCCAGGGATTGATGTCAAATTGAAAGGCAAAGAGTATCCGAAGCGCGTATCTGTTGCTAGGATACCAGAACTAATGACGGTGAGGTCAACGTACGCTGTTATATGTTTTTTCTGGTTTTTTTTTGTGTTTTTAAAAAATATAAATTAAGAAAAATAGAATGTATCCTTAAGGTGTAAATCTATACCCATGCAGAATTGGTTAAATACTTGTGAGTGGTAGGGTAAGTGGTGACGAGGTGGTCGAGAGGCAGCGCGCTCGACTGGCGTACCGATGGTCACGGGTTCAAATCCATGTGAAGGCAAGGATTTGTTCCCGGGGCCTAGGGCGTTCCTGAGTCACCCAGTTAGGCGGCTGGGTAATGCGTGGCCTGTGAACGCTGCATCACTTGCCAACAGATCATCTGTCATGGTCTGTGGACGCAATTATATTCTGCATAGAAGGAGCGTCTGTATAGATAAGATAAATCTTCTCTAAATCTGTGTGCTACCCCGACATTTCAGATTGCAAGAACTGACAAGGGAATAAGAATCGGAGCGTCCACCTCCCTTCAGAATGTAGACGCGTTCTTCAAGGAGGTCATTGCTGAACTTCCAGGCACGTGCAAATCTATTAAAGCAAATCATTGACCAATCCTATTGAGTTTTGTTTGTAATGTTCAGCCTTCAAGGATATGTTAAAAGTATAAGATGGCTGGATTGAATTTACATCAAAAATACTTTTACTCTATAAAAAAATGTTTTCAATTTGCTGTCCAATTTGTAGGGCACTTCATAATAAGAATTCTACTTTGTGTAGAGTGCATGGTCGTGCATAGGTCGATATAAAAATCATTCCAAACAAACGCCCCCAAACTGAAGAAGTAAAACGTTAATTAAAGATATTTTGAAACTCGATTTACTCACACGATCCAAAAGTCACAAGAAAAGATAGCATGTTGTTATTTGGGAAAAGTCAGATTTTCTTAGCAGCTCTTGTCAGAAAGCAATGGGAAATCAATTTTTCAGTTGTCAAGTACAGGTCGCCAGCCTATCACATGAATTATATTTCTATAAATAATGTTTCACTTTTTTAAAAGAACATTTAAATTCAAATTCTGATGGCTTCAAACGCAGATGACATCAAAAGACTCAATACTTTAGGTATCATTTCGGTGGGTTTAGATACCGTTGACATAAATAGTCTATATCAAATTCCCGGTAACTGCACTGAATGAAAAACGCACCAACCGCTTCGACGCGCAGTATTTTGACTTACAGAAGTTTGATTATTACTAGTGCAGCAGTTCCCAAAAATCAATGTACTTTATTATAGTTCAAGGTGTGGGAGATGCGCGGTCTCGTGCCATGGGTAGTTGTACTAAATGGGATTCTTACTTAAAATCACGTGCGTTATTTGAATCCATGTGCTGAACAGTAACTTTAGAAGATAAGTACATGGAAGCTGGATTTGAAAAATCATAAAAAATAATATTGGAGAGTATTTCTATTCGTCATGTCTGGCATGGCGTGTTATCTCTATTGAATTAAAAAAATTGACATTTGCATTGGAAATCTTGTGAAGCGCCGTATGGTTGGACGGATGTCATGGCTGCTATATTATTTATAATTCTAACAAGAGCCATAACGTTATGGCTTTCTCTTTGCACAAGTTTATTATTTGACGTTGCACATATAGGTGTCCTTGTTGGTATAGCATTGCACACGTATGTGACATTTGACGAATGTATCATTGCCTGACGTTTGTCCGTGTATTGCTTTGCACAGGTATATCGTTTTGTACAAGTGTATGACTTTGTACAAGTGTATTGCTTTGTACAAGTGTATGACTTTGTACAAGTGTATTGCTTTGTACAAGTGTATGACTTTGTACAAGTGTATTGCTTTGTACAAGTGTATGACTTTGTACAAGTGTATTTATTTGTACAAGTGTATTGCGTTGTACAAGTGTATTTGCTTTGTACAAGTGCATTGCTTTGTACAAGTATATTGCTTTGTACACGTATATCGTTTAGTAAAAGTGTTAAGGTATATCGCTTTGAACAAATGTGTACGGCTTTGTACAAATGTACAGGTATATCGCATTGTACAAGTGTAAAGGTATATCGCTTTGTACAAATGTATGTCTTGTAAAGGTATATCACTTTGTATAAGTGTACGGCTTTGTACAAGTGTATGTCTTTGAACAAGTGTATCGCTTTTCCTAAAGATACCTTTTCCCCTTTTGTGCGGTGTTGTTATAGTCTTTTGGGGCTGATCACATCATTTTCACGCTTGTGTTTCCACCTCACCCATCCTATGCCTTAACTATTTCTGCAAACCATTCTACTCCAGAATGGCAAACCAGGGTTTTCGCTGCCTTCGTCGAAATGCTGAGGTGGTTTGCCGGACATCAGATACGTGAAGTGGCTGTAAGTATAGTGTTGTTATTTGTTCAAGGTCGTTCGTTCACGGGGTTACACGGCTAAAACAACAACAGCACATACATAGGAATAGGATTCAGACAAGTGCGAATGCTGGGGAGAAGAAGGGAATTTAAAACCCAGGCGCCAAAATCTAATTCAAGTGGAACTTCGTAGTGCACGCAAAGTTAACATCCATGTCATTTACAAATGTTGTTGTTCGTCCGTCGTGGTCGACGATGACCACTCTCATCATATTTGCTGGACCGCCACATGTGTCCTCTGGTGGCGTATTAACCCTATTATGGCACGAAAAAGGCGTCCGCATGTCGGACAAGAGATGCTTGCGGTCCCATCAGGAGACCGCATCTACAAATACAATGATGAAAAAACAAACGCATTTTAAGGATAGTAATGAAAATGAAATTTTATACTGCATTTAACGTTAAAATCGTACGTCCTTCCCATAGATAATGGGGTGGGGGGGCTTAAGAAATCGCATTTTTGCAGGTCCTCCCTGGCAGGTTCTTTGTCCATTTCTATATACATCGATGTGAGGCATTTTGAGGCCGCCATGGAACTGTGTTTCCTTGGCATCGCCCTAGATACCATGACGGTCTCTGATCATCGAATTGTATTGAAATAGATAGGAGTTGACTTAATCAAGAGGTTATTACAAACCAAAATATCTGATTAATGTTTTTTTATCTATATAAATGTATTATTTTGTAACAGTATTAGTCTTAAGATGCCAGATATTTTTCAGTTTGATTATTAGAAATAAGTTTTGTAAAGAAAGCTATAACTAACATTTTCCAAATCAACATTGTACAATGTGTCAAAACTGGCGTCATTTTCCCCCCACTGCTCATGCCTCTTGTTTTTACCAGTGCATGGCTGGGAACATCGTAACGGCAAGTCCCATATCGGATCTGAACCCACTCCTTGTGGCTTGCAGGGCAGAACTGGACATTGTTGACCTCGGTAAGTATTCATATATTTCATTGGTTACATTAATGAGAGCTAAATGCAGTGATTGTTTTTAAAGTCTGTTTTATTTGCTTTAGATTTTAATGGAAGAATTAGACATGTCAAGAAAATGTAAACGATCAGTTAATTTATTGACAAGACAGACCCAAGAAAATAAGAATGTTTCTGCTATTCATTAACATATTTGCGTCAGATTCGCATCAAACATTTAAAATATACTTTAAAATTTACAATCAAAACATGTTTTATGGATAATTTGTTTGGAGGGGAAAGAATGGAGGGGTGTGGTCAGTTGTGATGATCTGCCAGGCGATAGAGCTTCGTGACTCTTAGTGTGTTTAGAATGACTTGATCACATTTACTTTCACTGCAAGGATCGAGTACAAAAAGAGGGATAAAAGTCATTGACACTTCTTAAAGTCCAATAATAGTAACTGTGGGAGAGGGTGGAATTGGGGGAAGGCTCAACAACTGGTCGAAGTAGGGATGTTGTCTGTGTGGCTACCTTAGAATACCGTAGCAGGGATGTCGTCTGTGTAGCTACCTTAGAATACCGTAGTAGGGATGTCGTCTGTGTGGCTACCTTAGAATACCGTAGTAAGCATGTCGTTTGTGTGGCTACCTTAGAATACCGTAGTATTGATGTCGTGTGTGTGGCTACCTTAGAATACCGTAGTAAGCATGTCGTTTGTGTGGCTACCTTAGAATACCGTAGTATTGATGTCGTCTGTGTGGCTACCTTAGAATACCGTAGTAAGCATGTCGTTTGTGTGGCTACCTTAGAATACCGTAGTAGGGATGTCGTGTGTGTGGCTACCTTAGAATACCGTAGTAGGGATGTCGTGTGTGTGGCTACCTTAGAATACCGTAGTATTGATGTCGTGTGTGTGGCTACCTTAGAATACCGTAGTATTGATGTCGTGTGTGTGGCTACCTTAGAATACCGTAGTATTGATGTCGTGTGTGTGGCTACCTTAGAATACCGTGGTATTGATGTCGTGTATGTGGCTACCTTAGAATACCGTAGTATTGATTTCGTGTGTGTGGCTACCTTAGAAACCCGTAGTATTGATGTCGTGTGTGTGGCTACCTTAGAATACCGTAGTAGGAATGTCGTGTGTGTGGCTACCTTAGAATACCGTAGTATTGATGTCGTGTGTGTGGCTACCTTAGAATACCGTAGTAGGGATGTCGTCTGTGTGGCTACCTTAGAATACTGTAGTAGGGATGTCGTGTGTGTGGCTACCTTAGAATACCGTAGTAAGCATGTCGTTTGTGTGGCTACCTTAGAATACCGTAGTATTGATGTCGTGTGTGTGGCTACCTTAGAATACCGTAGTATTGATGTCGTTTGTGTGGCTACCTTAGAATACCGTAGTAGGGATGTCGTGTGTGTGGCTACCTTAGAATACCGTAGTAGGGATGTCGTGTGTGTGGCTACCTTAGAATACCGTAGTATTGATGTCGTGTGTGTGGCTACCTTAGAATACCGTAGTAGGGATGTCGTGTGTGTGGCTACCTTAGAATACCGTAGTATTGATGTCGTCTGTGTGGCTACCTTAGAATACCGTAGTATTGATGTCGTGTGTGTGGCTACCTTAGAATACCGTAGTAGGGATGTCGTGTGTGTGGCTACCTTAGAATACCGTAGTAGGGATGTCGTATGTGTGGTTACCTTAGAATACCGTAGTAAGCATGTCGTTTGTGTGGCTACCTTAGAATACCGTAGTATTGATGTCGTCTGTTTGGCTACCTTAGAATACCGTAGTAGGGATGTCGTGTGTGTGGCTACCTTAGAATACCGTAGTAGGGATGTCGTGTGTGTGGCTACCTTAGAATACCGTAGTAGGGATGTCGTGTGTGTGGCTACCTTAGAATACCGTAGTAGGGATGTCGTGTGTGTGGCTACCTTAGAATACCGTAGTAGGGATGTCGTGTGTGTGGCTACCTTAGAATACCGTAGTAGGAATGTCGTGTGTGTGGCTACCTTAGAATACCGTAGTATTGATGTCGTGTGTGTGGATACCTTAGAATACCGTAGTAGGGATGTCGTGTGTGTGGCTACCTTAGAATACCGTAGTAGGGATGTCGTGTGTGTGGCTACCTTAGAATACCGTAGTAAGCATGTCGTTTGTGTGGCTACCTTAGAATACCGTAGTATTGATGTCGTCTGTTTGGCTACCTTAGAATACCGTAGTAGGGATGTCGTGTGTGTGGCTACCTTAGAATACCGTAGTAAGCATGTCGTTTGTGTGGCTACCTTAGAATACCGTAGTAGGGATGTCGTGTGTGTGGCTACCTTAGAATACCGTAGTAGGGATGTCGTGTGTGTGGCTACCTTAGAATACCGTAGTATTGATGTCGTCTGTGTGGCTACCTTAGAATACCGTAGTATTGATGTCGTGTGTGTGGCTACCTTAGAATACCGTAGTATTGATGTCGTGTATGTGGCTACCTTAAAAACCCGTAGTATTGATGTCGTCTGTGTGGCTACCTTAGAATACCGTAGTATTGATGTCGTGTGTGTGGCTACCTTAGAATACCGTAGTAGGGATGTTGTCTGTGTGGCTACCTTAGAATACCGTAGTATTGATGTCGTGTGTGTGGCTACCTTAGAATACCGTAGTAGGGATGTCGTGTGTGTGGCTACCTTAGAATACCGTAGTAGGGATGTCGTATGTGTGGTTACCTTAGAATACCGTAGTAAGCATGTCATTTGTGTGGCTACCTTAGAATACCGTAGTAGGGATGTCGTCTGTTTGGCTACCTTAGAATACCGTAGTAGGGATGTCGTGTGTGTGGCTACCTTAGAATACCGTAGTAGGGATGTCGTGTGTGTGGCTACCTTAGAATACCGTAGTAGGGATGTCGTGTGTGTGGCTACCTTAGAATATCGTAGTTGGGATGTCGTGTGTGTGGCTACCTTAGAATACCGTAGTAGGGATGTCGTGTGTGTGGCTACCTTAGAATACCGTAGTAGGGATGTCGTGTGTGTGGCTACCTTAGAATACCGTAGTAGGGATGTCCGTTGTGTGGCTACCTTAGAATACCGTAGTAGGGATGTCGTGTGTGTGGCTACCTTAGAATACCGTAGTAGGGATGTCGTGTGTGTGGCTACCTTAGAATACCGTAGTAGGGATGTCGTGTGTGTGGCTACCTTAGAATACCGTAGTAGGGATGTCGTGTGTGTGGCTACCTTAGAATACCGTAGTAGGGATGTCATCTGTGTGGCCACCTTAGAATACCTTAGTAGGGATGTCGTGTGTGTGGCTACCTTAGAATACCGTAGTAGGGATGTCATCTGTGTGGCTACCTTAGAATACCGTAGTAGGGATGTCGTCTGTGTGGCTACCTTAGAATACCGTAGTAGGGATGTCGTCTGTGTGGCTACCTTAGAATACCGTAGTAGGGATGTCGTCTGTGTGGCTACCTTAGAATACCGTAGTATTGATGTCGTGTGTGTGGCTACCTTAGAATACCGTAGTATTGATGTCGTGTGTGTGGCTACCTTAGAATACCGTAGTAGGGATGTGGTGTGTGTGGCTACCTTAGAATACCGTAGTAGGGATGTCGTCTGTGTGGCTACCTTAGAATACCGTAGTAGGGATGTCGTCTGTGTGGCTACCTTAGAATACCGTAGTATTGATGTCGTGTGTGTGGCTACCTTAGAATACCGTAGTAGGGATGTCGTGTGTGTGGCTACCTTAGAATACCGTAGTATTGATGTCGTGTGTGTGGCTACCTTAGAATACCGTAGTATTGATGTCGTGTGTGTGGCTACCTTAGAATACCGTAGTAGGGATGTCGTGTGTGTGGCTACCTTAGAATACCGTAGTATTGATGTCGTGTGTGTGGCTACCTTAGAATACCGTAGTAGGGATGTCGTGTGTGTGGCTACCTTAGAATACCGTAGTATTGATGTCGTGTGTGTGGCTACCTTAGAATACCGTAGTATTGATGTCGTGTGTGTGGCTAGCTTAGAATACCGTAGTATTGATGTCGTGTGTGTGGCTACCTTAGAATACCGTAGTATTGATGTCGTGTGTGTGGCTACCTTAGAATACCGTAGTAGGGATGTCGTGTGTGTGGCTACCTTAGAATACCGTAGTATTGATGTCGTTTGTGTGGCTACCTTAGAATACCGTAGTATTGATGTCGTGTGTGTGGCTACCTTAGAATACCGTAGTATTGATGTCGTGTGTGTGGCTACCTTAGAATACCGTAGTATTGATGTCGTGTGTGTGGCTACCTTAGAATACCGTAGTATTGATGTCGTGTGTGTGGCTAGCTTAGAATACCGTAGTATTGATGTCGTGTGTGTGGCTACCTTAGAATACCGTAGTAAGCATGTCGTTTGTGTGGCTACCTTAGAATACCGTAGTAGGGATGTCGTTTGTATGGATACGTTAGAATAATGCTGACAGTTTTTGACGATCGACAAGGAAATATGTGGGTAGGGATGAGAAGTTTAATGGGTGAAGGTTGATACGAAGGGATGATAGGAAGGGAGGGTTGACAGCGGTAGGTATTGATACGGATAGACGATAGGGAGAGTTAATGGAGGATGGGGTTGATACGGAGAGATGGTGAGAGTTAATGGAGGGAAGGGTTAAGGGAGGAAAGGTCGAAAGAGTGGGGGAGTGGAGAGAAACACCTGGTATATGTAGCGTCATGACGACACTAGAGCTCTGTGCTGTTGAGCTCACACCGGTGGAGGTTGTCTTTGTCCAGCTGAAACTGCAGCACCACAATACCATACGTCACCAGAGTCCCTGTTACCTGTGGAAAGGTGGGGAGAAATGCTCATAGCGTTTTATTTTGGTGAAGTAGACTAAAAGAATGAATAATTTCTCCTTTGTAATAGAGTCATAATTATAATAAACTAGAAATATACCCACACTTTGTAGTGGGAGTGTGCTGAACCTTTTTCCCAGTATTAGTTGCTGGTTATTAAAAATTTTATTTGCCAAGTTATATTTCAGATTCATCTATTAGTTAAAATCTTATGGGAAACAGAGATATTCCATTTTAAGGAAAAAAATAATAAATATAATTGAATATATTTAAGAAAGAAAAGAGAAAAAACAACAACAGACAATTATTTAATTTTGACCATTTTACCGCATGGGTTGTTTTCACTTAATGCAGTGCCTTTTAACATTACCTTACTATTTAAAAGATATATGATTTATTAAACAATGAATCTTGTCGACCATAATAACTAAATTTACTATTTCATTCCCACTTGTACTAAATAAACATAACTTATAGGTCTTCCGAAAAAACTCTACCACCCTCGTCACTCAAAAATTTCATATATAATTACGACACTGCATAGTAACACAATTGTAAGTGATACAAAATTTGTATTCGAGTCTATGAGATAAAGAACATATGGCACTATCCCTTAAAAAGGCAAAGGCTACATAACTCATAGCGCCAATAAACAAAATTATAATTATACTTTCTAAAATACTTTTTTTTTAAACTCGTCGTATTAAAATGATATCAAGAAAATGTGCACACCATATTTAGATAATAGAAGATTATAGAAAGCTGGCCGCATGCATAAAATAAAGTCTTGTTATAACGTAAATGTACTGGACCACAATAACTCTTCCTTTTGACGTGTTCATAGCTGATTTAACGGGGAAATTATATTTTAAAAATTGTATGTCTCTAAATTGTACGATTTATATTTACGGTTTTTATGCAATGTGTATAATTTCAAAAAGGAATTCTTTTTTCTTTTTTTTTGTTGTTCCCTATTTCTGATAAGGCATCATATTTTGTAAATTATATTCAATACACACACACCAGATTTTGTTTCTGAAAAAAAAATATATATCCACATTAAAAAAAAGATGCAACCGTCTATAAATATGCACATCTGAAAAATGATTAAAAAGCAACTTCAGAAATGTCCTATGTTATTCCGACAAAAAAGAAATGAACAAAACAAATTCAATTACAAAAAAATAATAATAATAATTAAGCGTTCTCAGGACCACTTTATTTAGTTTAATCTACTATGTAAATAGGTCCAGTAGCCTAAGTTTAAATTGTATAAGTGTCCCCCCCTCTATGGCATCCGTCCATCCTCATGGGATGATGGCGTTTCCTCCTGCTCCTCTACCCCCCTTCCCCTTTCTCCTGGCCCTTTTCTCCTCGCTCTTGACTGTAAGGGAAGCTTCCGCGACTTGGATGCCCTCGCGTACTTTAGCCCGCCAGGAGGTGCGTTCCTCAGCAATGGTTTCCCACGTTTTATGGTCTATCTGCGCCAGACTCATGTCTTTCTTGCAGACATCCTTGAAGCGCAAGCAGGGGCGTCCTCTCTTCCGCATACCAGTTGCCAGCTCACCGTAAAGCAGGGCTCTTGGAATGCGCTCCGAGTTCATCCTGCGGACATGTCCCAGCCACCGCAGGCGCCTCTCACTCAGGATTGAGTACATGCTCAGCATATGACTCCTTCTGAGTACCTCGACATTCGTTATCTTGTCCTGCCACTTGATGTTCAGAATCATGCGCAAGCATCGAAAGTGGAAGCTGTTGAGTTGCTTTGTTTGTTTGGCATAGGTCGTCCAGCACTCGCTGCCATAGAGGAGTGTGCTGAGCACGCAGGCCTGGTACACAGTGATTTTTGTCCTAGCAGTGAGCTGTGCATTGTTCCACACTCTTTTATTCAGCCTAGCCATTAATGATGCAGCCTTGCCGATTCTGGTTTCAATTTCCTTTTCCAGGGAGAGTGTGCTTGTGATGTTACTGCCAAGGTAGGTAAAATCATCGACGACATCCAAGGTGTTTCCCTCAATGGAGATTGCTGGGAAGCAGTGAGTTCCTTGTCTCATAATGTTGGTCTTTTTTAGGCTTATCGTTAGACCAAAATCTTTGCATGCCTCTGAGAACTTGTCGACCAAAAGTTGGAGACCTATCTCTGAATGTGAGGTAAGGGCTGCGTCATCCGCGAAGAGCAACTCTCTAATTAAAACATTTTCCACTTTTCTCTTTGCACGGAGACGGCTGATGTTGTACAGATTTCCATCCGCCCTGGTATGGATGTTTACACCCTCGAAACAGTCCTCGAATGCATGACGCAGTAGCATCGAGAAAAAGATACCGAAGAGTGTTGGAGCCAGTACACAGCCCTGTTTGACTCCGCTACAAACTGGGAAGGGTTCTGAGGTGGCACCATCGAAGAGCACTGTGCTGTGCATATTGGTATGGAAGGACTCGATGATGGAGAGAAGCCGCGGCGGGCATCCTATTTTTTCCAATATACGTAGCAGACCCTCGCGGCTGACCAGGTCAAATGCCTTTGTTAGATCTATGAAGGCAACAAAGAGGGCTTTCTGTTGCTCCCGACATTTCTCTTGTAGCTGACGGAGTGAGAAGATCATGTCCATTGTTGACCGGCCAGCCCGAAAACCGCATTGTGATTCTGGGTAGACATTTTGCGCCAGAATTTGCAGGCGTGCAAGGATCACTCTGGCAAAAGCCTTTCCCACAATACTCAGTAAGGAGATACCACGATAGTTATTGCAATCGCTGCGTCACGCATGTCCTGTGGGATGTGACCGCGTTCCCAGCAATCGCATATGAGTTCGTGCAGAGGCTTCAGTAGTGCTGGCTGGCCGTGCTTAAGGACTTCTGCAGGAATGCCATCGTTGCCTGGGGCCTTCCCATTTCTCAGATGATCGATAGCCCTACCAAGCTCCTCTATTGACGGTGGAGCATCAAGCTGATCTAGAACTGGTAGATCTGGTATTCTTTCTATGGCAGAGACAGATACTACATTCTGTGTCGCATAGAGTTCTAGATAGTGCTCAGTCCAGCGCCGCATCTGCTTGTCTCGTTCTGTGATCATCTCACCTGATTTTGTCTTGATTGGAGCTGACTTTGAAGTTGTGGGCCCAGTGGCCTTTTTATGCCTTCGTACATTTGTTTTATATCTCCCTGATCAGCAGCAGATTGAATGCTTTTGCATAATTCCACCCAATAAGTGTTAGCGCAAAAACGTGCAGTCTTCCGGGCTGTGTTTCTGGCGTTTCTGAGACATTTCAGGGTGTCGGGTCCTGGGGAAGCTTTGTAGGCCAGTAGAGCTTTTCTTTTTGTCTCCGTCACGGGATTCATTGTAACCCAGTGGGCCTCAAACCAATCTGCATTTTTTCTTTCCTTCCTCCCGAGGACGGCAAGAGAGGTGTTGTAAATAGTGTCTCGAATATGGAGCCAATTCGCATCGATTTGTTCTGTCCCTATTGCATCATGCGGATTGGGGATTTCTTTCTGCGAGGTGTTGGCTTTAAGAGCTTGCTCTTGTATAAGTGTATAGCTTATGTAAAAGACAATAGCTTATGTAAAAGACAAACACAATATAAATGTTATATTAATAGGACACAGCTAAATTTAAGATGCGTACACGAAAATGTGCACACCGTAATTAGACAATATAATATTTTTTGAATGCGCACCGCAGAAAATAAAGTATTGGCGGAAAAAAACGTCACCAAATATAACTCGCTTTGAACGGCATTTGAACGTCCGCGTAAATTTGTTCAATACAGAAATGAGGTTAATTTTTTTATTCTTTGTCTCTGCATTATCTGATTATTTAATTTACGGCATTCGGGCAAAAGGGACAATTACAAAAACTATCTTAAAACCATCTTCAGGGTAAAAGGAACCGTCAAGACAAATTTGGTTCCCGTCCGTCATTTGGTTTTTCCGTATCTGTGTAACAGAAAGTTGAAAGTGAAACATACAAATATACAAACAACTGAGCTTTATATATTAGACAAGAAATATACCCGCACTTTGTAGCGGGAGTGTGCTAACCCTTTTCCCCAGTATGAGTTGCTGGTTATTACATTTTTTGCCTAGTTATTTATCAGATTTATCTATTACCAACTATTTTGATAATAGTGCCCGTAAAAAAGGCAACTGCTTTATACTACTCAGCTCAATTTAAGATGCGTACACGAAAATGCGTGCACTGTAATTTGACAATAAGAGATTTTTGAAAGCGCACCGCTCAAAATAAAGTATTTGAAGAAAAAAAACGCACAAAAATGAGCTCGTTTTAATTGTCCGAATGAAGCTGTTCAATATCGAAATGAGATATAATACTTCTCTATTTATCTCAACATTTTCCGATATTTAAATTGATGTCTTTCGGGCAAAATGGACAATTACAAAAAAATATACGTAAACCATCTGCAGATTAAAAGGAACCGTCCTGCCAAATTTGGTCCTCGTCCGTCATTTGGTTTTTCAGTGAATGTGGAACTTACAGTCGAAAAGTGAAACATACAAACATACAAAGATACAAACACCAACTGAGCTTTATATATTAGATTTAAACTTTTTTAAAGTGAAAGTTTATTTGACATAGGCCATCGCTTTCAACATAAAATAAATTCGCTACATCTATGCTTTTTAATTAAATGTCGAGTTATGAATTATATTTTTTAAAATCGCAATTTCATTCACAAATGTAAAATATTAATCCAATGCATCGTGGAAAAATTGAAATAAAATAATTTAATCGCATATCTAATATATAAAGCTCATTTGGTGTTTGTATGTTTGTTTGTTTGTATCCATTAAAAAAGGCCACTGCTTTGTTGACATTTTTCCAAAACATCTCTACCACTGTCGTCACTAAAAAAGTTCATACATACTTACGACACTGCATCGTAACACAATTATAATTGATACAATATTTGCAACAGCGTCTATGAGATAAAGATAATATGGCATTACCCCCCTCAAATGCAAAATCTACTTAACCTATAGAGCCAATAAATTACATTATAAATGTTATATATGAAATGTACTTTCTAAAATACTTGAAAGAAACTAAAGCAGTAGTATTAAAAAGAATTCAAGAAAATTAGCACCGTATTTAGACAATAATAATAAATGGTTATAGAAATATTCTGGCTTAATAAAATGTCTGCTCATAACAACTGGACCAAAAATAACTCTACTTTTGTAAACTATTTATAGTTGTTCTAACATGGAAATAATAGTTGAATTGTTATATATTTGTGTCTGCATTTACGAATAAAATTTACTGCTTTATGCAATTGGTATAATATCATAAAGGAATGAAATTCTTTTTTGGGTCACTTTCATGACCCAACAACAGATTTTGTTTCTATACAATAAGGAAATTATATTCCACATTTTAAAAAAACAACAACAAAAACACGCAAAATAAACAAAACAAAATAAATCAATTTTATGTTAAAAACGCATGTAAAACCATGACAATAATTGATTTTAAAAATGGCCTATGTTAATTCATTATCAAAGGAATGAACATAACATATTCAATTCGCAATACTAAATAATTAAGCGTTTTCAGGATCACTTTATTTAGTTTAATCAACTAGCCGGTAGCCTAAATTTAAATAGTATAAGTGTATAGGTTATGTAAAAACAATAGAGTATGTAAAAGACAAACAAAATATAAATGTTATATTAATAGGACACAGCTAAATTTAAGATGCGTACACGAAAATGTGCGTGCGGTAATCAGGCGATAAAAGATTTTATAACGCGCACCGCTAAAAATGAAGCCTTGAAAAAATACTGACACAATTATTACATAAATAGGTTTTTATTAAATGTCGAGTTATGGAACAGAAAATAATTAAAACAAATTCGCAATTAAATTTAAACGTGTAAACAATTAAATCTAATGCATCGTGTGGCAGTTGTAATTAAATATGTTTACGTGTCTATCTAATATATAGAAAGTAACAGTTAAGAAAATGACAATTCTTTGTACTACACAGCTCAAATTATGAAGCGTACACGAAAATGTGTGCACCGTAATTAGACATTATAATATTTTTTGAATGCGCACCGCTGAAAATAAAGTATTGGTGAAAAAAAAAGTCACCAAAAGTAACTCGCTTTGAACGGCATTTGAACGTCCGCGTAAATTTGTTCAATAAAGAAATGAGGTTAAATTTTTTATTCTGTGTCTCTGCATATTTTGATTATTTAATTAACGGTATTCGGGCAAAAGGGACAATTACAAAAACTAACTTAAAACCACCTTCAGGGTAAAAGGAACCGTCCTGCCAAATTTGGTCCCTGTCCGTCATTTGGTTTTTCCGTGGCTGTCTAACAGAAAGTCTAAAAGTGAAACATACAAACATACAAACATACAAACAAACATACAAAGATACAAACACCAACTGAGCTTTATATATTAGATAACATGGAACTGAATATGGTGGAACGATTTAGCTTACAAATAACTTCCGTGTGTATTTTTTTTTGGCCTCAATTTCTAAGCAAGGGAAAATGGAACGGTGCTTCATCAAACAAGAAACTTAGTTTGACCATTGACTTGACCAGTCCCATCAAATGTGCCCAACCAGCCCTCATATACTCATACACTTACCATCAACGGCGTTGAGCTGTCCATGACGAACACACTATAGACATTGATGCCCACCTTGGATGTGCTGCACTGGGCCAGCAACAGGCTCATCTGATCAACGGGGTAAAAAAGGGGGGGGGGTCGAGAAAAAAAGTAATGGCATGCAGGTAAAATAATCATCATTAAAGTTATTGACTTGTAGTAGAAAGTAATAAATGCCTGAAAATTGGTCCTTTTATTCTGATCAACGCACCTATGAACTAATTAACTGGCTTTTCATTTGAAAAATAAAAACAACCCGTAAAAAACCAAGTTTTTGACTATAAATCCTTTACGTATGAGACGTAACTAAAAGAATGTTCATTATAACACGCAGCGCAAGACCATCCAAAAATACAAAATTGAAGTTGTGTCGTAAAACATGTTTAATATAATACGCACCGATCAGGAATATGTTTATAAAAAGAGCTGTCAATAAAATACGCACCTTATTGCGCGACAGAAAGGTTGTTCAATATAATACGCACCGCGACGCTCTATCTCAAAAAATAGCATGATACATAGGAATAAATAAAATAATCTAAAAAATCAATAATTTAATTACGGTACATGCGATCGATCTAAAATTTTGATACATTGTTTTTATCATCGGTACGAAACTGCCTGCAAAATTTCAGCTCGCTATCTTGCGAGCAAGTGGGTTAAAAATCGATCAAAAGTTTTGGCGACAAGCAAGCAAGGTCGGCCGCAGACACCACGAGTTAATATAAAGGATTTAATAAAGATGTGGTTACATGTTATACAATTTGTGAGCTTTTTTTTCATATATGATTCAAAAAGGGAATATGGGTTACTATGTGGCTCTCGTAGAAGTGATCCCAGCGTGTTTTTTTTTGTTTGTAACTTACTTCTTTTTGACTTGAAAGGAATAGTTCTTAGCCTGTCCCAGCCAGTACTAACCCTAACAGCGCGAATGTCGCACTTAACTACCGTACTCTCTCTTCAGTTTTCACCAGTGAGTTTTAAGCATTTAATCACCACATAACTTATCGTTGAATATGCCGCATTCGTTCAGACGCCGTAATTGTCTAGACTAGCATCTTACTTAAAGAAGATAAATATCTGACAGCAGTGATTTAGGAAAAAAAACTTTTTTGCGTTTATTGTATAATGTCCACGTTTTATACAAACATACGTTTTAACGCAGTTATCTAGTTTTAACAGAAGACCGGGGGTTAAACTGACCCACTTGAAGACACACCGAGACAGTCTTATCTTTGCAATATTACGGTCAAATGATCTTAAAATATTAACTTGCATCCAGCCGAGGTTTCTACGTTTCGCTTTATCATTTCCAATCGCGATCTAGCAAGTTCCTGACATGCCAATTTCCGTTTTGCTGTCTTTTTTTCTATGGTTGTGTGTATTCATTAGCCCTTATAAAAATATACACATCTCATTTTCCTTAAAAATATGTTTTGGCCTACACCACAATCAGCCGACCTCGTGGGACCAAATAAGTTTTAGTGTTAATTTATATTTTAAAAAATTGTGACCCCACTTTTACACAAATTATATTTTCAAATAATCCTGACAAAAATGTGTTAGGTTTTTCATAAATCGTGAATACCTTACATCCGCACTTTCCAGAATTTTCCCACATTCATTTAAGGGGTTGTTTTTTTAAAGTCTACAAAATATATGAATAATAGCATGACAATTAAAACGCGACACATGCATTTTACTGCCGACACACCTGCATCCTACAGGCGACACATCTAGGGCAGAAATATACAGTTCATTTAATGATAAAGTACAAAAATACCTTTTGAAGCATTCGCTTCGAGCTCTGGCTCCACGGGGCATCACTGACTGCTTGGGAGACTGTGTGTGCCTTTAGGGGATTACAAGAAATGACGTCATTATTGAACTTTACCAAATGTTCCTCACCATACCAAATTATAAAGTCTAATAACTTACATAATTTTTTGGTCCTCTTCTTTAAAGTCTTAAATTACATGTATCGATATTACAATAGCAACCTGCTCCATCTGTTTGGAGGAAAAATACAAAATTCTCTTAGTTTAGGAACCTTCAGGGCAGCCTTGGCCTACCCTGTTATCTAAAGCACGAAGTCAATTGATCGCCAAATTGTTTTCATGGGGCAGGCTGCAATGTCCGCGGTTATTGTCCTCTTTGTGACTATAACTTTATATCATGGTTTTTGTGATTTTTTTAAAACAAATCGCTGGTTTCAAGAAGCCCGTACTCTTCGTAATGTTATTGTTAATGTCTTTATTCTTTTTTCGACTTAGATGTATATTAGCTTTAAGATTTATGCATTATCTTTACCAATGGTCTTGCTCCAATTATAACACCGATTTGAAATTTATTTGAGCTTAGGATTAGGCTTACGGTTAATCTTATACTATTCGTTAAAATGACCACTGAGAGAAACTCTACTTACAGACCGGTGCAGTCGTCCCCATTTGATAGTCAGAAATAGGATGATTATTAGGTTAAAGGTCATCCCCACCAGCTCCTGGAACATGACCAGATCCGGGGACACGGTCGAGCTGCTCAGGCCGAAGATGGACACGAACATGGAAGTCATGTTAAAAACGAAACTGACCACTACGAAACCCCCGGTCAGTCGGCTGAAGACTGCTACAATGTCGCACAAGTTCTGATAGCGCTGCCTGGAGAATTACATTTTTAAAAAGGGAATTATGATTGCTGGGCGATGGAATGTGTATGACAAGGAAATTTGGTATTTGTGTCTGAGTTCAATTTTCTACAATCCATTTGGTTTAACTCGCCCTTATGTAATTATCAACTTGGTTAATAAATGTGTTGAAGCGGGTGTCTAGCACCGGGAGAGTTCAATGCATTGGAGTCTCGTACATAGGTTGAATTGTTGCACTCTAGACTGACTGAAAAACATTTTTTAAACGTTATATCATTAGATTCAAGAGTGGGTCTCCATTAAGCATCCTCGTTTCAGTTGGATGAAAGATTCTTTGACAAATAATACATAACTAAATATTATTTTTTAATCAAAACCCACCTGCAGTTATCGAAACGGAGCTCTGTTTGGTCTCGTGACCTCAGAGACGCCAGCATGAGCCTGGAAGCGCTCTCAAATTCGTCCCTGATGATGTCCAGGATCATTGTGTAGAAGACGAGGAGCCCGAAGATCGGACAGGTCACTAGGAAAACATAGCCGCAGAACGCCACGTGCACCGAAACGACAACGGCGATGCTGAAGTCATCGTCCGTGAACGGGAAGCTGACGAAGTTGTTCGCACTCTCGCTTCCCAGCGCGTCCCAGGCGACTGCAGTCAAGATACCGAGGGCGACTACAATCATCGTGACGCGCCGCATCCTCAACCACCTTTCAGGTATGTCAACGAGGAAACCGAAATTGATTTCGTAGTCGGTCAGGCTGTTGACAAACGCCTGAAAGTGGAGTTTAGTCGCCACGTGCTCGCTGACGAACAACGTTGTGCCATAGAGCATCCCGGTGGTCGCAACGATGTAACGGGCGAGTTCGGACTCGTTGGCAGTCGGTGCATAGTAGGCACAGTACCCGAATACTCGTCCAAGATTCGACAGGTGGATTGACCCCAGTACAATCCGGTATATGAAAGGAATATGGGGTTTTATTCTAGATGGGTTTCTCTTGGTTTTCGGCTCGGAGCTCACGGGAAAAATCCCTCCGAGTGCGAGATAGCACAGAGGCGAGTGCAAAACATTCAGAAACTGCACCCTGAAATCGTTTCTGATTGAGGCGGTGCGTTTGGTTGGGTTCAAGCCGAGGGTGGAGACGTCCAGCTCTTGCAATGATGTCTCGGCTTCAGCGGTACACGGTGTGTCGAGGGATGGTTGCCTGTAATAGACCTGCACTGATCTAGTGTTACCGTTGCTCGCGTTGTCCCTTGTTTCACGTCTCTGTTGGATGGTGTCAGAAATATCCGAAAAACCACAGGAGCCGGCAGTCAAGCTATTTTTTAAACTCCTGGAAAACGTCCTGACCATAGGTTTCTTTGTCTTGACCTCATTCATTTCTCGGCAACCATCTAAAGAGTACAAATAGGGCTTGGGGTCTGCTGATATCGATACATGTCTTTGTAACTTCTGACTTGTGGCTGCATGGTTTGGGATTGTGTTGATTGTTGAAATGGCATGCGTCTCCATGTTTGAATATATTATATATTGCCCGGTTAACCTTGATTCGTTCAAACTGATGTTCTTGGAAATGTCACCAAGATCTGAACTGTCTTTCCCCTTGTTTTGTCCACTGAGCAGCTGTCAAGTGTAAAATTAAGATACAGCGGTCGATTAATTTAATTGAATGGGAAATTTACTACAAGCTCAGTAATAAAAATATGTTGGAATAATTTTTAAACAAAATTTTAAGTGAAGTTATCTCCGGGATTTCGATAAAATTTTAAAATTGTTTCAGAAAGTTCAGTCATTGTCCTGCAAGTTGGCGGTATCACGAATTTTACAATTTTTCAAATTAAAAGCTTTTATACCTAACAAAGCTAACGGTCAGATATTATTGCATATATTTTTGTGCTACTATTTATATTATTCTAATATCACATGATTTTTGTAAAGTCCTTCTATAGCAGCTATTCGCGATTCTTAGAAAGTTAAAATTACCAAAACCACTTTAAAGAACCAAGTCAGAAAAACGTTATAATTCCTAAACTGTGCGACTCAAACAATCCCCTCAATGAATTTTGCACTCAATGGAACGGATGGTGAAGCATTAAAACTGATTGAAAGTAAACAAAGGTTCTCGTGTTATTAGTTGAACACCGACATATCTTTTTTGAACACTGATTGTTGCTTTTAAACTTGAATTCTTTTTATAAAGCAAATGAAATTACCAAAACATGGCCCTTCCAAGGAACAATGAACTCAATTTCAGTGTTAACTCCACCTCATTAGCAGGCTATGACCGTGACGGAAATTGTGAGAACACCTCGACTTGCCAGCTTAATCAATACCGCATGGTAGAAATAGAATGGAGAGGGTTGGTGGGTGGGGGGAGGGGGGGACACGGCCGAGATATGTTCATTAGTGGGGTCAATTACTGGGCCTCTAGCTCGTTTCATTTGTACGAGTTAACTATATGACATGTCTGCCCACCGACTGATGTTCAGACTCAGACACGATGAAAGACGTTTTCTGTTCGGGGACTTAAAATTTACCGACGGTATGAAATAATAAAAATTGGGATATAGGAATAGGTTAGGACCAGGGCCGGATTAAGCCATCTTGGTGACCGAGGCACAAACCCACATGTGTGCCCTGATCCCCCACTGACCGCTGGTATGTTCAATATTAAGCAAACCAACTAAATAAAACAAACCCGTTAAAAAAAAATGTTGACTATAAATCCCTTATGTATGAGTCATAACTAACAGTATTGATTATTTTTTAACGCGACAAGCATTTACAGACTGAATCTGTCTTAACTCAACTTTGCTTCATAACCCTAGGGGGGGAGGGTTGGGGGGGAGGGGAAAAGTCTGGTCACCGATTCGCTTCACCGAGCTCAGCGTGACACGTAAAATGTAAACAAAAGCACCCCGGTACTTCGATGGGTCGCCTCAACGCGTCAACTCAAACTTTCACGTGGAAAAAAAAACAATAACAAACAGTGAATTTGAATTACGTCCTCATATAAGGATAAACTAAAAATGCATTAATTTAATTACGGTACGTTCGATTGATCTGAAATTTTGATACGATGCATTGTTAGGTCAGACGGGTTCGTGTGCCAAATGTCAGCTCGATCAGATCACGGGAAGTGGGTCATTTTTAAATCCCTTATATTAACTTCGCGGCCGTCTCTCTCTCTCTCTCTCTCTGTCTTGGGCTCGGCGGGCGGGCGGAAAAACAGAAGTCAAAAATGAACCACTTCCCATGATTCGATCGAACTGAAATTTGGCACACGGACCCGTCTGACCTAACAATGCATCGTATCAAAATTTCAGATCGATCGCACGTACCGTAATTAAATTAATGCATTTTTAGTTTATCCTTATATGAGGTATGTAATTTAAATTCACGATTTGTTATTGTTTTTTTGCCACGTGAAAGTTTGAGCATTGAGGCGACCCAACGAAACGACGGTGCGCTTTTGTTTACATTTTACGTGTCACTCTGAGCTCGGTCAAGCGAATCGGTGACCAGACTTTTCCCCTCTCCCCCACCAACCCCTCCCCCCACCCCTCCCCCACCCACCCCTTCCCCCCCCACTAGGGTTATGATGCAAAGTTGAGTTATGACAGATTCAGTCTGTAAATGTTTGAAAATAATCAATACTGTTAGTTACGTCTCATATATAAGGGATTTATAGTCAAAAACTTTGTTTTTACGGGTTTGTTTTATTAAATCCCTTATATTAACTTCGCGGCCGTCTCTCTCTCTCTCTCTGTCTTGGGCTCGGCGGCGGGCGGAAAAACAGAAGTCAAAAATGAACCACTTCCCATGATCCGATCGAACTGAAATTTGGCACACGGACCCGTCTGACCTAACAATGCATCGTATCAAAATTTCAGATCGATCGAACGTACCGTAATTAAATTAATGCATTTTTAGTTTATCCTTATATGAGGTATGTAATTTCAATTCACGGTTTATTATTGTTTTTTTGCCACGTGAAATTTTGAGGTGACGCATTGAGGCGACCCAACGAAGCGACGGGCGCTTTTGTTTACATTTTACGTGTCACTCTGAGCTCGGTCAAGCGAATCGGTGACCAGACTTTTCCCCTCTCCCCCCACCCACCCCTCCCCCCCCCCACTAGGGTTATGATGCAAAGTTGAGTTAAGACAGATTCAGTCTGTAAATGTTTGAAAATAATCAATACTGTTAGTTATGTCTCATATATAAGGGATTTATAGTCAAAAACTTTGTTTTTACGGGTTTGTTTTTTTACTTTTGTTTTTTACGCCCGCCCGCCCGCCCATGAGATGACGACAGAGACGGCCGCGAAGTTAATATAAGGGATTTAAAAACAAAACAGTTGTTAACACACAGGAGCGTCACAAGGGATTTCGGGAGGTGCGGACCGCACCGAATGACACCAAAGGATAAAATTCTGTATGCCTCGTTATTTGGGATTGGCATACTCGGAGGAAGTCTATGGGGGAAGTTGTGAGGGGGTGACACCATGACCTACCGAACTGGATGACACCCACCCTAGTGACGCCACACTTAACACATATGTTTGTACTAGTATCACTCAAATAAAACCTACAATAAGGTATTTCTGTAATAATAGATAAAGATACTGTAACTTTTTAAATAAATGAGAAAGTCAGAGAAAGCAAACCTTTACATTTTAAAGTTCTTTATTCTAGATTTACGTCTGGCAAAGTACGTCAGCAAAGTTGATTTTACGCAAAATGTGTGACTCAATCATCAGCAAATATAAGGAATCAAGCTTTTCTTATTTCATGATCGATCTACTTAGATTTTGTGTACGTTTTAAGTTTTCAGTGAGAAAAAGAGCGCTCAGTTAAAACGTTCGAAAGCATTAATGTTAAAAATATGCACAAGTCCATTTCTACATTGGAAAAGAAAACTGGATGTTGTCTCTATTACTTTGTATAAATCTGCATGACTCAACGTGTTGATTTCAGATTTTGATGCACGAAACTTGTGGCGAATATATGAGTATGAGTTTAACTTTTGTAGTTCAGTATATAAATTATTTGTTCAGATCTTCAGGATAAGCATTTATTAGTCCTTCACAACACTGCGATGTTTGTGGTACATCAACCAAACAAGAAAATCTAACTGCTATATCATTATATACCTGTCCTCATCTACCTATCTGTCTCAAGTTTGTCAATAATGGCTAGTGAAGAATATAAATCAGCACACGTTTTCAAGTTCACGTGCTCATTTTGTAGAGCTTGACTGAATCTGTGAAAATGTAACACTTATTCCCAAAAGACAAGTGTGAGAGCAAATTCTAATTCTTGTGTCTTCTTTTAAATTTTTGTCTGCTTCTCTTCTGGTGTCCCACTTCTGTGACAGGTCTTATTGTAAATGCTCTAACGCTTCTACAATCTGAGGATGAGATTTTAGAATAGATTTGGTTCCAACATCATGCGTTTCCCATTTGGTATCGGAAAGAGAGTTTACCAGCGTTCAATCCACAAAGCATCCTTTCAGAATATTCCATTTGTTGGTTGAAGCTGAGAAAAAAGTATCGATCAGTTGCACTGTATGGAAGAAGTTTATTGCCTCTAAACAAGATTCAACGGCCCTTCATCCTACCAGATTTAGTGAATGGGTAGCACAGGGTATGTAGATAGAAAACTAATTTTCCTCTAGAATTTAATTCAGCATGCCCTTGTAATACCAAGACATATTAGCTGCGTTATCCGGGACTGACCTCTGCATTTCGCAAAATCAATATTGCAAACTTCACGTAAGTACTGCAACTCTTGCTTAGCCATACCTTCACCGGTGGGACTTTGCAGCTACAAAAAAGCAAAAAAGCGCTCAATGGACTCTCCATCTACCACATATCGAAGAACATCGCTTAACTGATCTATAAGTGAAATATCGGGTATTGACAAGCTTAAATAACCGAAATCCTTTACTTCATCTATAATTAATTGATGTACTTTTGGGGACATAATTTTGATCAGTTCTTCACATATAATAATAATAATAATAATAATAAATTGATTATTTATATAGCGCTGTATCCCAGTAAGGAACTGGGCTCACAGCGCTTTACATGAAAGAAATAACATACTTATAAGTATTAAATTAACTTTCATATCACAACAAACACACAAAATTACAATACATTATACATAAGCTACGTTAATCATTTACAAGAAATGTTGTTTCATCAATTTTAAAAATAAATTTTGAAAAGATGTGTCTTAAGTGCAGTCTTGAAGGACTTGGTTGTTTGAATACTACGTATGTGTAATGGTAGAGAATTCCATTGTTTGGCTGCACAAAAAGAGAACGACCTTTCACCAAACGTTTTGGTGCGTGTCGTAGGAACAGAGAGAACGCGTGTGTCTGCAGAAGATCTTAGCTTGCGAGTGGGTGAGTAGACAGACAAAAGTTCAGTAAGATACGATGGGCATGAGTCCGAAAAGAAATTGTGACAGAGAACGGCCAGTTTGTAATCAATACGGGCTTGTATAGGCAGCCAATGAAGTGAGCGAAGAAGTGGAGTAACATGGTCATGTTTTTTTGCCTTGAGCACATATAGTTTGGGATACATAAGGATTTCTTTTTCCAGAAGTTCGTTATTTCGCAATGTGTGATGCTAAAAATGGATCAAACTGACTGACCAACTCCAGCAACCCTAGAAAAAATCAATTTTGTAAAGATCAAAATTTTTCATTTGTCTCTTTAAAAGCGATATCAGGGGTGGATTAAGATTGCACGGGGCCCCTGGTTGCAATTCCATCTGGGGCCCCTTAATTTAGTCTTAAATCATTGGGGGCTCTTGGCTTTAGCCCAAAACAGCCTTCCATTTAATCCGCCCCTGTGCGATTTAATATTACATTTGCGATTTGCTAACTTCATGTCGATAAAGGACACTATACAAATTGTTCTTGAGGACTTGTGGTGCCCCCCAAAAGCTTGGTGCCCAAGGCACGTGCCTTTTATGCCTATAGGTTAATCCAGGCCTGGTTAGGACGCACGTTTGCGTTGGGACTGATAAGGTTTGGGCTATCATGGAATGCAAAAGACTATTTTACGATGTGTGGAAACAGATACATCATTTGCATGGAGCAATTATTTTTTTTTATTTTTTTTTGAGGAAACGTGCACGTTTGGTTGGGGCTGAGACAAGTTATTTATAATATACTTGGATTTTTAATTCTTCATTTTGAACCAGAGTCTTTTATAATGTCAGATCAAGAGATGCACTATTTTTATAAGTGCATCAAGGAACTTAATTAACATAATTATGGATCAAGAGGTTTATTTAAATTGTGAAGGTTTCTCTTGTATTTGGGTGTGATAGTTTTAGTGAGCAGTGTTTGGGCTTGACATGAAGGGTTTCGATTTTATCATGAGGCTTTGGGTTTTATGTGGGATTATTTGGGTTTTATGTGGGATTATTTGGGTTTTATGTCGGATTATTTGGGTTTTATGTGGGATTATTTGGGTTTTATGTGGGATTATTTGGGTTTTATGTGGGATTATTTGGGTTTTATGTCGGATTATTTGGTTTTATGTGGGATTATTTGGGTTTTATGTGGGATTATTTGGGTTTTATGTGGGATTATTTGGGTTTTATGTGGGATTATTTGGGTTTTATGTGGGATTAATTGGGTTTTATGTGGGATTAATTGGGTATTATGTGGGATTATTTGGGTTTTATGTGGGATTATTTGGGTTTTATGTGGGATTATTTGGGTTTTATGTGGGATTAATTGGGTTTTATGTGGGATTAATTGGGTTTTATGTGGGATTAATTGGGTTTTATGTGGGATTATTTGGGTTTTATGTGGGATTATTTGGGTTTTATGTGGGATTATTTGGGTTTTATGTGGGATTATTTGGGTTTTATGTGGGATTATTTGGGTTTTATGTGGGATTATTTGGGTTTTATGTGGAATTATTTGGGTTTTATGTGGGATTAATTGGGTTTTATGTGGGATTATTTGGGTTTTATGTGGGATTATTTGGGTTTTATGTTGGATTATTTGGGTTTTATGTTGGATTATTTGGGTTTTATGTGGGATTATTTGGGTTTTATGTGGGATTATTTGGGTTTTATGTGGGTTTATTTGGGTTTTATGTGGGATTATTTGGACTTAATGTGGATATCAATGGGTTTTATGTGGGATTATTTGGGTTTTATGTGGGATTATTTGGGCTTTATGAGGATGTCATTAGGTTTTATGGGGGTTGGGCTTTAAGTTTTATAAGGGTATGGGGTGGGGTTGTTGTTTTTTTTATGAGAAAGGCTTTTGGTCTCACAGGTAGTGGAATTTTTTTAGGGATGGGGAGGTTTGTGCCAGGTAGTGTTGGGGCTGCTTAATTAAGTTAAAATTTACATGTGAAAAATTTAGAGCGTTTTTGGTAATATTTGCCCTACATGGGGAATGGGGAGTCTTGCAGTGGGGTATCGGCATGTGAAGTCAAGGTGACACTTGTGTGCTCGTGTTGACACTTCTGTGCTCGTGTTGACACTTGTGTGCTCGTGTTGACACTTGTGTGCTCGTGTTGACACTTGTGTGCTCGTGTTGACACTTGTGTGCTCGTGTTGACACTTGTGTGCTCGTGTTGACACTTGTGTGCTCGTGTTGACACTTGTGTGCTCGTGTTGACACTTGTGTGCTCGTGTTGACACTTGTGTGCTCGTGTTGACACTTGTGTGCTCGTGTTGACACTTGTGTGCTCGTGTTGACACTTGTGTGCTCGTGTTGACACTTGTGTGCTCGTGTTGACACTTGTGTGCTCGTGTTGACACTTGTGTGCTCGTGTTGACACTTGTGTGCTCGTGTTGACACTTGTGTGCTCGTGTTGACACTTGTGTGCTCGTGTTGACACTTGTGTGCTCGTGTTGACACTTATGTGCTCGTGTTGACACGCATTTAACAGAAGTAATCCTGGGGTTCGACCCGTTACATTTGATTACACATTGTCCCCCCTCCCCCAGATGGCAATCACAGGACAGAGGTCATGGACAATAACTTCTTCACTGCCTACAGGAAGACGAGATTGCTGGACACCGATACAGTGGTGGCTATCACCGTGCCTTACACTACACAGGTAAACAGTATGTAAGTGGTGGTGGGGGTGAGGGGTCAGAGATTGGTGTTAGGGGTCAGTGGTGGGGTGTAGGGTCAGTGGTGGGGTTGAGGGGTCATTGGTGGGGGTGAGGGGCCAGTGGTGGGGGATGGGTCAGTGGTGGGGATGAGTGGTCAGTGTGGACTTGAGGGGTCAATGGTGGGGGTTTTCTTCATTTTGATCATAGGTGTCGCCGCATCTTAAGCCCCTTTACATTTAAAACTTAACTCATTCTCAGAGTACCTAGCACTAATGGCGTAATTCGTTTCATTTCCGGTTTCCCCAGAACCAGTTCTTCCATGGCTACAAACAGGCCAACCGGAAGGAGGATGACATTGCTGTGGTCAACGCAGGGATGTGGGTGGAGCTCGACGCAGACAATCGTACGGTGAGGGAGATGCGTCTTGTGTTCGGCGGCATGTCCGACAAAACCGTGGAAGCCACGCAGACAGAGTCAAATATCACTGGAAGGTGTTTATCTTCTCTACCGATCCCATGCCTTTTTAAAAATATATATCCCCCCCCCCGTTGCTATCTTTATTTATTCACTTTTTCATTATAAACGGCACAAGATAACATCATCTAGTCAGCCGTCCGTTGGAGGCTGAGACAAATAGTGCACACTATTAACATCAGTTCTAAGTCCTAAGCGAAGTTTTGACTTTTTAAAAAATTATAAAAATATATTTTTTTAAAATATTATTAGGTCGCTTTATTTAAAAGAAAAAGCTTTCATGCCTGGTCTCCCCATCCATTTCCTTATGGTGTATTCAAGACCCGCACAACTTTTTGCACGCCTGCACACAGCACCATCTTTTCAAGGAAGAGCTCGAGCCTATGACGTTTTTCTCTATCCTCAGAGTGTGGGACAACTCACTCCTGGAGCTGGCTTGCGCTGACGACATGCTGCCGGCTGACCTCCCCTTACAACCAGGGGCAGTCGGAGGAATGGTCGCCTTCAGAAGGACACTAACACTCAGTTTCTTTTACAAATTTTATCTGGCTGTCGCTGATAAAATCTCACAGGTGAGAACCTAGTGGTCTAAAACCATAAATTCTACATCTAAGCATGATAGGGTTTTACCGAAACATAGCGTCCTCTCCCCATGGTAGGAACCTAAACACGGCAAATGGGCCGTCCATAAATTACGTCACGCTATTTTTGACCATTTTTGACCCCCCCCCCTGTCACAAACTGTCACAAATCTCTGGACACCCCCCCCCCTAAAGTACGTCACACTTTCGAATTTTTTTTAAAATTAACACCTAATTAAAATATTTAATTTAATACTTAAATTACACTTCACCTTTAAACTGTATTAAAATATAAACTTTCCAATTAAAAGTAGGGATGTACCAGATTCAAAATTTTGAAATCCGGCCGGAGCTGAATTTGGCCGGATTTAGGAAGTGAAATCCGGCTAGCGCCGAAATCAGATTTCTTAAAATGGCCGGATTCCTGATTTGCCGGAGCCATTATGAATATATATATAAATTAGGAATCTACCGGCCAGCCGGATTTATAAAGTGAAACCTGCCGGAGTCGAAGCCAGAGGCGGATTTTTTTTTAAATAGCTGGATTCCGGATTTGCTCGAGCTGGAGCCGAAATCCCGTACATCTCCCACTTAAAAGAACTATCATATTATTAAAATAACTTTAATAGTAGAATAGTTAATTGGCAACTGTTGTCACAGTTATTCAATGAAATACTAACTCAATCTAGATCAAATTTGAAAAGAAAAATTGCAAAAATTACACTTGACAATTGTATAATACACATAATTTCTCTGCTAACTTTTCATTTACAATGAGTGAGGTTAAGTTTTAGATAATCTTCCGATTATGCATTCTATTGACACAGGATAAGAAGTAGATTAGCGAAACTTGACCTCACCCAGAGATTAAATAATAAAAAGGAAACAAAACAATTTGACTAAAAAAAGACTAGATTGACAAATTATGTGACCAACTCTTGTCCTATATTGAATCTGTTAATTATGGTCCTATGAATTATGTTTCGTTCAAAAATATTCACTGGACATCATCTTACAACGGTGAAATGAAGTTTTCATCCATAGTTACGACTGACATCATTCTTTCACCATCATCGTTTCCTGGAAGGATAATTGCAGACAGATCAACTCGTCCTCATCTAGCCACTCAACAGCCTCTGTATGTGCATTTTCTCTTCTGGCAATAACTGCCATAGGTTCTCTTTGCCTTCTAGAAGTGATTCTCAAAGGACGGATGCTTTTTATCTGAGTTGATTCTGGAACAGTTTGGGTGGGCACATTCTCCTGAGCCCGAGCTCTGTGTTGTCCTGTATGTTTCTTCAAAATTGTTTGTGAGGCTAAATAAAAGTGACCTACTTTGCAAAGTAGATCAAAATAGCTGGTAATCATATGGTTGTACTTTGAAAACTCCTGTTGATCTTGGCATAATGTCATAAAATTTGAGAGTTTGTGCTACAATCAAGGAAGGACATTTATGAGAATCTACATCTTTCTGAAGCTTTGAGTCCATCAACTATTTGGTTGATTGGGATTGGAGGAGGGGAAGAATCTTGAAGGTAAAACGTTGAAATATGAGCTTCGTGCTTTGTCGCAACATTTCATGTCCTGATATTTATCAATTTGAGTGAATTTTAGGCTGGTGCGAACATGATTGTCAAACCATACCTGATCCTTATATTTGTAATTTTAGTCCTGCTGCATCCAATTCAGATTTATGAAGAACACATTCAGGAGATACGCATTTCATGTTATTTTGACATAAAACTAATTCTAATTTTTCCAAAAAAAATTGAAAATTATTTTTAAAGCTATTTAAATTCTACTAAAAAATATATAATAAATTAGAAGAAAAAAAATTAAAATAATAAATGTTTGACATCACACATGGCCTGACCCCCCTCCCCCCTGTCACAAAGTGTCACACTTTCTTAGACCCCCTCGCCCCCCTCGGAGCGTGACGTACTTTATGGACGGCTCCAAACTTAAAATAAAGAACAGGTGAATATTCACAACTGACATGATTATCTCCTTTAGTTCAATTACTTAGCAAATAAACATTAGAGGATTGAAACCAAAGATCAAAGTAGTTATAGTAAATGATGCAAAAAATTCTAACTTTCAAATACAAAGAAAAAGTTGTTAATAGTAAAAGAACAATCAAATAGACATAGGAATAAAAACACTTTTCGTGTTACTTTGAGACATATGAATCCTCCTTTTTAAATCCTTTATATTTACTCGTGGTGTCTGCTTGATTGTTTGCCGAAAAAACTTTGGATCGATTTTTAACACACTTCCTCGTAAGCTAACGAGCTGAACTTTTGCAGGCAGACTCATGCCGATGTATCAAAATTTCAGATCGATCGCATGTACTGTGATTAAATTATTGAATTTTTAGATTATCTCTATTTATCATGTTAATTTTTGAGATAGAGTGTCGTGGTGCGTACTATATTGTACTAGCGTACACCCGTCAAAAATGACGGAAGTTTTCAGCAGAAATCTATTTATTTTATTAAAAATGCACTTTTTTTAGGGCGCATACGGCGCCGACCCTTTTCAAAAGCCCAGCTAACTTGTCCTTGTTTGATAAATACGAAATATTAAACTTTCTGAAATGTACACAAAGTATTTTATAATAGGGGTTGTAAGGCGCCTACGGCGCCCCCTTTGTTTTTTTATTTTATAATTAACCATTATCAAATCCTCTTTTTACATTGTTCCCTTTTCCAAAATTAAAATATCAGCGAAAACAATGACGTCATATAATATTTTTTTTTAGGCGTATCTTTAATTTGCACACCTTTTGATGCATTGGTGCAGTAATTTGGTTTTCCCTGCTTTCTAAAATTAGTAGCGTCAGGACTGACTGACAGACACTACGTGCGTGACAATTGCAAATTATATAGTTAACTAGCGTACACCCGTCAAAAATGACGGAAATTTTCAGCTGGAATCTATTTATTTTTTAAAAATTCACTTTTTTAGGGCGCCTACGGCGCCGACCTTTATCAAAAGCCCAACTAACTTGTCCTTGTTTGATAAATACGAAATATTAAACTTTCTGAAATGTACACAAAGTATTTAATTTTTATAATAGGGGTTGCCGGGCGACTACGGCGCCCCTTTTTTTTTGGATTTATAATTAACCATCATCAAATACTATTTTTACATTGATCCCTTTTCCAAAATTAAAATATTAGCGAAAACGATGACGTCATATAATATTTTTTTTACAGTGCATATTTAATTTGCACACCTTTTGATGCTTTGGTGCAGTAATTTGGTTTTCCCTGCTTTCTAAAATTAGTAGCGTCAGGACAGACTGACTGACGTGCGTGACAATTGCAAATTATATAGTTTTATTACATAACTAGTTCAAAAGCCTGCTGAAGCTGGCAGAACGAAATCCCACAGAAGGGATAACAAAGATATTACCAAATACTGCAATAGAAAAAACCACGTGGCCTTTATTGCCATGAACAGAATACGATATGAACAGAAATGACAAAGAAATGTATGAAATACTGTAATAGAAAATAACATTTGGCCTATATTGCCATGAACACAATACGATATGAAAATAAATAACAAAAAGCTGTACGAAATACTGAAATAGAAAAGAACTTTTATATTTTATTGCGATGAACACAATACGATATGAACAACTAAATATCATAGATTTCCTTGTACACCACATTTTTAGTGCAGCAGGTGGAGCTGTCGTGGAGCAGTTTCCCTTTTTTAGGACCATCTGCCACATGGACCTTGACCTCTGCTGATCTGCGTACACGGGAGAAAGCAACGTATAATTGCCCGTGGGTAAACACAGCTTGTGGTAGGTAGATACCGACCTTATCCAGTGTATGGCCCTGCGATTTTTTTATGGTCATTGCGAAAGCTAACTTCAAAGGGAATTGCCTTCTCCGTAGAACGAAAGGCAAGTCTGTGGTTGTCGGGGCAATGTCCACGCGTGGAATGAATAGAGTGCGACCATTGTCACTTCCGGACAGAAGTTCAGCGATGATGAGGTTGGCTTTGAGGTCCCTAACCACCAAACTGGTGCCGTTGCATAGACCTCGTTTTGTGTTCAAATTGCGAAGAATTATAATTGCTCCGAATTTTAATGTTAATTGATGAAGCGGCATTCCCGAAGGTGCCAATTGATGTAGAAATTCCATGGGCTAATTCTTTTCATCATCTGGCGTGCAGTCGTCGATGGAGTCGGAACTTAAGTATGTCCTGGGTTCTCCTTCAAGTAAATGCAGAACCTGACTATTGATAAGGTCCACATCGGCATTTGTAGGGCAGAGAATAGCCTTATTTGCAAATTCTTCCGCATCTCTGGCTAGAAGTCGTTCCCCGAAGATTTCGTAAACAATAGATCCTGTGCAGACCATATAGGCTGGAACTTCAAACATATTCTCGTCCAATCCATGTTCATTGGTTAATGTTCCATTGCCTAGCTCAATTAACCAAGACGTAAATTCTGGATCAATAGATCTCACATTACTTGTCAATGTGAGAATTGTAAATTTAGACCAAAGCTCGGTAAACTTAATACTCGCTTCGACAATGGTGGCCCTGGTTCCATGAGCAACAACGGGCAATGTTTTTCTGAAGTCCCCACCCAAGAGAATGGTTTTTCCACCGAAAGTTTTGTCATTTTGCATGATATCTTGTAAGAGTTTACTCACGCATGTCAATGCGTCCTTAGAGGCCATCGTGGATTCATCCCAAATGATTATTGTGGCTCTTCGGAGAATGTCAGCATCGGAGGAGGTCATTCTCATTCTGGAGGTTGAAGTGTCGATAATTGGGACGGGAAGTTGAAATTGGGAATGATACGTTCGACCACTTTACAGTAAATTGGCCGCGATTCCAGTTGATGCAGTAGCTACAGCAATCTTCTGTTCCCCTCTAAAGGATGCAAACAAGGTTGTGTACAAATATGTTTTACCACTGCCACAAGGTCCGTCAAGAAAGTAACACCTATGAGGAAGATGACCATTGGCTGCGGCTGTGATAATTTCATCAAATGCGTGTCTGCTGTTCATTGAGACTCCGTACCATGTCTGTTGCTTTGCTGAGCTGTTGGACCGGATCAAAAACGCTGTCCTGTATGTCTTCCACGTGACTTGGTGGAACTGGTAAACCAAAATTCTCGCAGGTTTTCCTATTGGCAATAAAGATCAATTGAATATCAATAAGGGCCAAATTGAGGCAGCGTTTGCAATTCACTTCGTGATGAAACTGCAACGTAAAATCTTCATAAAAGTATTCTTTATATTTCTGGAACAATTGTGGAATATTTGAAGGAGATGCGAGCAGGCACATATGTGCAAATAATTCCCGTAGGAGAGCGGGTCTCTTTTTGGCAACTGCATCATGTAGCGTCATATCCCAGACCTGCTTGTCATTGAAGACGCCTCGATGTTGTGCAGCTTCCTTGAATGTTGGATATGTAATACCATGGACGGTCCGAAGGTCCTCAAAGGAAGTTGCACCTGGCCCGTGAAGGAGAAGTAAGCGCAAGCAGAAGCGCTGAATGTCTGACGCTAAACTGACAGAGTACATACGACCAATTATTCTGTCAGCACCCCTTTGCCTTCTCTGCCATGTTCTGGTCCTCTCGTGAAAAACATAATGTTCAGGTATGTCGGTGTATAGTATACCTGTAGCCATCTGGTATTGCTGATTTAGTTTGAACCATGCCGTTAAAGTAGTGTCTCTCGAAGCTGCGTTCTGTGCTGCAGCCTCAACGTTATCAGTAGTAAAAACTACTGATTGCTCGCCAGGTAGATGAACTTGGAGTCTGATAATTGCATGAGACTGCTTGTGCATGTGGAACCCCAAAAGGCGCCAAGCAGCCTCAGGCGCGCTCATATATCTAGAGTCCATAAAGGAGGTGATCTCATGCTTTGAGATCCCGTGTTCAGGGTCCCGTGTTCTTTAATGGAGATGTTGGCGCAATCATTTCCTTTGTAGACGTATTTAAACAGATATTTGACACTTTTTATGGAAGAACAGCTCTCGACGTTGATATGACAGTTGCACTTTAGGCTGAGGTTCGGATTGTAAGGAACGACCCATGAGTTGTCAATTTCTCGGCTATTGACGATTGCTGTTACACCATTGTTCCGTCGCCTATATTTGGGATAACCGTCAACATTAATGATTGTTTCTTCACAGAACGGCTTCGGAAACTTCTTCGAACAGGATCCATCAACCATGCATGGAGAGTTCATGTTGTGTTTCCCACAGGGCCCATGAATCATGTGTTTAGTGACTATTTCGTGCAGTCGATGCTGTGTTGCACTGGTATTTCTGCAGAAATCATTCTATCCACTTGTTCATCGTCGTTAGGCTTGTCCTCGCTGCATAAAATTAATAGTATTTGAGCATGCGGAAGCCCACGTTTCAGGAACTCAATGACATGGATTTTTGCTATTGGATTTCCAAGAACGTGATGTTTTCCAATGTCATCTAGAAGAGCATCCAGTTTAAGTTTGAAAACGCGTGCGACCAAATCTGGACGAAATTCCACTGATTGGCCTTGTTGTAAATTGGTGAGGATTTCAGGCCATTTTGGGTTGCATGTGATTGTAACGAAGGAGTCGGGTTTCCCGTACTTTCTAACAATCGCCATGGCGTCTTGATAATTTTGGAGCATGTTCCTGGGGCTTCCCTGGAAGGATGAAGGAAGTATTAGTGGTTGGCCTGGCATAATGCCTTGTTGTCTCGCTTCAGTTTGCAAGAAATCCATCAAGCCAGTGTACTTTTCTACCCTTAGTTTTGACTGATTTTGTCGCACAAAATTGAGTCTGTTGCCCTCCGTTTTGATGTAGCTATCCACAAAATATTGGAGGGTGAGTTTTCCAGCACTCATGAAAGGATTGAATTCGTCTATGATGGCAAATCGGTATCCGTAATACTGCATTTGAGTGACTCTTGTTCTGGGAATCGTGGGTGATGGCCGACGCAAGCTTCTTATACTCGTAGGATTATATTGAAGTTTAATATCTGGTGTCCAGCTTTGATCCCCATACGGGAATAACACAGGGTAGACCATGGGATCTAAGTTGGGGTCGAGAATGCTGATTCTTTTTGTTTTACTTGCGTGTGAAAATTGTTTTACAGTGTATTATGATGTCACATTCAAGAGGAGGTTCTCCATCCGCATTTTGGAAAACGAAAGCCACTTCATTGGACCGTTCAGCATTGTAACTCCTTTGGTCATCGTTTCTATCATGAATGATGGCCAGTGACACAGTTGTAGTAAGTGTATTCCGTAAAGCTGCTTCCGCCAGACATTCTTGTTCCACTTCACATAGCATTTTTCATGCATCTGCAAATGGATTGTTGTCGGTCATGAATGAGCTCAGGAGCGCCATGAGATCGCGGTTGCATCCTTTGTTCCGAAGCTTCATCAGGATCAAGGATATACAGCTGAGCAAATTGACGACGATCATCATTGTCAGGATGCAGAGCCCCAGATCTGTGGTAAATCTGTCCGTGGATGCGAAAGCAGTAGGGCCCGTATCCGGGAGGAGGAGCGACTTTAGCACCCATTGACGCAAAGGCTAAGGTGCTATTAATAGAATGATGTTGTCCATGAAGTTTTGGTAGTGCTCGTGTTCCCCCGTCATGAGCGTCCTCAGTAAAGGTGATGGGATCTAGCGTCACTTTTCCTTTCTGGCAGCACGTGGTAAATGATTTGTACGCAGGATGTTCGCCAGAAAAATGTTTGGCACCGCAGAATGTGCACAGCAATTGTAAATTGCCACAGAAATGTTGCTGGACGTTGTCATTCATGACGTCACTTCTGTTGGCTCCATTCAGATGAGGTACAGGTACTTCCCGGAATGTTGCTGACCGACGTCGTTCATTAGTGGCTGCTACTTCCCGTCTACGGGACCGTTGTTCGTCGGTTTCACTTGCTCTTCGAATGCGATCTTGTTGGTTTCGCGTTTCTCGTCGCCGGGATGCCTCCTCATGTGTTTCTGTTCTTCTTCGATTCCTGTTTTGTTCGTTTCTGCGACGTTTTCTATCGGAAATTTCGGCTTCATCGAACGTTCTTTTTCGAGGCATAGTTGTCTCGTGGCAACACGCGAATGTTTTTAAATGTGTGGAGTTGAAGAAGAAATAGTAAAGCAATGCGAACGTGACATTGACGATGGGTACAGGCGTAGGAGAACGGTGTCGTACCTTGAATGCGGCGCAGCAATGCAGTTGGCAGTGGGTCCAGAACCGAACGGAGACACACACGCATAGGCTGGTGGCGATGTTAGACTCAATACAAATGTGTGTTCGTGTGTACACAAATGCTGACGTCACAGGTTCGTGCGTTGTTTCGGTAATTGACGTTCTGTGCTAAAACAATGACGTCTTATAGTGTTTTTTTACGGCGAACATTTTTTTTTATTTATAATAATTTTGCGCGCCTTTCTAGCACCTTTTCGCGCGCCTTTGGACGGGGAGACACACGCATACTTAGGGCGATTATGTATTAGACTAGCGTACACCAGTCAAAAATGACGGAAGTTTTCAGCTGAAATCTATTTATTTTATAAAAAATGAAATGTTTTTAGGGCGCCTACGGCGCCGACCTTTATCAAAAGCCCAACTAACTTGTCCTTGTTTGATAAATACGAAATATTAAACTTTCTGAAATGTACACAAAGTATTTTATAATAGGGCGCCCCCTTTGTTTTTTTGATTGTACAATTAACCATCATCAAATCCTCTTTTTACATTGATCCCTTTTCCAAAATTAAAATATGAGCGAAAACAATGACGTCATATAATATTTTTTTTACAGCGCATCTATAATTTGCACACCTTTTGATGCATTGGTGCGGTAATTTGGTTTTCCCAGCTTTCTAAAATTAGTAACGTCAGGACTGACAGACACTACTTGAGTGACAATTGCAAATTATATTGTTTAATTATTATTATTATAATAATTATATTGTATGACCTTTTTAATACTTTCCTGTTGCACGATTCGGTGCGTATTACATTGATGATACTTTTTAAAAATATATTCCCGATCGGTGCGCATTATATTAAACATGTGGACGTGGTGGTCGAGTGGCAGCGCACTGGACTGTTGTACCGATGGTCACGGGTTCGAATCCGTGTGAAGGCAAGGGTTTGTTCCCGGGGCCTAGGGCGTCCCTGAGTCACCCCGCTCCGAATGGGTACCTAACACTACATGTAGTTAGGCGGCTGGGTAATGCGTGGAACCCACAAAGCCGTGGCATGTGAATGCTGCATCACTTGCCAACAGATCATCTGTCATGGTCTGTGGACGCAACTATCTTCTGCATAGAAGGAGCGTCTGTATAGATAAGATAAGATAAGATGTTTTACGAGACATAACTAAAAAAATTATTTTTGCATTGTCGTGTGATGTGTATTATAATGAACATTCTTTTAGTTATTTCTCGTATATAAATGATTTATAGTTTTAAAAAACTTGGGTTTTTTTCCGGCTTTCATTCAGACGTGAAATGGGTTGCCTGAACAAACTAGGAAAGCAAAAACACTATCAACATTCAAGACTCTAATAAATATGCAAGACGGATAAACCACGAATACGCGTAGAACACAATAATCTTTATAGAAGGAGCGTGTGTAATGGATGAGATTACATATTTCAAAAAATACCTTTCTCTGTGTAGACAAAGAATATTGTAGAGGTGCTGTAATTATAAAAAGGCTTGTTGGAAAAACATTACGTAATTTTTATCGTTCAATTAAAATGCTTTAGTTTCTATTTTAATCTTATCTGTTGTCGATGTTGCGATTTCTTTATTTTGGTACCCAAGACAACTGTTTCCCACCTGTACCCAAGACAACTGTTTCCCACCTGTACCCAAGACAACTGTTTCCCACCTGTACCCGAGACAACTGTTTCCCACCTGTACCCGAGAAAACTGTTTCCCACCTGTACCCAAGACAACCGTTTCCCACCTTTACTCAAGACAACAGTTTCCTACCTTTATTTTGGTACCCAAGACAACTGTTTCCCACCTGTACCCAAGAAAACTGTTTCCCACCTGTACCCAAGACAACTGTTTCCCACCTTTACCCAAGACAACAGTTTCCTACCTTTATTTTGGTACCCAAGACAACTGTTTCCCACCTGTACCCAAGACAACAGTTTCCTACCTTTATTTTGGTACCCAAGACAACTGTTTCCCACCTGTACCCGAGACAACTGTTTCCCACCTGTACCCAAGACAACTGTTTCCCACCTGTACCCGAGACAACTGTTTCCCACCTGTACCCGAGAAAACTGTTTCCCACCTTTACCCAAGACAACTGTTTCCCACCTTTACCCAAGACAACAGTTTCCTACCTTTATTTTGGTACCCATGACAACTGTTTCCCACCTGTACCCAAGACAACAGTTTCCTACCTTTATTTCGGTACCCAAGACAACTGTTTCCCACCTGTACATTTCTTTTTTAACGTGGCGATCGAATGGTTTGCCTTATCAAATGTCAACTGTTGGTTTGCAATGTTCAGGTCCCTGAGTTGGACAGAAGTGGTTTGGGCAACATCGAGAGAGGCGTCAGCAGCGGTTGCCAGGCCCATGATTCCTCAGGTCAGACCGATAGCACATCCACCAACGACGCAGTTGGCCGGCCAGAGATCCACAGGTCGGCTTTCAAACAGGTGACCGGAGAGGCTGTCTATGTGGACGATATCCCAAGCCAAGGTAAGGGGCGTAATATGGGAGGTTACGTGAACTAGGAAATCATCACCATTATTTCCCTTACTTTGTGAATATAGATTTTCCATAAGTTACTGGTTCCACTTACCTTAAATGCTATTAAAACGTATTGTTCTCCCACGATGTGCACACAAATGTAACACTTTAGGGGCCGTCCATAAAGTACGTCACGCTATTTTTTACCATTTTTAACTCCCCCCTCCCCCTGTCACAAATCTCGCCCCCCCCCCTAAAGTACGTCACACTTTCGAACAAAATGTTTTTTTTTAATTAACAAAATAATTAAAATTTAAGATAAACCACATTGACGTCACACATGGCAATACCCCCCCTCCCCCTTGTCACAAACAGTCACACTTTCTTACACCCCCTCCCCCCTCTGGAGCGTGACGTACTTTATGGACATCCCCTTAAAGTGTTGCAAACACAGATATTTCTACGCGAATAGACATAACCGTTAAAATTGTAAAGGAGGAACAGCTGATTTTATGTTTCGTGTGTGTTACTTATAAGCGTCAGGGCATCTTATTTAGGTCAAACACACTAAATGAGACCGTTTAAAAGACCGCAACTTTAGTCCGTCCCAAGTAACGTTTCCTTCTTACTCATCGTTTTTCTTTTCATGAATTTATCTTTCAGAGCCTTGTTTTCATAAACAGTTATTTCAATTATTTTCATATTTCAGGTCTTCGTTTTTGTCAACAGTTGTCACAATGAATTTATCATTCGGACCCTTGTTTTCATAAACAGTTATTTCAATGATGTTCATATTTCAGGTCTTCATTTTTGTCAACAGTTATCACAATGAATTTAACTTTCAGGCCATCTGTTCGTTGGCTTTGTGACCAGCAGTCATGCGCACGCCAAAATCGTCAGCATTGATGCCACCAATGCCCTCGCGGTGCCCGGCGTGGTTGAGTTTGTCAGCAGCAAAAATGTGCCCGGAAGTAATGCCTGGGACAGCGAGCATGACGTGGTCTTTGTGCCAGAATCAGGACTTGTAAGTTAAATTCACTTTAGGGGTCGTACATAAAGTACGTCACGCTCCAGAGGGGGAGGGGGTGTAAGAAAGTGTGACAGTTTGTGACAGGAGGAGGGGGGGTCCGTCCACGTGCGACGTCACAGTGTTTAATATTAAATTTTAATTATTTTGTTAATAAAAAAAACAACATTTTTTTTGGAAAGTGTGACGTACTTTAAGGGGGGGGGGTCCAAGATTTGTGACACGGGGGAAAGGGGGAGTTAAAATGGTCAAAAATAGCGTGACGTACTTTATGGACGGCTCCTTATACGTGTTTTTGTTGTGTTTTTTTAAAACAGAAAACTTTTTATTTATTTATCTCATTTTTTTACGTTTAGTAATCTCTGTTGAAGATTATAAACGACCACCATAATATTTACTCTTAATCGTAACCTCATAAATTACACACGCTCACACACACAACCACATACACCAAAAATATCCACCAATAAGGAGAGCGAAATATTAAATGTTTTATATGAAGCTCGTCTTTTTATGTAGTAACACTTAATTCTAGAATTTAATAAGAATAAATAACCTCTTGAAAGGTGAATTTAGAGAGTTGACGATGATAACGTCTTTAGAGAGTTGACAATGAACTTCTTTAGAGAGTTGACGATGATAACTTCTTTAGAGAGTTGACGATGATAACTTCTTTAGAGAGTTGACGACAATAACTTCTTTAGAGAGTTGACGATGATAACTTCTTTAGAGAATTGACGATGAACTTCTTTAGAGAGTTGACGATGATAACTTAATTAGAGAGTTGACGATGAACTTCTTTAGAGAGTTGACGACGATAACTTCTTTAGAGAATTGACGATGATAACTTCTTTAGAGAATTGACGATGAACTTCTTTAGAGAGTTGACGATGATAACTTCTTTAGAGAGTTGACGATGATAACTTCTTTAGAGAGTTGACGATGATAACTTCTTTAGAGAGTTGACGATGATAACTTCTTTAGAATGTTGACGACGATAACTTCTTTAGAGAGTTGACGATGATAACTTCTTTAGAGAGTTGACGATGATAACTTCTTTAGAGAGTTGACGACGGTAACTTCTTTAATCCGTGCTTAAAATATTTATTACCACTGTCAACCGTCGGTTAAACTGGACATTCTTTACCAGGTAGAGCATGAAGGGCAAGTTATCGGCGCTGTTATTGCCGAAAACCTGGCCACTGCCCAGAGGGCTGCAAGATTGGTGGATGTTACCTATGAAAAGTTGGAACCAATCATTACCATCAAGGTGGGTGAATCTAACTATCTAGGGTGAGGGTGGGGCACGGTAGGGGCTCCGTAATCTGACAAGATCAATCTGGCGGCTTGATAGCGAAGTCAAATAATTATATTTATTTTTTTAATCTGACAAGAAAAATAAAAGATGTTTGATAGCCTACCGCTCAAAATAAAATCTTTTAAGAAATACTGCACCAAAATTCTCTTTTTAACGCCCCGCTAGGTATTTCTCTAACATTTTACTTTGTTTAAATGTACATCTTTCGAGCTAAAAGGGTCATTTGAAAAACTGGACTAAAACCCCGTGTAGGTTGTAATTAACAATCATGTCAAAGTTGGTCACGGTCCATTGTTAGGTTTTGTTGTGATTGTGTGAGCAACCTGTTTTACACACATACTTTCAAACATATAAACAAACTCAAACTTAGCTTTATATTAATGGAAATACGCTTGGCAACCGAATAGTTCTGTCTTAAACGTTTTATGAAGTAGATGAAAATATTACCAAAAAATCAACTTTTCTTTTATGTGCATTTCCGACAGTTAAGTCATTTCTCATTCCTTGAATGTCTTCCGTTATGAGATTTAATTGAATCCTTGAGGCCTGATCTCGAAATATTTCAAAGCTTGTACTTGAATCTTTTTTTCTAAAACATCATAGACATTAATATGACACAAAATAAAGTAATACAAAGAAAATATAAAGAAATAAGATGAAAACTAAATTACGTAGCTTTAAAAGTGTATTTTTGTAAAATTATTAAAAAAGCCAGCATATATTTTCGGAAAGGCTGCAACACAAAGTTCAAAGGAATCAGTTTGAGTTTATCCTCATGATCAATGACGTAGGAAGGTAAAGAAAGTGTGTGTGTGTGGGGGGGGGGTCGACTAGAGCACCTCTTTTCTGCTCATGTTTGAGCGATTTTTCGAGAAAGGAGTCTACGGCCCAATCTTAGTAGCCCGCCCCTAGATACGCTAACTGTAACCCTTTCTGCGACACAGCTGAACACTAGTTTGAACTCAAAAAAACATTATGAAAGAAATGGAACTGGCGTGTTTCTAGCCTGGCCCTCATGTTGAGGACTCAATTGTACACAAAGCTCAATTTTGCTAGGCTAGACGTAACTTACTCCTAGCACCGGGGCTCCTACTATTTTATTTAGTATTTATTGTATGTCATTTCATTCCCCATTTCGAAACCAGTCATCGGTGGCTTTGACATGTTCTGTCTGGACACTTACCGCGGTAATGTGAACCTTCGTGTGGACACTTACCGCGGTAAAGTGTGGATAAAGGGGCAGATGACACAAATTTTGGGGAGCTGTGAGATTGCATTAACGTTACCCGTTGAAACTTTTACAAATGCATAAGAACACCCAATGATATACAATATAAACATTGGAACATTTTTGGGGGCAAGATCATATATTTTATAACATTTTAATAAGGCGTTTAAAAAAAAATAACTAGATTTCACTCTTTGCATTCAATAACAAATTCCTCTTGTATTCTTCGATTAAAACCCCGAAGATTTTTTTTTAAATGTTAATAATACTTCTTTATCCGGAACCATATTGTTTTCCTTTATCACAAAAGGCTTTTCAATGTTTTTGATTTTAATAGCACAGTCTGTTCTCATTTGACTCCTTAAAAAACAATCTCAGTGTTGAAACGACTCAGTCGGAATCTGCAGTTTTACTGTCACCAGTTGGTACAAATATTCACACACGGGGTAAAAGAATTTTCTGAAAGACCGTCGGCAGCCCAACGTTTTTGGCTCGTTTTTCACGTGTAAGGGGATTGAACCCGATCCCCCTGGAGACGACCAGTAAACTCCAGCGCTCAAGTCTCCAAGGCTGACGCATCTGTTTGTCCACGAACTGCAACGATTCCGTCCGCAAGTCCTCCTTCAGAAACTGCCTCAGCCTGGCGTCGAACGGCAGGCTGACCAGGTCGAACTCCGTCAGGAACCCGAGATCCAGGAAGTACCCGGCCAGGTCGATCCTCTGCGCCAACAGGGCCACGGTCAGAGGGGACAGTTCCTGCAGGTGGCCGGGACACGAATAGAGGTTGAGCTCGGACTTGCAGGCGTGGTGCGGTGTCACGCCGTAGGCCAGCAGCTCCGTGACCACGTGGTTGAGGCCCACGCTGACAGCGTGGTGGAGCTCGAACCCGATGCGGGCTCCGGATTTGAGCAAGAGTCTCAGGCAAGGGCTGAGCGACAGCACGGAATGGCAGACAGAGAACCACAGAGGAGTCTTGTGGTGGACATTGATCTGGTCAAGGGTCGAGCCCGATTCTATAAGAATCCTCATGATCTCGACATCGTCCAGGCGAGCCGCGTACATGATGGCGTTGTTGCCGTGGAAATCCACGGCGTTGACGTCAGCTCCGGCGGCGATGAGCTCGCGGCAGACCTCCAGGCACGGCTTGCAGACAGCGCTGATCAGCGGCGTGTCCAGGTTTTTGTTTTTGTGATTGACGTCCGCCCCGCGCTGCAGGAGGTACTTGACGACGCCGGTTCTCTTGTAGTGCGCAGCGCTCAACAACGGGGTGTCTCCGTATCCGTTAGCGGCATCAACGGGAGCCCCGGACTCCACCAGAAGCTGCACAAACTGGAGGTGGCCGTGACGAGACGCGTGAGACAGCGGTGTGTCTCCATTAATATCAGAGTACATGACGCTAGCGCCTGCCGCAATCAGAGATTGGACGGTAGAAAGTTTCCCCCAGCGGCACGCCAAAGTCAGCGGCGTGTCCGAGTCGTTATTTCTTAGGTTCACGTCGGCGCCATGGGAAATCAAGGACACGATGACCAGGTCGTGCCCCCTTCCCACGGCGAACATCAGGGCTGTGTTGCCGTCCTTGTTGCGATGGTTCACCCGACATCCGAACCGCAGCAGCGCCCGGACAAGCTTGACGTTTCCTCGTTCTGCCGACAGCAACAAGGGGGTGTTGCCGTCGGCATCCGCCATATCCACGTCGGTGGGGGTCTTGAGCATTGCTTGATCCGACGCCAGCGACAGTAGCTCCTTGATGTTATCGTTGATGCATCCAAGGGCTTGAAATTTCCGTAGACTTTGGCAGGTCCAGTTCTTCCCGTTATTGTTGGCATCATCTGACGCCCACGTACTCTCATTGCAATTGGCGTCATCAGTTTCCCATGTAATGCCGTTGCAATTGGCGTCATCAGTTTCCCACGTATTGCCGTTGCAATTGGCGTCATCAGTTTCCCATGTATTGCCGTTGCAATTGGCGTCATCAGTTTCCCATGTATTGCCGTTGCAATTGGCGTCATCAGTTTCCCACGTATTGCCGTTGCAATTGGCGTCATCAGTTTCCCACGTATTGCCGTTGCAATTGGCGTCATCAGTGTCCCATGTATTGCCGTTGCAATTGGCGTCACCAGTTTCCCATGTATTGCAGTTGCTGTTGGCGTCATCAGTTCCCCACTCATTCCCGTTGCTGTTTACTTCTAAGCTTGTGCTTTCCGCTCTGTTATTGTTTATTTCGGAGTGCTCGCTTGAAGTCAAGTTGTTTCCAAACGATGATGGTGTCTTCCCACCATTCACCTTTCTGTTCTTGTTCAACCCCACGGGCAGGGATCTAGTGGGATCAAGACCAGCCTCCATACTGATCCCTCTGCAACACGTCCGGTAGTTCAGGTTCCTAAAAGTAGATATAGAGAAAACAATGAGAATTGCTCGCTAAATTGAAGTTTGGGTGGGGTACAGGCAAAAGACCAGACAGTGGTTGGGAAAAAAAACGAAAGTCAAGGGGGGTTTAGGTGGAAATATTGAAGTCGTACACAAAATCGACGTCGGGATTCTGACAAATCTCGACGTGTTTACAACTTTCTGAGTCTGAAAACTTAAGTTTCGCAAAATCGTCTGCATGTGTGCGTGTGATTGACAATCTCGACTTTTTACAACTTTCTGATTCAGAAAAAAATCCAGTTTTGCAATTTAGTCGCCGTGTGCGAGTGTGTCTGTCTGTGTGTGAACACGGTCGCTTGTGTACTGTTTCAGTTAGGTGGGCGAAATTTTATTTATAGGTATTAGATCCTAAACGTAGGTTTCTATCAACTTTTGAGCGATTTCTGTTACCGGAAGTGGTAATTACCCTGATTCCACTGGGCGTGCCATCCCAACCTAGAGACGACTTTACGAGAAAGTTTAGGGGAGCTCACTCCCGCTTTATTAGACATGTTGCCCATGCGCATAGCTAGGTTAAGAGTCGCCTCGGGCATGCCAAGATTTTGAACGCTCCGCACCCCCCCCCTTTTTTTTTACCATTCCACAACCGTTCTTATTTCCCTTTTAAAAATGCGCAGTAGGCTAAAATGTTTTATCTGCAACAAAAGATAAAAAGTGCATATAGAAGTAGAGGCGTACCGAATACCTCCCTCTAGCCACTGTTAAATCTCAGGGGAGAGGCATATCCTACTTTCCTGGGACCCGTGGGACAGGCATTGAGCCAAAACGACAATAGCCCCAGTGACAGGCATCGTTTCATAACAGCCAAGTCGCACGAGACCGACATAGTTAAATTATCTACTACAGCAGTGTTGTCCAACCGTAAATCGTTCACGGCACACTAAACTGGTAAAAAATTTGCGCGGCACACCTCACAAAAAAACAAGAAATCAGTGTTTATTCAAAAGATTAAACAATATAATTTGCAATTGTCACGCAAGTCAGTAGTGTCTGTCAGTCAGTCCTGACGCTACTAGAAAGCAGGGAAAACCAAATTACTGCACCAAAGCATCAAAAGGTGTGCAAATTAAATATGCGCAGAAAAAAAAATTATATGACGTCATTGCTTTCGCTCATACTTTAATTTTGGAAAAGGGAACATTGTAAAGAGAGAATTAGATGGTGGTTAATTATAAAATTAAATAAAAAGGGGGCGCCCTTTTATAAAATACTTTGTGTACATTTCAGAAAGTTTCATATTTCGTATTTATCAAACAAGGACAAGTTAGTTGGACTTTTGAAAAAGGTCGGCGCCGTAGGCGCCCTAAAAAAAAAGTGCATTTTAAAAATAAAATAAATAGATTTCAGCTGAAAACTTCCGTCTTTTTTGTCGGGTGTACGCTAGTGTTTCATAATTAATGAGATATTTGAGCGTTTTCTTTGGAGCAGATGAGCTCAAAACGCGGCTCATTGCTGGATAAGCAAACTCTCATTTCTCTTTCTATCATCTGCAGTCTTTCACGTTTGACGTATGCGAGCAGTTGCACCTTTCCGCTGATGTCAGTACTTTCATCGATTTGCATTGCCCATAGCTTTTGGATGTCGTCGGCATCCGCAAAATGCTCTTTAATTTGATTCTCCAAATCTGTCGAAATGTCAGCAATCCGACGTCCCATCTTCTGGTGAGACAGTGGAATCTTATTTATTTTTTCAACAGCGTTGGGTCCCAACACCATAGTCTCAACTGCAATTCGTAAAGACGGCAATATGATTGTCTCAGCGTCCAAATGAGATTTCTTTTGTTTGACCAAAAGATTCGCAATTTTATACCTTGCTAACTGAGCTTTGACAGGAATTGAGGAAAATTTCTTCATTATTTTTTATTGCTGCTCTAAGTTGGACCGAATGGATGCGAAATAACTTTTCGGCTTGTCTTTCAATCCTGGATGATTTGAGTTCAGATGCCGCTTCAGTTTACTGGGGTTCATGGACTCGTTGGACAATGCCATGTTACAATTAGGACAAAACGGAAGAGAAGGATCATTTGCACATTGTATGAAACCATACTCAAGATATTCCTCGTGATATTTCCGTTTGGAAACATTCTTCTTGGATTTCACAACTCTTTCTCCATTTTGATGCTCGCTGGAATCCTTCTGGCTTCTCTTCAAAAAAATTATCCATAGCCGTCAGTAATTAAAAGTTTTTAAAAAAGTGAACAGCAGGAAAGGGGTTTTATTTACTTACAACAGATATTTATTCCCAACGGAGGAGAGAAATTGTGTAGCTTTCAAGAGATTCTCACAACCAGAACAATACAAATATGAAACGTTTTTATTCAATTCTTTTTCAGTTAAGGATAATTTTTTTCAAATCTTGAAGGTTCGAAAAGCCTAGCAATTTTATGGTATTTTTGAAATCTTTCGCGGCACACTAAAATTTTCTCGCGGCACACTAGTGTGCCGCGGCACACCGTTTGGACAACACTGTACTACAGCGTCTAGGCCCATGATATTAGCTTTTTAACAAGGACAAATGCCCCCGTAAGAAGCAGTGGCGTAGCTATGGGTTGCTGTCGCCCGCTGCGAGCCATGACCATCGCCGCCATCTACCACACAATCGATACAGTTAACCGAAAAATGATGCCCCTCCGTATGGTTCTGTTAATGGTCAGCCCGACCTCCGTCCACCTCTTGCCACGCCACTCTGTAGACGCATTGCAACGTTTTAAGGCGCTGGAGTCGGCTCTTGGGCTTTGCCTTGTTTCTAATCAATACGATCGTGACTCACGCCATCATCCTCACAGAGTGTGGTACAGCGCCAGCTTTATCACCAGGCCTCGCGTCAACATCAAAAATCTGATGTGTACGTTACGGTATGATTTCTGCGTTTACATTCAAACACATGTTGTTTTATTTTTTTATCTGGTTTATTTCATCCAAGAAATCTGAAACGACGGAAGGGTTTAATATTAATGTATAAACTTACAGAACTTATTATGTGTTTGTTCATAAATAACAAAATAATATTTATTTGTGTAAGATATTTTTTCGTTGTTTCGTCTATATTTTAGTTGTCTCGTTTTGATATCATTTTGATAACTCTTAATATTTTGATAATTTTTTATTGTAAATTTTAATAACTCTAATCCTAAATGTTGGGTTCTGAATTATGACTTGGGGAGAAGAAAAAAAAGTCAGTCACTACATATTAAAATTTGGAATTGAAAGCTCGCAGTTTAAAAAAAAACAAAAAACAAACAAACAAATATCATAAAGAATAAAGACATAACATTTTACAAAATTGTTGTGTTTTTAAAAATTAAGGCAAACGCATCATTTCTCATCTAAAAAAAAGTATATCATCTATGCTCATCTAAAAAAAAGTATATCATCTATGCTCATCTAAAAAAAAGTATATCATCTATGCTCATCTAAAAAAAAGTATATCATCTATGCTCATCTAAAAAAAAGTATATCATCTATGCTCATCTAAAAAAAAGTATATCATCTATGCTCATCTAAAAAAAAGTATATCATCTATGCTCATCTAAAAAAAAGTATATCATCTATGCTCATCTAAAAAAAAGTATATCATCTATGCTCATCTAAAAAAAAGTATATCATCTATGCTCATCTAAAAAAAAGTATATCATCTATGCTCATCTAAAAAAAAGTATATCATCTATGCTCATCTAAAAAAAAGTATATCATCTATGCTCATCTAAAAAAAAGTATATCATCTATGCTCATCTAAAAAAAAGTATATCATCTATGCTCATCTAAAAAAAAGTATATCATCTATGCTCATCTAAAAAAAAGTATATCATCTATGCTCATCTAAAAAAAAGTATATCATCTATGCTCATCTAAAAAAAAGTATATCATCTATGCTCATCTAAAAAAAAGTATATCATCTATGCTCATCTAAAAAAAAGTATATCATCTATGCTCATCTAAAAAAAAGTATATCATCTATGCTCATCTAAAAAAAGTATATCATCTATGCTCATCTAAAAAAAAGTATATCATCTATGCTCATCTAAAAAAAAGTATATCATCTATGCTCATCTAAAAAAAAGTATATCATCTATGCTCATCTAAAAAAAGTATATCATCTATGCTCATCTAAAAAAAAGTATATCATCTATGCTCATCTAAAAAAAAGTATATCATCTATGCTCATCTAAAAAAAAGTATATCATCTATGCTCATCTAAAAAAAAGTATATCATCTATGCTCATCTAAAAAAAAGTATATCATCTATGCTCATCTAAAAAAAAGTATATCATCTATGCTCATCTAAAAAAAGTATATCATCTATGCTCATCTAAAAAAAAGTATATCATCTATGCTCATCTAAAAAAAAGTATATCATCTATGCTCATCTAAAAAAAAGTATATCATCTATGCTCATCTAAAAAAAGTATATCATCTATGCTCATCTAAAAAAAAGTATATCATCTATGCTCATCTAAAAAAAGTATATCATCTATGCTCATCTAAAAAAAAGTATATCATCTATGCTCATCTAAAAAAAGTATATCATCTATGCTCATCTAAAAAAAGTATATCATCTATGCTCATCTAAAAAAAGTATATCATCTATGCTCATCTAAAAAAAAGTATATCATCTATGCTCATCTAAAAAAAAGTATATCATCTATGCTCATCTAAAAAAAAGTATATCATCTATGCTCATCTAAAAAAAAGTATATCATCTATGCTCATCTAAAAAAAAGTATATCATCTATGCTCATCTAAAAAAAAGTATATCATCTATGCTCATCTAAAAAAAAGTATATCATCTATGCTCATCTAAAAAAAAGTATATCATCTATGCTCATCTAAAAAAAAGTATATCATCTATGCTCATCTAAAAAAAAGTATATCATCTATGCTCATCTAAAAAAAAGTATATCATCTATGCTCATCTAAAAAAAAGTATATCATCTATGCTCATCTAAAAAAAAGTATATCATCTATGCTCATCTAAAAAAAAGTATATCATCTATGCTCATCTAAAAAAAAGTATATCATCTATGCTCATCTAAAAAAAAGTATATCATCTATGCTCATCTAAAAAAAGTATATCATCTATGCTCATCTAAAAAAAAGTATATCATCTATGCTCATCTAAAAAAAAGTATATCATCTATGCTCATCTAAAAAAAGTATATCATCTATGCTCATCTAAAAAAAGTATATCATCTATGCTCATCTAAAAAAAGTATATCATCTATGCTCATCTAAAAAAAGTATATCATCTATGCTCATCTAAAAAAAGTATATCATCTATGCTCATCTAAAAAAAGTATATCATCTATGCTCATCTAAAAAAAGTATATCATCTATGCTCATCTAAAAAAAAGTATATCATCTATGCTCATCTAAAAAAAGTATATCATCTATGCTCATCTAAAAAAAAGTATATCATCTATGCTCATCTAAAAAAAGTATATCATCTATGCTCATCTAAAAAAAAGTATATCATCTATGCTCATCTAAAAAAAAGTATATCATCTATGCTCATCTAAAAAAAGTATATCATCTATGCTCATCTAAAAAAAGTATATCATCTATGCTCATCTAAAAAAAGTATATCATCTATGCTCATCTAAAAAAAGTATATCATCTATGCTCATCTAAAAAAAGTATATCATCTATGCTCATCTAAAAAAAGTATATCATCTATGCTCATCTAAAAAAAGTATATCATCTATGCTCATCTAAAAAAAGTATATCATCTATGCTCATCTAAAAAAAGTATATCATCTATGCTCATCTAAAAAAAGTATATCATCTATGCTCATCTAAAAAAAGTATATCATCTATGCTCATCTAAAAAAAGTATATCATCTATGCTCATCTAAAAAAAGTATATCATCTATGCTCATCTAAAAAAAAGTATATCATCTATGCTCATCTAAAAAAAGTATATCATCTATGCTCATCTAAAAAAAGTATATCATCTATGCTCATCTAAAAAAAGTATATCATCTATGCTCATCTAAAAAAAGTATATCATCTATGCTCATCTAAAAAAAGTATATCATCTATGCTCATCTAAAAAAAGTATATCATCTATGCTCATCTAAAAAAAGTATATCATCTATGCTCATCTAAAAAAAAGTATATCATCTATGCTCATCTAAAAAAAGTATATCATCTATGCTCATCTAAAAAAAGTATATCATCTATGCTCATCTAAAAAAAGTATATCATCTATGCTCATCTAAAAAAAGTATATCATCTATGCTCATCTAAAAAAAGTATATCATCTATGCTCATCTAAAAAAAGTATATCATCTATGCTCATCTAAAAAAAGTATATCATCTATGCTCATCTAAAAAAAGTATATCATCTATGCTCATCTAAAAAAAGTATATCATCTATGCTCATCTAAAAAAAGTATATCATCTATGCTCATCTAAAAAAAGTATATCATCTATGCTCATCTAAAAAAAGTATATCATCTATGCTCATCTAAAAAAAGTATATCATCTATGCTCATCTAAAAAAAGTATATCATCTATGCTCATCTAAAAAAAGTATATCATCTATGCTCATCTAAAAAAAGTATATCATCTATGCTCATCTAAAAAAAGTATATCATCTATGCTCATCTAAAAAAAGTATATCATCTATGCTCATCTAAAAAAAGTATATCATCTATGCTCATCTAAAAAAAGTATATCATCTATGCTCATCTAAAAAAAGTATATCATCTATGCTCATCTAAAAAAAGTATATCATCTATGCTCATCTAAAAAAAGTATATCATCTATGCTCATCTAAAAAAAGTATATCATCTATGCTCATCTAAAAAAAGTATATCATCTATGCTCATCTAAAAAAAGTATATCATCTATGCTCATCTAAAAAAAGTATATCATCTATGCTCATCTAAAAAAAGTATATCATCTATGCTCATCTAAAAAAAGTATATCATCTATGCTCATCTAAAAAAAGTATATCATCTATGCTCATCTAAAAAAAGTATATCATCTATGCTCATCTAAAAAAAGTATATCATCTATGCTCATCTAAAAAAAGTATATCATCTATGCTCATCTAAAAAAAGTATATCATCTATGCTCATCTAAAAAAAGTATATCATCTATGCTCATCTAAAAAAAGTATATCATCTATGCTCATCTAAAAAAAGTATATCATCTATGCTCATCTAAAAAAAGTATATCATCTATGCTCATCTAAAAAAAGTATATCATCTATGCTCATCTAAAAAAAGTATATCATCTATGCTCATCTAAAAAGAACGTTTTCGTTATAGGCAGGCTTGGCCTGACGATTTCACTTGCAGAAACCAATGTGTTATTTCGGATACGATTTCATTCTACTGTTGTTACGCCCGGGTTGTTGTTAGTGTGTTTGTGAAGAGTATGTGAAGTGGGTCGTCCTGTGAAGAGTATGTGAAGTGGGTCGTCCTTTGAAGAGAGACCAGAGGAAAGTGGACAATGTCGGTGACAGCCTGGTTTACCATCAGGACACACACTGACATTTGGTCCAGTTGTGTCATTAAATTTGAACCGGTTAAGTCATTGACATGTGGTCCGATTGTGTCATTAAATTTCAAACCGGTTACGTCAACGACATTTGGCCCGGTTGTGTCATCAAATTTGAACCGGTTACGTCAATGACATTTGGACCGGTCCTGTCCGGGCCTGGAACAAAAACCGTAAGAGCCACGGCTTGGAGTCACGTGTATTTAGGCTGGTGTAATCCAAGACCACGTCTCAATGTTAGCTATGTTTATATTGCCAGGAGAAGGGGAGGGAGGCAGAGGAGCAGGAGTAAACGCCATCGTCCCATGAGGATGCCATACAGTCATACATACATACATATATTGTCAATTTTGAGAGGAGTTCGATTAGCTCTACTCCTAGTCTATAGTCTATGGCTCAGCTGACGGTAGGAGAGTAGATAATAAATAATCCAAGCATTTTATTTACCGTTATTTAAAAATATGAGCATAGATTGTCTGACCCAAATTCCTGTCTCGTCTCAAAAAAACAAAAACATCACAACTCTGAATTAATCAACAACAAAACGGCCATGAACCCGCCTAATGAAAGCATGTCCCCCCCCCCTTTGCCTGTCTACTTTCTGAGCAAAAAGAAACCTTGATAGTTAGGAGAAACTAGGTCATGGGCCACGAGCGCTATTCCCTGTGTTTACTTTTTCCCGTGGTTTCTGTTCCCAGGAATTTTTCCCTGCAGGGAAACAGCTGTTATACCGCGATATAGAGAATATTAGCCACCATTCTAATGCGTGTGTCTTTCTTTAACAATACGTCTGTGACGGTGACTCAGTGCAGTCATCTTATAATATATTATTATGTTCTTCTGTGCAGTGGCGTTGAAAGGCTGGGGGCAGCACTTTTACTTCAAAAACCGAGGCCGGAATTTTCGGCTAAGTGCTGAGTTTTTTGTTTTTGTATTGGAACGCCAAGTGTTGTTTAACCCTAGACAAACCACCGCGTTTTCTTGTCTTTCAATTATGAATCTTCGGAGTTCGGCCTAGTTATGTTAAAAGCGAAAAGTCCCTTTATTTTCATTTCGGGACTTCTATCCGAGTAACGTTAAATTCAGTTTTGAACAGAAGATGAATTTTTACCTTTGATCACTGAATGTATTCCGTTGGTGTGCCATTCCGTTGGTGCGCCATTCCGTTGGTGTGCCATTCCGTTGGTGTGCCATTCCGTTGGTGTGCCATTCCGTTGGTGCGCCATTCCGTTGGTGCGCCATTCCGTTGGTGCGCCATTCCGTTGGTGCGCCATTCCGTTGGTGCGCCATTCCGTTGGTGTGCCATTCCGTTGACAATTAAATAACAAACACTAATCCAAAGTAATATACTTCACGGCTCCATCGCAAAACTAACAATCCACAGTGAGTAGTAACCCAACGCCTGGCAAATAACAACAGCGCTCTGCCCGTCTGTCTATCCGGCCCCTACAAACCACGTTGAACTCCAATGTCATCGCGACATGACGCAGAACACAACGACAGACACTTGCTATGAGCTTTGTTGTGATGCTCCTAAACTCGCAGAAAAATAGGAATATGTCCTTGGTTCACACTGATATGAGCCAAACGTTTGTTGAGTTGGATCAACGTCTGAATGAATGCTATGAAAATCTTCTCTCCTAGTTCCAACACAAAGACAGCTGATCACGGTAACCGGGAGTGCTTTCCCACACAGCACTCCCCTGCCGGGTCACACACACACTCTCACCACCACACACAGACACTGTCTATTTCTTTTTTTCAAGAACCCCGCGAGTGGGGGGCCACTGTGCCAGTGACCGAATTTCCCGATTCTCACGTGTCAGTCACGTGCCCACAGCGAGGAGCCACTGCGCGGAGCTGGCTGGGGCTCTCGTGGTTAGGGCAGCGGTTCTAGCAGTGGAGCGGGGGGGGCGGTGGAGCTAAGTGGGCAGGGGCGGTGACTACATCGCAGTGGCGTATCTAGGGTCGATTAGGTCAAACCCGGTGTGGGCCCTGTTTAATGCTGCCCCCCACCATTCCATGAAAAATCTCGGCAGTTGGTTGAAGGTGTATATGTGTACAGGGACATCACTCCCCCTTTGCCCTGACCCCGTCCCTACGCGAGGGTTTTACCAGAAGTGGAGACTAAATACTTTCAACTCTAGGGTTAATGTGAAGGCGAAGGAAAGCGTGGTAAAGGAAAGGTGAAAAGTGCGGATAAAGATGTGATAGTCTATATCAGGTTGAAGTTGGGGTTCATACGTGAATTAAAGCCGGTTGGCAAGGTGTGTAATTTAAGGGCGGTGGGCGGGTTTGTGTTATTTTAAGGGCGTGGTTTAAAGTAATTATAATTGTACATAAGGGGCCGTCCATAAATGACGTCACGCTCCTAGGGGGGAGGGGGGTCACACTTTTGTGACGATGCGTGACGAGGGGGAGGGAGGGGGGTTGAAGAAATGTGACGTCACATCAAAAGGGTAAATTTAAATAAAACTTCCACTGAAATATTTGGTGGCTTACAATTTGCAAGTTGGCAAGGTGTGTAATTTAAGGGCGGTGGGCGGGTTTGTGTTATTTTAAGGGCGTGGTTTAAAGTAATTATAATTGTACATAAGGGGCCGTCCATAAATGACGTCACGCTCCTAGGGGGGAGGGGGGTCACACTTTTGTGACGATGCGTGACGAGGGGGAGGGAGGGGGGTTGAAGAAATGTGACGTCACATCAAAAGGGTAAATTTAAATAAAACTTCCACTGAAATATTTGGTGGCTTACAATTTATTTTAATGCCTTTTTTTTTAAATCACGGCTTCTCAATGTGCCGGTCGGTAGGCCATCAGACGCTGGTTGGCGTAAGCTATCAAGAGACGAAAATTAAATCTAATTATAATCCTTAAGTTTGAGAACTCACAAGAAAACGTATGAAATTGTTACACTGTGTTGTTTGATGTTGACATCAAAGCATTTGTGATGTAACCGCAGCTCCGTGGGCGAACTTTTTTGCCCGTTTTGTGTAAATAATCTCTCATTCAAGGCATTCCTTTTATTTTTATTAACTGCGCTAATGACATAATCTAGTAATTCATGCAAACTTTCTCAAACATTTTGTACGAATAAATGATGTCGAGGAATGACATAATGTACTGAAAATGCATTTGTTACAGGTTGTTTTAAGTATGCCAGAAAGACAAGGGTATTGCTTTAACTTCAAAAAATCTTTTTAATTCAGAAAATAACGTTGCACATTTCGTATATGTTTCCAAACATTTAGCCATACTTCAATTATTCAACAACACTGTTTTGTCGGCATTGTTTCTTCGGCTCACTCAGAGCTGGATTTACCTATTTGCTAATCAAGCTATGGCTTAGGGGCCCCGCCTTTTTGGGGGCCCCCGGAATTTTTTTCATATCACTGACATAGAATATCTGGACTTCAAAAGGGCCTCCATATCTCAAATAGCCTAAGGCCCTTATATCTCAAATAGCATAGGTCCCCATCAAGTCTAAAACCGGTCCAGATCTCACTCATTCTCTTATGTGTTGTTACAAACCACTGTTAATAATTATTAACGTTTTCAATGCCATGTTACAATAAAGCCCTATTGAAAATAATAGTTGATGATAGGATACATTTTAGATAAATTTAACTTCCAGACACATAAAAAAATATCCAACCTAGCAACGTTCGTAGATTCCAGTAAAAAACTTGTATTTCTCTGACCTACTTATTGGACCTCCAAATTTCTTACGCATCAAGCTAGACCTTTCAATAAACCAATTATTTTGACTGGTTACAGCTTTGGAAATTGCCTCAATTCTAGTACCTTTTCTAGGTAAAATAACATTGTACTCTATGACTGATAGCACCTAAGATCGTATTTCATTAGTTGAAAAAATACTATTTTATTTATTGTTATTTATTTTAATTTCCATAATAATACAAATTGATCAGTGTTATTGTTTAATATTAAACCTTGCGCAGAATCCCCTGACGTTGTTGAGGGACCCCCAAATCAATTTTAATTTTTCCACGGTACCGCGGACCCCTGGGGGTCCGTAAGGACCACTTTGGGAACCACTGATGTAGAATTTTTAAAAATAAATAATAAATACTTAAATGACAATAAAAGTGTTTTGAAACGTTGAAAAGTTTTGAAAAGTTGTTGTTGTTTTTTTTAGTCAAAGCTTTGTGACGTATTTTTAGAGGGGGGGTCTAACTTTTTGTGACGACGCGTGACGAGGGGGGGGAGGGGGTCAAAAATCGGCCAAAATCGCGTGACGTCATTTATGGACGGCCCCTAAGACCAGTTTTAAGTTGGAATTGTAATTAAAAAAATTATTCCTCAATATATTACATTATATTCATGTGATTAATATGGGTATTGTTTCTCTGAGACTGTGCATTATAGCTTCTCTAAAACTGGGTTTAGTTTTATCAAAAAAGTGTATAATACCTCCAAAACTGAATATAGATTCTCTAAAACTGGGTTTAGTTTTATCAAAAAGTGTATAATACCTCCAAAACTGAATATAGATTCTCTAAAACTGGGTTTAGTTTTATCAAAAAGTGTATAATACCTCCAAAACTGAATATAGATTCTCTAAAACTGGGTTTAGTTTTATCAAAAAGTGTATAATACCTCCAAAACTGAATATAGATTCTCCAAAACTAGGTATAGTTTCTAAAAATATGGGTACAATACCTCCAAAACTGAATATAGATTCTCTAAAACTAAGTATAGTTTCTAAAAATATGGGTACAATACCTCCGAAACTGAATATAGATTCTCCAAAACTAGGTATATTTTCTAAAAATATGGGTACAATACCTCCGAAACTGAATATAGATTCTCCAAAACTAGGTATATTTTCTAAAAATATGGGTACAATTCCTCCAAAACTGAATATAGATTCTCCAAAACTGGGTATAGTTTCTACAAAAATACGTATAGTTTCCCAACTATGATATTTACCTTTTTTAAAGTAATATTTGTGAACCGTGCGCATCATCATGGTCCAATTACAATTTAAAATGTCGTCTGCTGACTGCAGATATTTAATCAGTAGATTGGTGGCTCTTCAAACTTTAGGGTTTCTATTGAAACGTTTTTACGTTTAGATCACATTCACTTTTTTTTTAAACTTCGAAAGAAATCATTCTTACCTCTTGTAACTGTTGCATAATGGCACTCTCTTTTATATTCAGTGTCAGGGACACGTTATTGATCACAAGAAATGCGATGTACTCTTACATTGAATCGACATGTTCGGCTGACTATACAGCGGTGGCCAAACTGAATGGCCGTTTATCTGCTAACATCGGTTGCCAAAATGAATGGCCTTTTGTCTGCTAATATCGGTGGCCAAAATGAATGGCCTTTTGTAAGCTAACATCGGTGGCAGAACTGAATGGCCTTTTATCTGCTAACATCGGTGGCCAAACTGAATGGCCGTTTATCTGCTTACATCGGTGGCCAAACTGAAAGTCCATTCATCTGTTGACTACATCGGTGGCCCAACTAAATAGGCAGTTATCTGTTAACCACGTCTTTGACCAAACTGATTCTGCCCAGTAGCGCTGTAACTGAGTGTTAACTGGCGTGCAGTGTCGGATCAAGAGAAAACCACTGAGTGGGTTTGGAACGGGTGCCGTAAACTATTCTAGAAATACACTGACTTGATGACAAAATACATTCACTGTGCATATTGGACATGGTCAATCCTGCCTTTTAAATGTTTGTGATACCGGCGTATTTTGTTTGTTAACTTAGTAACATAGGTCTACATAAATTAATTGTACTTTTATGTGATTACTAGCGTATCACCCGTCAAAAATGACGGAAGTTTTGAAAATAAATACACATCAGATTAAAAAATAACGTAATACAGAACTTTCATTTGTTTTATTTATTTTTATTTGATTCATTTATTATCATATTTAACAATTTTATGCGGAACTTTCGAAAAGAGTTATTTTTGGTGCAGTAATTTGGTGCGCTGCTTTCTAAAATTAATAGCGTGTTCCATCCACACATACATACATACATACATACATACATACATACATACATACATACATACATACACATACATACATACATACATACATACATACATACATACATACATACATACATACAGACGACGTGAATTATGTATATTGATGATTGTATGTCAAAGTGATAATATACATCTGTGTACAAATTAACAAAATTTATGTAAACAAATTATATAACTTTTATATTTAGCGTTTTCGGCTTTATAAACGTCTGAGCCATTCTTACATTCATTTTTGGGGGGTCTTATTATAGACTATTTCACCACGTCAATATTTATTCATACATATTACTTACGGCCTTCAAATATCGGCCCGTGAGGGGAAAAAAAGTGTTCAAGACTATAAAATTAACCGTTAGAACTTACCTTGAACACAAGAACCGTGGACTCACGAGGATGCTACACAAGCTACCCTACTCCGACCTCTTATACAACACGTGGCGTAGGAAATCCTGGCCGCTGGCGAAATAATTCCATGCAACGGCGTCGTCACCAATGCTGGATATGAGAGCCCCGTGTTTATCAATTTAGGGCCAGGCTGACAAGACAACAAACGTTTCCTAGATAGCGAATGTCCGAGCACTGAGGAGGCTGACTAAGCAATAACGTCTTGACAATTGGACGAGAGCCAGGTGTCTTCTATATCTAATATATGAGCAGACAGACGATGTAATCTAGATACAATGGATATGTGTTGACCTGGTGGGGGAGGGGTGATAGGGGGCGGGTATGGGTATTACAAGCAATAATAATATGAATATCTCTAGACGGTTCCAAAGTTTTATATGGACGGCCTCAACTCTCAGTTGCTATTGTCATGGAAAAAAATTAATTTGAGATAGAGAGTTTCACCACATGTGTATCTATCTTATACCTAATGGAAGTCAATGATCTCAACTCTTAGTTGTTAGTTTACTAGGCCTTTTATGTTAATTACTAGCGTACACCCGTCAAAAGTGACGGAAGTTTTCAACTGAAATCTATTTATTTTTTTCTAAAAATGCACTTTTTTTAGGGTGCCTACGGCGCCGAACTTTTTCAAAAGCCCAACTAACTTGTCCTTGTTTGATAAATACGAAATATTAAACTTTCTGAAATGTACACAAAGTATTTTATAATAGGGGTTGCAGGGCGCCTAGGGCGCCCCCTAAACTTTTTTTATTTTACAATTAACCATCATCAAATTCTCTTTTTACATTGTTCCCTTTTCCAAAATTACTATATGAACTAAATCAATGACGTAATATAATATGTTTTACAGCGTATCTTTAATTTGCACACCTTTTGATGCATTGGTGCAGTAATTTGGTTTTCCCTGCTTTCTAAAATTAGTAGCGCCAGGACAGACTGACTGACTTGCGTGACAATTGCAAATTATATAGTTTTATTACCCTTCAAAACTATACAGTATAATACAACATAAGTGTCATAAGCAGTTGGTCCAGAGATTAGCCAACAACCGCTTGCTCTCTCTCACAATCCGAGGCCACTCGGCCAAGTTATCCGCCCTGGCCGTTCAGTGTACATACCACGCGAGCCACTCGGCCAAGTTGTCTGCCCGTGGACGTCCAGCAATGTTCCCTGTAAGGTTCGTTGGTCCGTGTGCAATTTGAGAAAACTCGTGTGCAAAGTTGCCCAACGTCTATTTTTTGTCCAATATTTTAACAAATTTGCTGCGCGGTAATTCTTAACTGCTGCGCGGCGTCGTTCAGAGCTCAGCGCGGCGGCACAGCCGCGCAGCTTAAAGTGAACATTGCCGTCCAGTGTACATACCACGCGGGCCACTCGGCCAAGTTATCCACCCTGGCCGTCCAGTGTACATACCACGCGGGCGACTCGGCCAAGTTATCCACCCTGGCCGTCCAGTGTACATACCACGCGGGCGCCCGGCCAATGCCCGACGTGTCTTCCTCATCCCCTCGCGATAACCTGGTCAGTTTCAAGAGGTTCGTCCACCTGGTCAGTTTTAGCCGGTCTGAGCCGGTCAGCTCGGGACGTCAGCGTCTGGTGATAACGGAATTGGAAGAAAAATGTGTGTGTGTGTTTGTTTGTCTCTGTGTGTGTGTCTGTCAGTCTATGAGTACGTGTGTGTATGTTTGGAGTGGTGGGGGTGGTTACCATGCAATTGAGTTGTAGCCCAACAATCATGGGACGTAATCCTTTCTAAAATGTTTACTATCGATTAGACTTAGACTTTAGAAGCACGGGCCATTTTGGGGCCACTTACAAGATTGATGTGAAACTTTTTGTGTGCACTTTTTAAATAAAACACATTATTTTTTAGAGATTTTAAAAAACTTAGAACCCTTTGCCTTAGTGGGCCGCAGTTTGCCCACCTCTGATCTAATACAATGAGTACATTGTCTTTGAATTTAATACATTTAGATAGACACCCAAATTTAAACACTTTTCTATTATAATTCCACATGCACGAAAGAAAATACACCAATCCTCCTTCTTCCCGTCTGGAATACGGGCGTAGAATGTCTTGACAGATTAAGACAGGAAAATCAATACTCAAATAAATATACAAGGCTACATATAAACCAGTGTGCTCAATTGTTTTTTGTCACGCCCCCCGAATAGGAAGAATACCACATTTCACGCGTGAAAGTAAATAGTATCATTTGTCTATAAAATTGTTATAAGTACACCATTTCGCCCCCCCCCCTTTTAGGGAGCTTCGCCCCACTATTTGAGAAGCACTGATATAAACCGTGGATAAGTGTAGGACGCAATAGTATATAAAGAAAAAGCGTCTGTGCACTATAAGATAAGACGTAAATAAAAATAGTTAAGGGGAAAAAATCAATAGGTGTTAACAAATTACTATAGAGAATGAGTAGAAAAATCTCTTGTTTTACACAATACCAAAGAAGCGGGAGCTCACACGTCCGTTAATTTCTCCTGACTGCATACTTTTTTTATTTATTATTATTTGTGTTTTTATTATTATTATTTTAAAATTTATATAACGTTTCCTAAACTTTAACTCGTGGTTGTCATGTTACCCTGATGTAACACTTTCTTTTATCTTATCTGAGAGTTTTAAATGTTGATAGAGTTGCAAGCCTGATCTGTTTCATGGACAGAAATATTACATTAATCTTCTTTTTAGAAGGAGCTTGTGTAATAAATATATCAGATACAAATTATTGTTTCATATCTTTATTGGAATACGAGCTCAATCGCAATTTTCATTGAGTACAGTGTCTTACGGTCTGCGGGACGTCTCCGTATTTTATATAACGCGGTTCTCTTTTAGTATTTGGGGCGTCATCTGAGGTACGACGAGCTCTTCTTATATTGAAGACGTACTGTAGCGGGTTGAAGTGCTCCAGTAATCTTACCTTAACTTTGCCCACGGCTTCACATTTGACCACACAATTACGAAACCAAAATATTGGCTATAAATGTTTAAATTTACACCCCAAAAAATCGTTTCACTTCGAGATTATTTTACCACCCATTCAGACACTTAGCCTCCAACCCCCGCGCTAACTAATTTAAGCCATCAGGTCGGCAGGGTAAAAAATCATAACACTAGCTGTCCAGGTTCTTCTCAGACACTACACTGTACTGTAAGTCCAACGTCTCTTTCAATTAACCACGAGTCGCCGTATTAAACTTCCATGTTTCACCACTTGCTACATTGTGAGTTGGGATAAGTCTTAACAGCAATTTTGGGGATAAGCTAGGATTGAAATCAAACCGCAATTTTTTTTCTCCGTTCCCATGAAGATATGTGTAATGGTGGAGAATTCCATTGTTTTGGGGCACAAAAAGGACTTCATGATTTGTAGAAAGATGGTGTGTGTGTATATATATAAATATAACATGGAGCCGACTTGCATTAAAGGTACCGCGGGAAAATCGAACATACATTGACGCGTTGCCGGTACTCTCTTGGCGGTGTTATGTCATTGTGAAAACAGATAACATTAGCGTAAATTCGCTTACTACATTTTTGAGTATTGGACTCTAAATATCAAACTCATGTATCCAAGGCATGTATCCTAGACATGTAACCTAGGCATGCATCCGACTGAAGCCTCCGACCGCAGCCTCCGATTAAGATATCATGACGTAGATGCCTTAGTGTAAAATCGAAGTAAACCGCTTTGACTGAACCATCAAACGACCAACTATATAAGGAAACCTACTTACAATCCGGCAACTCTGCACTGAAGCTAAACTCTCCACCCAAACAGGTTTGAGTGAAGTCTCAATTGTTCCCAAAGATAAAATGCCGAGAGACTTGAACAATACACGATGCACCTTGACCTCGTTACACGTCCATGTCGCAGTGTGGCCGAATTTCCTTCCAAAACCTACCGTCTTATACCTTGAAAACATGCATCACACAGTTACAGGGGCGGCGATAATAGACTTTCGGAAATGAAAAAAAAAGTTTTAAGCATATTTTAAATTTTATTTTTTTTAAAGTAATAATATAACTGAAATACTATTTGTTTTCCATTCTAAAGATAAAACAAAGTTGTCCACTTTTTTTGTCATGCTAGATCCTACTCAATGAACCTTTCAGATGGATAATATCTAAACAAATGCTTAATACTGTGTCTGAAAAAAAAAGATAAAGCATGTTGGACTTTACTCGACGAACGTTTAAGATGATATCGCTAAGCAAATACTTATTACTGTCTCTGAGGTAAGGTTTATGTAGAGAGGGCCTCACTCGATAAACGTTTGAGAAGATATAGCTAAACAAATGTTTAATACTGAAGGTCTAAGAGAAGAAGGCAGATAATCAAAGGTTTTTAAAATGAATTTCTTATCGTTCCTTTCTAAACCCCCATTTCTTATGATAGTGGTAAAACCTTTATGAAACTTTTTGATGACAGATTTCTCTTGAACACTCCACGAGACGCGACTGAATTTTTCCGCCGACGAATGTTTCCTTACCCCTTCTCTCTTTTGTAAGCAACTTCTTTGTTTCCCCATAACCCGAAGTCTTACAGCCTCATTTACACATCCTAAATAATAATAATAATAATAATAGGGCTGGTACTGATTTTAAAAAATGTGTTCGATTCATCGGGGAAAAAATGTAATCGATTGATTTCATTAATTATATTTTTATAACGCATACATAGACCCATATATAGATCCATATATAGATCCATATATAGACCCATATATAGATCCATATATAGATCCATATATAGATCCATATATAGACCCATATATAGATCCATATATAGATCCATATATAGATCCATATATAGATCCATATATAGATCCATATATAGATCCATATATAGATCCATATATAGATCCATATATAGATCCATATATAGATCCATATATAGATCCAGTTAAGTTGCGATTAATTATTTCGCGAAATCGGTTACGTCGCGGTATTTCCATGGCGCCCAAATATGTGTGGTAACACAGCAAATTCGTTCTGCTATGCAAGAAATAAGGAAGAAAAACATTTTTGTTTACTTATGCACGTCTAAATAAATACTAATAAATATCATGGAAAAGTATGTAAGTAACCAAAACAAATTATTGATAAATTAGAGAAAAAGTATTAGCAATATTTTCATAAATTTTAATCGATCAAATTAATTTTAATCTTTAAAAATTGTTAACGATAAATCGATTAATTAATCGTTAATTTCCGCAGGGTGAAAAAAGAAAATATTTCTAATATATGTATATATATATATGTGTGTGTGTGTGTGCGTGTGTGTGTGTGTGTGTGCACGCATTACATTTATATATAACAACGGAGGCCAAACCGTGGCTTGCGAGCCGCATGCGGCTCTTCTGTGTTCACTTTGCAGGTCACGTACAATTTATGAAAGATATGTTACAAGGATTACTGGGATATTTCCAAGCCAGATTTAATGACCTATAGTGCTTCCATGCGACTCTCAATAATTTTTCAATTTTTTAAATGGCTCTTAGTTACTATAGGTCTGGCCACCACTGATATATACAATATACATCTATCAAAGGGTATATTGTATAATGAGATGCATTTTTTTGCACCTGGAGATGCAAGTAAAATATTACGAGAATAATTTTTTACTGTTTATATGTAACATGAACGTTGCTTCACAACTAGATATTGTAAAGAATTTTTCCTCTTAACTTTCGCTGTCGTCTCTTTTACACCAAATTTCAAATTATCTTGTAACAAATATATCCCCTTGGTCTATGCACAGCCGCTATCTATCTCTTCGTACTGGAGAAGCACGATTCTTATCTCTGATGACAGGCAGATATGGCCACGTTACTCTCTGGGCCATGTAGTCGTCAAGTAGTGATACAGATAACCGTTCCTGCGCATGAGTTCAGAGTTCAAATTTTATCCTTGAAACTTGTTCCCCCTGCTCCACACTAGACGTCGGTGTTAAGTTGGCCTTGTCACGTGACGTGTTTGTAGGGAGAACTTGTCCATTAACCGGGTTAATTCATTCTCAAGTTTCTGACTACACCGTACACAAAGTCTCTTCTGCGGACACACGCTTTCTCTCTGTTCCTAAGACACGCACAAAAACATTTGGCGAAGGGTCGTTCTCTTTTTGTGCTGCCAAACAATGGAATACTCTACCATTACACATCCGTAGTATTCAAACAACCAAGTCCTTCAAGACTGCCCTTAAGACACATCTTTTCAAAATGTATTTTCCAAATTCATGAAACAATTATGTTAATGATTAACGTAGCTTTGTGTGTTATGTACTGTAATTAATGTGGTTGTTATGGTATGAATGCTAATTTATTACTTATATGTATGTTAACTTAATACCTTCATGTAAAGCGCTGTGAGCCCAGTTCCCTTCTGGGATACAGCGCTATGTAAATTATCAATTTATTATTATTATTACTAAGGAAATATCCTTTAACTTAAAGCATAGCCCACTTAGTTCTCAGGCGTGCGATGTATTATTATAAGAGTAAGAGCATTATTTAAAAATTATAGGTGTAACAATATTTTTTTGAAGAAGAACTTATCGGGTAGAGAAAAAAAATATTTACGATGAGCGAGATGTGCGCTTACTGTTTTGTACTTTTCCTATTAATCAATTTTATTTATTATTTTTATAATTAGTTATTTATTTTAAATACTACTTTTTAACTTTATGTTGCTTTGTTACACCAATGCATATGTAATTGCGCTGTAGTATTTTTAATATAAGGCCCGTTACGTAGGGCATTTTGAATCAACTGCTCCGAAATTGTGGAGAAGTCTTCAAAAACTGTTGATAGAATGTAGAAAGAATTATTTATTTTTATTTTAAGACCTTTTTATTTTATTGGATAGAGTATTTGAACACCAGAGCGCAGCGAGCCTGTTGTTCTAGCTTGGATATATAGCGCTATAGAAGAAATAATTCATAGCCATCGCATGCCCAATAACAGCATTGATTAGACTCTTTGAAAGTTACATAACTTTTTGACTAGGATTGATGTTAACTGTCAGAGATTTATTGAACATAGACAATAGACAATTACTTTAATGATTTTTTTTAAAATTAACTAAACGCGCACACGGCTGTCAAGCCACGCTGAATGGAATGGGACAACATTGTACTACAATGAAAGATACAATTTAAAATATAAGTAAATCGGAAAAGTTTCAATGGAGCGGTTATCAGGATGATCTTCACAAAACTCTTCTTCGTGTTATACACAGGACTCATCCCTAATAGCACTAATCTCTCTACAGCTATATCGCACTCCCCTTCAAACATCTGTATTGGTCTCTTCTTCTACATCTGTGGTGCATTCCTTTGCTACAACTGTAACGCTTTTCTACAACTAATGAACCTACGTTTTGGAAGAAAATCAGTAGCCCCGAGCCTAGTGCTCTTTATAGGTCTTCCCACCGGAAGCGCTCGCTTCTGAAGCGGCGACCTTGGCATCCAAGACAGAAAGTCGAAAATGCCCCCCACTAAATTGACCTCACAAGGAGGGGCCCTTCTACGACCCGCTACCACTTTGGCGCCACCCCGGCAAAGCACACGAGTCTCCATGGTTAGGACCGCCGCTAAGCGGGGGATCATCAATGACCTACCTAGGGTGTGACCCCCCACTGGGAGGTTTCCTCAGAGCTGGCGTCCGCTACGTTCTTCGCGGTTCCTTTTGCTAATCCGTACTGGCGCTCCTGGTCCTAAACCGGCAGCGCTCAATTGCGTTGCGATTAAAATGAGGGGGTGAAACGGTCGCTTCTGAGTAACCCGACCCTCAACTAAATTGGGCTCTTCTTCTTACCACCTCCAAGCCACACACCCCTCCATACACACACACACAGACACACTATTTAATTTTTTCCCCGCAGTTTGGGAGCTGATCTCGAGATTACAATATGAGATTCTTAGCACATTTGGCACACACATAAAAGCGCCCCCAAAAGCATTACGAATTTTTAAGAAGCAATGTTAAGCTTTTCAGAAGAAGCGCCCCACGTCAACTATTTTTTTAAAATTAAAAAATAATAAACGATAACACATTCCTATTACCTCATATCGCTCCCTTACTTTCTTATCGCTAGGATGCAATATCCAGTGATACTTTCTCATCTCTAGGATGCTATAGCCAAGGACGCATTATTATCTCTATGATGCAATAGCCAGTGATACTTTCTCATCTCTGTGATGCAATTGCCAGTGATACTTTCTCATCTCTAGGATGCTATAGCCAGATATACTTTCTCATCTCTTGGATGCTATAGCCAGATATACTTTCAACTTTCTCATCTCTAGGATGCTATAGCCAAGGATGCATTCTTATCTCTATGATGCAATAGCCAGTGATACATTCTCATCTCTAGGATGCTATAGCCAGTGATACTTTCTCATCTCTAGGATGCTATAGCCAGATATACTTTCTCATCTCTAGGATGCTATAGCCAGATATACTTTCTCATCTCTAGGATGCTATAGCCAGATATACTTTCTCATCTCTAGGATGCTATAGCCAGATATACTTTCTCATCTCTAGGATGCTATAGCCAGATATACTTTCTCATCTCTAGGATGCTATAGCCAAGGATGCTTTCTTTCCCATCAACCAAGTTGTTGAGTGCGGCGATGTCCAATCAGCGCTCAGTGCTGCCGAAAGAACTGTGGAGGGGGAGCTGCACATGGAGGCGCAGGAACACTTCTACCTGGAGCCGCACGCGTGCATCGTCTACCCATGTGACGCGGATGAATATCACGTGGTCTGCATGACCCAGGGCTTGGATTCGATTCAGGTAATTTTTTGAAAACGATAGATAACGGGACGGGTTCTTTTTAAAAAAACTGATAATAAGGAGAGAGGAAACCTAAAAGATATTCTTAAAAGATGATTTGGGGTCCGATTGGTTATTGGGATAGAGCTGAAATTGATTTTAAAACGCTATGACATGTCAGGAGATTATCGAACAACGACTTGATCAGAAGTATGTTGTAGAGCTTGACACTCTAAGATGATCAGCATATTTTTTTTTAAAAACATTTTTTTTTAAAAATAGCACGAATGCCTGAACCCAACTATTGGCTGCCCACAGTCGGCAAAGGATCGAGTCTCGTGGTGGTGGTCTGGCGTTCTATTCCAGGGACGAAAATATATATATATTTTTTTTTAATATGTAGAAGAGCTAACTCCACTACGTTAAGCCACCCCTAAACCAACTGATCATCTCCCGATAGTGAGAAAGTGACCTGCCAGAAGAGCTCGGAGCACAACTACACCGTGGATTAGACGCCTTCTGAACAGGGCGCGAGGGTCCGGGCCAGAAACAGTATCGTAGTCCATCTACGTGGCTACAGACAGAACTGGCCACGTTTGAGAAAAAATAGATTGGTAGATTGGCTGGAGAAACTTTAAAAAATGAAATTTGACCAGAAGAAAATCTGGACCTCGGAGCATTACCAAAATGAAAGCCAAATGGCTTCTGATATAATTAGGTCAACACAGGACTTTACAATTACGATGCTTGTTTAATTTGTTCGTTGCTCTTTCTTTCTTTAATTTTATCTAATTTTTAACAAGAAAACAATGTTTTTTTAAAATGTATTCCCATTACAAAATGAAGTAAGATTTCTTTGTGGGGACAGCCCCTTAATCGGGTACACAGAATTAGTCGTGTACACAGAACAAATCGTGTATACTGTATCAATCATGTACAAGAAACCAATTGTGTATACAGAATCAATCGTGTACACAGAATTGTGTATACAGAATCAATCGTGTACGCAGTATCGTGTACAAAAAATCAATCGTGCATGCGTTTGTTCACAGACCGGCTTGGCCAGGGTCCTGAATGTCAGAGAGAATCAAATAAACATCAGCGTCAAGAGAATCGGTGAGTGTGCAACAATCTGAGATGTTTGAATGGTTTGTTATATAGCATGAAAAGTTTAGTTTTTTTTAAAGCAGGGGTGACAACAGTCCGGCCTGCGGGGCAAATGCGGTCCGCGTTTAGTTTTTAAATGGCCCGCAGCCTTATCTTAAAAATAATTAATTTACTCGTGGATTTTATTTTTCTTTAACAACTTCATTATATATTTATTTTTAAAGCCGAATTCATGTGCTGGTTTGATTACAAAATACGATGGCGTAAGATGAATTTTTAAAATCGATGAAGTTTTAATGTTTTTTAGCATCTTATTACTAAAAGCCAAGCCCTTCAAGTTATTGGCTGTTAAATTAACGAATTTCAATGAAATCCGATGGTGAAAATAAATGCCGAACTTTAGTTTAATTTTGCTAACAGGGCACGGAAATAAGTGTGGCATCGGTGTATTTAAATTTTAGACAGTTTTTACATGACAATTTTTTTACGGCTCTAGTTATATTTCCACATTTTTTATTTATTAAGCGATAGCGTGGAATAAAGTAGATTTTGTTTTAATTCCATAACTTGGCAATTTAAGTAATTTCTAATGATGGAATAAAATATTTATAAAGTCTCGAAAATCTAAATAGAATAGTCCCATTTTTGTCCACACAACATGTCTCTCTTACAAATTGATATATATATATTATATATATATATATATATATATATATATATATATATATATAATATATATATATATATATATATATATATATATTATATATATATATATATATATATATATATATATATATATATATATATATATATATGCGTATGCGTGTGTGTGTTTTTTTTTAATTGCAAAAGTGAAAGCACGTATCTCAGTCTCAAAATTATGGGGTGGAGGGGTATCATCTTAATCCGACCCCCACATATTATTATGCCCTGTTTTCAAAAAGTTTAGACACCACTGTTTTAAACACATTCTCTACAAGGGCGGTAATAAACATAATTTGCAACTACACGCCATGTAAGTAGTTCCTTTTCCTTATAGAAATTTAACCCCTCCCCGCCCCCTTTATTTTAATTTTTTTAAGGTAAAAATTGGAGGCCGGGGGGGGGGTGATATTTTTTTTCACAATGCTTCAATACAAAATTAAAATAATGTTACTAATTTGTCATTTACTTCAAGTCGTTTTGTTTTTTTTAAAGTGAAATGTATTTACAACATTGGATCTGCACAAAATAATAATAATATTAATAATATTAACATAATAGGCTGTGTACATAAATTATGGAAATGTTATTGACAGGCGGCGGGTTCGGTGGCAAAGAGACACGCCATGCCAGCGTAGTCTTCCCCACAGCAGTGGCGGCGTACAAGTAGGTACCATTGTTTGACACAAGTATCTTACCTATCACTTGAACGAAAAGGTTTAGGGTAAATGTTGTTTAACTTTTGCGTTAACGTAAAATGTGATTATTAAATTGAAAATATGTTACCTCCCCCCCCCCGTTTCACCCCCTACTGCACAAGAAATACTTAAACTCGTCTACAATGTACAGATTACAGAGGCCTGTTAGGGCAGTTCTGGAGAGAAGTGAAGACATGAAGCTCACTGGGACCAGGCACCCTGTACTGGCCAGATACAAGGTAATGATTTTCAACATATACAGACATTAATGTTATGTTAGAGATTTTGTCGATTGAAAAACGGTGATGATGGGCCATCATGACGTCATTGTGGGAAAACTAACTTAAAGAAATCTCTAAACATAATTTATCAAAATGTCAATCCTTAGAGAAAGTCTTGTACTGTCGCTTTCTTAGACAGGCGTGTCATGGCACAAAACTCAAATTATACGTATAAAGTTGCCATGCCTTTAAACGAAAAAACAAGTTGATATCATCAAAAGAAAATAATTCAACGAGTAGCTTAAAGATGAATGTGTTTGCTATAGTTTTAAGAGGAAACGATTTTACGATTAAGTCCATGTTTGCTCTGACGACAGGTGGCGTTCACAAATGAAGGCCGGCTGAAGGCCCTGGAGATGGTTGTCTACTTCAACTGTGGAATGTCTCTGGACCTCTCGGCTGCTGTAAGGCATTCGGCGTGGTGTGATGTTTGGTGGTGGAGTCGGGTGGCGGGAAACTATATCTTGAGGGGAAATACACATAACACATTGGCAGCAATCCAACTATATCTTGAGGGGAATTACACATAACACATTGGCAGCAATCCAACTATATCTTGAGGGGAATTACACATAACACATTGGCAGCAATCCAACTATATCTTGAGGGGAATTACACATAACACATTGGCAGCAATCCAACTATATCTTGAGGGGAATTACACATAACACATTGGCAGCAATCCAACTACTAAGACATTCAAGGCTGGACTAAAGACACATCTCTTTAAACATTACTTTCAAAATTAATTAAACAACAAACATTTCTTTAAACGATAAACGTAGCTTATGCGTACAGTACTGTCATTATATATTGTAGTTAGGATACATATATATGTTTCTCATTGAATGCATATGTGTGTTACTATTTGTACAGTACTGTCATTATATGTTGTTGCTAGGATATGAATATTTAACATTGAATGTATTGATATGCATATGTGAAACTAGTGTATCACCCGTCAAAAATGAAGGAAGTTTTCCAAATAAATACACATCAGATTAAAAAATAACGTGATACAGAACTTTCATTTATTTTTATTTGATTCATTTATTATCATATTGAACAATTTTATGCGGAACGTTCGAAAAGTGTTATTTTTGGTGCAGTAAAATTTCTAAAATTACTAGCACTATAAAACAAAATCGATCGCAGCGCCACCTAACAGCATTACATCCATACAGACAACGGGAATTATGTATATAGATACTATTTTGTTGCAAAGCGCCGTGAGCCCAGTTTCTTACTGTGGTACATTGCTATATAAACTATCAACTTATTGTTATTAAATAGTGTTTGAGTGCAGAGTAAGAGTTCCAAGGAGCTTAACGCACCCGATATCAACATTTCATTGGGGAATTGGGGATGGACTGGTGGGAGGGGGGGGGAAGAGATGTATCCAAGGGGGTTTATGAACTTCTACACCTGTCGAGTTAGTCCATTGAACCTCGAGATAGTCCCTTGAACCCGAGTTAGACCCTAACTATGTGTGTTTTTATGTCTCTTTTTATATCTTTTGTCTCTATCCTCCCTCTCTCTCCCTTTATCTCTTTCTTTCTGTCCCTTTCACCCACACTCTTTCCCCTCCCCCTCTCGCTCTCTCTCCCTCCCTCTCAGCCATAGTTCCAGCCAGACGTATGACAGGTATCCCATTATTCCCATGCCTACAACTAAGTCTGTCACATCTTGCCGCCAGGTGTCTGAGCGTTGCCTGCTGACCATCGCTAACGCCTACAACATCCCCAACGTGAGACTCACCAGCAAACACTGCCGCACACACCTGCCGTCCACTACAGCGTTCCGAGGCTTCGGGACCCCCCAGGCTCTGTTCATTGCCGAGAGTATTGTTGGTCACGTGGCTTGTGAATTGGACATGGACCCCGTCCAGGTGACTTTTAAGTGCAACATTTCTTCTTAACAAAAGAAAAATAACTTATTGAAAAGTAACTTCTGGAGTTTATTGGTCCAGGGATTCTCAATCTGTGGTCCAAGAAAAGTTCTCAACAAGTGTGCGTGGGTGGGTGGGAGCTATTTTTGGAATGTTTTTAACGAATTTTTTAAATTGTTCTTGAAAGGTGCTAAGGTTTTTATCACATTATGGGTTCTTAATAAGTCCATGGAAAAAAATTAGATTGAGAATCTCTGTCTTTTTCTCGGGAACTATTAGAATCTATATTTATTAAAAAAATGAAAATGAAAAGCTCTCTTTACAATAAAGTATAATTCTTTACGATAACTTTTAAAATAATTTTCTCCATAGACATGAAATTTCTGATCCACACCCTCTACCCGGTGCCGAAAACATTTTCGTTTCTTATAGTCCAATTCATGTTTACCATTAGAGTGTTGTTTTTTTTTCTACTTTCTTCTAAGTTTTTAAACTTGATTTTTGGGCAGTCAACTAAAAATGTTTTAGACTATTGCAAAATCTTCCCCCAGCAAACACCTTTGGAACATAAGGTAAACTATAAATAGATGAACAGTTCATTGATTCTAACATGTCCCTAACATGTCCGACAGATTCGTGAGCAGAACTTCTTCGGCGAGGGGGGCAGGGCTCCGTACGGCCAGGACATCACAGGAAACAATCTCCGGGCCTGCTGGGATCAATGTAAGCAACAGAGCTCCTACGACGTACAGAGGCGATCTGTGGACGAGTTCAACGCGTGAGAAAAATTTTTTCTCGTCTTTTATTTTTAGAAGGGGCCGGACGTCCATAAATGACATCCCGCCATTTTGGCTGATTTTCATTTGTCTTTTTTTTATTTTTTTTTATTTAAAATTGTCATTTTACACTCAATTTTAGGATACCGGCAAACAGTTATTTCTTAGTGTTCAGTTTTTTGTTGTTTTTTTTTGCATGAAAAAAGCCGATCCCGTAGTACAGACAAAGTATGAGCAAGGAACCAATAAACTATTTAGTTACAGTATTATATTAGATGCTAGCAATCATTTTTACTTTAAGGGACGCTGTCTGGATAGGACCCCAGTTTGAATTGCAGCCAGGGGACCCGTGCAGTCTTAATCCGCCCCTGAGTGCAATCATTTGTAATTCAAAGTCGGTGGATGATGTAAATGTCAAGGAAAATATTAAGAAGTTTATACAGAAAAAAATTGACAATTTTTATTTTTCGCGATATATTTAATTTACAGGAATAATAAGTGGAAGAAACGTGGCATTGCGTTATCTCCTCTTACCTATGGCATTGGTTTCCCCTTGAAGCTGTTGAACAAGGTAGGTGTTTAACATTCACTGCCTTTATCTACATCATAGCTGTTTAGCACTGTAGCACTTGACACTAATGAACACTATTGCTGGTTTTTGTTACATGGTATCCAATATTCTCCATAAGTACCAGCCACATTGTATGCCTTAGTGATGTGTTGTAGTCATTTCCCTATGTCGCTCTAAATAACGCGATGCGAGGCTTCCAAACCAGTTTTAACGAGTTTCAGTACTACCCGTGTCAGATATTGATGGCCCCTTTAGAACTCTTCCTTATTGTGTGTTTTTAGCAACCACCCTTTGGTAGCATGTCAGTTTTCTGACAGAAGTTTTACCGACAGACTACAGACACATCAACAACCAAAGGAATACTGGCAGACGGACCTTCGGCCGATACTTCATTGTCAGACAGAGAAATACAGTTTTAAAATTTTGAAATGTGCTTTGGTGTCTACAACGTATCCGCACTTTAAAAAAAAACACAATAAACAAACCAAAAAAAAACGTCAAGACTGCAGACAAAAGTATATTTGTGTTTCCTTTACAAGGTACACAAGTAAAAGGTTAAATTTCTACATGACCACAGTGTTTAGGCTAAACTTATTGCAAATACTCCAAAATATTCATACATCATCTGCAAAAATAAGACTTGTTTGTTTTGACAGTATCGTTTGAATGTGCGACCAGAATCCTTGCGTTTATTTAAACATTGATGTAGGCTGCGTGCAAGAGTGAGTTAATCAGGTGGACTCGCGGTGACTCTCAGCAGTAGTTGCACAGAGAACAGACTTTACTATTGAAAAACCCGCAATACTTTTACAATCAGATTTTCCATTTCTGAGGAGTGCTTCCTTAATTTCTTTTAGTTACGTAATATTAAATAAAAGTCCAAAAAAAATAATTCAGATCCTGAAAACTAAATTAATCAAATGAATTTAATACACAAAAACAAAACTAACCCGTTTGACCAAAACGTGTGTGCATTTTTAGGGCAGCGCTTTGGTCAACGTCTACAGAGATGGGTCAGTGATGCTTCTCACGGGCGGAGTCGAGATGGGTCAAGGACTTCACACTAAGATGATCCAAGTGAGTCAATGTTAGGAGTTCAATGTCTGCAGAACAAAAAATTCTCTCCGCCCCCCCCCCGAAGTTTATAACCCATGCACTTATTGAAATCCATGCCATGCCATGGATATATCACTTTCATACATCCAAGTCTATAATCCAGATTGTGTATCAATTAAAGAAAAAAACTCTATATTTGACCATCTGAAATATCTTTATATGGTACATTTTATGATAAGCAGTCTATTTCTTACATCCATGAGATATATCCCAACTTTATCTTACACTCAGATACCCATGCAGACTAATCTCACCCTCATATTCCCTTCTCTCACACATTCAGAGAACCAGTCTATTTCATCTCACCCTCAGTCTGTCTATATGTCATTCTCAGATAGTCTGTCTACATGTCATCCTCAGATAGTCTGTCTATATGTCACTCTCAGATAATCTGTCTATATGTCATTCTCAGATAGTCTGTCTATATGTCATCCTCAGATAGTCTGTCTATATTTCACTCTCAGATAGTCTGTCTATATGTCATTCTCAGATAGTCTGTCTATATGTCATCCTCAGATAGTCTGTCTATATGTCACTCTCAGATAGTCTGTCTATTATGTCATTCTCTGATAGCCTGTCTATATGTCATTCTCAGATAGTCTGTCGATATATCACCCTCAGATAGTCTGTCTATTATGTCATCCTCAGATAGTCTGTCTGTATGTCATCCTCAGATAGTCTGTCTATTATGTCATCCTCAGATAGTCTGTCTGTATGTCATCCTCAGATAGTCTGTCTATTATGTCATCCTCAGATAGTCTGTCTGTATGTCATCCTCAGATAGTCTGTCTATTATGTCATCCTCAGATAGTCTGTCTGTCTGTCATCCTCAGATAGTCAGTCTATTATGTCATCCTCAGATAGTCTGTCTATTATGTCATCCTCAGATAGTCTGTCTGTATATCATCCTCAGATAGTCTGTCTGTATATCATCCTCAGATAGTCTGTCTATTATGTCATCCTCAGATAGTCTGTCTATTATGTCATCCTCAGATAGTCTGTCTATTATGTCATCCTCAGATAGTCTGTTTATTATGTCATCCTCAGATAGTCTGTCTATTATGTCATCCTCAGATAGTCTGTCTATATGTCATCCTCAGATAGTCTGTCTATTATGTCATCCTCAGATAGTCTGTCTATTATGTCATCCTCAGATAGTCAGTCTATTATGTCATCCTCAGATAGTCTGTCTATTATGTCATCCTCAGATAGTCTGTCTATATGTCATCCTCAGATAGTCTGTCTATTATGTCATCCTCAGATAGTCTGTCTATTATGTCATTCTCAGATAGTCTGTCTATTATGTCATTCTCAGATAGTCTGTCTATTATGTCATCCTCAGATAGTCTGTCTATATGTCATCCTCAGATAGTCTGTCTATATGGCATCCTCAGATAGTCTGTCTATTATGTCATCCTCAGATAGTCTGTCTATATGTCATCCTCAGATAGTCTGTCTATATGTCATCCTCAGATAGTCTGTCTATATGTCATCCTCAGATAGTCTGTCTATATGTCATCCTCAGATAGTCTGTCTATATGTCATCCTCAGATAGTCTGTCTATTATGTCATCCTCAGATAGTCTGTCTATATGTCATCCTCAGATAGTCTGTCTATATGTCATCCTCAGATAGCCAGTCGTGTTTTGGACGTAGATATCAACTACATTCGCATAAATGAGACCACCACCAACTCTGTTCCCAACTCTGCACCAACTGCTGGCAGTTTGACCTCTGACCTCATTGGCGGAGCAGTCAAGGTGAGTACTGCTTCCATAGACATCGTGGTTCTGGTCAGATAGAGAGCCTGCTATTTCCTCAGGATATCTCCCACTCTTGGTATAATGTAAGCGGTTAAACGTTCTCTTAAAAGTTTTGTTTTTTGGTTCATCAAGCATTATATAAGTATAACGAGATAAAGTAAACGTTTCTGAGCACTCTTTACATTAATCATAATTATTATAAGCCAATTACTCGTATGTAAGGCTGTCTCTCGTGTTCTCAATCGGTCATAAGTCTGATAACTGACCCAATTAATCATGTGTGTAAGGCTGTCTCTCATGTTCTCAATCGGTCATAAGTCTGATAACTGACCCAATTACTCGTGTGTGTAAGGCTGTCTCTCGTGTTCTCAATTGATAGTAAGTCTGATAACTGACCCAATTACTCGTGTGTGTAAGGATGTCTCTCGTGTTCTCAATTGGTCTTAAGTCTTATAACTGACCCAATTACTCGTGTATGTAAGGCTGTCTCTCGTGTTCTCAATTGGTCTTAAGTCTTATAACTGACCCAATTACTCGTGTATGTAAGGCTGTCTCTCGTGTTCTCAATTGGTCCTAAGTCTGATAACTGACCCAATTACTCGTGTATGTAAGGCTGTCTCTCTTGTTCACAATTGGTCATACGTCTGATAACTGACCCAATTACTCGTGTATGTAAGGCTGTCTCTCGTGTTCTCAATCGGTCATAAGTCTGATAACTGACCCAATTACTCGTGTATGTAAGGGCTGTCTCTCGTGTTCTCAATTGGTCCTAAGTCTGATAACTGACCCAATTACTCGTGTATGTAAGGGCTGTCTCTCGTGTTCTCAATTGGTCCTACGTCTGATAACTGACCCAATTACTCGTGTATGTAAGGGCTGTCTCTCGTGTTCTCAATTGGTCATACGTCTGATAACTGACCCAATTACTCGTGTATGTAAGGGGTGTCTCTCGTGTTCTCAATTGGTCCTACGTCTGATAACTGACCCAATTACTCGTGTATGTAAGGCTGTCTCTGGTGTTCTCAATTGGTCATAAGTCTGATAACTGACCCAATTACTCGTGTATGTAAGGCTGTCTATCGTGTTCTCAATTGGTCATAAGTCTGATAACTGAAACAATTACTCGTGTATGTAAGGCTGTCTCTCGTGTTCTCAATTGGTCATACGTCTGATAACTGACCCAATTACTCATGTGTGTAAGGCTGTCTCTCGTGTTCTCAATTGGTCGTAAGTCTGATAACTGAAAATAGGGTTCTTGGTTACAGGAAGCTTGTAAACAAATCAGAGAAAAACTGGCGCCATATAGAGCTGCTGGCGGTGAAAGGTCCTGGGAACAAATCGTGAGTACAGTCTATAGACTTCTAACATTTTAGATTACAAAAAGCATTTGTCTATGTTTCTACTATTAATATTTCTATTATTTTGTCTCTCCACCAAAAAAGCCTCTGAAATAAAGTAGTGCCCTTTGTACTTTATTATAAATATCATTTTTAAGCAGAGTGCAGTATTAATATTGTATTTATAATGGTTGAATTATTTAAAGCTATTTGCACATACTGTTATGTTGCCGGTGTGCACAGAGAATTTGGTATTTCGAAATTTTATGTCCAATGAAAGAATACAAAAATATGCGTTTAACGGATGCACATAATAATAATAATAATAATAATAATAATAATAATTGATAATTTATATAGCGCTGTATCCCAGTAAGGAACCGGGCTCACAGCGCTTTACATGGAGATCATAAAATACATATAATAATTAAATAACCATTCATAGGAAGAGATTTTAAAGCAGATCCATCGCTTGAACTATTTGACTTTATATAGACATGCACAAACAACAGAGATTGTGGAAAAGCTGGGGTATCATAGTCATTGAAGAAAGAGGTCATCATAGCAATAGAAGTGTGGAGGTATCATATCAATAGAAGTGTGGAGGTATCATATCAATAGAAGTGTGGAGGTATCATATCAATAGAAGTGTGGATGTATCATATCAATAGAAGTGTGGAGGTATCATATCAATAGAAGTGTGGAGGTATCATATCAATAGAAGTGTGGAGGTATCATATCAATAGAAGTGTGGATGTATCATATCAATAGAAGTGTGGAGGTAGCATATCAATAGAAGTGTGGAGGTATCATAGCAATAGAAGTGTGGAGGTATTATATCAATAGAAGTGTGGAGGTATCATATCAATAGAAGTGTGGATGTATCATATCAATAGAAGTGTGGAGGTATCATATCAATAGAAGTGTGGAGGTATCATAGCAATAGAAGTGTGGATGTATCATATCAATAGAAGTGTGGAGGTATCATATCAATAGAAGTGTGGATGTATCATATCAATAGAAGTGTGGAGGTATCATATCAATAGAAGTGTGGATGTATCATAGCAATAGAAGTGTGGAGGTATCATATCAATAGAAGTGTGGAGGTATCATAGCAATAGAAGTGTGGAGGTATCATATCAATAGAAGTGTGGAGGTATCATATCAATAGAAGTGTGGATGTATCATATCAATAGAAGTGTGGAGGTATCATATCAATAGAAGTGTGGATGTATCATAGCAATAGAAGTGTGGATGTATCATATCAATAGAAGTGTGGAGGTATCATATCAATAGAAGTGTGGAGGTATCATATCAATAGAAGTGTGGAGGTATCATAGCAATAGAAGTGTGGATGTATCATATCAATAGAAGTGTGGAGGTATCATATCAATAGAAGTGTGGAGGTATCATATCAATAGAAGTGTGGAGGTATCATATCAATAGAAGAAGTGGAGCATCATGGTCATTGAAGAAAGAGGTCATCATAGCCATAAAAGTTTGGAGGTATCATACCCGTAGAAGAGTGGGGACATTATAGCCCTATAAGAGTGAGATTATCGTAGTCGTATATGAAATGGGCATTACATGTGCGGGGTACCTAAGTAAGGTAAGGAGTGAGTGGGGGGAATATATCTGGTAACAAATATTCTAACATCTGGAAGAGATATAATCGATCAAGGCGGGATTTAATATTCATTAATTCAAAACAGGGACAGACACTTATTCTTTTCTTTTAATTTCTAAGAATATTTTCAAGTTTGTTTTGAATTGCATGCCGAAGAAGGCTTTGAACCGAAGCGTGCGATAGAGCTCATATGCCTTGAACGCAGTCCCCCATGTATGATAACAATACAAACTTGACCAGTTGTCACCCTTCAAGGAATATCTCCCTTGACCTCACTGGCAATGTGACAGAAGTGGCGATTGCCCCAGTTTTAATTTCTTTCATTACATAATATGTCACGGCATTTTTTACTGTTTCGTTAGTTTTTTTAAAAATCCTTGTTAGATGTTTAGTTCAAGGCTTTACGCACCCACCCTCACCACCAAGTCAACTGATTTACCTACTTTAAACCTGTGTTGTATCATTTTACCACGTTTTATGCTTCAGGTCAACACCGCCATAGATGACAGGGTCTGTATGTCTGCTGTAGGATCTTACAAGTGAGTTTTGTTATTGAGATGTTGCTGTAATAAAATCTGAACTTACACGTGAGTTATGCTACTGAGTGAGATGTCGCTGTAGTAAAATCTGATCTTAGTAGCAAATGTTCCCTTTAGCTGTGCGGACGCGCAGGTGTCTGTCAGACGCCACGCAGCAGTTAAAATTTATGCGCAGCAAATTTCGACAAATTCTGTTAAGGAATATTTTCCCGAATCAACGAAAATACAAGTCTTTAGAGTTGATAGATTCCTAATATATTTTATTGATAACATTTGATGACTCAAGTTTCTGAAATGTTTTGTTTGACATTTGACATTTTATGACATCTTGTCTCTGATGCCATTTTCAGGCCTCACGTCATCGGCATGGACTGGACCAAGAGAGTCAACACGCCGTTTCAGTATTACTCCTTTGGGGCCGCCTGCTCATTGGTGGAAGTGGATTGCCTGACTGGTGACCACAATGTAAGTCCGGTACAAGGGGAGCTATTCGTTTGGTTCGAATATTTTTTATAATATCCTGTGTAAAATATGAAAGTGTAATACTGACCAATAAACAAACTTGTCTGACATAAACTCTTGGTGTGCTGAGGTCCTGCTTAAAACGGCAGCTCGTTTCTGTATCTTGATTACATAAAGATTTGAATATTTAAAGGAAAGGCAAGGGTGACAAAAAAAAACATAATGGACGTAACACCAGAACCAAAGGAAAAGAAAACCAAAGGAACATCACATTTACAAACAAAATGACAATAATCATTTTTACATACGAATAATAAATAAACCTAAAATATATGTGCAAGCGTACAGACCTAAATTTACTTTCATATAATTTTTTTAACTATAAAAGTGTGCGTAAGGGCGTTTCTGGCATCCTTCTGTAAGCCTAAAGATTATTAAATACTCACTGACTCTGTGTTTCACATGGCTATCTTTTGTTTATATTCTCCAATATACATATGAAGTGTTATAAAATCATCGGTGCACATTTCAAACATTATGGGAAGCATTTCAACAAAGTCAACTTTAAGAGAGGACCAAAAGTATTATAAGAAGTGGCGGAAATTACCAAATGAAGAAGAGTATTACAAATATTACAAAAAGTTCAGAACATAACAAAAAGGACAGAGTCCCAATGGTCAAAAAAAGAAGGTGTGCTCAGCAGTGTGTCCCCCTCCCAATCAGAGGTACAAATGTTAACATCTCAGCAGTGTGTCCCCCTCCCAATCAGAGGTACAAATGTTAACATCTCAGCAGTGTGTCTCCTTCCAAATCAGAGGTACAAATGTTAACATCTCAGCAGTGTGTCCCCTCCCAATCAGAGGCACAAATGTTAACATCTCAGCAGTGTGTCCCTCTCCCAATCAGAGGTACAAATGTTAACATCTCAGCAGTGTGTCCCTCTCCCAATCAGAGGTACAAATGTTAACATCTCAGCAGTGTGGCCCCCTCCCAATCAGAGGTACAAATGTTAACATCTCAGCAGTGTGTCCCTCTCCCAATCAGAGGTACAAATGTTAACATATCAGCAGTGTGGCCCCCTCCCAATCAGAGGTACAAATGTTAACATCTCAGCAGTGTGTCCCCCTCCCAATCAGAGGTACAAATGTTAACTTCTCAGCAGCGTGTCCCCCTCCAATCAGAGGTACAAATGTTAACATCGGTAGGGATCACACTAAACCCCATCCCCCAAACCCTCCCCCCAGGAAAAAATAAATAAATAAATAAAATATAGATGTTATATTTAAGTTGAAATAACCTCTATTTCTCAAGGACATTTTTTGACTGTTTAAATATACAGGAGATATGTTGTTTGGAACATTTTTGTATATAATGCAAATTGAAACAAATGGGGAAAAAATCATTCCTGGAATGCGCTGATTGTAACCAGTATCACTCCGCTATAAGCTCGAGGGCCATGCGACTCACTGATGTTTTGGTTCTAACATTTTCCCAGGTTCTTCGTACAGACATCGTGATGGATGTGGGACGGAGTCTCAACCCAGCCATTGATGTGGGTCAGATTGAAGGAGCTTTCACCCAGGTCATACATTATTTTCTAGTTGTTGTTTTTTTGTTGTTGTGTTTTTGTTTTGTTTTTATCATGAGATGAACTTGCGATCAATGCTTCTATAAATATTCTCAGCTTAAATTACCAAATACTAGGACAGGTGAACACATTCCTCATGAGAATGGTCCTTTAGTAACAGATCTCCGTTTGTCGATTATCATATCGTAATAACATCACACATAAACATTGCTGAAAACAGTCTTTTGTATGGCATATACATACAGTATGCATACATTTAACATGTATCGATATGTTTTATTAGATTACACTCAATTATATATTTTTTGTCCCAGAATTATAATATCATCACAAATCTCTTTATAACATGTATGCAATGTTCCATGAGCTTTGTACTATGCAATCCTTCTGCGCATCGTCGCTTACACTTCCTATTTTATTTATACATTTATCTTTTTCCAACATCATATTTATTTACTAAAAGTTCTAACAGTAAAAGTAATGTTGTAAAGTCACAGCTTTGTTGTTTGTCTTTGTCTAAGAAATTTGTGACGCTGTCAGCAAGGCGTTTGTCTTCGGAGGGTTATCCTGCTCAGCTTTACAATTGACCAAAATTTATCGTGATAGATGTCTTGTCAATAGGATGAATACATTCAATAATATACATGATTATCTGAACTGTGCAAATAAATATCATATATATTTGTGTGTGATTTATTTAGTCATGAATAATTGGACTCTAAAGAAAATGCTATTACGATTTATTCAGGGGTACGGACTGATGTGTCTGGAACAATACAAAGTCAATAAACACGGGAGCCTGCTGTCTCAAGGTCCAGGCACATACAAGATCCCAGCATTCTCAGACATACCGAAATCCTTCAATATCTCTTTGCTGAGAGGCTCGATAAATCCAAACGCCGTGTATTCATCAAAGGTAATGAATCTTTTCTTTTGTTTTAAAATGTTCCTCTCTTTAAAAGTATTCTTACTGTGCTGCGTTAGTTACAACTATATTTTTATTTGCTTATGCCGAACATTAAAAATATATTAACGGACAAGACAAAAACTTAACATCTTACCCATCTTTAAGTCATCAATCAAGGATTTAAAGCAGCGCATGACTTACTACATTTATGGTATTACTTTTGGCTGGTAGTTAGCTACTAACAGATTATGGTGGTCCTCAGAAAGACGTCACTTGGTCGTAATGTACAAATTAGACATTCCAAATGTCTCTAAGCCCAGGGGCTTGCAGAAAGTGTAGAATAAGTTCTTTAAAAATATCGCCTGATTTGAGTCACTACACAAACTGATGTGTTTCTTCGAAATTATTTGGGACACTTACTCCAAGGGATTCCTTAGCAATAGAGTTTATCATTTCTCAGACCGGAAAGCGTCATAGCTCATTACGTAATGTTACTAGTTAAAACTAGTTTAGACAAGTTTGGGTTAAACAATGCTTTTCAGCCATTATTTAGAAGAAACAATTCGTTTGCAACAAAATAAAATTAGTATGATTAAACTGTTAAATAGTTTTAGTCTCTGTTAATATCACTAAGCTGACTCAAATATGTGTTGAGATAAGTCCTGGCTATGTAATTGATATGCTAATGAAACTTTCCCAATTGAATACCCCGGGGATTTCCACCATGAAATGACAAGGCTTTTATTTTGAAAGTTTGAATCACATACCGTGCTTTCACGTTCTCATACCTTGTGTGTCTGCTTGTCAATAATGAGCCAATTCTTGAAAGATAAGCTGCAGTGTTTCTTGTAATGAATCTCTTGTATTTTATGCCTCTTCTTGGTTCTGTTCTCACAGGCTATCGGTGAGCCGCCCTTATGTTTGGCTGTTTCCGTCTTCATGGCCATCAAATCAGCTGTCATAGCCGCCCGAAGACAGAACGGGAAACCTGCTCACTTCCGGCTGGATTCCCCAGCCTCGCCAGACTTGATCCGATTGGCTGTCGCAGATCAAATGGCGGAAAGGGTGAGCTATTATTAGCCGATAAATACGTCACATTTTTACTCTCAGTTAGACGATAAAATTTAAGTCACTACAATTCAGATAATCTTATGCTTGAGATATTAAATATCAATTATTATATATAAATTCCTGAAGTGAAGGTTTATTCTTTGCCTTTTTGAAAATGGCACATAAAACAAATAGCTCTTCAATCCAGTAGGTCAAATTTATTATGTCACATTACAAATAAGTATTAGTTTACATAATAAATTTACTAACACCTTTTACTAAATAATAATAACAATAACTATTTCTTTTACACACTCCAACCCTCATCAGTTTTCAGCGGACCACGCAGCAGACCAGCAAAACCCATATTTCGTCCAGTTATAATGTTGACACCTGATGTTGAAACTGAATGTTGAGATCGAATGTTATATTTAGACCAAAGTTGCTCAAAACAAATTTGGGTGTCACAAAAAAACAACACAAAAAAACAACCGAAAAAAATTAAAATAATAATTATAATAATTTTAGAAGATTTTTGCTAATGAGTCACCCGGTGATGGTTCCACTTTTAGAAACCAGTTTATATTTTGCTTTTTAATGTTTTTATATATTTTTAATAATCAATATATACGTAAATGTGGTTAAATATTTCCAGAAGCGTCACTTTAAGCTTGCAAGAATAGTGGCTGCAAATATGGGGAAGCGATTAACTCAGAAATATAAGGCAGTGCTGTTAACTCCTGGGAAATTTCCCAAATCGTGGGAATTTTTTTTAATGCCAAATTAGGCAAATTTATAGAAATGGGAATTTATGAGGATTTGGCCCTAAATATGGGAATATTTGAGATTGCTTCGCGACAGAATTAAATGCATTTTGGGAATTTTTAGTCTAATTTGGGAATTTTTTTACTCCTGCCTGGGAAAATTTGGCACCTTGAGTTAACAGCATTGATGTAAGGTCCCAAGCATACAAAATTAATTTATCAACTATAAAGGAAACGGAAGTAAATCGAAAATTGCAAGGAGCGCCGAGATTCTTCCAACGCCTCTGAATATTTGATAACTGCTCTATTGTTGAATCAATTGTAATCTTTATTTGCAATCTAAACCCTGCTGCTGTTAATTTGTCATTTATTATATTATAATTCAGCTAACCTTTTGAAATAAATTTATAAGACCATTTTGTTTAATGTTGGTTATTATTCAGGGATTCTCAAATTTCTGCCCCTTTGTGGCCAATTAAATTACGGTGTAATACTATTTGTACCCACCTAATGATTACGTATTGTTTTAACAGTTTACAAGAGACCTTTAATTTTTTTCTTTCATATATTAGTGTAATAATTTGCATCAATGTGTGTGGGGAAACCAATGCCGATTAAAGGTTTATGGGCATTAGAATTTTAAAAATCAAATTTTGATCCCATAATATTTGTTGTTCATTTTTATAAAATGGCTCCTCCAATAAGAAATTGTTCCCAAAAACTGATCATAAAAAAAGAAATTAATAAACTTTTTGAGAATACTGAATTTAGGACATGTGCTGCAGAATGGCTGGCTGAATTTCGACCCGCAGGCCACATGCAACTCGCTACGGAATTCTGTATCCAAAAGTTTTAAAAAAATAATAATAAATGTACGTTAAAGTCGACATATTTTTGCTTGAATGGGCGCGAATTTTTTTTAGGTCCAACCCCCTTTTTCCGTTATACACTGATGCGGCATTCGGCCTGAAAGGTTTTCTCACCACTTAAATAGTTTACTTCAGAAATTGATGTCATGAAGAGCCTGGCATAATTGAGAAGGTTTCGATGTCAAATTGTAAATACCAATGTAATTGCTACATCTCGCTTCAAATACTTTTTTAAAATGATCATTACTGTGATTTATTTTTGTCTTTTTCATTGAATCAATCCAATTCAATCCATTGAATCAAACTTACGATATTATAAGCAGAAATGTTGTTGTTTTTTTTTAAATCGTGTTTCATATATGTGGAGGAGGTGATTTGAATCTATGAACCTAGATTAAATATTGCTAAGACACTGGTATATGAGGTCTAATGTCTTACAAAAAATGTCATTGATTTTCTGGCATTAGTGCTGAATACCTATAGCAAGCATCGTGGACATTTGATGTGTAAAGTCTTACAGAAAATTTAACTGAAATTCTGGTATTACTTTTAAAGATCTACAACAAACATCACAGACATGTGAGTTTTAAATTCCTTGGGTAAAGTTTACGTTAAATAGTTTTATATTAGGTATTTGGGCCCAGCGTTAAGGCCACTATTCAATAGATCTTTTTACTATGGCCGTAACAAAGATTTGTATGAAACATTTTGTTATTTACATGCTTGTCTTATATCTCTAATACTATGCATGACATATATATATCTATGTTTTATTCTGCATTTAATTTGAAATAAAATCAGTATGTTAAAAATTCAATTACAGGTTTGTTTTGTTGTTTTTAAATATTATTGGATACAAGAGAAATAAATTCAGGCTCCTTATTTTAGTTTTAGCGGTGGTTTCCCTTGTACTTTAAAACGACATCAACGCTGTGTTCTTCAGGCGTTGGACAAATAAATTCATTGCGAAAACATAAACATATCGAAATTTACAGTGTCATCTAATAAAAAATTAATATAACATCTTTTCAGATAGACAACATTAAATCTCATATTATCGTAAGTAAAACACTTAGCTTTATGTCAGACAGTGATGACACGTCTTGTTGTATATGAGAAATAGATCCTCTAAAAATCCCAGAACGAGGTTAGATGTACGAAATCAAATAATTTGGCTGACATCCAAAGAGCGCAAAAGAAATGACCACGAGAACAGAACGTTAAGACTAATCAGATTAGACCACGAGAAGCAGAAGTAAAAGATCTTTGTTCAATCATTTGTGTGAGTGTGGGGTACTGACCTATCTCGTGGAAGTGTCGCCCGGACTGGACATGAGTTAAGTTTTACCAAAGTAACATCCTTTAAAATATTTTTCCATAGATGTGCCCAGCAACATATCCCAACCCCCCACTCCTCTCACCCCCTTCCCGCCACCCCTCGTACCCAATTCCTCTCTCGTCATAAATATGTGTTTTCTTTCAAAACGAGAATGTAAGAAAAACACGGAAACAAGTATTGATTGGGATGTGACTACCAAGGCTCAAGAAAATAACACACAAAAAATTGCATCGGCTATCCTGCGTTACTTTATTAATTTGTTTTTGTCTCCCCGCAAAATGTTTGTGCTGTCATTTTTGCTGTGCACTTTTTTACAGGATGTCAACAGACGGCGCTAGAGGGTTGTCCGCTCTTGTTTAAATCAATAGCCAGATATGGGGGTCCTGAGTTTAATTTGATGACCCCCAGGACATGGGCTTTGGGTGAAGGTGGGGGAGGGGGTCTGGATTTGATTGAAATCTTAAAAGATAATTGGGTGGGAAGAGGGCACGTGGCAGGGTGTGTGTAGTCTTGGTGATGGGAACATCGCATTTTAAACACTTGCAATAGATAAACTCAACTTTGATTTACGTTTGCGGGTGGCTTTATTCATCGGTGTCCTCTGTATACCGCGATTTAAAATAATATTCTAGTGTGCAGACCATCATGTTCTTAGTATTAAACTTCTTCTTAGCAAAAACCTACGAGTGATCATAAATTGCCGAAGCATAAAGAAACCCTAAACAGTTCCATGTATACCTTACATTTTATTGACTGCGCGCCTAAAAATGATCAAACTTTCTTGCACGCTGCACACCATTGTTTTCAAACCATGGATCATCTCCTTCAACTTGACTTCACGATCGCGTACTGGCTGCTTGCTACACATTTTAAACAATGGGGTACACACCAATGTTCCCTTTAAGCTTCGCGGCTGCGACGCCATAGAGCAATTTAGAATTACCGCGCAGCAAATTTTGCAAAATAGTGCACTAAAAATGGATGCTATGCAAATTTGCACACTGTTTTTTTACTTTGCACATAGATCAACGAACCGTAGAGGAAATAATGGTACGCACCATTAAAATATCAAATACACAACATTTAAACGTAGTGTAAAACACTATTGAAACATCATGTACACACCATGTAATGCACAGCATCAGCTACACACCATGCACCCTATACCATCAATCACACCCCAAGCACCATTTATTACACACCATCTCCTACACGTCATTAGCTTGCGGCAGCACACCACCCAACTCACTCCACACTCTCTAAACCAAAATTTGAAAGAAACAAGACTCTCATTACCCGGGGTCCTTCAAACAAAATTAAAAATGTTAAAACTGCTGTCGTTCGGTTATCCCTGACCTCCCTTCCTCTCCCTCTCTCACACTGCCTCCCCAAACAGCCCTCCGCCACCCTCCCCTGAATTAAAAGAAAATAAACTTCCAGCGAGTGGAATGGAACTAACATGGTTTTTGTTGTGATGCGTCCCTGGGATCGTGACTCATTGCGTTGTCATGCCATCAACTATGTAATCAAACAGCAGGCCTAACAGTGACTTCTGAGACTACAATTATGTAGTTGGACTAACAATGATTGGTGAAAATACAATCAAGCAACGGGACTGAGAGATATTGATGAAGTACAATGATGCATTGGGCCTAAAAGTTGTTTTGTGATGCTGCAATCATGTAGTAGGCCTAAGTAGGATTAGTGAGGCTTCAATCATGTAGTAGGCCTAAGTAGGATTCGTGAGGCTTAAACATGGAGAGGGCCTGAGAATGATTGGTTAGGTTACAACCAAGCAGTTAGACTAAGTGATTGGTGAGACTACAATTACACAGTGGTCGTAAGATTGGTTGGCGACTCGATACTCACTTAGTGTAGTCTCGCCAATCACTCAGTGTAGTCTCACCAATCACTTAGTGTAGTCTCACCAATCACTTAGTGTAGTCTCACCAATCACTCAGTGTAGCCTCACCAATCACTCAGTGTAGTCTCACCAATCACTCAGTGTAGTCTCACCAATCACTCAGTGTAGTCTCACCAATCACTCAGTGTAGTCTCACCAATCACTCAGTGTAGTCTCACCAATCACTCAGTGTAGTCTCACCAATCACTCAGTGTAGTCTCACCAATCACTCAGTGTAGTCTCACCAATCACTCAGTGTAGTCTCACCAATCACTCAGTGTAGTCTCACCAATCACTCAGTGTAGTCTCACCAATCACTCAGTGTAGCCTCACCAATCACTCAGTGTAGCCTCACCAATCACTCAGTGTAGTCTCACCAATAACTCAGGGAGCCTTATTATGAACGCCTCCTTACACCATGTTAAAAGACTTTCTGTGCACAAGGAATTGAAAGAAGATTGGCTCAGCCATCTGGCTTCTCAGAGACAGAAAGACCAGATGATTGGAGAAATCTTAAGGAGCTTAAAATGAGACAAGGCTTTAAAAACAAAAGACAATCCGTGACTAGTAATGTCAAACTTTAGTGTGGTATAATGAACAAGTTATTTAGAATTTTAGCTTTAAACGAAAAACAACACTAACTACAAACACACACGCATGCACACACACACGCACATACACACACGCAAACACCAACTCTCTCTCTCTCTCTCTCTCTCTCTCTCTCTCTCTCTCTCTCACACACACACAACACAAACACACACACACTCTCTCTCTCTCTCTCTCTCTCTCTCTCTCTCTCTCACATATTTACCTCTACAATCAAGGACTTCAAATCATTCAGCAAATTTGTTAGCCCACACCACCCACGCACCCACGCCACCCACGCCACCCATGCGAGAACCAAGGTTATTGTTTCCCAGGTCACATATTTATTTACGTTGTTAGCCTGTAGATGCGCCAACGCGAAGCCACATAACATTGGGGACTGCCAATGTTCCTTTTAAGCTGCGCGGCAGCGCAGATATCTGACTGACGCCACGCAGTTTAGAATTACCGCGCAGCAAATTTTATAAAATATTGCACAAAAAATGGATGCTGTGCAGCTTTGCAAACGAGTTTTTTTACACTTTGCACACGGACCAATGATCCTTAGAGGGAACATTGGGGGACCAGTGCATTTTAAAAAGAATATAAGATTTTGGTTTTAGAGACATGGAATGAAAACACTGAATATTTTAGTAAACAGTATAGACATCAACATGATTTTACTGTTAGATACGTTAAGCTCAGTTATTTTATGTGTAGCTCTGCACTTCTGGGAACTTTCATTAAAGTCATGGGAATTTAGAAGAAGAAAAAAAATACTGAAAAAAATTACTGAAAAAATTTAAAATTTGGGAAATTTCTTCTTCAAACAATTTTTTATAAAATCTTTGTTACAAATTCAGATCGGAAAACTTGTGTTAAAAACACGTTATTTGCACAAGGAGTTTCGTTTCAATAATTATTTTTTTTAAGGCATGTGTTTGGCTTCTCGGAATCGATAAAGAATATGTTATTTGTTGCCATGGCGTGAGCTGGGGACATATTTAAGCCACAGGACACGTCTCGGACTGTTTTTATCACTGTCTCATTAGTGACGAAGATTGGACCAGAAACGTTGCAAGCAGCAGTTGTGCGGTAACGTCTCGCTGGGTATCCCGTCACGGACACGGGTCACGGGGTCAAACGTGGGGCAGGCGACCCAAAAGCCAATCATCGGGTTTGAAATCGATACTTCTTCGTCTTTCCTTCATTTTCTTTCTACAGCGATGAGCAAGTCCACCGCTGTGAACAAGGCTGTGGGACGCACAAGGACGCGCCACGGAACACGGTCAGCGAGAGGGTACAGAGTTGGCTGCTCGGATTCAGGATTCCGTAGTAACGCACTCAACAGGGGAGGCGGGGGAGATGAGAGAGTCATGGCATGGGACGCAAAAGGCCTTGTCATATAATGGCGGAAATCTATTCATAGAAATATCCGGGGTTTTAAGGTATTAAAATTGTAATTTAATAAAAGACTCGAGTCAATAGGTATGTATATTGAGAAGGGAGTATATTCATGGGCGTAGGGAAGGGGAGGGCAAGGGGGGGCAAATTTGCCCCCCCCCCTTACATTTGAGAAAAAAAATTCATAAAAATGTCATAAAGTTGTTACAATAAAACTGAACTAAATTTCCTGAAAGTTTATTACATGGAAGACAGTTTACATTTATCAAACATAAAAAAGAATTATATCTGCAAGTATAACTGATTACATTACTGATTGTTCTAAATATTCCAGTTGTTTAACAATTTCTGTAACATTTTCAGCAAAAATCCGCAAGCTTTTATATTTATGTGTCCATCTAGTTTCACATAGCAAAGGAACATTTAGAATAAGTTTTCTTTGCTGATTACTTTCTCGGAAAAACACTATAATTGACTTAATTGTTTCTATTGTGTTTCGTACAACATTCACATTATTTAAATCGTTCACAACAAGATTTAGTTTATGTGAACTGCAATGTACAAAATGCTGCTTTGGGTATTTTTTTCGAATTATTGCTTGGACTCCTCCTTCTTTACCTGCCATTGTAGAACATTCGTAGTATCCTTGACCAACAAGCATTGTCATATTTAATCAAAATTCTAATGAATTAGTAATGAATGGGTGTTGGCTAAACCTTCAGCTGTTCTATTGACAATTGTAATATATCCCAGGAATTCTTCTGTGACCATCATTTTCCCATTTTGTTCTTAATTTTACAAATCTAACACCAAGTGACATCTGCTCAATGCCTCCCGAAATGTCATTTGTCTCGTCGGCAAGTATAGAAAATGCAACTGAATTATTTGCTTCACGAACAATGTCTTCATGCAAGAGAGACCCACAAATTTCGATTTTAGTGTTTTGCGTAGTTGCCGAGATACACTCAGCGGTTACCCGTCAAACGACCCCAGATAAAATGGCCCCGACATAACGGCCCCGGTCAAAACGGCCCAGACAAATTGTTAACATTTTTTAACAAAAAATTAATTTTGTTTGCATTTTAAGCTTTCGTCAATTTTTTCACCCTTAAAAAAGTGGTAAAATTGTAAAATTATTTCTTGTGACGTTATTATATTGTTTCTTGTCAACAAACAACCGTTATTGGTACCATTTCGCGTAAAGGCTATTAAATTCCCTTTTGTGGTGTTATTATTATTGTTTATTGTTAGCTAAGCCTGACACTGAATAGGTGAGTAAAAATACAAATATATTTGATTGTAAATTTTACTATTTGTCCATCTATTAGTCCAGGGCCGTTTTGTCGGGGCCGTTATGTCGGAGCCCAATTGTCGGGGCCGTTTTGTCCGGGGCGTTTTGTCGATGAACCATACTCAGCACTACAAGAACCAATTAACAAAAGATTACCAAGAACTTCATCTCCAGATTCAACACGAAACTCTAACAGTTCATACAAATTACCAGAATTTGATTCTGTTTCACGAAGTGCTAAAACATGCATGCAGAAAAATAGGATTGTAGAAATGATGGGACCCAGTTTGTTGCGATTTTCTTGAATTTGTCTTCTAAATGATAAGTCCAACTGCTCATCTATAGAAACTGCTTTGGCTTCCAATAAAGCAAATAAAATTGCTTGCATCTTCATGAGAGCCTTTGTGCCATAATGTGCTTTGCAGGTTGCTACGTGCATCTTCGTTGAAATCTTTATATTTTGTACATGGTTTGATGACAAATACCCACTGAACTCATAGAATTACTTTTTGCAGAAACAACACGCAATATTTGCAAAAGGCACCTATTAACATTTGCGAGTATACAAGCCACGGTGAATAGTCTGATAACCATGCATATCTAAAAACTAAAAACTCTGTTTCCCTCACTGTCAGCTCTAAAATCATAATTTTTATCAAGGGTCCAACAATCACGAATCAGCTGCAATTTCAACTTATTTGAAAGGTCGTATGTCCAGACATACCTTCCAATATCCAATTTAGGAAATGAATAAGTGTCAGCGACAATCAAATTAGGAACAGTTGTTTCAGTTGTGTCTGGCTGTTGAACGTGTACTGTTGTCCTCAATGCCAATGATAAGTCAGATGCTGCAGACGCCCCAAAATCTTCTAATAACGGCATTTCGGAATCCCGCGATAGGTCTACTTTTCGACTTTTTTTTTAGCCTGTAAAAAAATTTCTGATATCCATCCTTGGTAATCCTGCAGTTTGTACACGTATATTATTTCACAGCAAAATTCAATTTTCTCGTGAGAACTTAAGTTTTTAATTTATTAAATGCATTAATAAATGTTGTATTTTAGCAATTACAGCACTAATTTGTAAGTCTTATTAATTTCTAAGGCTTTTTTCGACCCTTATTTTATACTGAACTTGAATTTAATTGAAAATTGTACCTGTATGGCATTGTCAGTTAAAATAAAAAAGTGGGGGTTTTTTTGCCCCCCCCCCTGGAAAAATTCCTAGCGACGCCCATGAGTATATTATCAGATATTTGTTAATACTCTTCGCTAATTTAAGACAGCTTATTGGACTTGAACAAGAAAAACCTGGTTCGTAATTTTGTTATGCTAACAATTTTGAGAACGTATTGATTCTTCTGTATTTAATAGTATTTATGCCTAAAAAACATTATCACACTAAAATGTTGTCTAAAAATAGTAACATTCAACAATGAGTTATGGTGATTTCCTGTCTGAGAAATGACAAACCATATAAAAATCCAGATGAGCATAGTGGAGGTCACGGGTTCGGTGATTTAGACTTCAACTTCTTGGATTTCATAGACAGATATCCCCACTCCAACACGCAGACATAAACTATCATTCATTAGCAAAGTGACCCCACAAAAACAGAAGCACAGATGAGTATAAAACATACACACACACCGCACCAAAACGTGTTGCTTTTGTAACATTTTGGCTTGTTTGTTTTTTAAAATAATATTGTTTGAACGTGTCACCAGAGATAATGTGTTGATGTAAACATTGTAGGCTGCATGTAGATTAACGAGTGATTTTTTTTTAGGTTGCCTCATAGTGTTTATATAATGCAGTGTATCTCAAATAGTGGGGAACGCCCCCAAGGGGGGGGGCGAGGCTCCGTAAAGGGGGGGGGCTCGTTTGACCATTATGTAGATGTGTACTTATAACAATTTTATAGACAAATGATACTATTTACAGTCGCGCGGGGGGGGGGCTAAATGTTTTCTTTCTTCCGCATGACAGAAAATAATTGAGAAACTCTGATATAATGTAAGGAGACAGATAGATAAAGTCAGTCATTGCATATAGTTTACGGATGTAATTGTTGGACGGACACTATTGCAACTTTCATCATGCCAGGGGCGTAAGAAAGGGTAATGAAAGGACTGTCCACCCCTTGATCGCATTTCTCTTGATATTTAAGGGGATCAGCCACTTTCGATGAACTGTCGAGTTATTTTGGGGTCAAGGCCGGCCCATGGATCACGTCAACCTCATCTCCGCCACTGTATCATCTCGTTCATTACTTCGTTTTCTGCTCTCTCTCTCTCTCTCTCTCTCTCTCTCTCTCTCTCTCTCTCTCTCTCTCTCTCTCTCTCTCTCTCTCTCTCTCTCTCTCTCCCCCTCTATCCCTCTCCATCTCTATCCCTCTATCTCTCTCCCCTTTTCTCTATCCCTCTATCTCTCTATATATATATCTCTCCCTCTATATATATCTCTCTCTCCCTCTATCTTTCTCTATATCTCTCTCTCCTTCTATCTCTATCCTTTTATCTCTCTGCCTCTATCTCCCTCTATCTCTATATTTCTCTCTCTATTGGTCACTCCTTTATCCCTATGTCTATCACTTTCTCATTTCTAGTGATAATTGTTATTTCCTCCAGACGTGTCTTTCCTCATTGATTTTGAAGTTAACAGTTTCATCAAACAGCATTGAAATCCATACTTTTTTACTTCTTCAAAAAGAAAATCTTATCTTCTCGTAACTATCTCTCGTTAATCTCTGAGTACTAGAAGTGCCTCTTTTTAAACATTTATTTGTATACCATTTTCGCGCCGTCTCTCAGAACTCATTTCCTATACTATAATCTGAGCATTGCAGCGGTTCTCCATTGGCTTAGTTTCATGGCCTTTGTCGAGTGGTGGCGACCTTAAACCGAGATCATTCTTTATGATAGAAGTGTTAAGAATGCATGGGTATGGGGATATATTGACACATGTCATATAATCTGTGTGAATGCAAAGAGTACGGTGGATATTGACATATGATATATAATATGTCTATAGTCCATGTGAATGTATGTTTTCATAACACAATAAATGGGGATGAGGGAGAGGGTCATCACCAGAATGTGTAATAAATTTCCGAGTATAATTATAATAAATTGTTGTATTTGTTTTGTTGTGTGTTTTGTTTTTCTTGGTTATTTGTTGTGTTGTGTTTTGGTTTTAATTACCAGAATAAACCGTAAAAGACGTATTAGTAACATTGTTGATGAAAACAGAATGATTATAATAATGGCAATAAGAAACATAAACTCGAATTGAGTTTTATTGGCGCTTAAAAAAGTTGTAGTCCGTCTCAATGCCCCTCATTGTTCCTCACTGATATAAAATTTACAAGTCCCCTATCCAACACGGGCCAGACAACTGGTGTGAATTGTTTACATTGCTGAGCCCTTGTTATGAAAGTCCACAAGTTAGCCTACCTGGCACAATAGTGCATGTTTTCTGGTGACGCCGTCAAAACAAAACCCTCGCCGTTGTTGAGCCAGATATTCCTAGAGCTACGACAAATTGAAAATAAGGGCTTGGCGGCTATTTCAACGCGACTTTTCAAATTTTTTGAAGTCGCCAGTGGAGAGAATAGCATGTTCATGTTTAATCGTTGAACTTAAATAGAAGGTTGGCGTCTGGTGAAGTTGAGTTTGGTTGGGAGGGGAGGGGGAGGGCTGGCGTATTTCTTTTCACACTCCGATAGAGAGGAACTTACGGGATGCATCAATACCTTCAGTGGTATGTGGAGCAAACTTGTATTTAAAAAAATAATAATAATAAATAAAATTTTGAATGAAAAAATATTGGAATAACATTTAAAATATCAAATTATGTTTCCGTGAGTGGAACTTCTATAATACAGCGAAACAAGGGTTGGGGGAGGGGGGCAAACTGCGAAACGCGAGGCATGGGGAGTCCGCTACTGGGGAGCCTGCAGCAAATTCGAAACAAAACAAAAAATCAATTATTTAAAGTTATTATCGACATGTTTGTGTTCGAAACGAGGCTACCTTTTTTTAAATTAGAAGTGCGGTCATTTGACGCTTCCTTACATACAGATGCAGCTTCACCCTGAAAATTTTGCCCATCATTGATCTTAAGTTTTAACATGGTATTCCCTTATGTTTGAAAAATGCCTCCGGCGTTAGCAGTGAAGTCCTTACCAATTCTTAATTTACAAACCCATAGAGTGAATATTTTGAAAGTAAGACGGTTGTATTCTAAAGCTGACGTCCTTTCAATCTCAATCTTTGGTTATTCATCGAACCGAACCTGATTTAAGCTCTGAAATTAACCCTAAGTTGTAATCCTGACCCCAAATCTAAACCTGACTTTAACCTAACCCCTAATCTCCAGCCCTGACTTTCTCGCTATTACAGAACATTTCCTAACCTAGATCTAATACTGACATTGGTGACATATTATGGGGAAAAATTAGAAAAATAATCTAGTCGTTTGAATTTTCCAGGAATCTGAAAGTTTATTTTGAAATGACGCCTAGACTTAGTTCTGTCCTGTGAATAAGTTGGGTTCCCTTCCGTTCATATAACCCCCTTTCCAGTCCATGACGGACTATGGGGCAAGTGAAGTAGCGTTCACAAATTCATTTAGCCACCACTAACGAGCAAGCACCGAGAATAGAACCCGCGACTGCCTTCTACCTCGGTTCGGCAGTCAAGCGCGCTACCGCTAGACCACCGCGGCCCGCATATAGTCAGTGGGATAATTCTTTTCTCATTTATCTGTGATTCATCAGCTCTTGTAGTTGGTTTAAAGATAAGGTAAAAAGAAACAACAATCCGTTTGATTAGTTGCCCGTCGAGAAGGGGCTCTATGGGGCTCTATGGGGCTCGACGGACGAGTAGGGTGACCGCGACCGGAAACCGACAACTCCTGGCAGGCAATGCCGAAATCCGTTATGTTAGGTGTTAGGTGCTAATCACATATGATTACATTCACTGTACTGATCTTGGGCAGAGCATCTAGATGCAATGCCGATGATGAAAACCAATGTACCCGTTGAGGGTCGGGTTACTCCGGAGCGACCGTTCCGTCCCCCACATTTTACTAGCAACGCCATTGAGCGGTGCCGGTTAAGGACCAGGAGCGACAGTACGGATTAGCAAAAGGCACCCAGCGGACGCCAGCTCTGAGGAAACCTTCCAGTGGGGGTTACACCCTGGTTAGGTCATTGATGATCCCCCGCTTAGCAGCGGTCCTAACCAGGGAGACTCGTGTGCTTTGCCCGGGTGGCGCCAAAGTGGTAGCGGGTCGTAGTAGGGAATTCCACCCCTCCTTGTAAGGCCAATGTAGTGGGAGGCATTTTCGACTGTCTGTCATGGATGCCCAGGTGGCCGCTTCAGAAGCGACCGCTCCAGGGGGGGGGGTCAGCTATTACGCCCCCTTGGGGGCCAGATAGCTGAGATGGTCTTCCGGGAAGACCCATAAAGAGCACTAGGCTCACATATAGGTTCATTAGTTGCATCTTTGTATTTGTTCCCGTCTCGATATGTATCATTTATTTTATCTTGATTAGATTACGTTGCTCGGCGTGGTTAAGAACAACCTCGTCTGCTTGACATTGTCTGCTTGACATTGTCTGCTTGACATTGTCTGCTTGACATTGTCTGCTTGACATTGTCTGCTTGACATTGTCTGCTTGACATTGTCTGCTTGACATTGTCTGCTTGACATTGTCTGCTTGACATTGTCTGCTTGACATTGTCTGCTTGACATTGTCTGCTTGACATTGTCTGCTTGACATTGTCTGCTTGACATTGTCTGCTTGACATTGTCTGCTTGACATTGTCTGCTTGACATTGTCTGCTTGACATTGTCTGCTTGAAATTGTCTGCTTGACATTGTCTGCTTGACATTGTCTGCTTGACATTGTCTGCTTGACATTGTCTGCTTGACATTGTTTGCTTGGCATTGTCTGCTTGACATTGTCTGCTTGACATTGTCTGCTTGACATTGTCTGCTTGACATTGTCTGCTTGACATTGTCTGCTTGACATTGTCTGCTTGACATTGTCTGCTTGACATTGTACTCCCGTATAACTTTCTGGATTCTGTTGAAGCCCGTGCGGGAAGAATTGGTTGCCATCTGCTTCCCACTGACTGATAATTACCCCAAAAAAAACTAGTTTTCTGAGAATTTTCGCCACTATAGAGAGAGAAATAATGTGCTGGTCTGGTAGGACATCCTATTCAGCCCCCACACACACATTTTTCCTACGCCCTTGAATGTGGGAGAAGTAGCGTGGATAGCTATTTATTGTCCACCTTTTGGTAGCGGAAATTTATTTTATTTTATTTTTAAAAACAAAACAGTATATGAGTAGTCCCCCCGCCCCCACGCACGCTTACACGTCTCTATCTCACTCTCCCCTCAACCATACTTTACCTTCATTCCAAGCAATGACACGGAACATTTTGGCGAGGCCATTACTGATAATTTGACCACGGGGAAGCCTGGCATTCTTGACACTGGTTTATGTTCATTTCTGAACTGTGGGTTCGGGTTGCCTTTTTCTTTCGTCCTTTTTTTCATTTTCTCTCGGGGGTTGGGGGGTGGGGGATTATAGTATATCTGGCCCACGCCCCTATATAGAAAAGACAAAGACTTGATGAAAAAAGCAAATGTTTGGATCGACGACATTCCACGATGTGTGTACGATGACTACAGTATTCCACAAGTTCTAGCTGTCATGGAGTGCTGGGGAGGGTTGCACACTGGATGTGCAAGTACAAGTACCAGTACAAGTACAAGTACAAGTACAAGTACAAGCCGTGGATGCAAGTCTAGTCGTCTGACACAACACGCAGACAACGCCACGCGTTCTCTTTCACTACAGCAACGACGACATCGAAGTGGTTCGCACTCCCGGAAGACGCGGGAATCCCCGGGATAGTTCAGAGGAGCATCGGAGCAGCGGCCGGTCAACTCATGGGCTGGGAATTGTCATGCCGGCGTCAGGAAAGGGGGGGGGGTGACGGTGGGGATACCGCGCACGCCCCCCCCCCGCATTAGGTGGGGGCGCTCCGAGCAAAGCCCTCGTGTGCCTGTGTGTATTCCTTGTAAAATTTGTAATATACAAATTAGATTGTAATAGCAGATCGTTACTTTGCATAGTTTGAAATTTTGAGTCAATCCATTATTAGCATGAACAAAATAAGCCAGTTGTCATCGTTTTCCCCATACCATGTATTCAAGTTCAATCTCGTTAACACTAAATGAACTTGATGAAGACATGACACATCCACGAGATTCTATTTGTTGTTTTTTTTTCTCCAAATAAAGAGCAGAAGCATCTGGTTCAGTGGTAAGGAAATAAACCAAATAATCATATACCATGGATAAGCGTAAGACGCAATAATCTATATAGACAGAGCGTCTGTAATGTGTATGATACGTATCAGGAAAGGGCATCAGCCGATAAAGAAAACGAGAAAGATGGAGTTATCAAATGGATCAATTTGTTATGGGACATAGATTTAAACTATAGCCGAAGAATCTTTCATGATCAGCCTTCTCTTGTGCTAGGTAGACATTAAGCTGGAGACAGCGACGTTGCTGTAACTATACGCTGGCGTTGTTGGCCCTCTAGTCAACAACTCCGTACGTTCAATCATGATACGCGGTATAATCAGGCGTAATAGACGACTTTTTAACCGCCTAAAAATCTTCTCAAAGGTCCTCATGGATCGTGTATACGGGTATCGTCTTATCGTATTTGTACCTGTTCATGTAGTACAGCACCAGTACCGTGATACAGTACAGCACCAGTACCGTGATACAGTACAGCACCAGTACCGTGATACAGTACAGCACCAGTACCGTGATACAGTACAGCACCAGTACCGTGATACAGTACAGCACCAGTACCGTGATACAGTACAGCACCAGTACCGTGATACAGTACAGCACCAGTACCGTGATACAGTACAGCACCAGTACCGTGATACAGTACAGCACCAGTACCGTGATACAGTACAGCACCAGTACCGTGATACAGTACAGCACCAGTACCGTGATACAGTACAGCACCAGTACCGTGATAAAGTACAGCACCAGTACCGTGATACAGTACAGCACCAGTACCGTGATACAGTAAAGCACCAGTACCGTGATACAGTACAGCACCAGTACCGTGATACAGTACAGCACCAGTACCGTGATACAGTACAGCACCAGTACCGTGATACAGTACAGCACCAGTACCGTGATACAGTACAGCACCAGTACCGTGATACAGTACAGCACCAGTACCGTGATACAGTACAGCACCAGTACCGTGATACAGTACAGCACCAGTACCGTGATACAGTACAGCACCAGTACCGTGATACAGTACAGCACCAGTACCGTGATACAGTACAGCACCAGTACCGTGATACAGTACAGCACCAGTACCGTGATACAGTACAGCACCAGTACCGTGATACAGTACAGCACCAGTACCGTGATACAGTACAGCACCAGTACCGTGATACAGTACAGCACCAGTACCGTGATACAGTACAGCACCAGTACCGTGATACAGTACAGCACCAGTACCGTGATACAGTACAGCACCAGTACCGTGATACAGTACAGCACCAGTACCGTGATACAGTACAGCACCAGTACCGTGATACAGTACAGCACCAGTACCGTGATACAGTACAGCACCAGTACCGTGATACTGTACAGCACCAGTACCGTGATACAGTACAGCACCAGTACCGTGATACAGTACAGCACCAGTACCGTGATACAGTACAGCACCAGTACCGTGATACAGTACAGCACCAGTACCGTGATACAGTACAGCACCAGTAACGTGATACAGTACAGCACCAGTACCGTGATACAGTACAGCACCAGTACCGTGATACAGTACAGCACCAGTACCGTGATACAGTACAGCACCAGTACCGTGATACAGTACAGCACCAGTACCGTGATACAGTACAGCACCAGTACCGTGATACAGTACAGCACCAGTACCGTGATACAGTACAGCACCAGTACCGTGATACAGTACAGCACCAGTACCGTGATACAGTACAGCACCAGTACCGTGATACAGTACAGCACCAGTACCGTGATACAGTACAGCACCAGTACCGTGATACAGTACAGCACCAGTACCGTGATACAGTACAGCACCAGTACCGTGATTGTCCGTGATACAGTACAGCACCAGTACCGTGATACAGTACAGCACCAGTACCGCGATACAGTACAGCACCAGTACCGCGATACAGTACAGCACCAGTACCGCGATACAGTACAGCACCAGTACCGCGATACAGTACAGCACCAGTACCGCGATACAGTACAGCACCAGTACCGCGATACAGTACAGCACCAGTACCGTGATACAGTACAGCACCAGTACCGTGATACAGTACAGCACCAGTACCGTGATACAGTACAGCACCAGTACCGTGATACAGTACAGCACCAGTACCGTGATACAGTACAGCACCAGTACCGTGATACAGTACAGCACCAGTACCGTGATACAGTACAGCACCAGTACCGTGATACAGTACAGCACCAGTACCGTGATACAGTACAGCACCAGTACCGTGATACAGTACAGCACCAGTACCGTGATACAGTACAGCACCAGTACCGTGATACAGTACAGCACCAGTACCGTGATACAGTACAGCACCAGTACCGTGATACAGTACAGCACCAGTACCGTGATACAGTACAGCACCAGTACCGTGATACAGTACAGCACCAGTACCGTGATACAGTACAGCACCAGTACCGTGATACAGTACAGCACCAGTACCGTAATACAGTACAGCACCAGTACCGTAATACAGTACAGTATGCAAATGGCTAATAGTCAAGACCCCATCATGTCTCCACCAGCAAGAAGAAAGAAATATAAAGGAAATTTCATACTTAAATTGTGTTAGAAGAGGGGTGGTCTTATACGGCGAATATAGCTGAAATCCTATATTTTCAAAAGGAAAAGTAAAGGGGGGCGGGATGTCGTCTTATACGCCGGAATCTACGGTAATTGGAACAAACTCTGGTGTGGATTTACTAGGGACTGGGGAGTTGCAGATATACATTATTCAAACAGAGGCACAGCTGCATTGCCGTTTCTTCAATGTCTTGTGTCTGGCATGGCCAATGAACTTCGAATCCTTCCATTTTAAATATAAGTAATGCTGTTAATAGAATAGTTAAGAAAAAATAGTTTAAAACATACACTGAAATAATTTGCCAAAAACTTCCTTGAGACCATCAATGTATCGGGTTTAGATTGAATCTCATTGGCATTGCAAATTAAACCCATATTTTGGTACCTGTCTTTACTACGAAGACACAATAAAAGGTTGTCCGCCATTGAAATCCATTGTGAGTTGTAGTTATATTGTCTATTTTTTAAAATTTTATATAACTCTTTCTTTTTTTTTGTCCCCCGTTTATTAAAATCAAGAGACATACTTGACTTTCTCTCAATTATTATCAAGCATATTATTACATTCCATCATCCATTCCATTGTTGAGTTTGTGGACGTATATCCAAAACAATTTTTATTTTTACTCCAATTTAAGAATTTCAGACATGACACCCAATCTTTTACCTATCGGAATCTCAGATTTACTTATTAACGCCGATAAAATAATGATTCTTATTTATGTTAATTAAGCATAAACTACATTTATAATCTTTTTAGCACCCATGCAATTGTTATAGCTCGTTAGACTGTGTTGTCCGCGGCGCCTTCAGTTTTATTATAGTAAACTTTCGTGTGATCTCCACGTAGCGTACATGTTTATGTGCATGTGTATTATATATACAAAGTTTGCAGCTATCAAGTGTAACTTGTCCAGTTGTGTCTTATAGACACGTATTGTTGACGTCAAAGTTCTTGTGCCCAAGGCGCTTTCTTAGAGTGGGTCCTTGTGGTGGTGAGGGCGAGTGGGGGGGGGGTGAGGGCGAGCGTATTGTTTTCCCACCATTTCCCACGAGATGGTACTGATAAAGCACACGGGGCGTGACGTCAGGCTAGTGTCGGAGAGGGTTGGCAGATCTGTCCTTTTATTTAGCGGGGTGAGATGGTGGGCTATGGTCCCTAAGCCCCGCAACGAGTTACGCTGATGATTGGTGCCAGGGGAACGGAGACATAGGAGATGGTAGGGCCTAGTGGATAGTAGGTCTAGTGGATGGTAGGGCCTAGAGGATGATAGGGCCAAGTGGATGGTAGGGCCTAGTGGATGGTAGGGCCAAGTGGATGGTAGGGCCTAGTGGATGGTAGGGCCAAGTGGATGGCATGGCATTGTGGATGCTAGGACCTAGTGGATGGCGGGACATAGGGAATGTCAGTATGTAAGGGATGGCATGACGTATGGATATCAGGAGGGCCTGACCTCAGGTCCTAGGGATGGCAGGACCGAGAGGACGGATGGACCTGGAGGACTACAGGACTTGGAGATGACTGGACCGATGGGATGCTAGGCCATAAGGGAGTGGGTGTAGAAAAATGAAAATAAGCCAAGAATCTAGAAGAAAAATTTCAATAACAAGCTTAAGAGATTATCGGTTTTGATTTTTGTTTTTGATTTGATTTTTTTTATTTGAATTCCTTAAGGGCTATTATTATATCCCCTCCCAGACCAACGGAATCTATTTATTTTTTTAAATCAGCCTCTCTTCTAAAAAACTAAACATACGAAGGAGCCACACTGAAGTCACGTTGGAGGCATCGAATCTAGTTTGTGGCTAGTTCCACAAATCTAATAACACGGCTTACGCCCGGCACACACAGAATGTGGTTATTCATTGTAGCCCTACGCGTTTTGCTCTGCGTGTCTGCTCTGTGGATCTAAGTCTATTCACCGCAGTGCATTGTTTGAATTGTTATTCACTTTTGTTATTAAGAACAAACTGATTGATTTGAACGGAGGCATTTAGGGAGGGGAATATCTGAGGTAAACATGCTCTAGGGATGGGGGCGGGGGGAGGTCTCTCAGCTCTGTTCCCGAAATTACAAAAGCATAACTCTCTGATGTATTATAGCTCTTATATCTTGAGGGTTGCGGTGTCCGATGTGTGTTGATCAGGTGAGACACGACGACGTCTCACTAGTTATTAGTCAACATCCTTCTTATTCTGCACTTTTTTTCTTCCTCGGTTAGAAGTCGATAATCGTTGAGGTCTGTGTTTCTTCATGGGGCATAGGCTGCCTACAAGAGTCCCCCTGGCATCTCTATCCTGGGCCAGGCTCACTAGCAACTCCCATGTATGGTCAAGATAATAGGCTACGGACAAGAGTCCTCTAGGCATCTTGCCTAGTCTCTCCGGGCATCGCTATTCCGGGCTACTCTCTCCAGGCACCGCTATACTGGGCCACTCTCTCCGGGCATCACTATCCTGGGCCACTTTCTCCGGGCATCGCTATTCTGGGCCAGTCTCTCCGGGCATCGCTATTCTGGGCCACTCTCTCAGGCATCGCTATTCTGGGCCACTCTCTCGGGCATCGCTATTCTGGGCCAGTCTCTCCGGGCATCACTATTCTGGGCCACTCTCTCGGGCATCGCTATTCTGGGCCACTCTCTCCGGGCATCGCTATTCTGGGCCACTCTCTCGGGCATCGCTATTCTGGGCCACTCTCTCCGGGCATCGCTATTCTGGGCCACTCTCTCGGGCATCGCTATTCTGGGCCACTCTCTCGGTTATCGCTATACTGGGCCACTCTCTCCGGGCATCGCTATTCTGGGCCACTCTCTCCGGGCCTCGCCATTCTGGGCCACTCTCTCCGGGCATCGCCATTCTAGGCCACTCTCTCCGGGCATCGCTATCCTGGACCACTCTCTTCGGGCATCGCTATTCTGGGCCACTCTCTCCGGGCATCGCTATTCTGGGCCACTCTCTCTGGGCATCGCTATACTGGGTCACTCTCTGAGGGCATCGCTATCCTGGGCCACTCTCTCCGGGCATCACTATCCCAGGCCACTCTCTGAGGGCATCGCTATTATGTGGCACTCTCCGGGCATCGCTATACTGGGCCACTCTCTGAGGGCATCGCTATTCTGTGGCACTCTCCGGGCATCACTATTCTGTGGCACTCTCCGGGCATCGCTATTCTGTGGCACACTCCGGGCATCGCTATTATGTGGCACTCTCCGGGCATCGCTATCCTCGGCCACTCTCTGAGGGCATCGCTATTCTGTGGCACTCTCCGGGCATCACTATTCTGTGGCACTCTCCGGGCATCGCTATTCTGTGGCACACTCCGGGCATCGCTATTCTGTGGCACTCTCCGGGCATCGCTATTCTGTGGCATTCTCCGGGCATCGCTATTCTGTGGCACTCTCCGGGCATCGCTATTCTGTGGCACTCTCCGGGCATCGCTATTCTGTGGCACTCTCCGGGCATCGCTATTCTGTGGCATTCTCCAGGCATCGCTATTATGTGGCACTCTCCGGGCATCGCTATTCTGTGGCACTCTCCGGGCATCACTATCCTCGGCCACTCTCTGAGGGCATCGCTATTCTGTGGCACTCTCCGGGCATCGCTATTCTGTGGCACTCTCCGGGCATCGCTATTCTGTGGCATTCTCCGGGCATCGCTATTCTGTGGCACTCTCCGGGCATCGCTATTCTGTGGCACTCTCCGGGCATCGCTATTCTGTGGCACTCTCCGGGCATCGCTATTCTGTGGCATTCTCCAGGCATCGCTATTATGTGGCACTCTCCGGGCATCGCTATTCTGTGGCACTCTCCGGGCATCACTATCCTCGGCCACTCTCTGAGGGCATCGCTATTCTGTGGCACTCTCCGGGCATCGCTATTCTGTGGCACTCTCCGGGCATCGCTATTCTGTGGCACTCTCCGTGCATCGCTATTCTGTGGCACTCTCCGGGCATCGCTATCCTCGGCCACTCTCTGAGGGCATCGCTATTCTGTGGCGCTCTCCGGGCATCGCTATTCTGTGGCACTCTCCGGGCATCGCTATTCTGTGACACTCTCCGGGCATCGCTATTCTGTGGCACTCTCCGGGCATCGCTATCATGGGTCAGTTCCAGCGTCTCCCTAGAATGGAGTATAAGCTTTTCTGTCTATTTCCACATCTCGGAACCACGTGTTCGGCCTCAGCGTTTTACTTAGTGACGAGAGAGAGAGAGAGAGAGGGGGGGGAGAGAGAGAGAGAGAGGGAGAGGGAGAGAGAGAGAGAGGGAGAGAGAGAGAGAGCGAGAGAGAGAGGGAGAGAGAGAGAGAGAGACCATAGGGCACCCCACATTGAACACTTTAATCATATTGATCCAAACACGGGGGATGGGGAGGAAGTATAAAAAAAAGGGGGGGGGGAGTAGGGGTTCAGGTCAGATGACATTCACGCTATCTTGTTATACAACTTTAACTTTGTGTGAGTGGATGATGTGTGTGTGTGTGTGTGTGTGGTGGTTGTTTGAGCGTGAGGGTACACGGGAGAGAGGGGATGGGACTTGGCGTGCGTGTAAGTTTCACAGCGCACCATTGTTTACCGTGTGGCACGCGTGTTGATGAGAACGAGGCAGCACGCGCTGTAACATTGGATTAAACAAAACTAAACAACAATCCAGACAGAGACCTACCCTGGTGATTACAAGACCGAAGAGATGTGAGTGAACTCCCCCAAGCCCTTCACAAGCCCCATCAAATCCCCATTTTTAAATGGAGTCTAAATTTGTGATCGAAATGCACGTGAATAGCCAATGAGATCACGTGACTGTGTTTTAAATTAAAAAAAAAGTTGTTTCAACGTTGATTGGTTAACATCGCTTGTTCATTTGAATTTATTACACTTTTTTTCAAACTTGTGATCAATATTATGTAATCAACGAATATTTTCGGATCGAAACATTTTCTATAACCATATCTATTAAAGGTATTGCAGTATGTCAAGACCTCAAATTGTGGTTATAAGTACATCAAAATGTTCTAATGTCACATTTATCCCCTTCAGCACATGACGCGTCGTTGACATCTGATTAGTGTTTGAAGAAATCGCAACTTTGCCCGCGCACACAAGCCTCGGTATCATGGCAGGGTACGAAGGTAATGGAAGTGAGAACCACTTGTTGTGAGCCTGAAGTGAAACAACAACAAACACGCCGACCCACATGTAGAATAGCTGTCCTCCCCCCTACCCCCGCGCCCGACCTTATTTCAAACGTAGAGTGATGATTTTGTTCCTTTTTGCTTTAAAGACAAGAAAAGGGGGAAAAAATGCACCTGGGAAAAGATTGAAAAAGTCAATTTCAGGGCAACATGTGAGTTCCAGCAAAAGTTGCAGCCCATAAACCAGGGGCTAGGGGGCGCTCTGAGCGTCTGGCTAGATGCAGCACGTGCCGTAGACGCAGCTTTAATAATAAAAAAAAACATACACGGCACTTGCCCATTAGGCAAAACAAACATATAATTTATAAACGAAGTTTTATTTGTTTTATTTATTTTAAACTCATTTTAATTTCTATAAACGTAATTCAAATTCTGCAAAATTAAATATTTACCCTTTTAACCTTAATTAACAATCCAAAGTATAACAATATCATATCAATAACTTTATCGGGTTAAATAAAGGCACACTCTCAGTTCTCGGTTGGAGGCCATGCATAGCGTCCTGACTGAAATAAAGAGCATTACTTCCACCTACGTTAAGTTTAATATGATTGCTGCAGATCTAGCAAACAGGTGCAGTTATTCCTCCGATATATGATTGAACCTGATAAATCAGACAGGTAAATTAATCTCAAGCCCAACTCGCCCGAGATATGTTTACACCTGTTAAGAAATGAAAGGTAGATAGTGCCTCATAAAAATAGTAGGAATTCCCCCGTTGCTGAAACCATTAGTCGAATAATCCACTCTCACCGTCAGTGCCACCATTTACATGTTCGAACCATTGCTTTCTTCTAATCGTATGTAACATCTATTACAGACGCTCCTTCGATACAGAAGATGATTGCCTCCAACGTTCTGAAAGTATTCTCAAGTGACAGGCCGCGGCTATGAGGGATCGAGCGATTGGCTGGGCCGTGATGTGTATCATTAATTCTAGGAAACATGTAATGTAAAAGATAATATTTTAGAAAAAAAATCTACACGGGGTCAGACCCCCGCCCCACCTCGCTTAGTTACGCCAGCGACTCCGAAGCTCTGGAGTTGTCGGCCGTTGGCCTCCCTACCACAGGTAGCTTCAAGTCTGGAAGAAGTTACAAGATGGCTTCCATTCTTTGTCTCCCGACACCTCGGGGTTTTAGTTATCTCCAGGTTTGAACTAAAGTGGGGGGGGGGCGAAGGCGGTCGAAGGGTGGGGCTAGAGGGAATGTGCGGGAAGAGAAGAGTGAGAAAACTGAATGAACGGGTAGGGAATTTCTTACTGAAGTTTTTGAAAATATAGGAAAACAAATTTAGGTCGGGGGTGAGGGGGGTGGTGGATCACCGGCGCGGATAAGGGAAACCTTACAGGTGAGGATCAAGACAAAAAGAGCGGAGATCCCTTGACGTGGTCGTGAACTTGGGCGAGTTATGTTTGGGGCTGGGGTGAGAGGTGGGGAGAATCGCGCGTTGCATGGAGACGTGGAGAATGGGGCGGGCTTGGTGGGGTACCTGCGGATTTCTTGAAACTGTGGCTCACTAGATAATAAAGATGAAGAGAATGTAAATATGAGCAAGCCTTATTTATTGTAAAGGGTACGTATCATTTTCATCATTCACTTTGCACAAACACTTATCGTAATTAATCCACATTCACATACATTTAATATAATGATTGGAAAAAATATAATGTCCTGACGTCAAAATTTGAGAATCACTGAACCTGTTCCATTTCAGAACTTTTATTTGAAGTTTTTAATTACGATTGAGCCAGATGCAGAATAGCATGGACACATGTCTTATAAAGTTAAAGGAGTAATTTTTAAATTGTATACCCGGGTCGGCATGAATATTTTGAGAAAACACACCTCGATGCAGAGTCCTGATAAGAAAATGAGTAATATTCTCAAATTATTGTAAAGTGCCCCCAGCCCCAACGAAAAGTAGAACATCAAAAGTAATGATATCATTGATATGGTACAAATTTCTACAACGAACATTGACATGTGAGGGTTTTAAAATGTAATATGCTTAATAATATTTCACAATAACTGTCAACCTTTTAAAAATGTATGAAGCTATCAAGAAACCTATGAAATTTTGTCAGTTGAGCGACGATGCATCGTGTGGACCTCTGCACTGACCAAAAATGACCCCAAAATATGAAACAGTACAGGGCCATGATCGTTATTGTTGCTGGTGGCTGGGTGGGCGTCACGTCGTGAGATCCACTGTCTTAACACATAAACATAGCACATAAAAATATTTAAAAAACAAAAAAAAGCCTTTATGACTGGGAGAATGTGCATTGCTACTGTTGGTCGCTAGTTGGTATCGAATTTCCTTTCTTTGCACCAACCTACGCAAGATAAAAGTGTATAGATTTTTATTTTATAAATTCCGACTTCACTCCTTCAGTTGGCTTTACATTTCTCCTTTTATGCAATGGATGTAAAATTTCATTACCAGGATTGAATTCAATAACAGCATTAAAAAATTACCCATCCACGCAAACACAAACAACAACTTTGGATAGCTCAGTGCAATGAGCAAGTGGGCATGTATAGTGAAGTAATGATTGTAAAGAAGAATTATACGTAACTTATATCTAGCTTAAACAAATAATAACAGAAAATTAAAATTAGTTCGCTATCAATTTTAGAGCTTTGTCGTATTATTGCGTTTATATTTATGCATAATTTGACCACGGTAGAGTTTACAAATATAATAAAAGAGACATAATTTGCGACCATAAAACAATTAATAATGAGAATTCTTGACAGACGATTTACAGCATGCACTTGTGTTTCTGCGACACACCTTCATAAGTACAAAACAAGTTGACAAATATTTTAATTTACCAAAAAAATATTATTGAAACTAGAATTAGAAACTAATGATTCGATGTATGGTTTATAGTGTGGCTCTTATCATAGGTCATTTTTTTTAAATGTTACTATTAAAATTTACACAAAATTTATGTTAAATAATAAATCCTTCATAACCCATGGGGGAAAAACACATTTTTTGAACTAATCACAGACTGTGTCGGGTTTGCTAATTTGCTCAAACAATATTACTAGGCATTTCTTGGCGTCCAAATCAGTACTCATTATTAGACTAAATACCCGACTCAGTACCCGATTAAGTAACCGGCTAAGTACCCGATTATTTACCAAGCTCAGTACTCGGATCAGTGCCCGATTAAGTTTCTAAGTACCAGATTAATTACCAAGCTCAGTACTCGGATCAGTGCCCGACTAAGTTTCTGACTAAGTACCCGATTAAGCGCCCGACTCAGTACTCAGTACCTGACTCAGTACTCAAGAGCCGACTCTGTACTCAGTACCCGACTCTGTACCCAAACAAGCCTCAACTGGGGTGGCTGTAAAGTTGAGGCCTGGGAGGGTGTACGGGGTACGGGGTACCTCCATCTCAACACTTCACGTCTGCTTCTAATCGATTACATGTTTTCTCCTCACTACAGAGAGCGCTATATACTTTCAAAAAACCTGTTGGGGGAGGGAGGGGAGGGGGACTTCCTAGAAAAAAAAGAGCGAGGGTTGGTTGTTACCTGAACTTGGTAGATGAGATCAACGAGTAAGAGTTGTTGAGAATATCCGTCTTATTGTGAGGTAATGGAACTGGGGTAGATGAGAATAGGTGGGCGATACTATCTTTGTTTACGCTTGTTTTTATACAAGAAAATTGAGATAACGTTGTCAACTTCCTCATCTCTGGAGCTAAACGTTATAGTCTGCTTCAACTTCCTCGTCTCATGCACCAAACGTAGTCTGCTTCAACTTCCTCGTCTCATGAACTAAACGTAGTCTGCTTCAACTTCCTCGTCTCATGAACTAAGCGTAGTCTGCTTCAACTTCTTCACCTCATAAACTAAACGTAGTCTGCTTCAACTTCCTCGTCTCATGAACTAAACGTAGTCTGCTTCAACTCAATCATCTCATGAACTAAGCGTAGTCTGCTTCAACCCAATCATCTCATGAACTAAGCGTAGTCTGCTTCAACTCAAGCATCTCATGAAGTAAGCGTAGTCTGCTTCAACTTCCTCATCTCTGGAGCTAAACGTAGTCTGCTTCAACTTCCTCATCTCATGAACTAAACGTAGCATGCTTCAACTTCCTCATCTCTGGAGCTAAACGTAGTCTGCTTCAACTCTATCATCTCATGAATTAAACTTAGTCTGCTTCAACTCTATCATCTCATGAGTTAAACGTAGTCTGCTTCAACTCTATCATCTCATGAATTAAACGTAGTCTGCTTCAACTCTATCATCTCATGAATTAAACGTAGTCTGCTTCAACTCTATCATCTCATGAATTAAACGTAGTCTGCTTCAACTTATTTGACCACATAATTTCTTTTGCTTCCTCTTCTAACAGACAGATGATTAAATACAGTTTCTATTGCCATATAAAATATAGGTGATTTGATTGATTTATTTTCTAATGACAAAACTACTCTTCTCCAAGTTAGATTTGTTTGCCTTCATCTAAACTTAAGTACTAAGTACTCTGAAAATATTAGTTTACTGCTGAAAACAACATACATTTTAATACTATTAGGCGGATGTTTCAGTTAGGTTCTTTCTTTAGTTGTTATAAACAAACGACACATGTTTGTATTACAAAATTAATGTTTCAAAACAGGCAGTGTAGCTCGTTGTTGAGCGCAGGATGAGCTCATTGATATTCATTGATTCAAGGAGCACTAGGCTCTGAGCTACTGATTTTCTTCCCCATGTAGGATATTGAGTCACCAAAACGTCTCATTACGAGGTCAAAAGTCATGCGCCCAATGTCAGGCGTTCAATGTCAGGCGTCAAATATCAGAAGTTCAATGCCAGGCGTTCAGTGACAGGCGTTCAATGTCAGGCGTTCAATGTCAGGCGTTCAATGTCAGGCGTTCAATGTCAGGCGTTCAATGTCAGGCGTTCAATATCAGGCGTCAAATATCAGAAGTTCAATGCCAGGCGTTCAGTGTCAGGCGTTCAATGTCAGGCGTTCAATGTAAGGCGTGCAATGTCAGGCATTTAATGTCAGGCGTTCAATGTCAGGCGTCCAATGTCATAAGTACAATGTCAGGCGTTCAGTGTCAGGCGTCCAATGTCATAAGTCCAATGTCAGAAGTCCAATGTCAGGCGTTCAGTGTCAGGCGTTCAATGTCATAAGTCCAATGTCAGAAGTCCAATGTCAGGCATCCAGTGTCAGGCGTTCAATGTCATAAGTCCAATGTCAGAAGTCCAATGTCAGGCATCCAGTGTCAAGCGTTCAACGTCAGCAGTTCAATGTCAGAAATTCATTTTCAGGCGTTCAACAGCAGGCATTAAATGTCAGATGTCCAGTGTCAGACGTCCAATGTCAGACGTCCAATGTCAGACGTCCAATGTCAGACGTCCAATATCAGACGTCCAGTGTCAGACGTCCAGTGTCAGACGTCCAGTGTCAGACGTCCAATGTCAGACGTCCAATGTCAGACGTCCATTGTCAGACGTCCAATGTCAGACGTCCAGTGTCAGACGTCCAGTGTCAGACGTCCAGTGTCAGACGTCCAGTGTCAGACGTCCAGTGTCAGACGTCCAATGCAATGTTTCCTCTTAAGTTCGTTGATACATGTGCAAAGTAAAAATAAAAGTCTTGTTCAAAGATGTTCAGCATCCATTTTTTGTGCAATATCTTAAAAAATTTCCTTCGCGGTAATTCTAAACTGCTACGCGGAGTCTGTGAATTATTTCAATAATTAATTTGCTAATTGTGTTAAACTAATGAAGCAACTAATCGTGGAAACTCTTTTATTTTCTCATTTAAAAAAATATAGCAAAGTGAAATAAAAAATAATCAAAATAATTTCCATTGTCGCAACTTTCCACGTGAGCTACATTCCTCGGTACAAATTGATTTCGCATTTATTCCCGGAATAGCTTTTTAATCTATGGGGATAATGAGGTCAAAAGCCTCAACGGAATAACAGTGATTGTAAATAAAGAACAGATATGTGCACCTATCACAATCCATGAAAATATTGAGTCAATAAAGAGTCAGCAACCCTACATCTCACCACCAACCCAAAACACACACATAGCTAAGGCTTTACTGTCCAATCAGGAAGGTTAAAGGTCATGGGCGCGTGGTTAAACCCTAGAAGTCACCTCAGCCTTGTGGTTATGACTCACTCGTAAATGGGCACAAACACTTGTCTGGGTTTGTTTTTTTTTACAACGAAATTACTAATAAAATAATATGACATGGAAATCGACACTCGGATATCGAAATTTAAATGAAGTGAAGAAAAGTTCGCTGAGATATTTCGAGAAATGAAACCAATTTTTAAATCCCTTATATTAACTTCGCGGCCGTCTCTCTCTGTCTGTCTCTCTCTCATCATCTCATGGGCTCGGCGGGCGGAAAAACAGAAGTCAAAAATGACCCACTTCCAATGATCCGATCGAACTGAAATTTGGCACACGGACCCGTCTTACCTAACAATGCATCGTATCAAAATTTCAGATCGATCGAACGTACCGTAATTAAATTAATGCATTTTTAGTTTATCCTTATATGAGGTATGTAATTTAAAATCACGATTTGTTATTGTTTTTTTGCCACGTGAAAGTTTGAGCATTGAGGCGACCCAACGAAACGACGGTGCGCTTTTGTTTACATTTTACGTGTCACTCTGAGCTCGGTCAAGCGAATCGGTGACCAGACTTTTCCCCTCTCCCCCTCCCACCCACCCCTCCCCCCCACCCCTCCCCCCCTAGGGTTATGAAGCAAACTTGTGTTAAGACAGATTCAGTCTGTAAATGTTTGAAAATAATCAATACTGTTAGTTATGTCTCATATATAAGGGATTTATAGTCAAAAACTTTGTTTTTACGGGTTTGTTTTATTAAATCCCTTATATTAACTTCACCGCCGTCTCTGTCTCTCTCTGTCTGTCTCTCTCTCATCATCTCATGGGCTCGGCGGGCGGAAAAACAGAAGTCAAAAATGACCCACTTCCAATGATCCGATCGAACTGAAATTTGGCACACGGACCCGTCTTACCTAACAATGCATCGTATCAAAATTTCAGATCGATCGAACGTACCGTAATTAAATTAATGCATTTTTAGTTTATCCTTATATGAGGTATGTAATTTAAAATCACGATTTGTTATTGTTTTTTTGCCACGTGAAAGTTTGAGCATTGAGGCGACCCAACGAAACGACGGTGCGCTTTTGTTTACATTTTACGTGTCACTCTGAGCTCGGTCAAGCGAATCGGTGACCAGACTTTTCCCCTCTCCCCCTCCCCACCCACCCCTCCCCCCCTAGGGTTATGAAGCAAACTTGTGTTAAGACAGATTCAGTCTGTAAATGTTTGAAAATAATCAATACTGTTAGTTATGTCTCATATATAAGGGATTTATAGTCAAAAACTTTGTTTTTACGGGTTTGTTTTATTAAATCCCTTATATTAACTTCACCGGCCGTCTCTCTCTCTCTCTCTCTCTGTCTTGGGCTCGGCGGGCGGAAAAACAGAAGTCAAAAATGACCCACTTCCCATGATCCGATCGAACTGAAATTTGGCACACGGACCCGTCTGACCTAACAATGCATCGTATCAAAATTTCAGATCGATCGAACGTACCGTAATTAAATTAATGCATTTTTAGTTTATCCTTATATGAGGTATGTAATTCAAAATTCACTGTTTGTAAATTCAGGTTCCACGTGAGTTTGAGTTGACGCCGACCGTCGTGTTGACGACGACCGTCGTGCCGACACCCCCTCACATCCCACCCCCATTTATTAAAGACAAGGGACATCACTCAGTGTCAGTCTGTAAATGTTTAAAAATAATCACTACTGTTAGTTATGTCTCATATATAAGGGATTTATAGTCAAAAACTTTGTTTTTACGGGTTTGTTTTTTAAATCCCTTATATTAACTTCGCGGCCGTCTCTCTCATCTCTCTCTCATCTCTCTGTCTCTGTCTTGGGCTCGGCGGGCGGAAAAACAGAAGTCAAAAATGACCCACTTCCCATGATCCGATCGAACTGAAATTTGGCACACGGACCCGTCTGACCTAACAATGCATCGTATCAAAATTTCAGATCGATCGAACGTACCGTAATTAAATTAATGCATTTTTAGTTTATCCTTATATGAGGTATGTAATTTAAATTCACGGTTTTTGTTTTGTTTTTTTTCTTCCAATTTCACGTGAGTTTGAGTTGACGCCGACCGTCGAGCCGACACCCCCTCACGTCCCACCCCCATTTATTAAAGACAAGGGACATCACTCGGTGTCAGTCTGTCAATGTTTTCCCCCTCTCCCCCTCCCACCCACCCCTCCCCCCTCCCACCCACACCTCCCCCCCCAGGGTTATGAAGCAAACTTGAGTTAAGACTGATTCAGTCTGTAAATGTTTGAAAATAATCAATACTGTTAGTTATGTCTCATATATAAGGGATTTATAGTCAAAAACTTTGTTTTTACGGGTTTGTTTTATTGTTTGTTTTGTATGTATTGCTGCCCCTTTCTCTCTTTGATTTTTCAAAATACTTTTAAGGTCGAGGATGACACTTTGACGTCCACAATAAATTTTATTGCCCACATGTTGTACTTCCGTCGTAGTCGACGAGGACAACTCTCATATTAGTCCTATGCCTAGGCAGCCATAATCTTATTAGCCATAATCTTGCACGAATGACTGAAGTAGCTTGATTTAGTAAGTTTTAGTTGAGAATCCTAGCTAAGAGTAGAGATAGAAAAGGTGACATCACATGCCTCTAGACATTACTACTTTTTGTTGCGTATTACTATAAAATTCACAGTTCCACATCTCTCTACCACAATCGCACCACTTGCGGTAGCGTGCTCGATATAGAACCAAGGTAGACAAACGATGCCTTGTCTGAGTTGTCTCCTATCACCAACACCCCGTGAAGTTATCTTTGGAAAAGAAGAGATCATTCTCCTGTCCACCCCGGCGATGTGGAAGTGAATACTGTACTCGGATCTCTCACTGGCACTTTAACCTGAGATTAGTAATCGAGTATTTTCATGGTAGTCTGACCTGGAGTTTGTAGCCGATTATTTACTATGTAGTCTAGCCCGAGGTTTGTATTCGGTTATTTCCACGGTAGCCACAACCTTTTAGGCAGGCATTCATCTCATGTCATCATTAAATAGAAATTTTAAATACATTTGGCGATGTTTTTCTACTCCCGCCTTGTTTCAATTTCCGGTCTTTTTTTCTTCTTCTGGTTTGCAAAGAAAAACGTTCTCTTCGATTCAAATTTATTATTTTTAAAAAATAATATTAATAGCCCTCCAACTACGCTAATTTATTTTCTGTTTTCCCGAAGCTAAAAATAGATTTTATCTGTTGTCCTCATAATACAATGCCTTACAGTGATGTAAATAGTAACTGAATTCCAGAACGGGGAAATATTTCTTTTTACATTGGGCTTAGTGAATTGGGGGGGGGGTATTTTTTAAGTTTTTAAGTTAAGCTTGGATTCTACTATTTAGATTTTAAAAATTTGACAATCGGGAAAGGAGGAACCAGATATTCTAACATAATCCCCACCTCCCTCAAAATCCCACAGGTTTTACGTTTTCAGGAAATAAAAGTAATTCGTCTTTTTTGTTTTAATTATCTATTTTCTTGGACATTCACCTTAAATAAATAGATATTTAATTATTTTTTAAAAAAAGTATAATTTATCAATTTTATTTTATTTTTTACATTTATTTATTAAATGGCGCCGTGGGGCGCCGTGGCGCCTACGGCGCCCACTCTTTTTAAAAGCCCAAGTAACTTATCCTTGTTTGCTAAATACGAAGTATTAAACTTCCTGATATGTACACAAAGTATTTTATAATTAACAATCCTCAAATCCTATTTTTACATCGTTCCCTTTTCCAAAATTAAAATTAAACAATGTAATTTGCAATTGTCACGCAAGTAGTGTCTGTCAGTCCTGACGCTACTAATTTTAGAAAGCAAGGGAAAACCAAATTACTGCACCAAAGCATCAAAATGTGTGCAAATTAAATATGCGCTGTAAAAAAATATTATATGACGTCATTGTTTTCGCTCATATTTTAATTTTGGAAAAGGGATCAGTGTAAAAAGAGAATTAGATGATGGTTAATTATAAAATAAAAAACAAAGGGGGCGCCTTAGGCGCCCTGCAACCCCTATTATAAAATACTTTTTGTACATTTCAGAAAGTTTAATATTTCGTATTTATCAAACAAGGACAAGTTGGTTGGGCTTTTGAAAAAGGTCGGCGCCGTAGGCGCCCTAAAAAATTGTGCACTTTTTATAAAATAAATAGATTTCAGCTGAAAAATTCCGTCATTTTTGACGGGTGTACGCTAGTATAAATATAAGCTTAAAACAATGACGTCATGTAATATTTTATTTACAGAGCGTCTTTAATTTATAATTATTTTGCACACCTTTTGATGCACCGCTTATATTAAATATAAGCTCACACAATGACGTCATATAATTTTTTTTTACAGTGCTGATCAACACACGATTTTTTAACTGCTATAGACTTTTATACATCATTCCTCAGTGTTCCAAATCCAACGCGTGAGTGAGTGACTTGGACTATTATATTATTTATTAATTTTTTTTGGAGGTTTGGAGGTGGTCCTCGACACATTAGGTTGATATAGACCAGTGCTTCTCAAACTTTTTAGTTTGGTAGACTGGCAGGAATTTTTCCATTGCTTCAGTGACCTGCGCTCTTTGTATCTGTACTGACGTGGTAGCGAAATGTAATTTTTTAAAAAGATATTGTGTTTCATTTTATGTGCTTATTGCACGAGTTATGATTAATGGTTCCAAATGGAGGATTATAATTATATTTTTCTGTCCTTTCTTGATAACTTCTGCGGATAGTGCGGATGGCTCACGGACCGGAACCGGTCCACGGACCACCAATTTGAATAGCACTGCTATAGAAAACCATGTAGATAATGAGGGTCTGACATCGTCAGAGTTATTTTTCTACTCTTCAATATCATTGTCTGTCTGCCAGGAATTTATGCGCTAAATTAAACTCAATCTCGATTAGCTAGAGAAACTTTATTTTAGTGATCTAACTTTTACGACTTTAGATTTTATGAGGAACATTTGATTTTTCATTAAAAATTGATTTTAATGAATTTTTTTAATATTTAGAAATAACCACTGTATTCATTCATGAAAATTTTTCCGATGTTTCAACAAATGTCTCTTGATGATGCAATGTATGATTCACGTTACTTTTCGAACCGTCACTGGCTAATAAAAAATCATTCATTGTTATTAAAGAAGAATTTCACATCAACTTAATTTCACTTTTTCCTATTAGCTAATATTTTAAATACTCTCAGCTCGCGTATTGAGTTTAATCTTTTAATTTTTTATTTACTTAATTCATTTCACTCCGGGTCTTTTGAACATTGGTCCCTCACAGAATTCTAAAGAACGCCGTTCATGACACGAAATTTTCTAGCGTTCTTGCGACCATTCAACATATTCCCCTTTAACCTTTCGCCCACACGAGACATTTCACTGCGATCTTGTCCCCAGCGGTTAGCCAGGTCGCAAGTATACGTGATGATTCATTAATAACCGGAAGTAGAAACCATTAGCATTGTTTGAAGCACTTGCGTTTTATAGTATGTCTAGGGGAGACAATTCTGTCGACTAGGCATTCGTGGGATTTAAGGGTTTGGCTGTCCCAATGCAGGCTGGCCGATAGGCTTGTCTTTATCTCTTGAACTGGGCCATAACCATTGGTTAAACCATGTCAGTCTTAAGTGACGGTGAATCATGAATAGACGTGGGGGGGGGGATAATAAAAACAAAAAACGATGAATCAGGGCGAAGAAAACATTTTATTTCCTTGAAAATCGTACATTAAACTAGAGGACGGACTCACATCATTTCTTGAATAAATGTTCAATTTGAATTAGTTCACTCACAGAATGTTAGCCGCCAGCAATGTCAAGCCATTTGCACCCGTCCGAGTCAGGTCGTAGGTCAAACATCAGCGGGTCAGGTCGAATGTCAACCGTAATCAGGTCAGGTCGTAGGTCAAACATCAGCGGGTCAGGTCGAATGTCAACCGTAATCAGGTCAGGTCGTAGGTTAACTATCAGCGGGTCAGATCGAATGTCAACCGTAATCAGGTCAGGTTGTAGGTCAACTTTCAAAGCCAGATTGCAGTCTCACCCACATTTTAAAGCCCGATTGAAGTCTCGCCAATGTTTTTCTTTTTCAACTTTCATCGTGTCACTTAGTATGCCCATCGCAACCAGGTAATAAAACAAACCCGTAAAAACAAAGTTTTTGACTATAAATCCCTTATATATGAGACAGAACTGAAAGTATTGATTATGTTCCAACGTGACAAACATTTACAGCCTGAAACTGAGTGAATTCCACCTGGTTAAAACACGAGATGTGGTCACCGATGGCTGGCGTGAATTCAAGTGACTGGTAAAATGTAAACAATAGCGACTGCTACATATAGTTTTATATAGATAAACTAAAAATGCATTCATTTAATATCGGTACTTTCGATCGATCTGAAATTTTGTTACGATGCATTGTTAGGTAACACAAGTCTATGTGCCAAATTTCAGCTCGATGGCATTACGGGAAGTGGGTCAATTTTTACTTTTGTTTTTCCACCCGCTTGACGACGAACGACAGAGAGACGGCGGTGAAGTTAATATAAGGGATTTAATAAAACAAACCCGTAAAAACAAAGTTTTTGACCATAAATCCCTTATATATGAGACATAACTAACAGTATTATGTTCAAACGCGACAAACATTTACAGACTGAATCTGTCTTAACTCAACTTTGCTTCATAACCCTGGGGGGTGGAGTCTGGTGACCGATCGCTGGACCGAGCTCATCGTGACACGTAAAATGTAAACAAAAGCACGCCGGTACATCGACGATGTGGCGTCAACGGGCAAACTGAACTGTCACGTGAAAAAAACAACAATAAACCTTGAAATTGAATTACCTATGTCGTATAGAGATAAACTAAAAGATGCATTAATTTAATTACGGTACGTTCGATCGATCTGAAATTTAAATACGATGCATTGTTAGGTGACACGGGTCCATGTGCCAAATTTGAGCTCGATGGCATCACGGGAAGTGGGTCATTTGTGACTTCTGTTTTTCCGCCCGCCGAAGACAGAGATGACGACAGAGAGAGAGACAATATTTCGAAGTTAATATAAGGGATTTAAAAAAACAAACCCGTAAAAACAAAGTTTTTGACTATAAATCCCTTATATATGAGACATAACTAACATTATTGATTATTTTCAAACGCGACAAACATTTACAGACTGAATTTGTCTTAACTCAACTTTGCTTCATAACCCTGGTTGGGGGGAGAGGGGAAAAGTCTGGTCACCGATCGCTTGACCGAGCTCAGCGTGACACGTAAAATGTAAACAAAAGCACGCCGGTACTTCGATGGGTCGCGTCAACGCGTGACTGAATAATCCCGTGAAAAAAACACAATAACAAACAGTGAGTTTGAATTACATACGTTATATTAGGATAAACTAAAAAGGCATAAATTTAATTACGGTACGTTCGATCGATCTGAAATTTTGATACAATGCATTGTTAGATGAGACGGGTCGGTGTGCCAAATTTCAGCTCGATCAGATCACGGGGGTTGGGTCATTTTTGACTTTTGTTTTTCCGCCCACCCAAGACAGACAGACAGAGAGAGATGACGACAGAACGACAGAGACGGCCGCGAAGTTAAGATAAGGGATTTAAAAAACAAACCCGTAAAACAAAGTTTTTGACTATAAATCCCTAATATATGAGACATAACTAAAAGTATTTACAAATATTTACAGACTGAATCTGTCTTAACTCAACTTTGCTTCATAACCCTGGGGGGGGAGGGGAAAAGTCTGGTCACCGATCGCTTGACCGAGCTCAGCGTGACACGTAAAATGTAAACAAAAGCATACCGGTACTTCGATGGGTCGCGTCAACGCGTGACTGAACAATCCCGTGGAAAAAAACAATAACAAACAGTGAGTTTGAAATACATACGTTATATAAGGATAAACTAAAAATGCATTAATTTATTTACGGTACGTTTGATCGATCTGAAATTTTGATACGATGCATTGTTAGGTGAGACGGGCCGTGTGCCAAATTTTAGCTCGATCGGATCACGGGAAATGGGTCATTTTTGACTTTTGTTTTTCAGCCCGCCCGCCCAGCCCATGAGATGACGACAGAGACGGCCGCGAAGTTAATATAAGGGATTTAATAAAAACAAACCCGTAAAAACAAAGTTTTTGACTATAAATCCCTTATATATGAGACATAACTAACAGTATTGATTATTTTTAAACATTTACAGACTGACACCGAGTGATGTCCCTTGTCTTTAATAAATGGGGGTGGGATGTGAGGGGGTGTCGGCACGACGGTCGGCGTCAACACGACGGTCGGCGTCAACTCAAACTAACGTGGAAGTGGGAGAAAAAAACAATAACAAACAGTGAATTTTGAATTACATACCTCATATAAGGATAAACTAAAAATGCATTAATTTAATTATGGTACGTTCGATCGATCTGAAATTTTGATACGATGCATTGTTAGGTTCGACGGGTCCGTGTGCCAAATTTCAGTTTGATCGGATCATGGGAAGTGGGTCATTTTTGACTTCTGTTTTTCCGCCCGCCCGCCCGCCCGCCCGCCGAGCCCAAGACAGACAGAGAGAGAGAGAGAGACGGCCGCGAAGTTAATATAAGGAATTTAAAAATGAATTATTTGGCCTTTCTAGAATATTTGAAAAGGGAATTACTCTTAAAATGTATGAATGCCACATCATTACTGTACTGATATAAATCCCCTTGATTAAACTACTGTTATGTTGTCTTGTATGTTGCATATGGCATGTAATTATTTGTAGACAAACTGCGTTTAAAATGAAGCTCTTAACTGAATGTAATATTGGTTATATTCTTAAACTATTTCTTTATGGGTGGTTAAGGGGAGGGGGGGAGAGAAAACTTTAAAGTATTAAAAGAACCCTGAGCATCTATAGCTGTTGCAGTTCGTGACCAGAATTTACTTGAAAAGGATATAGCATGTCTTGTCACTTGATTTTTAAAAAAAACTAGGGTGGCCGTTAAATAATGCGCTATAGATATTGACGGGATGAAATACGCATACGACTTGGCCAGACACAAATTACTGTAAAGGATGCATCCATTACATCTTGCACCAAGACGAGATTTGAAATCAATTACCTGGGGAAAATTATCTCCTGTGATCAGTATCAGTTTTGAAATTCTTTATTTTTTATTTTTATAGAGAACCGAAAATGTCTTGAACTTGACAAAGGAGGATGTTCACGTGCGATGACGTCATATAATCACGTTCAAATTAAGATCCTTGATCTAAAGATCCGTTCACATACTTGGACGAACTCAACACAACACGGGAGATCCGGGATGTAGGGATTCACAGGCGACAGAAATGGAAAACCCTGAACAATTAACAACTGATTGCGGGAATGTGAGAGATGCGGATGTACTGCCTGTGATAACTGACCACTGCACCACATTCGCATTCCCCTTCCCCCGCGGATGCTAACTTACAGAACAAAAACTGCGGCTCTTCCCTTGGTCGATGCTGTCATAGCTGAGTGGTAATACTCTCGGCCCTAATGGTGAGTGGGGGGTGTGGGGGGTGGAGACGACGGTCCGTCTCTCATTGAACTTTTTCCTCTTTAATTTTGAAGGGGTGACATTTTCGACCAAGCGCTTAGATTGTCTTTTTTTGTTTTGTTTCGCGGAAGAAAGAAGGGCAGCAAAAATCTGGACCGGTCTCATGGGGCAATACCCTTTCATAGTTACGCTTCCCCTTTGCTCTTACAAGTCCCTCCTTCAGCAAGGGGAGTTTTAGATCACAGACGACGGCTTTGCTTGTAATTTGAACCGCCTCTACTACAAGCAAAAAGTAACGGATTAATTGTGCGCTACACGCCTCTGTCCTGTAAGTAAGCCATTAGGAGTATAATACCTACGGCTCAGCTCTTATAAACGAACTACTTAGACGTAGGTGAATACATGAATGTCTTTGTTCATTAAAACGACACCACCAAACGTAGCAGACGAACTACTTAGATGTAGGTGAATGTATGAATGTCTTTGCTCATTAAAACGACACAACAAAACGGAGCAGACGTGAATCGCTGACATCAGCCCCACCCACCACCCCCACCCCCCTCCACCTAAATTATCATCACCCCCGTGTCTGGGGCTATCTCCCTTTTCTCGCACTACTAATTGCCAAGTCGTCCTGCTTTAAACACAACCAAACAACTGCTTTGTTATGGAGGCTTTAACAGTTAACTCACAAAATCTGACTACTGGCAGTAACATCACCTCCAAGGCATTGCTTTATTTGTTTTCATAGCCAGAGAATCGGATTCAATATACAACAACGATTTAAATAAATATATTGCCATTTGCCACGATTCCATCAAATCAAATCCCCCCCCCCTTTTTTTTCCTCTCTCTTCAATTGTTTTTCTCTTGCACTTCATCTCTGCTTTAAAAAATGAGTTAAAATAATAATTAAAATTGAGAGGGAGAGAGAGGGAGACAGGTAATATCAGCTGACTTAGATTCCCGATGTATCTAAGGGTTGAGACATGGTAGTGGAGAACGAACGCGGCACTTGCCTCCGTTGAACAACATAGCGCGCAACTGAAGTGAGAATAAACATTAATTACAAGGAGAACACGATAAATGTTAATACCTGCGTCGGGTAAAAACTAAATAGCCTCTAATCCCGGCTCTGGTGTTATCACTTTGAGTGCTCTAGGACCTAGGTTACTCCAGAGCCGTCTTTACATCAGTTTAGGCCCCCGGGCAAAGAAAAAGTGTTGGGCCCCCTCCCCCGCAGGAATAAAAAATAAATATACATAATATATATAAATAAAATATTCCCATGGGGCCCCTATGCTCATGGGTCCCCGGGCAAATGCCCAACGGGCCTATGCGTTAAGACCGCCCTGGGTTACTCAACGTGTTCCCAGCTCACATTAGGCCTTTTAGCCACGTTTATTAACACTAGGAGCAGTTTCTAAACATCTAACCCCCGTAGACACACATTAATTTATTAAACTTATCCTTCAACATAACAACTGGCTAAGGATTTTATGGGAGTTACACTTGAAGTGAAAATTATTGCATTGCACCAGAGCCGGGGTTAGGCGGACAACTTGGACTGTCTAATGAGGTCCGCAGTCCGGACCCCAGGGCCCAGGCTCCGGTGATAACTGAAAGACGCCTTGTCCCAACACACAATGCCGAGGACCCGACATTCCAGGAGGTAGACTCTCACGGGGAACCTTGGCCTCCGACGACCGGCAGTCGCTGTGGCCTTATCAGCACCACATTGCAGCCCTTTGTTGCGCTTCAACGTGGCCTTTCGGATTCATGGAGAGAACCGCCCAAAAGATAAATTTATGCGTAACAAGTGGAGGGGGCTGATTTAGGTCCAATTCTCTTGGTGAAATAATTGTGGGGAGAAGTGAGGGTGTGTGTATAAGTGTACGTGTGCATGTGCTGTGCCGCACTGTGCGTATGTCTCTCTCTCTCTCTCTCTCTCTCTCTCTCTCTCTCTCTCTCTCTCTCTCTGTGTGTGTGTGTGTGTGTGTGTTGTAAATGTCCGATTATATGCATGTGTCTGTGTTTGGGATTGTTAAAATGGGGAGGGGGTACTTTTTATTTCAATTGTTAAATTTAAAAAAAAATTAAAAGTTGTATTCCAACAATAAGATTTTGATGAGTTTCTTTTGCAAATTGAATTTAAAAAAGTAAAAGAGTAGTAAAAAGTATTAGTACTGCAAAATTAGTTTTAAACACACACACACACACACACACACACACACACACACACACACACATACACACACACACGCGTATTAAATAAAATAAATGAAAGTTCTGTATTATGTTATTTTTTAATCTGATATGTATTTATTTTGAAAACTTCCGTTATTTTTGACGGGTGATACGCTAGTATTATTATTTAATGTTAGAACTTTTTGAGCGATATACCCTCATATAAAGTCTATTTTGTTTATAACGTTTTTTGGATGATTCACACATTCAGGTGTTGAAAAAAAATGGAGAAAGATGTGATCGGTCCTGTTTTGCTCTTTCCGATTCAAGAAAACCGGTCGCTTAATTTTAAAATATATATATTAAGGCTGTTAACGATTAATGAAAAATTAATCGTTAACTTTTGAAAAATTAACAATTAATTAATCTTTCATTTAGATTAAAGCCAAAAATTAAAATTTAAGATGTCGTAAGTAACACTAATTAAAGGTTCTTGTTGAAAATCTAAATAACACTGGAATGTCTCCTTTATTTGTCATCTTTTAACCAACTACGCAAATAGACAAGTGTGTTGACATTATTTGGTTCAAGTGATGACCGGGTCTAATTGACAATATAACCAGCCGAGCTGAACAATCATTCACATGGAAATGAAGTAACTGGTATGCACATAACGGTCTTGGCAAGGAATTAGTTTATCGGATATCGGTGTTCATTAAGTTTCCACCATTGCAGAGGGTTAATGGATTCAGGAACTTTCATCTCCATTTTGTAACACAGTAAATCATCAGAAGAGCTGTCGTCATTTTCTGTCTCTGAGTAAGACTCAATTACTGAACTGAACTATCCCTTAACCCGTTGTTGGGTCATTGGGGCACCATCGTGAACTGCTCACCAACACAACGCCATTTGTCCCGGTCCTGTGCTGCCCTTTGAGCGTCCATTACTGCCATTAGCTTAATACGTGTTTCATTTGGTTTGATAAGTAGGCGAAGTGTTAGAACCATGGTAAGCAAACTTTATCAACATTTTGAACATTCCCGTCAGTCAATAGTTTAAAACCAAAATGTTCGTGTAATCGTCAGGAAATTTATTATTTATCAGCCGCGATTTTTTATTATTATTTTTCTACTTTTTGACTTCCAGTATATTTCTAAGTGATGGGTTGATTAATCGTTAAAAAAGTATTTAATCGTTACAATTTTTTTAACGATTAATCGATAATATATATATATATATATATATATATATATAAGGGCAAGTACCCGACTTTCTCGGGTTTAAAATAAGGTTTTCTGTAGAAGCGTACAAAACTGTTTATTTGCATGCAATAAAAGGGTACATTTAACTTAAAGCAATGTGATAGACAACATTTTTGGTAATTCCATTTGGAGTGTGTACAAAAAGATGTTCTTCTTTGCCAACTCTGGAGCAAGCCACATACAACTGTCCATGAGAAAAGCATGGTGTCTGCAAGTCTATACCAGCAATCCCAAGAGACTGAGTGATAATTTATATAATTTTTTAAACCTGTTACCATCGCCAAATGATACTTAACAAACACCGAAAGTTTCATGCTTCTACCTACATGGGAAATAGGATAATTTTTATTTTTTATTTTTTTAAAGCTTATATAAGGAAAAAGACTACATTTTGGGCCCCCGGCCCCCAGTATCTTATATATATGGAACGAAACCTGTTTAAGAACTTTCCCCATGTAATTTTGTGAACCAAAATGTATGTATGTGTATGTGAACCAAATTTCACGTTATTTGGTTGTCTGGATCTTGAATTATTAGGGAACAGACAAACATACAACAAATGCGTCTTATATTTATAACATTTGGGCCCCCGGCCCCCCAGTTAGTGATAATTTTTTTCGACTGCTACCATCGCGGGAGGGTACTCAACAACTTTCCAAAGTTCATGTTTCTACCCACAAAGAAAGATGAGAGATTAGTGTTGATTCAGTTTTATATAGCCCATATAAGGAAAAAAAAGCGGTATTGGGCCGTTGGCCACCCATGAGTGAAAATTTTAAAAACAATTTCGCCAATTATCGTCATAAGAGTGTATTCAGCAAGTTCCCAAAGTTTCATGCTTCTACCTTCACGGAAAGTTGAAGAATTAGTGTTGAGTCAGTTTTAAATATAGGTGAAAAAACTACATTAGGGCCCCCGGCCCCCAGTAAGTGATAATTATATATATTGTTTTACCCGTTACCATCGCCAAATGATACTTAACAACCAACGAAAGTTTCATGCTTCTACCTACACGGGAAATATGATAATCTTTATTTTTCTTTTTTATATAGCTCATATTAGGAAAAAACCTACATGTTGGGCCCCCAGTGTCTTATATATATGGAACGAAACCTGTTTAAGAACCTTTCTCATGTAATTGTGTGTATGTGAACCAAATTTCACGTTATTTGGTTGTCTGGATCTTGAATTATTAGGGAACAGACAAACATACAACAAATGCGTCTTATATTTATAACATTTGGGCCCCCGGCCCCCCAGTTAGTGATAATTTTTTTCGACTGCTACCATCGCGGGAGGGTACTCAACAACTTTCCAAAGTTCATGTTTCTACCCACAAAGAAAGATGAGAGATTAGTGTTGATTCAGTTTTATATAGCCCATATAAGGAAAAAAAAGCGGTATTGGGCCGTTGGCCACCCATGAGTGAAAATTTTAAAAACAATTTCGCCAATTATCGTCATAAGAGTGTATTCAGCAAGTTCCCAAAGTTTCATGCTTCTACCTTCACGGAAAGTTGAAGAATTAGTGTTGAGTCAGTTTTAAATATAGGTGAAAAAACTACATTAGGGCCCCCGGCCCCCAGTAAGTGATAATTATATATATTGTTTTACCCGTTACCATCGCCAAATGATACTTAACAACCAACGAAAGTTTCATGCTTCTACCTACACGGGAAATATGATAATCTTTATTTTTCTTTTTTATATAGCTCATATTAGGAAAAAACCTACATGTTGGGCCCCCAGTGTCTTATATATATGGAACGAAACCTGTTTAAGAACCTTTCTCATGTCATTGTGTGTATGTGTACCAAATTTCACGTTATTTGGTTGTCTGTATCTTGAGTTATTTGGGGACAGACAGACAGATAACAAATGCGTCTTATATGTATAGAGATATATATATATGTTACAGGCAATGTGTGAACTCAGGCATTCTATAGAATGCCTGAAGGTTTCAGGCAAAGTATGAAATTTGTGAAACTTTTGCATACTTTGCCTATGCATTATATATAATGCCTAGGCATTCTATAGAATGCCGGATTTCGTTTAGGCAAAGTGTAAAAAGAGCACAACTACATACTTTATTGCTAATTACTTATTTTAAAATGACAGAAATACAAAATAAATCACGTGATGTTCGCTCTGTATTATTTTCTCGATGTCCTCTCATTCCACATCTTGTAAAACATCGCCAGGTAGGGACGACGTTGTGAGCCCTACTTTAGCTCTGCAGCCAAAGAGAGCTTAGTATGGTGATCTTTTAATACCATAATGAAAAGCTCTGTTCTTCTTGAGTTGGACGAACCAGAACCCCTCACTCCAGTGGCCAGTTATTTCATCTTTCATCCAAGCACACATCATACTTTCGATGTCCCAGTTAGCTCTTTTTGGACGCTCCCTTGGGTTTGTAAGTGGCGCAGCAAACCATTAACGATCTTCAAGGTGCATGGGCCAGTACTCCTTTAGGCTGCTTACCCCTTTGTTTGCAAATTCCTTGCCTTTATTGGACTGTAGACTCATTGGAGTACCAAGCAACGTAAATATGTCTACGAGCTGGTATGCTACTTCTTGTGCCCTCTTTGTCTTCAAGGCCCTGAGAACTAAGAACTTGGTGGGATGATCATGATACACCATTATAAACTTGAATTAACCATCAGGATGTGATTGAAACTCGATGAGATCGACCTGACAACGAGATTTGAATTCAGAAAAAGCCGTTGGCTTGACCACAATGCCTTTTTTGACGCCTTTTTGTTTTGTTCTGGCAAGGTGCACTAAGGTTAATACCCAGTTTAATATCATGACGGGTAGCGTTCTTGAATTTGGATGAAAGTTCTTTCAACATTCTGTCCCGTCCTCCATAACCAATGGCCAAATGGGCTTTATGAAGTACGTCAAATATCTCGGAGTCCGCGACGTAAAACAGAATGGCACTCACGCCTTCTTTAACAGGGTAGATCAACTTGCTCTTATTTTCCACCATCATGACATCATAGTGTTTCACCAGCCAATAGTCCCGTGGTTCTTGATTAATGGTGGTCTTAGCCATTTTCACATCGCCCACCAAATTTTGGTAAAAGTTTCGGTTTTTTAAAAAAAATTGTTTTTAGCAGCATTGTCTCTTACTTTAGATAACTCATCGTAGAGCCGCCGTTGCATGTCAACATGGCGTGATTCCTGTCCTAGCACTACATTCTCCTCCGACATGGTCGCACAGCAATCCAAGGGGAAACGTTATGGGATAACGTCTGTGGAATCTCAACCGGATGATATAAACTGAGGTCGTGAGAAGAATTTTGGCAATATTGTCTTTGATTTGGTAGTGGAACCTCGTACCGGCTTAACACTGTCTTACAATAACTTTCAACACTCACAGTCTTCGATCGCCATCATCAAACAACGACCAAAGTGCCACCGCCAACATCAGTGGCTTGAAAAATGGCGGGGAAGGCCAATTACATACTTTGCCGGCCGACAACTCGGCATTCTATAGAATGCCTAGGCAATGTATGAAATAGCAATCATTTCATACTTAGCCTGAAACCACCAGGCATTCAATACATTGCCTAGGCATTCTATAGAATGCCTGAATTTCACACTTTGCCTGTAACATATATAATTCGGAATTAAAGGTTAAAATTTGTGCAATTCAAAAATATGTTGAGGCTGTTTCTATAGCCGGAAATCACCGTTTTGTTGAATAACTGGCAGCACAAGTCTAAGTGCTATTTTATGTTATTTACTGATGAAGGCATTTATTAGCCTAAACGTCTATTGTAGTTTTAGTTTAAAATAAAGCTCACATTTATTGTTTTTATTGTACAATTTGTTTGCGTATTTTGTATTTTATTTAAACGCTTTATTGTAGTCCCATTCTATAGGATATATGCATGGGCGTCGCTAGGAATTTTTCCAGGGGGGGGGGCAAAAAAACCCCACTTTTTTTATTTTAACTGACAATGCCATACAGGTACAATTTTCAATTAAATTCAAGTTCAGTATAAAATAAGGGTCGAAAAAAGCCTTAGAAATTATTAAGACTTACAAATTAGTGCTGTAATAGCTAAAATACAACATTTATTAATGCATTTAATAAATTAAAAACTGGGTCCCATCATTTCTACAATCCTATTTTGCTGCATGCATGTTTTAGCAATTCGTGGAAAAGAATCAAATTCTGGTAATTTGTATGAACTGTTAGAGTTTTGTGTTGAATCTGGAGATGAAGTTCTTGGTAATCATTTGTCAATTGGTTCTTGTAGTGCTGAGTATGGTTCACCGACAAAACGGCCCTCGACAAAACGGCCCCGACAATTGGGCTCCGACATAACGGCCCCGACAAAACGGCCCTGGACTAATAGATGGACTAATAGTAAAATTTACAATCAAATAAATTCATATTTTTACTCACCTATTCAGTGTCATGTTTAGCTAACAATAAACAATAATAATAACACCACAAAAGTGAATTTAATAGCCTTAACGCGAAATGGTACCAATAACGGTTGTTTGTTGACAAGAAACAATGAAATAACATCATAAGAAATAATTTTACAATTTTACCACTTTTTTAAAGGGTGAAAAAGTTGACGAAAGCTTAAAATGCAAGCCAAAAAAAAATATATTTTTGTTAAAAAATGTTAACAATTTGTCTGTGGCCATTTTGACGGGTAATCGCTGAGTGTATCTCGGCAACTACGCAAAAACTATAATTGAAATTTGTGGGTCTCTCTTGCGTGAAGACATTGTTCGTGAAGCAAATAATTCAGTTGCATTTTCTATACTTGCCGACGAGACAACTGACATTTCAGGCATTGAGCAGATGTCACTTGGTGTTAGATTTGTCAAAGAACAAAATGGGAAAATGATGGTCACAGAAGAATTCATCGGATATATTCCAATTGTTAATAGAACAGCTAAATGTTTAACCAACACCATCAATACTAATTCATTAGAATGTTGATTAAATATGACAAAGCTTGTTGGTCAAGGATACTACGAATGTTCTACAATGGCAGGTAAAGAAGGAGGTGTCCAAGCAATAATTCGAAAAAATACCCACAAGCAGCATTTATACATTGCAGTTCACATATTAAAACTAAATCTTGCTGTGAACGATTTAAATAATGTGAATGTTGTACGAAACACAATAGGAAATATTAAGTCAATTATAGTGTTTTTCCGAGAAAGTAATCAGCAAAGAAAA